>CM077589.1:22500000-23750000 GCA_039657365.1 Stephania yunnanensis | reverse complement strand
TAGCGCGTTAATAATCGACTTAGCGCGCTAGTTTCTCTCTGGAATTGTCGAAATTAAGTTTTTGAGTTTCAGGAGGACAACTCTTCTTGCATCATACTTCATGGAAACTTCACTAATAACATATAAAAAGGGTTTGAAGAGCTCAAACATGTGTAGAAGGTTCGACTCACGAATCATGCTTAATTCTTGCCAAATCTTGGAATATTGATCTCTAGGTAATGGCTTGGTGTATATATCAACTAGATGATCCTCAATGGATACATGGATTAGCTTAACGTTGCCCTTTTGGACATGGTCACGAAGGAAGTTATGCCTAATCTCAATGTGTTTAGTACAGGAGTGTAACTCCATATTTTTTGATATGTTGCTTGCACTTGTGTCATCACAATACATTTCAGCACAACCAACTTGAATTTTGTAGTCCTCAATTTGATGTTTCACGTACAAGACTTGAGCACAACAACTTTCGGAAACCACATACTCGGCTTCGGCGGTGGACAAAGCAACAAAATTTTGCTTTTTGCTAAACTGTGATCTAAGTGATTTTCCTAGCAAATGAAAAAATCTTGAAGTACTTTTCCTATCAACTAGACTCCCCGTATAGTTGGAATCAATAAAGCTTCGGAGTTCAAAACTTTAGGCTTTGTTAAACCACAATCTTAAGTTTTGTGTCCCACTAAGATAGCAAAATATAAGCTTGACACATTTCAAGTGTGATTCCTTAGGTTTGTATTGAAATCTAGCATATAAACTCATATTAAACATGATATCTGGTCTACTAGCGGTCAAGTAGAGTAGGCTTCCTATCTTTCCTCTATATATCTTAGGATCTATAGGCTTAGCTTAAGGATCCTTATCCATTTTTATGGTTGAACTACTAGGAGTGTCACATGCTTTCAAATTTTCAAACTTGAATTTCCTAAGCACGTCCCTCGCATACTTCACTTGATTTATAAAAACCCATAATTAGATTACTTAATTTGCACGCCTAGGAAGTATGTTAGTTCACTCATCATGCTCATTTCAAACTCACATGTCATCAAAGATGAAATTTCTTCACTTAAATGCTTGTTTGACGACTCAAAAATGATATCATCCATATAGATTTAAAATAGGATCATATTATCATTTTTCATCAAAATGAACAATGTAGGATCTAATAAACCCTTTGTTAAGAAGGAGAGCATAAAGCCTATCATACCAAGCTCTTGGAGCTTGTCTCAATCCATACAATGCCTTTTAAAGACGATAAACATGACTTGGGTTAGCACGGTCTTCAAAATCTGGTGATTGGTCTACATATACCTTTTCATTGATGAAGCCATTTAAAAGTGCCTGTTTGACATCTATTTGGTATATTCATGACCATTGTAGCAAGCATAAGTAAGTAACATTCGAATTGCTTGTATTATTGCTTTCGGTGCCAAGGCTTCTTCATAATCAATTCTTTTCTCTCTATTGTAGTCTTGTGCAACCCACCTAGCCTTGTATCACACTATTTCCTTTCTCATTCATTTAGTTTCTAAAGACCTATTTTGGTTCCTATGATTGTCTGGTACTTAGGTCTAAGAACTATGATCCACACCTTGTTCCTTACAATGTGTCCTAAACTCGAATTTACTTGAAACACTTAAACTAGACTTAATTCTCATATACCAATGTAACACCTAGCTTCACTTATGTTATAAAGTGAATATAATCCACTCTATGTATCATGGACTTCGGTACCCAAATTTCTTTGGATTTGGTAGACTTAGCTTCTAGGAGTGTTTCTTTTGGTACCCATGCCTTAATGTAAGGCTACACCCTAGAATAAGTCCTATTTGATATATGGAATGATATAAACTTGTAAAACCTCATAGACTTCCCTAGTTGAGCTCTAAGTGTAGACACTTGTATTTCTCTAGGCTAAGCTCTAATTTCACATTCTCCTTCTCATTAGTGACATTTGTTCCTAACGTTGTCCATTCATCTAATCTCTCTTGAAGAACTTGATATTGACTCTTTAAGGCCGTGTTCTCTTCAAGAATGCTCTCATTCTTTTCAAGACTCTTGTTAAATGTGCATTGAAGAGTCATCAACTCATCTAATGCAAGTTGAATCACGTTCTTGAGGTTCTCATTCTTTTTCAAGAGATTGTCCAGTCTAGTTCAAGCTTCTAGCTCAAAGTGGACAATTCATCAAAAAAGGATTCATTCATGAAGGCAATCAATGTTAGTATATAAAAAATAATAAAGTCCTCTTCATGAGCGTCAGAGTGCATAGATCTATCATCATCATTATTTGGCACGTAAGAATCTATAGGTTTAATATCTTCATGCATGTAAGCATCTTTATCATCAACATGTGTAGTAATGTGAATTTGTTCATCATGAAGAGATAAAGGAGTAAGAGAGTCACTAGATGGAAATAAATCATCACACTTGCTTGAATATAATAAGACAAGAGAATCATGACTATGACTATAAATTTCTTCTAATCTTCTCCATATTTCCCTAGATGAAGTACATGAAGAAAGTCTAGTTTTAATGTCACTGGGAATGCTAGAAAGGAGAATATGTCTAATTTCATCATCAAGTCTCACTAGCCTATTTTCTTCCCTATTGCATTTCTTCTCTGGCTTAGACAATTCAACACCATTCACTACTCTAACCGAAGTGTATGGAATATTTTCTAAAATGCCCCACATCTTATGTGATTGGTCTCTAAGGTATGTTCTAAACCTAATCCTCCAACTCCTAAAAACAACATCCCTATGTATAGGTGGAATG
Organism: Stephania yunnanensis; assembly: GCA_039657365.1. NCBI lineage: Eukaryota > Viridiplantae > Streptophyta > Magnoliopsida > Ranunculales > Menispermaceae > Stephania > Stephania yunnanensis. The sequence continues at coordinate 23,747,229 of CM077589.1, read as the reverse complement.
GTAGCATCAACATCGAATGTCATGGCCATTGATCTTTAGCTCTAGGATATAAATCCTACTATTAAGAGCACCTGCTAAGATACCAATTGAAGGTCACCTAAAAGGGGGTGAATTGAGTATGATGGCCAAATTAAGATTTTTACAACTTTCTTTGCTAATCTTCTAAGTTCACTTCAAAATTTTATTTAGATGAGCGCATATATTAGTGACTGCTATAATGATGTAGCGGAATGGCTCAAGTAAGTGAAGTACTGCACTAGGAGGAGGAACAAGAGATGGAAGTACACAATATATTTATTGTGGTTCGATCCATTGGATCTACATCCTCTACCTAACCTCCCCAGTTAGGATTTTGAACCCACACTTATATTCCAATAAGTAAACAACACTAAGCCTGAAAGCTTAGTATGCATAGGGTTTAGGGTTTAGGGTTTAGGGTTCCAATAAGTTGACAACACTTATATTCCAATAAGTAAACTAGGTCTTTTACATTTGCCTTACCGCAATAAGGACTTTTACAACCACCTATTCTCAACTAGGAAATTGAATTGCTTAGATGCAACAAGGACTTTACCTTGCCTATTTCCCAATAAGCTTACAATCTCTCCTTTATACCAATAGGACTCACATATTTGTCTATTCACCAATAGACCTTACAAGCTTTACAAATTAAGAATGATTTATCACTTACAATAAGTAAAGTGGTATAAGATGCTCTCCTCTCACAAACCAAATGTAATCCTAAGACGAAGTAATGCAAGTGAGACTTTACCAATTGAGACGCCATGTAAATAAACTTTTATAGGCTAACTCTTTACATTGAAACTAACAAAAAAGAGTATAGATTAAGCTCAAGTTGGTTCTAAAGAATGGTTAATTGATGCACAAATGCAAAATGCAAGTTTAAGCTCAAGTTGTGCAATCAATATCTAGGCACAAACAATTTAATATTAAGAATGAAACCCTTGGGAGTATGTTGTCAAAACAACATAAACATGAAACCAAACAAACGAATATAAATTAAGCACGATTAGGTTTCAAGTCAATTCAATGCACACATGAAAGATCACGATTAAGCTCAAGTAGTGCAACCAAAATCTCAGGTCTCATATAGATAAAGTTTGAGAATGAAAACCCTTATAAATATGTTGTAAAAAGAACATAAGCATGAAACCACAAACGCGAATATCTATTAAACACAATTAGGTTTCAAGTCAATTCGATACACTATGAGAAATCGCAATTAAGCTCAAGTAAATGCACTCTCAACTTTGGGTTTAACAAAAAATCAAGATTAAGTTCAAAACCCCTTTTGGTGGTGTTACACACACAATTAAAAAAAAATCCACTATAAGAATAAGTTAGGCTTTATGTGTTTTTCAAGTTTCACATACATAATTGATTCAAGTTTTGGTTAAATAGGTGCAAGTTTGTTCAAGGCCTTACCTAGACATGATCTCAGGCTCAAGACTCTATATAATCATGTTCAAGTCAGTCACATATGGTACCTACACAAATCATTAACAACAAGATTTAGATTAAATACAAATAATGTAGGGAAAGATGTAATCTTACAACTCAATATGTGAAGATGATTTTGATCGATTTGGACTTCGTGTTGAGAACTCTAGAACACCAGTTTGGCCTTACTTGGTTTGCATAAGATCAACCCTCAAAGTCCTCAAGTGAGCGTGTGTATTTCTTCTTCACCCTTTTGTGCTAAAACTCCATTTTAATGGTCTTTTTGTGTATTTTTGCGTTCTATAGATCAAAAGCATGTTCAAAATGTTTATAGGGTTCTTTCCAAACCCTTTTTACTATTTGTAGCTATTGTAGTGATCCAAGTGTGCAAAACAGTCCACCAACTCAAATTAAAGGTGTAGATGTTTCACTTTTAAAAAGCTGTCAAAAAAGCTATTAGCGCTAGATTCTGGAGTAAGTGCGCTAATCTCTTAGTTAGCGTACTAACCACCAAACCTCTTAAAATGACATATTTATTATGGGTCATAGAACCCATTTGGGTGGTCTGCATGTTTTCACAAACCTCGAAAATGTGAAATCCCAGTTTTATGACGTGCATAGGGGCTTTTCTGCAAATGTTTTAAAGCGAACCAAAAACCTTTCTAAACTGATACCCGTGCATCCAAAATCAAAACCAGCAATATGCACACCTTACGTTTACGCTATACTACTCATTTGCATGATTTATAACATTTTATAACTCACAAATTGTAAAATCGTGAAATGCATGAATGTAAGTTCTTGAACACATGACATTTGTGAAATGCATGAATCTAATGCATTTGGCTCATGTAGTTGAACTTCTTATACCTTACAATTGATGTACATAGCTCCATATCTGCTTTTCGATGCCTTTCCTTGACTTGATCTAATTATAAGCTCTTTAAGTCTTATTTCTTCTATTTTATCCATTCCATTTGAACTCGAATTTGTTGGTAACTTGAGTTCGTTGGTAGCCTTTGAACTTGTGAGCTCTAACAATGATGGATTAGGCTGAAATACTTGACAACCATGCTAGTACCATTTCACGTTGTTTGTTGCCATAAAAATCTTGGAACAGAGTCTAAGTGATGAAACACTTAGTCCAATTGGTTTGCCTTTGGTCCTCTGTAAAGAGTTTGGCAAAATTTCCATATTAACCATACTCTTTGTAATTAGAGTCATTCTTATCACACTCATATGGGTTTATGGAAGGTTGTTTATCCTTCCTTGCTTTCTTGTTGTTTTTCTTTCTTGGTTTTTTAAACATCCAAGTGGTGAATGTTTCGCTGGAATTAACTTTCACGATATGCTTCTCCGTGGTGTTCAATTCATCCACTGATTTGTCAACTGGGTAAAAGATAATGATCTCCATATATTGTGAGATGACTTTCATGATAAGGTTTTAGTCAATGACCATTAACTTTAAAGATTCTCCCTATTTCTCTACTTTTTATTTTTATAGCACCATAGATAAATACGTGAGTAACTAAAAAAGGTCATGTCCATCTTGAACGAAGTTTTCTGGGAAATTATTTAAGACGTGAAAAAAAGTAAGAATTTTTTTCCTATTTCAAAATTCTTAATAATCAATGTTTTAGGTGCTCCAAAAATAGTAAATATCCATAATTTTAGGAAATAAATACTATTTTAGAATCACTAGATTTCATGGCTATAGCTTTTACCAATTTGGACCCATAGTCTACGACTAATAAAATGCAAGTATTTCCATTAGATGGTGGAAAAGGTCCCATAAAGTCTATTCCCCAAACATTAAATACTTCGCAAAACATAATAGAACATAAGGGCATTTGGCTCCTACGTCCCAAGTTTTCGGTTCTTTAACAATTCGGACAAGCTTTTGTGTATACATAAAAATCGTGGAATAAAGTAAGCCAAATGAACCCCGAGTCTAATATTTTACGGGTTGTACGACGTGGACCAAATTGTCCTCCTCAAGGATAAGTATGACAATGAGCCATAATGGATTGCATTTCCGTTCATCAGATACATTTTCAGATGGTTTGGTTGGTATAGAATTTCCACAAATAATGATCATCAAATAGATAATGTTTACAATCATATTTAATCTTATTTTTTTGGACTCTTGTTAAATGAGGTGATAATCTATTAGTAGTGAGGTAGTTGACTATATCGTCATATGATGGACTAGTAATAGCTATCTTATATAAGTGTTCATCTGGAAAATCATCTTTTAATGGTATTAGGGGTTCACCATTTTATAGTCTACTTAAATGGTCTGCTATTTGACAATTTTCTTAAATTTATAGTGAGATCAAATTCTTGTAACAATAAGATTTATCTTTTTAATTTTGATTTAACATTATTTAATGTGACATGGCCTGAGTATACTATTACTTTAGTACCTAGTAAATATGGTCTTAACTTTTTTAATGCAAACACGAGTGTTAGGAGTTTTTTTTATGTGGTGGTATAATTTAGTTGGGCGGGATCCAAAGTTCTTGATGCATAATATATGACATGAGAATCCTTTCCTAACTTTAGACATAAAACAACCCCTATTCTGTAGTTACTTCCATTACACATTATTTCAAAGGGTAATAACTAGTTTGGTGACTTTATCACTGCTGTGGTTAACAAGGTGTCTTTTAGTTTATTAAAAACTATCTTGCATTTTGGCGTGAAATCGAATATGACATCCTTTTGCAAAAGTTTGCACAAGGGTAGCGTTATTTTGGAAAAACCTTTCACAAAACATCGGTAGAATCCGACATTACCAAGAAGTGATCTTATCTCCCTCATAGTAGTGGAGTAAGGTAATTTTTTTATAGCTTGGATTTTAGTTTGGTTTACCTATATTACTTTTGTTGACACTATATGTCCTAATATAAGTCCTTCATTTATCGTTAAATGACATTTTTCATATTTTAATAATAGGTTTTTCTTTATACATCTTTTAAGTACCTTAGTTAAGTGAAGTAAGCATTCATTGAAAGAATTACCATACACGTTAAATTTATACATGCAAGCTTCAATAAAATGTTTAATGTAGTCGAAGAAAATACTAGTTATACACCTTTCGAATGTAACGGGTGCATTACATAAGCCGAAAGGCATAAACTTGTAAGCAAATGTACTAAAAGGCAAGTAAAAAAGTGATTTTCCTTGATCTTCTAGAGCGACAAGAATCTAGTGGAATCCTGAGTATCCATCTAAACAACACTAATGGGTTCGTCCAACTTGTCTTTATAATATTTAATCTATTAATGGAAGTGGATAGTGATTTTCTAGCTGTGATGTTTAACTTCCTATAATCTACGCATACTTTCCAACCATTTTGGATTCTAGTTGGTACTAGTTCTCCATGCTTGTTTATTATAATTGTTATCCCTATAGTTTTTAGGAATACTTTTACTAGCCTGACTCAACTACTATTTGCTATTGGAAATATCATTCCATCAATGGTGGGTTCAATCTATGTTGGGATTGTCTAGAGTGTTTAATGTCTACTTCAAGATTAATTTGATGCATGCATGTGGCTGGACTTATTCCTTTAATATCAACTATTGTCCATCCTAATGCTTTTTTGAATTCATTGAGAACATTCACTAATTTCTCCTCTTCTAAATTTGCTAATTTGTTAGAGATTATAACTGGTAAGGAGTTGTTACTTTCTAATATACGTATTTCAAATGATCTGGAAAAACTTTTGAGTCTAAATCAGGACCTTTTAGTATAGAAGGTAAAAATCTCGAATGATTTATTGGTAAATCCATATAATAAGAGGATTTAGGGAGTGCACTATAAGATTCTAAGGCATTGAGTATCTCTACAATCTCTTCATTTATATCATCATGCCATTTAAGTCCTCTATTACTTTTTCAAGTTTGTATGACTAATCATTTCTAAAAGATTTATCTATTATAGGATCTAACATATCTACGGTGCATACTGACGAAACATCTAAAGGATATTTCAGAGCATCGTGGATATTGAAACTTACTATTTCGTTATCTAGTTCTATTTTAAGAGTTCCGTTTGAAATATCTATTTAGCTTTTTCCATTTTTAAGAATGGGCATCCTAGCATAAGAGAAGTTTTACTAGAGAAATAGTTTTCTTTCATGTTTGTAATGTGAAAGTCATTAGGAAAAGTAAGTCATTAACTCTAACAAGTACATATTTTAATACTCCTACTGGTTGTGCGGTAGATATGTCTGCTAATTGTATTGATATAACAGTTTCTTATAACGGTACATTTGTCTTTTGCAAATATATTAACAAAGGCATAATCTAGATTGATGCGCCTAGATCACATAGAGCTTTGGATATCCCTATATTTTCTATAGTACATGGAACGAAAAAAATTCGAAGGTTATAGCATTTAAGGGGCAATTTCTTTTGGATTAGTTTTAATACATGTTCTCTTAGGCTTACTCTTTTATTAGGTTTAACATTATTAGTGCATAAATTCTTTTATAAATTTTTGATATTTAGGCATGTTTTGTATGACTTCGAATGAGAGTATGCTTACTACCAATTTCTTTTGAGTGTTTGAGATTTTTTTTCTTCTTGTAATTTCTTGACATTCTTATTGTTTTCAAAGCAAATGGGAAATGGTGGTCTTACTATTTTTCGTTTATTATTTTTGAAATCACATCCTTTTTCTTTTTAAATTTTATTTTCATTAGTTTATATTTCTTTTTCTAATATAGCTTTTAATTTTTTTAAGGAACTAATTGTTTTGGCATCTTTGGTTCTTCCATTTATTTACTGCTTCTCAAAGTTATTGCTTTTGCGTATGAACTAGGGTAAGGTTGAGATGGTAATTTACCTTGGTCAACCTATGGACTCATTCGTATTGCCATTTGACTTAGTTGATTTCTTAGTTCAGCTATATCATTTTGTAAGGCTTGAATCTTTTGATCTTTTGCTTTGTTTGAGTTTTCTTGTGCCATTGTTCTATCGGTTAATGGAGGTAACCTGTACATTTAAAAATCTCAATTGTCTACACCATTACCTATATTTGTTCTTAGGTAATTGCATTGTTACTAGTGTTGTAAGTAGGTTGAGTAAGATTATTGTAATAATTCATCATAACGTTAGCCTCTTAAAACTGATTTTGTCGCAACTATTGACATTCATCGTGTAGATGATTGGTCTCGTTGCAAAAAACACAAATTTAAGTTTCAACTACGACATCTCTTAATAGTTATTCAACCATACTTCTTAATTCATCAAATTTATCATCCGGTGTCTTGCCTATATTATTATTGATTTCATGAGAATGGTTTTTCATAAATTTGTTCTTCTCACAATATTTTTTTGATTATTCACCATTTTAATAATATTATCTCTTGCTAATATTGGTATGATGTCAAATAAATATCCTCTACATACCGTGTATATGAGTCTTTGTTCTAAATAGTTTATTCCTTCATAAAAGTATTTGAGTAAAGTTTTCTCAAAAAATCAATGTTGTGGACATAATAATATTAATCTTTTGTATGTATCCCATAACTCACCAAAAGTCTCCTCGATCTCCATCCTATCATTGCTAATTCGTTTCCAGTACAAAATAATTTTGCAAGCTTGAACGTATTGATCTACGAACGTTCTAGCGTTTCGGACTAAGTGGTTATGAAATTTTGAAGGAGATAAAGTAGACAATCTTTAGCTCAACCTTTTAGAGAAGAAGAGAAAGCCTTTAGTTTGACATAATCTAACTCTACATTTTTGTGTTTTATCACACTTGTTATATGTTTGTATTTCCTAATATATTGTTGATGATCTTTATCACCTTCACCTTGAAAGTGAGGGGTGTCGTTCGCTGCAGAGGTGGAAATAAGGGTTTTCCAAACCCCATTTTCCTCACAGACTCATGAGCCTAAATCCATCCATATTAGCCTTCATAATCTACCAGATAGTTCCCCTCAATTGGACATTACCTTGATCATAAACCATGCAAAATCAAATGCATGCATATATCATCAACAAAAATCCTAAATCTTGTGCAAAAGAAGCATGGATTTGAACAAAAATTACTTTGATGCCTAAAGATATTTGAATATCGAGAAATTGCACTTCAAATGCATAATCTAATAAAACGAAACTCCAGAATTGTAAAAGTGAACACAAAGCCTCATCTCATGGTCTTTAAAGCATTCATTTTCAATAGAACTTGAGAGGGAATTATTACCTAGGGTTTGAGCTTATCATATTGGCCTGATTCTTGATTAATACAACTCCAATTTGGTTGCTCACTCCTAAATTCTCAATAGTCAGACAAGTTTTCTTCTTCTCTTGATTTCCTGGTATTGTTTGCATGAAAATAATGGTGTTTTCTATTTATATATATCTAGTGTGTTTGTGTGTGTTCATTTTATAATCCATTAGATCATCCTCTTCTCTCCTACACACATATCTCGAGACCAATCTCAAGGTTTCCAAATTAAGTCTTGTTCATTTAGCCTATGAGTTGTTCAACTTAGGTAAATTTTTATTTTCAAAACCTTAAAAGCTATGTTATTTTCTAATCTAGCATTATACCAAAATATCCGTTATCCAACGTACCCCCGTATTACGAGGTACCTCAATCACAATTTGACAAATTAAAATAGGACAACTGTGCATAATACGATAGATATGTACTACAAACATCAAATAAAAATAATATACCTCGGCGTTGACTTTTGATGGTTGATCAACTACGCCACGTCATCATTAGTCCCCATCAGAATCTTGCGTCAACACGTAGCACGAGTTAGAAATTTAGTGTCGTTGTAGCCTTCCCAACTTATCATAATTTTTTCCTCAAAATTGAAATAATTTAAAGTAAAACTTACTGAAATCTAGAATAGGTATGGGAAGTGCTGGTGCATATAGGGCACTAGTTCCCAAGTCGGCTCCTCGTCCCAATGATGCTGCCACTTATCGAGGAGTAATAAGATTTCCTTGTTCCTCAATCTCTTCATCCTACGGTCTAATATCCAAATAGGCTGCTACTCAAAGGTGATGTCATCTCTCAAGTTTATCTGACTTAAATCCACCATCGGTTGCCTGTCTCCTCTCAACCTATCCAGTTAAAGCATCGAAATGTGAAACATTGAGTGCATCTAGGCTAACTGGAGCGGTAACTCCAACTCATAAGTGACCTTACCTATTCTTTTCTTCACTCTTAATGGACTAATAAACCTCACCATGAGTCTTCTTTTGATTTAAAATTTAATATCCCCTATCCCATTTAGGGCAATACTCAGCCCGAAACCTTAATTAAGTCTCGGTAGCCCAACCTGACTTAATTAGAGTCAGCAACCTCTTCGTTTGTACTTGATAAACTCAACCTATATATCGATATCAAATAAATAATATGAAATATACGCAGCGAAAGGATAAAACTTTTTTGATAGCTAAATTATATACATAAATACAGAGTTTATCAAAACCCAAAACCTCATTTATAAACCTCCCAACCCTGTTTATATGCTAAAAAACAAATCTAAAATTGTATAAGTATATAGGAAGGTTTATTACGTCATAGAGGGGATAAAAAAAGACTTAAATATTCTCATTTCCCTTCACTGAGCTTTAGGTTGGGAACCTAAAATATTAGATTTGGGGTGAGCACTCCAACTTGCTCAATAAGTAAAGATTCACAAAGCCATCAACATTCCATATAATAATCAAGCACATTATGCAATAAACATATGCACTTATGTTAACTAACGAGAATATGGAAAACATATAATTCAATAAATAACATGTGCAAATTCAGCTGTTAATAACCATTACACTATGATTCCCATTTTATTTGTAAAACTAGTGTATATTACCTACCAAAACCATTAATCTGATTGCTTGACCAACACATTAGCGGATGCGCTGTCTAGTCAATCCTTTAAAGTCCAACAGTTCTATTCGAAACCCTCTAGTGAGTATGTAATCCATACAATCTATCGAATTAAGTAGGAGTTAGATATAGGCCAGGAAGGTAACCTATTTCCATAAACCTATTCTCAAAACCAGGAATTACTCTCGTAGGACACATTAAATACCATTTTCCGCTTATTAAAACCATCACAGTGTACATAGTCTCCCCATTTAGTCCATAAACCAAATGAACTATGAATACTAAAATAGCCAGACAACATTGATAAATAACAAAATGCATACTTAACTTGATTTAGGTTTCCATTACGAAATTCGCTAACTTTTCGGGCACTCACGCTATCCCGGGGATCCAATACCTATTACAAACCATTTGTAATTATTATAGGTACAATACCCTTTATTTACAACCCCTAATCCAGTCCATAAGACCATGGGAAACTCTAATCAAAACAAAAAATAAATGTTCTTTTTTGAGGCGGGAGCACGCTTCCTCAATTGGTAGGGCATGCTCCACCAACTAGGTCCATCCCAATTGATGAAGGGAGTGCGCTCCTATGCTAGGTGAAACGCGCTCCACCCTATAATGTATAGAAATATGGAAACTTTCACTGTTCCATCCACAAATCCGCACTACAATTTCAAACACTCCCAAAATTTATTAGGGAGGACCTTTAGTAAGGTAACAAACTATTTCCAATCAACGATAACAACAATTCATAAAGATATCGTTATCCATTATCAAATTGAACTTTAAAAATATCAAAACCAACTTAATGACATTAATGATCTTTAGAGTTTTGGTTGTTTAAGCTTTTCAATTCACACTGAATTCATTCTTAGATGAATTCCTGAAGATCGAAATTCCAAAACCCTCAGCTCTCTCTCACTCTCCTGATTGAATTATGCAGATAAACATGAAGGTTATAGTTTAAATATATGGATTTTTCTTGAGATATGCATTGTGCAATCTCGAGACTGATCGGATGATTGATGTGCTAATATGACACCCCTAAATTAACACACATGTTGACACCATTAATAGTTACGCTCATCTCGAGGTGATCTAATGATCCATATAATTCAAACCAACTTATATTTTCTAACATATATATATATTTATATATCAAATATATATATATATATAAATATATATCTCATGTGTTTTCTTGCCAATAAACTCACATAACATGCCCTATGGGTATTCTCAAGTATGCACATTTATTTTATGACTCCCTTGGTGCACTTGGTGTATCGACTATTTATTGTTTATTTACTTATTTTTCGATTATAAGCTTGTATATAAGTTATCCATTATACTACAACCTAAAAAACCCACAAACATTCCATACATACATAAGCAATCATATAAACCCACCCACAGGCTAATTGATATACGCCGAACCAAACCACAAGCCTAACTCAAGTAAATAAGGATTTGAATAAGCACTAATTACTAGCTTAAGGTAATATTTCATTACAATCTCCCCAATTAAAAGAACTTCTTTTCTCAAAATTAAAGTAAAAGTAAAGTTACATTTAGTCTCGAAGTGAAATAGAAATTGCTCCTTCATATTGGACTCCCGCTCCCAGGTTAGTTTCTCATATCCGTGAAACTGCCATTTCACTTTAAAGTGAATGCATAGTTACTTGTAGTCTCTTTGGTTCTCAGCCTCTAAATCTTATGATCAAGTATTTGAATTGGCTGCTCGTCATAAGATAAGTTTTCCTGAAAATCAAATTCATTCCTATCAATCCTTAGAGTGAAGTGAGTGTCCATTTTGTGAAACATAGACAAAAGGAAGACATATTGAACTTCGACTAACTAAGGAGATAACTCTAACTTGTAAGCAACTGGACTAATCCTTTCCTGTACTCTGAATGACCTAATGTACCTCAGAGCTAGCTTACCTCAAAATTAAAACCTATACAATCCTTTAATAAGAGAGACTTTCAACTAGACAAGATCATCCTTTGAAAAATATAAAAACCTATGATGTTAATTAGCGTATCTTTTCTGTCTTAGCTGCGATGTAGTCCAATGCTAGTGAATCTACAAAATTCTTTTTGTGTAGTCCTGAATTAACTCTAACATCAATGAAAGTATATCTACAACCTCTTCCCAACACGTAGGTGAACAACAATGCTGACCATACAAAGCCTTGAAAGAAGTTACTCCAATGCTAGCCTGATAGCTATTATTGTAAGAGAACTCATACAGAGGAATGCATTTCTCCTTAATAAAACCAAACTCCAAGATACAAGCCTCAAGCATATCCTCTAGCACCAATATCAATCGCTTAGTCCGTCCATCAGTGAGCGGATGGTATGCCATATTCGTATCGTTCTCTGTAACTACTCCACAGTCTAGAAATGAATCTTAGATCTTTATCCAAAGTAATCGACATTAAGATTCCATGAAATCTCAATACCTAACGTACGTACACCGTGCATAATCAGTCAAGAGGATCAAGCATGGAAACTTGCAATAAAAGTGCAAACTTCATCATCCTGTCAATTATAACCTATACGACATCGTGCTTACACTGACTCAGAGGTAGGCCAAAAGTAAACCCATCGATATATGTTCCCATTTCCACTCAAGAATAAGCAGTAGATGCAATAACCATCCAAGTTTCTTATGCTTATCTTTAACTTGCTAACATATCTCACATCTCTTTACAAACTCAACAATATAATTCTTCATCCCAAGCAACTAATAAAAAAGTCTCGTATCGTAATACATTTTAGTGTTACCTGGATGAATAAAGTAAAGAGATCTATGAGATTTGCTTAGCAACTCTTTCCTCAATTGATCCTTAGCTTGAAACTAGAATCTATCCCTGAATCGTAACATACCATCATCAGGAACTGACTAACCAGGATGTCCTACACTTGCTGTTAACCTTTGTCACACTATATAATCTTAATCAACTTTTTGAAAATCAACCACACGTTGAATCATCTTCGATTCAGCCTGAATCTGAGCATAAAAGAATATATTACTAACTCTAGAACTAGCTCTCTTAGTTGATGATGTGCCAGCAGGACTTTCACGAATCACCATCATTGAATCTTCCCCAAGTTTCTTTTGCTTAAATGGTACTCCAGAGTGAAATCATAATCCTTAAGGAACTCAAGCCATCTACGCTACCCAATATTCAATTCACTCTGAGTAAACAGACATTTCAGACTATGAAATACTATAAATTTCTCACCGTACAAGTAGTGCCTCCAAATCTTCAAGGAAAAAATAACTACAGCTAGTTCAAGATCATGAACTAAATAATTATTTTCATGGAGCTTGAGTTGCCTTGAAGCATAAGCTATAACCTTGCCTTCCTACATTAGCACACAGCCCAAACCTTAATGAGAAGCTTATGTATAAATCACTAACTCCTTCCCTAATTAAGGTAATATAAGAATAGACATCGTAGTCAAAATATCCTTCAAATCTTTGAAGGCAGCTTTACGCTCATCATCAACAACAACAACAACAACAACAACAACATAGCCTCTGTCCCAAATTAACTGGGGTCAGCTACATGGATCAAACTTTTCCATTGTGCTCGATTAAGTGCAATTGATGGTGAGCTTTGCAAACCATTCAAATCCCTTTAATTAATGCATCCCATGTTAACTTCGGTCTCCCCCTACCTCGTCGAATTTTTACAGTTTCTATTGAGTCAAGTTTTCAAGTTGGGGCATTTGTAGGCCGTCTTTGCAGGTGACCGAACCATCGCAACCGCCCTTCCCTAATCTTTGTATTAATTGGTGCTACTCCTACTTGTCTTTGAATTTCTATATTTCTTATTCTATCTTTACGAGTTTTACCACACATACACCTAAGCATCCTCATTTCTGCTACGTTCACTTTATGTAATTGTTGTTGCTTTACCGCCCAACATTCACTTCCATAGAGCATAGCTGGCCTAATTGCGGTCCTATAAAATTTTCCTTTTAACTTAGTAGGAACATGTCGATCACAAATCACCCCTGTTGCACTCCGCCATTTCTTCCATCCAGCTTGAATTCTATGTGTGACATCATTTTCAATGTTACCATCATTTTGAATGATTGATCATAGGTATCTAAAGTGGTTTACCTTATGAACTTCTACTTCCCCTAATTTTACCACTCCATCATCTCGATGTCTAGTGTTTCCAAACTCACAGTGCATGTATTCAGATTTCGTCCCACTCAACTTAAAGCCTTTAGATTCTAATGTATTCCTCCAGAGTTCTAATTTCCTATTCACTCCATCTTTGGTTTCATCCACTAAGACAATATCATCTCTAAATAACATACACCATGGTATATCCTCTTGAATATGTCTAGTTAGTTCATCCATAACTAAAGTAAATAGATATGGGCTTAAAGCCGATTCTTGATGTAGTCCTATCGTAATGGAAAATTCTTTTGTAGCTACTCCAAATGTCTTTATACTCGTTACTACTCCATCATACATATCCTTAATAGTGTCTATGTATCTAGGATGCACTCTTTTTCTTTCTAGAACCCACCAAAGAACATCTCTAGGGACCCTATCATATGCTTTTTCTAAATCTACGAATACCATATGAAGATCTTTTTTCTTTTCTCTATATTTTTCTAACAATCGCCTTACAAGGAAAATCGCCTCTATGGTTGACCTCCCAGGCATAAAACCAAATTGGTTCTCTGATATTGTTGTTTCTCTCCTTAGCCTATTGTCAATTATTCTCTCCCACAGTTTCATAGTGTGACTCATAAGTTTAATTCCCCGATAGTTTGAGCAACTTTGAATGTCTCCTTTGTTTTCGAAGATTGGCACAAGCGTGCTTCTTCTCCAATCCATCGACATCCGTTTTGATTTTAAAATTTTATTGAAAAGTTTTGTTAACCAAGTCAATCCGATTTCTCCTAAGCATTTCCAAACCTCTATGGGTATTTCATCTGGGCCACATGCTTTCCCTATTTTCATTCTTTTCAATGCCTATTTAACTTCTACAATTCTAATATTGCGTGTATAGTTTACATTTCTTTCTTGGTGTGGGTTTTCATCTATTATAGTATCAACTTGGCCATCATTAAATAAATTATCGAAGTAACTTCTCCATCTCTCCTTAATATCCTCCTCGCGCGTTAAGACATTTTGATTTTCGTCCTTAATGCATCTTACATGACTTAGGTCTTGTTTCTTTTTATCTCTTAATTTGGCTAGCCTATATATATATATTTTTCGCCATCTCTATTACCTAACCTTGTATATAGATCTTCCATGAAATTTGTTTTAGCTTGACTAACTACTTTTTTAGCTTGTTTTCTAGCTTCTCTATATTGATTGTACGCATCTTCATCTTGACACTTAGGTATTTTCCTATACATCTCTCTTTTAGTCTTAATTGCTCGTTGGACATCCTCGTCCCACCACCATGTTTCCTTCTTTGGAAGTCCCAAGCCCTTAGATATACCTAATATGTTTGATCCCACCCTCCTTATGCAACTACTCATTTCTAGCCACATTGTATTAGCATCTAAGTCAAGATTCCAAACATTTTCCTTTAGTAGTTTTCTCTAAACTATACTTGTTTACTATGTTTTAGGTTCCACCACTTTATTCTAGGGTCGCTAACTCTTTTATTCATATTATTCCATTGTGTTAGCTTAATATCAAGTACTACTAACTTATGTTGGGTAGTAAGTGCTTCACCAGGTATTACTTTGCGGTCTCTACGTAGTTTTCTATCTATTTTTCTTGTTAAAAGAAAATCTATTTGACTCTTGTTATGACCACTACTAAAAGTAATTATATGCGACGCCCTCTTCCTAAAACTAGTATTTGCTAAGACAAGATCATATGCTGAAGCAAATTCTAAAATTGATTCTCCTTCTTCATTTCTATTACCGTAACCAAAACCTCCATGAACTCTCTCAAACCCATCGTTACTTGCCCCGACATGCCCATTTAAATCTCCTCCAATAAAAACCTTTTCATCTAATGGTATACTCTGCATAAATCCATCTATATCTTCCCAAAACTTGCGTTTGATGCTCTCGCTTAATCCTACTTGTAGTGCATATGCGCTAAGTATGTTAATTTTTTCGTCTCCAATAATTAGTTTAACTAGAATCAATCTATCCCCCATTCTTTTAACCTCAACGACCTTATCCTTATAATCATTATCCACCATAATTCCTACTCCATTGCATTTTCTATCTATACCAGTGTACCACAATTTAAACCCTGTGCTTCCTATTTCTCTACTCTTTCTCCTACCCATTTTGTCTCTTGGAGGCAAGCAATATTGACTCTCCTTCTAATCATGGTATCTACTAGTTCTATTGACTTCCCCGTAAGTGTTCCTATGTTCCATGTTCCTAAACGAATTTTTTGTCCCCTTTGTATTTGTTTTTCTTTTCTATTTCTATTTTGTCTAAAAGATCTAGTGTTCGTATCTATGATTTTGTTTTTGTTTTTGTTTTTGTTTTGAACTAGCTTCTTTACCCACACCCGTCCTTTGTGTGGGAACCCTTGCTCATTTTTCTTCACATCCGGGTGACGATGTGAAGGGACTAGCTTCTTTACCCACACACGTCCTATGTGTGGGAACCCTTGTTCATTTTTCTTCACACTCAGGCAGCGATGTGAAACACACCCTTGCTCATTTCTCACTACACCCGGGCTCCGATGCAGCGCGTTGCTAGGTGGGAACGGCCCAACGTTTATATATGTTTGATCCATTTCATGAAAATTGACAAAAGTTTTACGCTGACTGTCAACCTATCGCAACCCTCCTCCATTTCCCATGAATGAAAAATGAGCTTGAGGCCTCCCTCCCTCACTTTTCGGTAAGAAAAGTGAGTTTGGGACCTCCCTTACCCATTTTTCGGTATGAAAAAATGGGCGTCAGAGTCCTCCTCCTTTATCCAGACTTGGGACAGGCTATGTAGCGCACATAGTGTACAACATAGGTGGAGTTAGCTTTACGCTCATCAGACCAATAAAATTCAATGTCTTTCTGTATTAGCTAAGTCATCAGTAGAGAAATACGAGAGAAACCCTCAACAAATCATCTATAATAACCTAAATCTGAACCTTTGACAATGTTGTAAGAGTATGCAAATCTTCGATTGCCTCAACCTTCACAAGATTGACATATATACCTTAAGCATTAACCACATGTCAAAGAAATTTAACCTTTGATGACTAGAATTTGCGCAAATTAAATTTGGCACACAACCAATTATCCTTCAAAATATACAATATAACTCCGAAATGGTGCGAATCTATATCCCGTGTCCTCAAATAGATCAGAATATCATCGATTAAGATGATGATAAACTAGTCTAAATTGGGTTTCAATACGGTATGCATTAAAGCCATGAACATAGTAAGAGCATTAGTGGGCACAAATGACATCACTATAAACTCGAAGTGTCCATAACGAGTATTGAAAGCTATCTTCGAGATATCCTCATCTTCGGTCCTCTGTTGATGATAACCAAACCTCAAATCAATCTTCGAGAAATATCTGGCACCCTTCAAGTGATCATACAAATCATTAATCTAGAGCAACGGGTATTTGTTCCTGATCGTCATTGGATTATGCTGTCTATAATTAATGCACATACGTAGGGTTTCGTCCTTTTTCTTGACAAAAAAAATTGATGCTCCCCATGGGACATACTAGGATGAATAAACCCTTTATGTAGCAAATCTTTATGCTAAGTCTGCAACTCCCGTAAATCCTTCGGTGTTATACGGTAAGGAGGAATAAATATAGGTTTTATACTAAGAATAAGATCAATGATGAAGTCAATGGCACGTGGTGGTGGAAATCCAAGCAAGTCAGATGGAAAGACTTCCAAAAATTCACAAAGCATAGGAATCTCACTAACCGTAAGTTACTTACCAGGCTCTCTAAATGTGACAACTTCTGCCATAACTTTTAAATCTCGAGGAGTAGTTTCCCTTCCTTGAGTTGCAAGTCGTGAAGGATTAATGCCTTTGTAGACTATAATCTCATAAAGGTTAGGGATCTAAAAGGGTAACCTCTTATAGAAACAGTTAACACTGGCATGGTATGCTGCTAGAAATCCATCCCTAGTAATGCATCATATTCCAGGAACTCCATTAACCTCAGATTAATTGGGAGTTCTTTCTCCCCAGTTTTAGTTACACTTCCTTTGCAAATTAGGTTAGGATAAATGTTCTCACTTATTATTGTGCTCAAAATTAATAATGTACAAGCTCTAGCAGGTTTCAATTTCAACTCATCAACCATTGCACCATCAATAAAGGAAACTATAAAACCACCATTAATCAAAACATGCATATCTTAACCACAAATGTTTAGTATACCTTCTACGAGACACAATTAGCATTTGGGTCTTCCTTAGCCACTACATAAGTCTGCCCTCATGCTAGTGGTGTTATACCGCCTACCGATATAGTCGATGGCATAGAACACTCTCTTCGAATAAGTCACATCCACCTATACCAATAACATATCATAGAAGCCCTCTGAGGAAAGCTACTAGCCTGAGGAACCTGTCCTAATCCACTAAATTTATGTGATGACTGTGCCTTGTTCTTACCCTTACCTCTAAGACTGAGGGTTGGTAATGGTGGTTTGGCTATCGAAACTTGACAAACCTGTGGAACTGGTGCACTAACAAATGTCATCCCTACTGACCCTGGCTGTGTAGCTACTCCTATTTCACTCATCTTATTTTTTCTTGGCCAAAAATAAGAAAATTATTATGTTCTTTGACTTTAAGGAACTGTGGTACTGGTGTTAGCGTAAGTACTATTTCGGAAGGTCTAGCTAATATGGTTGCTTTTACCTCCATTGCACTCTTGAATATAAAAACATAACTACTGCGAGGAGGAGAGGAAACCACAACTCGAATCACATAATTCAACCCACCAAGGAACAAATCTATTTTGTTCTCCTCTAACTCTATATCCGGACTGAATTCACTTTGCTCATATTCCAGTAAGGGCATAGCTTCCTGTTTCAGTTGAATAAACTAAGTCTTCTTCCTATTCCTGACTGATTTTAGGAAATTCTGCCTATAGAACACGGTCCTAAACTATGGCTAGGTGGTGATAGTCTTCTGCTTTCTTTTTATGAAATTCCTCCACTTACGTGCAAAATTAATCAACAAAAAGTGACCAATTTGACCTTAAACTAGTCCTCCACATCTACAACAACAAATTGTTGCTCCTTCTTTAGTACCCATGTCTCAGCTATCCCTTCCTATATTGTGTCATTGGTTCTTGTAATATCAAATTTCATAAATTCTTTGCTAGTTTTGAGAAATGCAGCCTTCTCAAAATCCATCGGCACCATTACAATTTTTTTCATCACTTAAATATATGCTAATACAGGTTGAACTGGAGCTCCTACTATCTCAACTCTGCTAAACTTGGGACTGGTTGCAGGTTATGCCTTAGGTCACTATACTGGTGGTCCCCTCTAAGGCATCAGCATAGCCATAATTTTTGCTTGAGACTCCATAAATTTCCTAATTTCCTGCTTCGTTCTAGATTTCCATTGATCTTTATTTTTCGTATTACCTTGAGGTCTAGGCCTCTATGTACCCTCTCCTTGATCGTCCATTAGATTCTGAAATCAAAGGAGAGATAAGATCATTTGGTAACTTTTAGAGAGAATAAGGAAATCATATATATAGTAAATAACAAGATGTAAAGAAAATAATTTATAATAATGTTTTCATCAGTAGCATCCCCTAAAAACACTATGAAAACTGTTTATCACACCCTAAACTTTTTTTCATAGCACGAGACAACTCTCAAAGTCAATAAACTTGGGTTTCGGTATAATGTAATATGCTATCACTTACTTTGAAAATAATTTGAAAGTTAAGTCGAGGTCAGAGCCTTGTCCCATTATACGAACTGTATTAGAGGTACCACTTAATCCAAAAGTGATAAACCTTAGGCTCTAATACCAAGTTGTAGCATCCCCTATCCCAATTAGGGCAATATTCAGCCTCAAATACTAATTAAGCCCGGTAACCCAGCTTGACTTAACTAGAGCTAGTAGAATCTTCATCTGTACCTGATAAACTCAACTTGTATATTGATATCGAATAAATAATACAAAATATATGCAACAAAAATTAAGAAATTTTCAATAATTAAATGATATACATAAATACAAAGTTTATCAAAACACAAAACCTTGTTTAAAGACCTCATAACCCTGTTTATATATAACAAAATAGCTCAAACCACATCTAAGTATACATGAAGGTTCATTACATCATAGAGAAGATAACAAAACACCAAAATCTTCTCCTTTCCTTTCACTGAAGCTCTAGGTTGCGAACCTAAAATATTACTTTTGGGGTGAGCACTCTAACTTGCTTAATAAGTAAGGATTCACAAAGTCATCAACATTCCATATAATAATCAAGATAATTATGCAATAACAATATGCACCAATGTTAAGTAACGAGAATATAGAAAACATATAATTCAATAAATAACATCTACAAATTCAGTTATAAATGACTATTACACTATGATTTCCACTTTATTTATGGAACTAGGGTCGATTATCTATCGACACCATTAATGCGATTGCTAGATCAACACATTGGTCGATTACTGTCTAGTCAATCCATTAATGTCTAATGGTTCTATCCGAAAGCCACTAGTGAGTATGTAACCCACGCAACCTATCGAATTGAGTAGGAGTTATATACAAGCTGAGAAGGTAACCCATTTCATATGAACCTATTCTTAAACCCACAAGTTACTCTTATGGGTCACATTAAACACTATTTTCCATTTATTAAAACCATGAAAGTGAACGTAGTCCCCCCATTTAGTCCATAAACTACATTTCTTATATATATATACTAAAATAGCTAGGCGACATTTATAAATAAGCGAATCCATACTAACCTCGGTATAGGTTTTTGTTAAGACGTTCCCTAACATTTTGAGCACTCATGGTTTCCTGGGGATCCAACAACTATCACAAACCATTTTTGATCAATATAGGTCTAATGCGATTTATTTAGAACCTCGAATCCAACCATTAAAACCTTAGGAAATTCTAATCTAAACTCGGCATAATTGTTGTTTTCTTAGGTATGAACCCGCTCCTTCAATTGGTGTAGCGTGCTCCACCAACTGGGTTTGTCCTAATTGATAAAGGGAATGCGCTCCTCTACTAAGTGAAGGGTGCTCCACCCTGTTCTATTTCGATTGTAAGTAGGGCAACAACTACTATTCCATCCACAAACCCACACAATAACAGCCAACGCTCCCAAAATTCATTAGAAAAGACCTCTGGTGATGTAACAAACAATTTCCAATCAACAACAACAACAATTCACAGAAATATCATCATCCACTATCGAATTCAACTTCAAAAATATCAAAACAAACTTACCAATTGTGATGATCTTTGGATTTCTAGTTGTTTAAGCTCCTAAAATCACACTAAATCACACTAAATTCATTTCTAGATTAATTCCTCAAGATCGGAACACTAAAACCCCCAGCTCTCTTTCACTCTCTTAATCGCAATTGAGGATAAATATGAAGGTTATAGGTTAAATATATGGATTTTCCTTGAGATATGCATTGCGCTATCTCGAGACTTATTGAATGATTAATGTGCTAACATGACATCTTTAAAGTGACACCATTAACAATTACGCTCGTGTCGAGGCGATCCGATGATCCTTATAATTCTAACCAACTTATAGTTTTTAATTTAATGAAAAATGACAAAAGTTTTAAGCTAGCTGTCAACCTATCGCAACCCTCCTCCATTTTTCAAGAATGGAAAATGAGCTTGGGGCCTCCCTCCCTCACTTTTCGGTATGAAAAGTGAGTTTGGGACCTCCCTTACCCATTTTTTGGTATGAAAAAATGGGCGTCAAAGTCCTACTCCTTTATCCGGACTTGGGACCGGCTATGTAGCGCACATAGTGTACAACATAGGTGGAGTTAACTTATAGATTTTAATATATATTTATATATCAAATATAAATAAATATATATATCGTGTATTTTCTAACCAATAAATTCACCTAAGATGCCTACGAGTATTCTCAAGTTTGCACATTGTATATAATTTTTCTATTTTATTACAACCTATAAAATTAAAAAAATCCAAACAAACATAAACCACCATACAAACCTACACATGCTAATCGAGGTACATCGGACTTAAGCACAAGCCTAACTTAGGTTAATTAGGATTTAGATTAACAATAATCACCAGCCTAAGGTAATAAGTCATTACATCAAATCTTTTATGAACCTTCAGAGGTGAGACCTTCAAATACACGTAGGTTCCCTCTTTAGACTCTAACTCGCCGTCATACTTGTCATAATTTTTCTTCTATCTCTCATATGCACCCTTCAAACATTGTCTGATCTGTTGTATCTTGTTTGTGTGATCCACCATAATCTCTTATCTAATAGCTACTACATCCTAGGGCTCTGCTTAACATGGTGGAGATCTGCATGGCCTGCCGTAGAGTGCCTCAAATGGCGCCATCCCAATATTCGCTTAAAAGTTGTTATTGTAAGCGAACTCACATAGGTGAAAATACTCTTACAAAGATCCATCGTACTTAAGTACACTCATACTCAACATATCCTCAAGCTCCTAGATCAGTCGCTCTGACCGTCCATCTACCTGCGGATGATAGAATGTGCTCATATCCAATCTAGTGTCAAACTGTATCTGCATGGGCTATGATATTTGCGATGAAAATTATGGCCACGTATTTGATACAATCGATAACGGAACACCATGGATTCAGACTATCTGTCGCTCATACAAACTAGCCAGCCTATCCACTCGGTATGTAGTAGAGATTGGTAAGAAGTGTGAAGACTTAGTTAACTCGTCCATAGTCGCCCAGATGCTATAATGTCCATTCAAACATTTAGACAATCTACTAAAAAAAATGAATAGCAATATGCTCCCATTTCCACTATGGAATGGGTACTAGCTGTAGCAATCCTCTTAGTCTCTAATGCTCAGCATTAACCTACTAGCATATCTCAAACGCTCTAACATACTCCGATACATCGACCTTCATCTCCAACTACCAGAATATACGTTGCATGTTTGCATACATTTTGGTCCTTCCTGGATGAATTGTGAAACATGTTCGGTGAGGATTATGAGGTATTTCAATGCAAATATCACTAATTGATGGAATCCACTGCCCCCCTCTGAATCTTAGGTATGAGTTTATCGACTAACTTTAATTTGGATGATATGAATCTGAATGATATAAACTCTAAGTCGTATCAATAAACCATCGATAATGCTCATATGCCCACTGACCGGCTAATACACTATGGATAGAGACAATCTGAGTCCTCATCTGTCATTATATCAATTCCTCAATAGTAGCCGAAACCTCTATCGAACACATCATATCAGTCACCTTGAGTAATGTGTACTCATATGTCATGTGAAAATTCACAAACTCTACGTTTGATCTTCTCTCGCTCAAACCATCTACGACAATATTAGCCATCCCTGGGTTATACTCTAATGAGATATCATGATCCTTGAGGAATTCCAACCAACATCTCATTTTCATATTCAATTCTTTCTGGGAAAATAGGTACTTCAAACTCTCTTGGTCAGTGTACAGAGTGAACCTCTCCCTATAAAGATAATGTCGCAAAATCTTTAGTGCAAATACCACCGCTGCCAACTCCAAGTCATATATAGGGTAGTTCTTCTCATGAATCTTGAACTGTCATGATGATGAAGCGACGACGTTACCCTCCTCCATCAGTACACATCCCAAGACAATCTTCGATGCATTTATATACAATACTAAACATTATCCAAACTCTGGCAATACTAACACTGTTAGATTTTTAGAGTTCATTTATAGCAAAAAAATTTAAATTTTTTTAAAAAACCCTAATAGGTTTGATCTCTATCAGAAGTCCACACACGAATGTTGACCATAATTTGGAGAACTAGCCCCAAGAGAGATTGAAAATGTTTTTCTTTCTCTCCTAAAATCCAGCTAACACGAAATTTGTAAAAGAGAAAATCTTATTTCATTTTAATGTTTCGCCCTTTAATTATGTAGATAATCCCTCACTTAAAATCTTATTCGTAATACAACTATTGTATTTAGGTAATTTAAGAAAATTAAACATATGCCCCTATTAATAAGTTATCATATAACAAATCGTAAACATTCTCTAGCAAGGCATTATGACTACCCAAGTAGCATGAATATCAAAATTGACACAACCTAATGAATAACATATATCATATCTTTTTGTCATGTGATATCCTTTGATTAAACATAAGGCATGGAAACTCACCCTTAATGTTCAATAATACTAGTCTTGATCTTTTGGTAAACTGAAAACATCCAAGTGACATTGATCATATAAATTCACATGGACTTGGCCATTATCAGTCTATCGTATCGAGGGATCTACTGATATCTCTCTATACGAGAGTGATTAACTTTATCTTGATTACATTCCTTTATACATTATTCACATGGTAACCAATCACAATTTTTATTATTATCCGGTTAAAGACAATGTTTGATTGTGTCAAATTACCATACTCATAATATTGAAGTCTATGGTAATCTCAAGATAAATGACTAAATGATATACCTATCATGAGTAACACCTATAACTCAATCCATGTAGTGTTCTCATAGCGGGTCGGTCTAGTACCTTTTTCCCTAACAATTACAAATGATCTCAATTTGTATTCCTATACGCATGATCATCACATAACCATCAATGAAGATTCATACTAGTCTAAATTCATTATAGTTCCCAGTATAATGACGGACTAGAGACATTTGGGATATTTCAACAAATACCCTAGGATCTTACTATAAGGTAAATATGCAATTACTTATAATAAAATACTAGATGAAAACCTCAATTATATTAACTAAAATTATAAAATAAATAATGTTTCTAGATTGACCTAGGGTGCATGCCCTAACAAACACTAGTGCAGTCATCAACCTCTACTTCACCGCAATAAAGGCCTCCACACACATATCATCCTATTCGAACTTGACTTCTTTCATCGTCGGTCTTATCATCAGCATCACAATCTTGTAGAAGTTATGCACGAATCGACGGTAATATCTTGCCAATTCCTAAAAAACTACGAATGTTTGTAATCGAATATTGTGTACGCCAATCTATCATGGATCTAAACTTAGCGGGTTCCACCAACACTTTGTTGGCTCCTACAAAATGACCCAAAAATATACCCTCTATAAGTCAAAATTTACACTTACTGAATTTGGTGTACAGCCTATACTCCCTTAAAGTATGCAACACTGCTTGAAGATGTCCCTCGTGGTCCTCGTGAGTCCTAGAATAAATAATAATATCGTCTATGAACACAATTACAAATCTATCAAGGTACGCCCTCGGTACCTGGTGCTTGAGATCCATAACCATGCTAGGGGTGTTTGTCAACCAAAACAACGTGACTATGAACTTGCAATGCCCATATCTCATGCTTAAAGTTGTTTTCTCCATATCTTCATCCCTAATCTTGAGTTGGTGATAACTTGGTCTCACTTCAATCTCGGAGAACCATTATGCTCCCCTTAGCTGATCAAATAGGTTATCAATGCATGGGAGTGGGTACTTATTCTTCAGTGTAACCTAATTAAGCTACCGGTAGTTGATAGTTAATATTAAGCTACCGTCCTTTTTCTCCATAAACAAGATGGGCATGCCCCATAATCGCATGCTTAGGTGAATGAATCTTAACAATAATAACTCATCAATTTGGGTCCTTAACTCCTTTGGCTTCTTAAGAGCCATCCTATATAGAAATCTTGATATTGGTTTGGTATTTGGGACTAAGTCTATAATGAAGTCTATCTCTCTAGGTAGTGGTAATCTAGGTAGCTCATTTGGAAACATATCAGTAAACTCACATACTACTAATACCTCCAAAATCCTTACCTTTGGTCTCTCTGTCATACTCATAACACTTGCAAGCATCTCAATATCCTGGCTCATAGCTACTGTGCCTCTAATGATTGGTAGTTGACTTGAAATGCCCTAAAAACTGAACTATGTCTCATCTGGAAGCTAAATAGTAACCAACTTACTAAAATAGTCTAGGTGTTTGGTACTCGGCTAGCCAATCTATATTGAGTAAAACATCAAACTAAAGGAAATCTCTATCTTATTAGTCTAATGGTAGCAAGTTTCCCTTTATCTCCAGTATGCATCCCTTACAAGTCATATTGACGTATATCTTATCCCCAATAGTAGTGCTAATGATCAAGGGTCTACTAAGCCTGGGTGATCTCAACCTTTATGTGTCTACCATATTTTTAACAATGAATGAGACAATCAAGACTGAACCAATCATAGTGTGCATGATTGTACAATAAATTAAAATCATACCCTCAATTAAGCTATGGGAAGCTTCCAGATTTTGCTCTACAATGATGTAGGCTCTCTCCCAAGTTTGTTGTGCTTTTCTCAGTTATGGACACTTGTCCTTAAAGTGGAATGTTTGACTGCACTCAAAACATACCTTGTGTGGCCTTAGCCCTACTGAAACCTGTTGTCTCTATTCCTTTCTAGACTTTTGTATTTCTACCTAACTAGATCTCGATGGTGGTGCTTGCTTAGGTTTCTATCACTACGCTTATCCACTGCCTCCGCCCATATCTCTACTTTTAGTATACTGCCTTTGTGGCTATGATGCTGATCGAGTCACTTGAGGTGGTCGGCTAACATAATTTAGTGCTGGTGTGAATGAAACCTATATTATCTTAGCAGGTCATGGTGGTAGTGCAATTAACCCAACACTTTGAGCCCTATTGTCATTGAGACCCTAATGTTCATACCTCTTCCTCTTCTTTTCCGATCGTTGCTCTAAACGTGACAGTGCTCAATCAACTATAGCCTCTCGTAGATGTGTATGGAAATATGTCTATATGGCCAAACTCCTCTCATAAGTTCTTTATAGTTTCACCGACTCGTTCATGAACACATAGCCTCCTACCTATAGTAACAAGCCCTCTATGATGTAATAAGGATGATCAACATTTGTATCTTCCACACCTCTGACATTCGTCAGTAAATGTAAGTACCATCCCATGAACTACATGATGGCATCGAAGAGTCGTCTCAATGTCATGAACTTATTCCTCTTCTCTCTCAACATTGTTAGATGAAAATACATCAAGTTTAACTACCAGTTAAACTACGCCTGATCCTTGAGCACTCCTCTGGTCACTACAAGTCTAGTCCACCAGTCCTCTTCCTTCCCGAACAGTAGTGAATAGGAGATGGAAACTTTTATGCTCTCATCGATAGCAAAGATGCCATATATCTTTCATGACTCTTCATGAACCTCTCTGCTATCTCTAAGTCAGTACCTCCATAAAACTATAATGGACGGTTTCACCAAAACTCATGCACTGTTTAACCTCAACCATCACACTCGTGCTCCTTTTTTAAGTGTTGATGGCACTTTCTCTAACGGAGTAGGATGTTTACTTAGTACTATCTCTACCTATACCAATGCTAGGGCTGTCGTCACCGATACTGCTACAATGGTTGGAGCTGATGGAATGACTTATACTTTAAGCGCACTTACCTCCTAAGCAACGGGCACTGCAGATGAAGATGGTGATGGTGTAGTCGTAGTCTATGATCCAAGTATCCTTAGGATCTTATCTTATTGCTAATTCTGGGATGTGACCCTCTTAGTCCAGTTTTGTAACTCTTTTATTCTTGCAAATCAAGGACCTACGGCCCCCTGTCATCACCTGACCCAGGTTAGTTTGTCATCTTGATTTGCGAAATTAAGCAGGTCTTTGATCAACATATAGCTACCGATACAGTATAGTACAATACAACAAATATCACATATAAAATCAAGTTTCAACTATGATTCTATGTCAAGATCATAGGATTCAATCTAAGTTCCATTTGTGTCCTAACTTTATTACTGATCGGTTTCTTATGTTGGTTATGGATTATTCAAGAGATAGGTGTTAAAACAATGGGCACTAATACCAAATGCAACTGCCCCAGTCCCCACAAACTGGGCCCCACCCAGCCTAAGCCTACGGGGCCTCGAGATGGCCCTCGCAACGTCAACGCAGGCTTAGTCAGCCTCCATTTCTATTATCATAAGTTATTCGGTGATTTAGAGTTGAATTGTTGTTATTTGCATGTTTTAATAGTTTAATAGCAGAAGCAAACTTAAAAAATATAAATTATTCAAAGATATAGAGTTTTACATCCAAAAGGTATGGAACCCTGCAGTATATTGATAACGTGCATATATATGGTGACAAGAATAGGGAAGTCTTGAATATGTATATGTATCAGTGTTGCTCAAGTCCCAAAGAAATCCTTAAATGTTATCAAAACAACACATATATGTATATATATAAAGCTATAACACAAAAGCGCAAAAACCTACAAATAAGTAAGAGGAGAAGCCCTCTAAGAGTCCATAGAGGAAGTCACCAATCACGAGGCTCTTGCCCTTGCTTTTCTATGGATCTGCAATTGTCACGAAGGAGGCAATTCCATTAAGCTAAGCCAGTAGAGTTTCAATAACAAATCATGAATTTAAATAAATAAGTCTAAGTATCATGCAGAAATTTAAAGACATAAAAGTAAATGAAAGTGTATGGTAAATGGACTAGAACTAATAACTGGGATACAAAGTGTCTATGAGTCAAGGGAATGCATATAAGTGGTTTAAATAAATCCAAAGTGGGTGCCCTACTCAACTTCCTAGAACCTCGACTTTTCAATTCGAAAAGCTCAATTCAGTATAGCATGAAGGCATAAATGGTGCCTCGAGTACCTCACACATTTCTATTACCTAAGATCCAGTACTCGGCGTGAGTTCGTGTTTGTCCATCTAGCACTAAAGCCATGAGAACCTTCCTAAAACACCTAAGCCTTTGACATTCAACAATATAGAATAGAGTCCAAGCAAATGGGATAGCATGAAATAAATCCAAGAATATGTAAAGAATTGGAATTGATCCTCTATCTAGTTTACTTACCTCAATCTAAGCAGAAAATGCACCCTCACGACTTCTACCATACGTCCCAATCAACCCCTAATGCACGACTCTAGCTAGCAGGGTACCCAGTGTCCCATTTGATCAGTTATTTATGTGTTAAAGTCATTTAGTTGCATTTACCATCATTATCTCTAACATAGTTCAATCGTAATCTATTTTGACCACTTATAACTTAACACTCATTTTGATCTTAGTATTAGGCTACCAAATAAAGGTTGTTATTGTGTGAGTAATGTAACTTAACATATTGGTGCTAAATAATCCCATGTAGAGTCCTACCAATTATTCCAAGTCACTTTGGTGTCTAGTGGTTCTCTTTATTCATTTCACGTCCTCATTGGACACTTAGCTCAGTCAAAAGTGTCCGAACTTGTTTAATATTGTTCAACACACTTTTTTATTATTTTTGGGTGTTACTGAACTATTTAGGATCATTAGAATTCATTTCAACTTGATTTAGAATAGTATTTTGCAAAACAGCTCCTTAGGGACTTCAAAATAAATAGTTGAAACTTAGTTTTCCATTGAGAAATTTTCTTTTTTCCAATTTTGAACCTATTTTCAAAACCACTCAAAACATGTCGGAATCATTTGAGAATTTAGGCAAAACAAGGTTTTAGTATTTTTATGCTCACTGTAAATTTTTATGATTTTTGGACTAGCGGAGACACCCAAAAAAGGTCCAAAAGTTTCAACCAAAAACATGAATTTTTTTGGCAATTTAACATTTCACGCCAGGAGAGGCGCCAAAGGAATAAAACATAAAATGCCCCTCATAACATGGATTCTGTAATTGAGCCATGGAAACCATGCAGTGGCGCCGTTCGCTGCAGATATGGAAATAGGGGTTTTCGAACCCTTATCTTCCTCACCAACTCACGAGCCTAAATCCACCCATATAGGGCTTCAAAAACTACCAATGGGGGCCCTCAATTGGGTCTTACCTCGAGCATAAACCATTCAGAATCAAATGCATGCATAGATCATAAAAAAAATCTCAAAGTTTTAGGAAAAGAAGCATAGATTTGAACAAAACAAACTTTCGTGCCTAGAGGTCTTTAAATGTCGACAAATTGCACTTCAAATGCATTATCAAATAGAATGAAACTCCAGAATTTTAAGAGAAAAAACAAAGCCTCATTTTGTGGTTTTTAAAGCATTCATTTTCAATAAAATTGGAGAGGAAATTGTTACCTAAGGTTTGAGCTTCTCTTATTTGCTTGATTCTTGATTAATGCAACTCAAATTTTGGTGCTCACTTCTTAAATTTTAGTAGCAACATAAGGTTTCTTCCTCTTTTGATTTCCTGGATTTGTTTCCATGAAAATGATGTGGTTCTCTACTTATATATGTTTGATGTATGTTTATGTGTGATCATTTTATAATCCCTTATATCATCCTCTTCTCTCCCACACACAAATCTTGAGACCAATCTCATGGTTTCCAAATTAAGTTTTTTTCACTTAGCATATCAGTTGTTCAATTTAGGCAATTTCTTATTTACATCACCTTAAACCTAAGTCATTTTCTAATCTAGCATTATACCATTATATCCCTTACTCGACGTATACTCTTATCTTGACGAACCCTCACTTACAAATTTAACAAATTGAAATAGGAGTACCGTGCACATTAGGATAGATATATACAACAAACATCAAATAAAATAATATACCTCGGTCTCAAATCATTAGGGTTGACCAAGTTTGTTTACTATGTCATCATAAGTCCCCATCAAAGTTGTGTGCTGACACATGGAATGAGTTAGGAATTTAGTGTTGTTACAGCCTCAACTCTGTCCATTTGAACTTTGTAAAGGTAGTGTAACTCTCTATTATACGAGACCTCAATGGAGGACATGTTCAATTTCTTCTAATGCGGGCGGATTTCATCAAGAGTGATAGAGCTACGGTTAAGTAAATGTAAAGCGGTCTACTGCACACAAGGCAAACAATGAGTAGCTCGTAAAACACATTGGCAAATGTTCTTAACAAGGCCAATACCCTCACTAACTATTCTTACCTCTTTACTAATTACATCTAATGCATGTTGGACTAAAACGCCTATGATGTCACTGTGCAAGTGGTGCTGATACTTGTGTGCATACGTCGATTGAATGATGAATCCAAGTGATGATACTGGTGGGTAAGAACTTCATGTATTGACTTAAAAGCATCTCCAAAATTTCCCTCTGATGTCCTAAGCTCTTTTTTAAGTACATTATGGGCACCCTCAGCCCAATTAGTAGTCGCATTACCAAAGTGCAACACCTTGTTTGTCCATGCATACACAAAGTTCTCATTTTGACACAACCATGTGTCATTAACATAGTCCAACAACCGTGGGACTCCATATTTTGCCTTTTGTTCCGCATGGTGGCCAATGTAACTCAACTAAGTTAGGGATGGCACCAAGTTGATCCACATCCCATACCAACTATTATAGTCCTCAACCTCAAAGAATAGATCCCTTGTCTTTGCAACAATATTCTTGTTCATGTGCCATGAACAAAGTAAGTAGGTAGCGGTAGGGAGCTTATCCCTTACTGCCATAACCAAACCCGAGCCCCTATCTATCAAAACAACACTTAGAAGTTGCCACCTATCCAATAATGGCTTCAACTATCTAAGCTCTAATGCATAGTTAGACCTAGTCTAACTGTTAAAAAGACATGTATCACTAGGAAAGTCATATATGTAGAGGGGACCCTAATAATATTAGGGAACGGGTACTTGAGCTGATTTTCCTTGTAAATGCAATCCATCATCAATATATGGGGAAAAAAACAAAGAAGTGGCACTGAATTTGGGTGGGCAAAGAATATATCCCTTACGTTATACGTGTAACGACCTTAAAAATCTACCTCATGCCATGTGTCATTTCATGGTCGTATGTAGGACCCACTTGTCATGATACACATGTCCAAATCGCGGGAGTAGACACTGAAGGCAAGGCCCAGTTTAGGATTGTGGAATTGGGGCCTTCACAATACGTGTTTGGCTAAAAAACATACTACTCAATGAATTTTTGCTTGTGCAACTGGTAGAGTAGAAGGTGCATCTTGCTCTTCCCGTCAGCTTCAATCTATTTCAACTTAGCCCTTTCATTGTATATTGTCTTCATAATAGTCACTTTGTCATTGTTCGTATGTTTGAGTCACTTAAAATATCACGAGCTGGGCACTAGTCTTACCCATGTCTTGTACAATCTCTTTCTCAGGTATTGTAAGCCTCATAATATAAGAGTGCGCAATAAAAGAATTAGTGAGGCCATGATTTTGTACCCTGCACCCGACTCAGACATGCCATAACCCATTAAGCACGTGCTTCACATTGATCTTAGACTAATAACCATACGTTTTGGATCCAGTCAGCTTTTTTCTTGTCCATCCTTGCCTTATCATCTATTCATTCCAATATTTACTTTGCCTTTGTGACTTTCACTCCAAATGCCCCATACCTCTTACAACCTATTGAAAACCTAGCTCGCCTACTGATAAATGCTTATTTAGACTTAAATATAGGTTTAGTTTAGTAGTAAATTTAGTATAAATATCTTGAAATAAGCTTAAATTGATGGTGTTTATGTATTTTCAAGTACACAAGGCATAAAGGAAGGAAAAGAGTGAATTTGAGAAGAAACGGAGCTAAAACTTAACAAAGTAGGTTTGGCACTGTGACTAAGTAGTGTTGGCATCATTGGAGTTGAATGCACGGTGTGGGAAAGCAAGGCAAGGGAGAAAATTTTGTCATGAAGGTTGGCATAATCGATGCAACGTGGAGGTCAAAGGATGGTGCCGGAGATAAACAGGGACAACGTTAAGACCATTGAATAAAGCTTTTGCACAAACAACGATCGGTGTAGTTGTGGCACTATAGGTTTGTACACATTGCGCCAGGCACTTAAGTGATAATGCTAAGTTGAGAAGAAAATAGAAGATGGAGTTCTATTTCGGGTGAAATTGTTAAGTAGGGTTTCTAATTATTTTCAAACGTGTTTAGGGAGTATAATTGATAGGAGAACGTAGTAAATACAAAAATCGCCATAGATTAGCCACCATTAACATAGTTTAGCATAGGTTTACTTTATTTTTGAGTATTAAGAGAATTCGTGGAAGGAAGACACTGGAGACTTACGTGTGGTGATTCGGGTATTGTTTTATTGATTTAATATAATTTATTCATTTATATCTCTAATTTCAATGAATACATTATATGCATGTTTGTTTCAATGAAATGTGACTAGTCTATTAATCTTAAGGATCAATGGATCCTATAGTATGAATGCTATGTTATAAACATGAATAGATTGTAAAGATAAAAAGTGTACTGGTTGGAAGTTATCATGGACATCGAGACTTTTAAGCCGGATATGGATAATACTGATGGGGCATGTCCCCTAGGTCAATCCATTAACTGTCTTTATGAACACTTTTAGTTAGTAAAATAGAGGATTTCATTTGTTGTTTATTATAATTAATTTGCATGTTTACATTATAATAAGATCCATGGGTATTTACAGTAATATCCTAAATGTCCCTAGTCGATCATTATACTGAAAACTATAATGAATTAAGACTAGTGTGAGTCTTGATTGATGATCATATGATGATTATACATATAGGGATATGAATCAAGATCACGAGTACTTGTTAGGGAACAAACTATTGGACCGACCTGCTATGAGAACATCACATGGATTAAGTCATAGTTGTTTCTCACGATAGTCCTCTAACTTGAGATTACCAGAGACTTCAACATGAGGAACACAATAATTTGGCACGATCAAACGTTGTCTTTAACCGGATGATTATAAATGTTGTGATTGGTTACTGTGTGAGCAATGTGATGAAGTTGTGTAATCAAGATAGAATTTGTCCCTCTCATATAAAGATAGATATCCAGTGGATCGCTCGATGTGCTAGATTGTTAAAAAGCCTAGTCTAAATGAATTGATATTGATCAATGTCACTTGGATGTTTTGATTCTACCTAGAGATCGAGACTAGTACGATTGAACATATTGGATGACAATTCCATGCCTTATATTTGATCAAAAGGATATCGTGTGACAAAAGGATGTTATATACACTATTGATTAGGTTGAATCGATTTGATATTCGTACAACTTGGGTAGTCATAATGACTTGCTAGAGGTCGCTTATGACTTGTATACAAAAATGTGTTTTGGTACACTACCAACATTGTATGAGCCTATTGGGTCGCACACTAAGAATGGTTTTGCAATATTTTAAGATGGTTCAGAAAAATGAATTTTATATGATAAAATTCATGACATAAACGTCCTTGTGGTATATTACACTTTTATTTCTTTAAGTAGGGGTATATGTGTACTTTACTTAACCATCTATATATAAGGGTTATATAAATAAACGTTTTAAATTAGAACACACGTATGAAAGATTAAGGGCCGAAACTCTATTTTCGTTTTAGAAACGAATTAGGGTTTTCTGGTACGCTCTGGATCATTTTGGAGATAAACAAAAAGGTTTGGTATTCTCTCGAAGCTAGCACTTCGAATCTTGGCCACCGTTCGTGTGTGGACAGCTAGTAGAGGTCGTTCGTCATTGGCAGCGCTTTATAGATTGATCAACCTTCTGAAAGGTATATTGCGACCGAGATATGATTTATTTTTCATGGTTTAAACATTTTTAATGGAATTAGTTCAGATCCTATTAGGGTTTTTGTCAAAATTGTTGCGTGATTTCCGCTGAGTTTGAACCCTAAAATCCAATAGTGGTATTAAAGCTTTCGAGTTTGATTCCATCGAGTTCATTGCATGTTTTCTTCTGATATATACTTGATATATGATTGAAAGCATGTTAATAGTTGATGTATATGTGATATACATAAGTTTTCTGTGAGATTTATTATCATGTTTTGTGTATATGATACATATATTCGTGATTTAATTGAAATCAGTTTTGTACATGCTAGTAACCATGTTAGGTTAATTCGAATAATTTTAATGAATTGAATTTTGTGTTCTGTGATCCATGACACCATTAGGTATAATCTTTATTTTTTGTGTATTGATTCATGGATGAAATCTTTGTAATTCAGTATGCATATTTAGGTTACATTGTTTTAAGTTTCTTAAATTGTATAAGTCTTAATATTAATTCGAAACTATTATGATTAGGTTCGATTGGGATAGTAGTTCATGATTCAATTACATGTTTGTGATTATTTGGATGAGGATCGAAATAGTAAATAATTATTTTTTGAAATTATTTATTTATCTCGTTATATCTATTCTGTTATGAAATTTCTATTTGATAAGAGATAGATAACAAATTAGATTACAAGATATTAGCAAAACTGGTTTCGTTATCCCTATTGGATAGGAGTTAAATATTGAGAATTTTGTTATTGGTGATATGCTAGGATTCAAATATCTTAAGTCCTAATTGGATTAGGATAAGATGATTAGTTAGATGTGGACCCGGGTTAATTAAAATGTTTTAATTGACTTAATTTCAGATAAATTAAGGGGTTAATTTAGGATAATAAAATTAGCAAAAAATATGATTTTCTATATCGAATTTTAATTTTTGGAATTGAAATTCGTCTAAAAAAAAAAGCACAGGGGGCCTTTTTCCCGTTCCCCGTCGATTGGCCAGGTCGGTAGAACCACCACCACCATTGTAGGTTAGCGGGACTGTCATCTAACTAATCCTAGCGCACAAAAATTCTTTTAATAGTGAACAATATTAAAATTTCCAAATTGTTTAGTGATTGAACAAATCAATAAAATATATGATATTTCATTGTTTACATAAAATCACTAAAACTGAATAAAATCCCTCTAATAAATTTTAAGTCTCGTGCCATCCATTTAAACACTTGTCAAGGCTTCGATCACACTAATATAGTTTCTGCTATATTTGGGTGTATTGTGCTATCTTGATGAGACAAGTTAGGTACGAGTTACCTAAATGTTTAAAATGGTCTGACTTAAATAAGATATCAAAATAGTTATGAGCTTTAGGCACATGATGAGATAAAAAACATGCTAAAACATAAGATGTCCCGTATCTCATAAAAGTATCTAGAATTACATAAGATGTAATTCGTAACTGTTACCTACCAAAATAATCTAGTTCTGCGTTTCATGCCATAACTGTCATAGAATTAGGTGAAATATGGAGTTTAGCCCCCTAAATAAACAATTTGTTTTAGGAGGGTTATTAATTTAGTAGGAGTCTATTCCTATGTACTAAAATAAACTTTGCATAATCTTTATTAGAGATTAATGGCCATTTTAAGTAACAATAATCTCCTATCAATGCAATCCATCCTTGAGAAGGATAAGCTATCTGGGACTAACTTTCTTGAGTGGTTCAGAAACTTGAGAATCGTTCTCAAGCATGAACGCAAGTTGTATGTCCTGGATGCTCTAATCCCTAAGGACCCACCAGCTAATGCTACAAAATCGTTGAAGGATGCGCATAATAAGCATGTCAACGATTGTACTGATGTTGCATGTATTATGCTGGCAACTACGGTTCCTGAACTTCAGAAGGACATGGAACTAATGTAAGCCTACGACTTGGCTGAAACGCTGAAGGAAATGCTCCAACATCAATCTAGGCAGAAAGGTTCGAGACAGTCAATAACCTAAACTTTTGCAAAATGAATGAGGGTGCGTCATTTAGTCCTCATGTTCTGAAGATGACGGGCTATGTTGACCAGCTTGATAGATTCGGATTTCACATAAGCCAAGAGTTGGCTACGGATTTGATCCTGAATTCATTACCGGAGAGTTACTCATAATTTTTCATGAACTACAATATGAATATTATGGAGAAATCAATTTCAGAGTTGCATTTGACGCTCAAAACTGCTGAACAAAATATCAAGAAACCCTCTAGTAATGTGTTGATGGTCCGAAAGGGAAAGGGAATGAAGAAGAAAGGAAAAGGCAAGGCTAAAGTTGACAAGGCTGCTACTACACCTATTGCAAAGCCTGTAGAACAAGTCAAGCCCCAGCCTGCTCCTGCTTCCAAACACCCAAAAGAAAAGGAAGGAAATTGCCATTTCTGTCATGCACCTGGACATTGGTTAAGAATTTGCAAACTCTATATGGAAAATCTAAAGAAGAAAAAAGGTAGTGCGACTACCACTACATGTATTTATATTATTGAAATTAATTTGTCTACTAGTGATTCCTGGGTATTAAATACCGAATGTAGATCTCACATTTGTATAAATGTGCAGGGACTCACCAGAAGTAGAAAGTTGAAGAAAGGAGAAGTCATCCTCCACGTAAGGAATGGAGCAAGAGTTGCTGCCCTAACTATTGGATCATATGACTTAGTCTTACCTAGTGGACTTATTTTGACTTTAAATAATTGTTATTTTGTGCCTGCCTTGAGCAGAAACATCATTTCAATTTCATGTTTGGATATGGATGGTTTTTATTTTACTATTGCGAATAATAGATGTTCCATTTCTCGTAAAGGAATAATTTATGCAAATGCTTATTTGTGTGATGGTCTTTATATTCTAAGCATGAAACGGTCCACTAATACTCTAGTCTTTAACATAAATACAAAGAGATTCAAGTCAAATGATTTGAATCAAACCTATCTTTGGCATTGTCGTCTAGGGCACATAAATGAGAAACGCATAACGAAGCTCCATAAAGATGGACTTCTAGATTCATTTTATTTAGAAACATATGAAACGTGCGTATCTTGTTTACTAAGCAAAATGACTAAAAGTCCCTTTACCGGACACGGTGAAAGGGAAAGTGGTTTATTGGGTCTAATACATACTAATGTATGCGGTCCTATAAACACAATGGCTAGAGGAGGTTATCAGTATTTCATTACATTTACATATGATTTCAACAGATATGGTTATGTATATCTTATGAAACATAAAGCTGAATCATTTGAGATGTTTCGAACGTTTCAAAATGAACTGCATAATTAACTTGGTAAAACTATAAAAACACTTCAGATCGAAGTGGTGAATATTTGAGCCAATAATTTGATGATCATCTTAGAAATTATGGGATTGTCTCTCAATTGACTCCACCAGCAACTCCACAATGGAATGGAGTTTCTGAAATGAGAAATCGAACCTTATTAGATATGGTTCGATCTATGATAAGTCATACAGATCTTCCATTATCCATTTGGGGTTATACATTACAAATTGTAGCTTTCACTCTAAATTGAGTTCCATCTAAAGCGGTTGATAAAACACCATATGAGATACGGTACGGGAAGAGACCTAGTTTGTCTTTCCTTAAGATTTGGGGTTGTGAGGCTTAAGTAAAGTGACTAGTCTCAGAAAAACTAGCACCTAAATCTGACAAGTGTTTATTTATGAGGTATCCTAAGGAAACAAAAGGCTATTACTTTTATAATACCGCTGAGAACAAAGTGTTTGTTGCTCGGTATGGTGTCTTTATGGAAAAACAATTTATTTCAAAAGACACTAGTGGGAGAGAAATAAATCTTGAAGAAGTTCAAGAATCATAAATAAACATTGAACTGCTACTGAAAGTTGAACAACGTCTGAACCAGTTAAACCTCCACAAGTGACACAAGGCCCACGTAAATCAGGTAGGGTAAGACATAAGCCAGAGAGATTCAGATTTCTCATTACTGATAGTCGTGATGTGTTGCTTATGGATCAAAATGAGCCCACCACTTATCAGGAGGCTATGTCTAGACCAGACTCAGATAAATGGCTAAGTGCTATGAACTCTGATATGCAATCCATGTATGATAACCCAGTTTTGAACTTTGTTGATTTACCTAAAGGTGGTATGACCATTGGATGTAAATGGGTTTTCAACAAAAAAACTGACATGGATGGCAAAGTGCTTACTTTTAAAGCAAGACTTGTAGCAAAAGGTTTCAAGCCGACTCAAGGTGTTGATTTCGATGAAACTTTTTCACCAATAGCCTTGTCTAAATCCATAAGAATTTTAATTTTCATTTATGCATATTATGACTATGAGATATGGCAAATGGATGTAAAAACATCATTTCTTAATGAAGAACTGCTTGAGGACGTGTATATGACCAACCTGAAGGTTTTGTACATCCTGCGAATTCTAGGAAGGTATGCAAGCTTCAAAGATCCATTTATAGATTAAAGCAAGTTTCTCGGAGTCGGAATCTTTTTTTTGATGAAGCAATCAAGGATTTTGGTTTTATTAAGAACGAAGATAAGCCTTGTGTATACAAGAATGACAGTGGGAGTGTAGTTGTTTTTTTGGTACTGTATGTTGATGATATATTACTCATTGGAAATGACATCCCAACATTGAAGAATGTCAAGTCTTGGTTAAGGAAGTGTTTCTCAATGAAAGACTTAGGAGATGCAGCCTATATCCTAGGGATAAGGATCTATAGGGATAGATCTAAGAGGCTAATCGGTCTAAGTCAGAGTACTTACGTAGACAAGGTGCTAAATAGGTTCAGTTTGCAAGACTCTAAAGAGGATTGTTGCCAATGTCTCATGGCATAAGTCTCAGCAAGATTCAATGTCCCAAGACAAATGATGAGCGAGACCGCATGAATAAGGTTCCATATGCATCAACTATTGGATCTATCATGTATGCCATGCTATGCACTCAACCTGATGTATCATATGGTTTGAGCGCTACAAGCAGATATCAGTCAGATCCTAGTAAGAGTCACTGGATAGCAGTAAAGAACATTCTTAAATACTAAAGAAGGACTAAGGAAGTGTTATTGGTCTATGGAGGTTTTGAAAATGATCTAGTTGTAAATAATTACATAGATGTAAGTTTTCAAACTGATATAGATGATTTTAGATCGCAGTCTGGATATGTGTTTACTTTGAATGAGGGTGCAGTAAGCTGGAAAAGTTTGAAGCAAGCGACTGTAGCAGATTCTATAACAGAAGCTGAGTATATTGTGGTGTCCGACGCAACAAAGGAGGCAGTTTAGATCAGAAAAGTTCATTTCTAAACTAGGTATGGTTCCAAGTATTGCTAACCCTGTTTGTTTGTATTGTGACAATAACGAGGCAATAGCACAGGCCATGGAACCTAGATCTCATCGGAGAAATTATTGAGAAAGGAGACATGAAGATTTGTAGAGTACCTGTTATAGACAATGTTGCAGATCCATTGACAAAAGCTCTTCCACAAGCAAAACATGATGGTCATGTTAGATCATTAGGCATTAGATGCATGTATGATTGGCCCTAGTGCAAGTGGGAGATGTTGGGACATGTGCCCTAGGTCAATCCATTAACTATCTTTATGAATACTTTTAGTTAATAAAATAGAGGATTTCATTTGTTGTTTATTATAATTAATTTGCATGTTTACATTATAATAAGATCCATAGGTATTTACAGTAATATCCTAAATGTCACTAGTAGATCATTATACTGGGAACTATAATGAATTAAGACTAGTGTGAGTCTTGATTGATGATCATATGATGATTATACGTATAAGGATACGAATTAGATCACGAGTACTTGTTAGGGAACAAAGTACTGGACCGGCCTGCTATGAGAACATACATAGATTAAGTCATAGTTGTTTCTCATGAAAGGTATATTTTTCAATCCTCTGACTTGAGATTACCAGAGACTTCAACATTAGGAACACAATGATTTGACACAATCAAGTGTTGTCTTTAACCAGATGATTATAAAGGCTGCGTGATTGGTTACTATGTGAGCAATGTGATGAAATTTTATAATCGAGATAGAATTTGTCTCTCTCATATATAGAGAGATATCCAGTGGATCCCTCGATGTGTTAGACTATTAAAAGGCCTGGTCTAAGTGAATTGATATTGATCAATGTCACTTGGATGTTTTCAGTCTACCTAGAGATCGAGACTAGTACGATTAAACATGTCGGATGACAATTCCATGCCGTATGTTTGATCAAAAGGATATTGTGTGACAAAAGGATATTATATACACTATTGATTAAGTTGTATCGATTAGATATTCATACAACTTAGGTAGTCATAATTTCTTGCTAGAGGCCGCTTATGACTTATATACCAAAATGTGTTTTGGTACACTGCCAACGTTGTATGAGCCTATTGGGTCGCACACTAAGAATGATTTTGTAAGATTTTAAGATGGTTCAAAAAAATAAATTTTATATGATAAGATTCATGACAAAAACGTCCTTGTGGTGTATTACACTTATACTTCTTTAAGTAGGGGTATATGTGCAATTCACTTAATCGTCTATATACAAGGGTTGTATAAATAGACACTTTAAGTTAGAACGCACGTATGAAAGATTAAGAGCCGAAACTCTATTTTCGTTTCAGAAATGAATTAGGGTTTTCTAGTACGCTATGGATCGTTTTGGAGATAAACAAAAAGGTTTGGTATTCTCTCAAAGCTTGCACTTCGAATCTCGGCCGCCGTTCTTGTGTGGACTACTGGTAGAGGGCGTTCATCATTGGCAGCGCCTTAGAGATCGATCAACCTTCAGAAAGGTATATTGCGACCGAGGTATGATAACGTTTTCATGGTTTAAACAATTTTAATGGAATTAGATTCAAATCCTGTCGGGGTTTTTGTCAAAATTGTTTTGTAATTCTCGTTGCGTTTGAACCCCAACATAGAGTGATAGTTGTTAATTAGGGAGGTACGAATAGTAAACTTAATTGGTTATGAATATAAAGATTCAGACATTAAAGTAATGTGGAGCTTACATTATTCACAACGATAGGTGAAATTCTAGTTTGCACATTAGAATATTTTCCATCACGATAGTGGATTGAACTGGATTTGAATGAAATATGTCTATTCTAATTAGGCATTGCATACACATAATAAAGATGATAAAATGAGTTGAAAAGCATTGTATTTCATTACCTAGGTGAAGTTGTGAACTAAGATAGCCTTAATATAAGAGTTAAAGTAATTTGCATTGATTAGTTAGATTAGTTTAACTTAATTATAAAATCAATTAAAAAAGGGTTTCCCTAGCAATTTAGTGATTTTAGCTATGTACATACAGAGTGCAAACATCTTTCCCTAAACACGATATTTGTAATCAATGTAAATTAGACACACTATTACTAAAATCAAGCTGTTATACTTGCGGTTGTGATCACCTACCCTGACCAATGCCACCTGCATTAGACTTCAAAATAATCACTACAAAACTACAACGCCTAGTAGTTTCGTAAGCCAAAGTTACTAAATCCTCTCTCCTCTTGAATGACACATTCGGTGTAAAGTTCCTCGATAAGTTTAGGAAGGATGCAAAAGATGTACCAACCTACAAGAACTAATAGAAACAAAAATTAGACGATAAATAAAGAGTGTCAGAGGAACATGTTCAACACTTTAAACGTGGATGTCGGCCTAATATAGTTGAAAGGTAACTCTGAGTTACAACTTACATTTACCTTAACTATAGGTTTTTTTTGTTGGTGTTAACTAAAAAGTACGCTTGTCTTTCAGAGTTAATGGGCCGAGAAGTGAAGTACACATCTCAGCCATGTTACTCTGAGAGCACGGAGACAACAACCTAAAATGGAGGTTCTTACTCGATGAGAAAACCAAATAAAAATAAAAAATAGCTTCTAATTGCCAAAATGGCTTTGTTTTAACAAATCCTTCAACATTTCTCACTAGCAACGTGAAAATAAACAATAACTCAAAAGCCCCAATAACCATAAATAGTAGACAACATTAGTCAAATGATGCTTAAAAAACTTGAAATCATCCACCAAATGAGCATAAACAAGGAGAGAATGGACTTATCGAGTAAATTTTGTATGGATTCACGCATATTTGTTCCATTGGCATCGAGAGTGTAAGATTCGATGAGAGATTCTCAAACGTCACAGTGGAGAAGGAGAAAAGAGGGTGGACCTTGCTGAAGAAATAACACTTTTTATATGAAACGTAAGATTATCATTTCCTCTAAGAGCATAATCGGAACTGCAATAAAGGACTGAAACAAGGTCCTCTAAGTAATAATGTGGTCTGTTTAGTGGCTCCCAAAAAATAAAAATCAAAACTTATAGGGAATAAATTAGGACCTAGAGCTTTTGCTTGCTCAAGTTGATCCCTTCTAGCTTGTCTCCCTAATTGACATTAAATCTTCCTTTAATAAAAATATTTCTAACTATATCACATCTTTAACTCTCTCTCTCTCTCTCTCTCTCTCTCTCTCTCTCTCTCTCCATCTCGTTTTTTGAAGTTAAAGAAAATCTTTAGCTTTTATTGCATAAACCCGATAAAGCGAACACGACATATGTTTTTTTTTATGTATGTGTGTGCGTGTGTGAGGGAGTGAGTGAAAGAGCATATGAGGTGAGTGGTCCACCATGATTTAAAGAGGTTAGGTTATTAGGTGTCGCTCCATTATGGAGGAAGAGAGTGGTGGGGTATGGTGTGTGTCTCTAAAGCCTTCTAGTATTTCATACACATCCATTTTGCACATCAAATGGCGTTATACGATCTCATCGCAACAATCGCACAATGCGACCAATGGATATCCTAACACAAATGAGACGCAAATATTTAATATTAATACAATATATTAACACGCTCCACACAAAACTAACTATTGTTACCTTATTAGGCATGCCCTATGAATTTTTGTAAAGTCCACGTGGGTTCGAGCTTAGGGCCTTAATATGTCATAAGCCAATTAATTATGATTGATTAGAGTAGGTCGTTACATATATATTGGTATTTACTTGATCATTATTATGTAAATGTTTTTGTATTTCTTATTATCTTGCATTTGGTTATACAAATAATTATTTTTGACAATGTAGTATATACTTATGTCTTACCTTAAGAGAAGCTCATTAGAGTATTGAAATTTTGTTTAAGTCTTAAAACTTTTATTCAACATTGAACGAATTGTTTTAATATTTATAGTATAAATGGGATCTTAGGAGTGTTAGGCTGAATTCATGATATGGTTAGATCTCATTTATTCTAGTTGATATAATATTATGATAGTTTTGGATGGGTTAAGCTTCATTTGTTTAACTTATCAATTAGAACATGATAAAAATTACCAAAAAATGTAATAACTTGGGAATAGATACTTATAATCAATGGTGATTGATTATATGAATTCTTGTGAATGGTTTGAATTTATTTTTATGGAAGTTTTGGAGGACTGGTCAAGCTAGGAACAAAGTTTACAAGGGAGATGCTGTCAAATTTTTTTAAAGAAATTCAAAAAGTTCTGAGATTATTTCTTAATTTGATCTATTCTCTAAGATTAAGAATTTGAAATGAATAGAAAGAATAGAATTATGCTAAGATTTGATGTGTATTTGAAATATATAGATGCTGACTAGATTATCAGAGGATTCGAGATAATTTTGGTCAGTTAGATGCCTTAATAACGAGGAGTCTAACACTAGGTGGGCCAAATAAAGTCTGCTAACTATTTAAAATAAGTAATATATTTAATAAATGTTGTATGTTAAGCATAAATTGAAAGTAAACCGTATGAGGTTGGCACTTCATATTACGAGCAGAAGTTCAATTCATACTTTGACCCACTTTTTCAATTATATATGTGTAAAATATGTATTTGAAAATTATTTATTCACGGGTAGGGCAGGTCCCAATGAATGAGATATTATTACTATTATTAATACTCAGTTGTATTTAGTTGTCTATACATTTGGTATTATTTGGATAATTGATGGTTAGATAATTGGACATGTTGCTTTGTCCACTCTAATATTAATATATTTCATATACTTTAACCGCCGTATGTAGGGGTGGGCAAATTGCAATTTGGTGGTGAAAACCCACAAACTGCCACTAAACTAAGAAACAAGTCAATAATTAGACAAGTTTTATTGTACATTTTGGGATGATTTTATATGTGAAAGACTACATGACACTGGATTTTCTTTTGTTTTTGTTATTTAAGGTCATAAAACGGATATATGAAGAAATGGAGTAAAAATGGAAGATTATGAAGAAATTAATCAAGTGGAAAAAATATGTAAAGTATCATCAACAAAGAATCAATGAAGAACTAAAATTCCAACACCAGCTGCTTCTATGTACCCAAAATCGCCACTCAGATAAGTGGAAATAGAGACTTCAATTCAAAGGATTTACCCAGCGATACCACTTTACCCCATATCGTTGTAGTATATTTCAGGGATTTTAGATTATAACGATTAGTTTGAGTTAGTTTGTGATGTTTACTACCTAGAATACTATAAATACGATCCTAAGGCTACGAAATCTATTGCCTTTGAGTACTTAGATCAATATTTTATTGCTCTAGGAACCATTCTTTATTATTTTAGTTTATTGCTTTATTGTTTATTACTTTTGGAGAAGATTTGAAGATTTAAAGTACTTATTCCAGAGGTATTTATCTATGTTTTTTATTTATAAAATTGCAATGTTATTTATGATTATGAGTGAGTAGTTTGTCAATCTAAATAAAGTCCGACCATGAACTAGATCCATGTTGCAATGTAGTTATGATGAGATGATTATGTGCAAAATATTTTAAACCAATCATATTCTTTGATTA
The DNA here is from genome assembly GCA_039657365.1 of Stephania yunnanensis. NCBI lineage: Eukaryota > Viridiplantae > Streptophyta > Magnoliopsida > Ranunculales > Menispermaceae > Stephania > Stephania yunnanensis. The sequence continues at coordinate 23,702,240 of CM077589.1, read as the reverse complement.
ATTAATTTAGTATGTTATTATATACTGATTTTAATCATGAACTTTATATTGCATGCAGAGTCTAAAATGTGTATTGTGATATTTGAATTCATTGTCTATTTTAAAGTAGTAACTAAGATTGTTTAAAAGGTATGACTGTTTAGATGTCTTAGGTGAGTTTTAGATCTATATCTCATGTTGAAGTGGCTTTCCGAAGGTGTTAGATTTAGTAGTTTAAAGTTTTCATAAAGTGTGATGCGATTTTATTGTGTGAAGTTAATGAATTTATGTATTCAAAAGGGTTAGATTAATAAAATTAGAACTTGATTTTTCCACCGGTATGGGAGAGCGAATGGTTGGTTTATTTACTTACTTATGATTAGATTTTAATGATGTATGATACTTTATAAAGTATGCACATAATTATAGGATTAAAGAAATATGTTTCGATGCAAAACGGATTGATGTTTCAGTTTCATTGTTCTGGATGTTTGCTAAGATATTCATTTATCATTAAATTGAATTTATTTGACTCTTACTGAATTTGGATTATGTTAGTTAAGTTAGTATAATTAGTTAATACTTAGTATTATATTATAGATTGAATTAGTGAGTTCAATTATTGTTTTTATTAATTATTTAAATTAAAGTAAAAATAATAAAAATCATTTAAAATCTTTTTTTCCTAGAAAAGTTTGATAAATCCATGTAGAGAATATTCTCACTTACCATTACAACAAAATAGTAAAAGTATAATATAGGAGGGAAGTTTATTGTGCATGCTCGACACGTGTCAATTTTTGGCACCATTGTCGGGGATTTAAACATAATTTCTTAGGATTGTTAGATGTTGTATGGTTTATCTACTTCGTCATTCTAATTCCATGGCATCCTTACATCCATTTCACCCTAAGGTAGATAGGACAATTAATCTGAATTTAAGACAACAACAATGTAGAGAACACCAAACAACCATGATGGAAGCCAAAAATAAATTTATTAATAACAATAATAATGATAATAGAGAACTCACTGCTTATGAACAAATGTGCATTGCCTATCCTGAGGAATTTCTTTAATTTGTACTTAATCTAGATTCATTAATGCTCTACCTAACTTTAACAGTATGGACAATGAAGACCCACAAAAATTTATAAGGTAATACCAACAAAAAGTCAATGGGATTAACCTAAAGACTGCACATTAGAACAAGCCAAACTTAAAGCTTTTCCTTTTATATTGAAAGCTCAAGTATAAATGTTTGAAGCTTTCCTAGATCAATATATACTTCCAAAAAAACTAGTACTTATAGTCATGAAATTGAAAGATGATGAAAATTTTAATGAACTTAAGGATAGATTCCAAAGATTAATCTCATCTTGTCCACGACATGGATACACCCAAAAAGCTTTATTAGAATACTCTTATGAAGGACTAAGTAATTTTGAACAAAGACTATTAGATACCGTATGTGGTGGATAATTACTCTATGTTACATCAACTATAGCAAAAAAAGTTATGAACAAGATGGCCAAACAATTTAAACAATATGGTGAAAGAAACAATAAGTTAAGAAAGAAAGTTTATGCGGTTAATAATAAAACAAGTTATAGATTTGACAAAAAAGTTGATGAATTATCTAACATAGTTAAGATACTATTAAAAGATAGGTTAAATCAAGTTAAATTATGTTGATTTTGTATTGAAGTTACACATCATACGGATGCTTGTCCTACTCTACAAGAAGACAATAATAAAGTCAACATGGTTATGAACCAATATTTTGGTCATCCCAGAAACCAAAATAACGACAACTATTACACCAAAAAACCAAATTCAAACATTAGCTATACTCCATAAAATCAAAACTAAACCACTTATAGACTGAGGGCACCAATACAACCCACACAAATGCACTAACCTCAACAAACTATTCAACCTATGTAACCAAATTTAGAACAAAAATTACATAACTTTATGACCCAAAGTCATCAAAACTTTATGCACATTTCTCAAAAACAAATTAAATCGATACGTTTATTAACGAGCTAAAGAATCAATTAAGTTAAATGACTCAACAAATTAACAAGTCAAGTAATCAAACTACAGTATCTAGTTAAACTGCGAATATTGCTAATCAAGCACAAGTTCACGCTTTATTTTGTGAAAATGAAAAAGAAACAAATACATGAGAAAAGACATCAAAAAGAGGTAGAAAGAAAATTAAAATATCTAAAACTATAGAACAACAAGAAGTAGAGATGATGGCCAATGTCATTCCTAGCAGAGAATGGATAGTTGAACAACTGAAATACACGCATTTTCCCAAAAAGCTATACTCATGGTATTTAGTTAAAGTTTACGCCTCCAAAAATTCTTTACAAAATTAGGAATTAATTAATCAGAACAAAGTAAACAATATTTATGAACCAAATGATAATATGCATTCTAATTCTACCGTTCTATAACGATTAGCAAATGATAGGGAGGAAGAGACTAAAGAAGACATATCTGAATCATTTAAGAAATTCGAGATTAGTGAAATTTTAATGGAATCAAATCATTGTGAAGTCACTAAATAATTATCTAATTTAAAAAGAGAATGCTAGAGAAATGTTCTGACCCAAGAATGTTTGCCATACCCATCACAAAAGGAAATTCCTCAATTAGACTTTCAATGTGTGTTCTTCATGCATTGGTATAGTGAGCCAGCGCCACATAGCGCATGGGAGGCGTTGAGAAAATCTCTCACGACTCGGGTGAAATTATGGGAGGTTGTGCAAACGCGCATCCTGACGACAAACCGATGGAGGCTGAAGCGAGTGGGAATCTGGTTTTGCTGTGATGCGATGATTGAGACGCCACGTGGCGACGTCTGATTGGTGGATAAAATGGAGACCACTGACATGGCAACACGTGATTAGTCAAGAACCAATGAGTGACGTGCTTGAACTAGTAGTCGCGTGACACCTGGCTGCTGATGTGATGCGAAACGTTGACCTGTGTGATTGGTTGAGAGAACATATGTGCTTACGTAGCCGCCTATATTTAGTTGAAATATGTTGCCTCCTATTCTACCCACCGCATAACACATAACTCGAGGCAAACTGTCTGACATTCGATCACCGCAAGTAAATACTCCATTTTGAGTAATTTTCAGCCACGAATTCAACCGTGCACTCCGTTTCACCTGAAAATGACCAATAAATATAATTAATATATATTTTAGAGATTTTACATAATTAAATATACTAAATTAAACTAACAAAAACATATAATAACTAACTTATCAAATACCCCCAAACTTAAGAGTTTGCACATCCCGAGCAAAGGTGTAGATGACAACACCAACTAAACTAGACTCCTAATATAATAATGCACTGACTCAACTAATCTTATACCCAACTCAAAATTAATGGAGTTCCTTTGGTTTACATAGCCACCAAGTTAACAAGCCACTTAAGAAATTTCGGAGTTATTATATGTCAAGACTCGCAACCCAAACACAATTAAGATTCCACTTTCAAGACAAAGACTCGGTCAAAACAAAGGCCATCAACTACTCATAAGTTTTCTTGGTCTATACATTAAAGCACGCAAGTTCAAATTTCACTTAATCTAGTAAAAGCACTCGAACTAAATCTTTTATTTGAGGAGTTTTACAACTTTCGCCTTTATTCAATTTATATTTTCTATTTTTTTTCTCCAAATCTTTTTTCAATTTATAATGTCACTGTCCATTTCTTGTGGACAGATTTTCTTACTTTTTCCCACCACAAGTTTCCCTGCTCCATTTCCTATGGAAACGTGTAGGACACCCTACACTAAGAAAACTCCTGTTAGTACTTCTAACTTTCACTATAAATAAGAAAATTCCCCAATGTGGGTTAAAATAATATCACTTGTACAATTTGACCGTCTACTCTTTTTTGTTATCTAGCACAAAGTCCAATCAGTAACTAAGTCTCTAATCATAAAATTATAAAAATGTAGAGCTACAAACTCATTTGAGTGTTTCTCCGAATTTTCCCTAAGTTTCAAGTCAAAAGGGCAACTGTAATGTACTCATCTATAACCAAAAGCATGAACATAGTTTCGGGTGACTCTCTATGCAATAAAAAAACTATGCTAAATACATGCATGAAAGTGTATCATATCCTAATGAAATGAGAGAGAAATATGAAAAACATGAAATGAATGAAATGGAAGAAATGATATAAAACACCACTATTACCATCCATCAATCGCATATAATCGCAAAAAAAATTAAACGATCTCACATGCGGTCTTTTGCAAAGAATCCATCCAAATCAATCCAAAATCCATAAAATAACCCTAAACATATTCTGAACCTTGTCCTCAAGGTTCAAAACAAGTCAAGACATCCATTCAACAAAAAGAAAATGACAGTGGTAAAGAAAAACATGGATAAGAAGATGATACAAATGCATGCATAACAAAAAGTCTCTAAAAACCAGAGAACACACAAAATCTCTCGTGTGTAGGTGACTAAGGAAACTATAAAAGAACAATCATAACAAGAGCAAGAACTAGTAAACATAAGAGTTAACTGAAAAGATTCCAAACAAATCTTGCTAGCTCGAAGTCTTTCAACTAAGGGTGAATTCAACAAGATGATGGATGGAAGTCTAGGGTTTTTGGTCTACTCAAAAACTTGCCACTAATGCGGTGAATTAAGTTCGGTATGTCCCAACCAAATATCAAAACACCTAAAATCCTATAAACATGTTAATTCCAAAAAAGATGCTCAAATTACCCTAAAATGTAATCCAAAGTCAAACTTACAAAACTCAGCGCTCCAATCCACCAATGAATGTCAAACGTAACATATCACCTGTAAAAATAAAGAGACCAAATTAGATTGTTATTAAAAATAATAAACAAAAAACTAAAACTAAACTAAATGCAAGAAATAAATAAAATAAAATAAAATAAAATAAAAATGAAGTCGGGCTGCGTCCGAACGAGCCGCCTTTCTTTTAAGTTTTTGGCTACATTTGGCGTGATTGATCACGTGATGCCCTTTCCTTTAGAGATGTCAACAACAAATGGCGCATATATGTATTTGGGCAATGAAGCATGTACGCCCTCTTTTAGATTTAGGAGCTCATTCGGGACTTCCAACACGAAAGAATATGTCGCATCAAGATCGTCCAACATAAAGGTGTTGGCAGTGTAGAAGATCTGCGAACGTTCCCTTACTTCCACCCCTTTTAAGGTGTACGAAATGTGCATGGGAGGGTAGAGGGTTGCACCAACACTAGAGGTTGGTCTTCCTCGCTCTCTATCTACGACTTCTCTGGCTTGTCTAAACTGACATCAATGTTCATCTTATTTTCCCCCTCATTTAGTGCAATGACAATTTTTGGCTCAATTTGATAGGCTTCAAATTCTTCTGATGTTTCTTTCCATTAGTCCTCCACCTGTGTAACCTCATTCACCTCAAAATTTTTCAACGTGTCAACACCCACATCCTCCTCTGGGTTAAAGATTGTTTGTGTACTACACAACTCTTCCTAATTAGTCATATACTGAAGCCTAACATTATATTTAATAAATTGAGTTTCTAAGTCCTTCAAGCCTGGAATCTCAAAATCAATTTGTCGGATCTCTTCAAAAGTCGTTGAAACTGTTGCTGACTATCTATCGAATGCTTCATCATATCTTCCAACGAGGTGTTTTGATGAAACTATTGATTTCCTTCATGTTGAGGAACCTGTAGGTGTGACATGAGCCCAAAAAAGTCGGGTTGTGGCGATGCATAGCTAGAATAGTGATAATTCTCATACTGTGGATAGGAGGGACAGTTATGTGCAGAATGAGAATAGTCTCCACAAATTTTGCAAAGCTCGACCTGTTGGGCAAAAGAATGCATGTTAGAAAATTGATATCCATTGTGTGACATACCTACCCTATTCACATTATAATTATGTTAGTCTTCAAATCGATCATAATTATGGGGGTAGGAGGAGTCCATCGCGCGGTTGCGTTCATACATGTTAAGAGCAAGAGGCTAGAAAGGAAAAATAAAAATAAAAATAAAAATAAAAAACCAAAGAAAGAAAAATACCAATCCTCGACAACGGCGCCAAAATTTGGTCACATGTCGTGCTTGCAAAATATAACCCGCAATCGAGTTACCAACCACAAGGGTGTAGTAGTGGTAAATACGGGGTCGAATCCACAAGACTTGAGATTTACTCCAAGTTAACTAAAAATGGGGGGGTTTCAAAAAGTTCAATGAAATAATTAACTAAACCAGCACAAATAAAAAGTTCATAAAAATAATATCAATGAGAAGAAATCACCTAAGTCTATGGTTCCACAAGCAAGAACCAAGATTCAATGGCATTTAATGGTCCTCAATCATTCCAAAAAGATGTTAATTTAATTGCTCCAAGATTAGCAATGGAAAATTGACGTCCGCTAGAAATTCCTAGTTCCCCTAATCGTGATAGATAGGATGTCCGCCACTAACTATTTCCCTAATCAATATATAACCCTAAATATCCGCTAATCGGGTTTAACATACGAACCGCATTAATTTGGGTATGTGGAAACACTAATCCTAAATAATCGGATCGCATCCACTTCCGATTTAACCTAGATTCAATTGTTGCACACTCAAGAACCAAAAGGTTTGACGGCAAACGGGTGAGTGTTTGTCACTTTATTATTCTAAAAATATAATTACACGGATACTAATGGTCCAAATAATTGTAGATTGTCCATCTAAAAGCATGCACTGGCCACATACATAACTTAAATCTAAACCATATTCATTAAAATCAACAACAATGAAATTGAAACTAAATTAAATAAGAAAAAAAAAAGATCTCACATAATACGCCATGAGTCCATGATCTCAACTTATTTCCCTTCCGACTTAGACAAGGAGTTGATTTGCCGAACATCATCGTCGAAGAAAGTCGATATCAAAACCATAATAGTCGGTCATCAAAAAATACAACCTAAGTTCCTAATAAATAAAACTACTAAAAATTGGTCTCGGGAGGTTAGAGAAACTAATTTTGGGGATTGGGGAGGTGACTCGTGCGTCAAGGAGCATTGTAGGGTTGTTTATGGCTAAAAAATTATGTTTGCCACATGTCACAGTACGATTGGCTATTTTAGTGCTAGAGCACGGACGTGGAGTCATTTTATTGGAGAATACCCCTGCTGATGACGTGTTGTTATGTAGGTGTCCAATGAGAATGCACCAAGTGGCTGGCATTACTTGGTCTGTTGTTTGTCCTCAAAGAGAGTGGGACATTCATCAGTTGCATGATTTGTGGCACTACAGAAGCCACAAGCTTTGACTTGCACTTTGCCAGAGCAGAGGAGACGTTCCATCATGGAGGTTTCTAGTCAGTGGAACTCGAGACATTCCCTACACTCAAACTTCAGTAAGCAGTAGGATCAAGATCACTATAAAGGCGTGACTAATGTGCGATGTCCTCATAAAATTACTTCATTTGGGCTGGGTTTTTGTCTCACTGTGACCCCCACGCGCATTATCAATCATGCGTCATTCTATGGGCAACATGCCAACATAGAAGAATTGAGTTATAGCCTTCTCAGACCGGCCATGCTGTGGGCAACTAACAATCATTCACTTTTAGCGAGCCCATTATGCACCAATTGATTCGCGCGAACTCATTTTGATGTTGTATATATCCTTGATGAGCTGAGCAACTCTATCCTCAGGGAAGTATTCATTCAAAATCGTGATTGCCATTTCATTCCAGTAGTTAATGCAGCCATACAGAAGGTAGAAGATCCATTCCTTGGCTTTATCTTTAAGGCAACATGAAAAAAATCTGAGCTTAATCGTTTACTCATCCGCATTGGAGGGTTAGTATGAAACTCCTTAAGGAAAGTGATTGGATCTTCATTCTCGCCACCATGGAAGGATGGTAGGAGATGAATGAACCCAGACCTAAACTCAAAATCTCCTGCATTATCCGGATAGTTGATGTAGAGGGGTTGTTGCGCCAAACGAGCTTGAAGCTCTTGATTGGCATGACCCATAGTGATTTGCCAATTTGCAGCCATGTTTAGAGGATTTTGGCCTTGTTATTATCTAAGTTAGGTCTCTCTAATCCACCTATGAAATGTTCTCTCTGGTTCAGGATTGAAAGGTAACACTAAACTAGCCAATTTTGAGTGAGTGAGGTGTGGAAGCATAGAACTAAAAAAAAAGAAACCTTAACTTAGTTTAAGGACTAAGTCCTTGGCAACGATGCCAAAATTTGATGCACTGGTGTAGTGAGTGAGCGCCACGTGCAAAATTTTGGGATCTTGTAAAGACGTGCATCTCGATGACAAATTGATAGAGGCTGAAGCTTGTGTGAATCTGGTTTTGCTGTGATGTGATGATTGAGATGCCACATGGCAATGTCTGATCGGTGGATTAAATGGAGACCGCTGACGTCGCAACACGTGATTGGTTGAGAACCAATGAATGACGTGCTTGAACTAGTAGTCACGTACACTTGGCAGCTGTTGTGATGCAAACCACTGACATAGCAGCGTGTGATTGGTTGAGAGAAGATATGCACTGACGTGGCAGCCTGTAATTGGTTGAAATATGTTGTCTCCTATTCTATCCATCGCTCAACTCGTAACTCGAGGCAAACTACTCAGCATTCGATCACCGCAAGTAAATACTCCATTTTGAGTATTTTTCCGCCATAAATTCAACCGCGCAATCTATTTCACCTGAAATGACCAATAAATATAATTAATATATATTTTAGAGACTTTACCAAATTAAATATATTAAATTAAACTAATAAAAACATAAAATAACCAACTTATCAGTTCTCGAAACATCAATTAATTTTATGTCACTTAAACATTTTATGAAACTCCACCTATGTTGTACACTATGTGCGCTACATAGCCGGTCCCAAGTCCAGATAAAGGAGGAGGACTTTGACGCCCATTTTTTCATACCGAAAATGGGTAAGGGAGGTGCCAAACTCACTTTTCATACCCGAGAACTAAGGGAGGGAGGCCCCAAGCTCATTTTCCATTTTTGGGAAATGGAGGAGGGTTGCAATAGGTTGACAGCCTGCGTAAAAATTTTGTCACTTTTCATGAAATGGATCAAACATATATAAACGTTGGGGCGTTCCCACCTAGCGACGCACTGCATCGGAGCCCGGGACTGGTTTGAAATGAGTAGTGTTTCACATCGCCGCCTGGGTGTGAAGAAAAATGAGCAAGGGTTCCCACACATAGGACGTGTGTGAGTAAATAAGCTAGTCCCTTCACATCGTCGCCCGGATGTGAAGAAAAATGAGCAAGGGTTCCCACACAAAGGACGGGTGTGGGTAAAGAAGCTAGTTCAAAATAAAAATGAAAACAAAAACAAAATCATAGATATGAACACTAGATCTTTTAGACAAAATAGAAATATAAAAGAAAAACAAATAAAAGGGGACAAAAAATTCGTTTAGGAACATGGAACATAGGAACACTTACGGGGAAATCGATAGAACTAGTAAATACCATGATTAGAAGGAGAGTCAATATTGCTTGCCTTCAAGAGACAAAATGGGTAGGAGAAAAGAGTAGAGAAATAGGAAGCACAGGGTTTAAATTGTGGTACACTGGTATAGATAGAAAATGCAATGAAGTAGGAATTGTGGTGGATAATGATTATAAGGTTAAGGTCGTAGAGGTTAAAAGAATGGGGGATAGATTGATTCTAGTTAAATTAATTATTGCAGACGAAAAAATTAACATACTTAGCGCATATGCACCACAAGTAGGATTAAGCGAGAGCATCAAACGAAAGTTTTGGGGTGATATGGATGGATTTATGCAGAGTATACCATTAGATGAAAAGGTTTTTATTGGAGGAGATTTAAATGGGCATTTCGGGGTAAGCAACGATGGGTTTGAGAGAGTTCATGGAGGTTTTGGTTACGGTAATAGAAATGAAGAAGGAGAATCAATTTTAAAATTTGCTTTAGCATATGATCTTGTCTTAGCAAATACTAGTTTTAGGAAGAGGGAGTCGCATATAATTACTTTTAGTAGTGGTCATAACAAGGGTCAAATAGATTTTCTTTTAATAAGAAAAATAGATAGAAAACTACGTAGAGACTGCAAAGTAATACCTGGTGAAGCACTTACTACCCAACATAAGTTAGTAGTACTTGATATTAAGCTAACACAACGGAATAATATGAATAAAAGAGTTAGCGACCCTAGAATAAAGTGGTGAAACCTAAAACATAGTAAACAAGTAGAGTTTAGAGAAAAGTACTAAAGGAAAATGTTTGGAATATTGACTTAGATGCTAATACAATGTGGCTGGAAATGAGTAGTTGCATAAAGAGGGTGGGATCAAAAGTATTAGGTATATCTAAGGGTTTGGGACCTCCAAAGAAGGAAACATGGTGGTGGAACGAGGATGTCCAACGAGCAATTAAGACTAAAAGAGAGATGTATAGGAAAATACCTAAGTGTCAAGATGAAGATGCGTACAATCAATATAGAGAAGCTAGAAAACAAGCTAAAAAAGTAGTTAGTCAAGCTAAAACAAATTTCATGGAAGATGTATATACAAGGTTAGGTAATAGAGATGGCGAAAAATATATATATAGGCTAGCCAAATTAAAAGACAAAAAGAAACAAGACCTAAGTCATGTAAGATGTATTAAGGACGAAAATCAAAATGTTTTAACGCACGAGGAGGATATTAAGGAGAGATGGAGAAGTTACTTCGATAGTTTATTTAATGATGGCCAAGTTGATACTATAATAGATGAAAACCCACACCAATAAAGAAATGTAAACTATACACGCAATATTAGAATTGTAGAAGTTAAAGAGGCATTGAAAAGAATGAAAATAGGGAAAGCATGTGGCCCAGATGAAATACCCATAGAGGTTTGGAAATGCTTAGGAGAAATCGGATTGACTTGGTTAACAAAACTTTTCAATAAAATTTTAAAATCAAAATGGATGCCAATGGATTGGAGAAGAAGCACACTTGTGCCAATATTCAAAAACAAAGGAGACATTCAAAGTTGCTCAAACTACAGGGAAATTAAACTCATGAGTCACACTATGAAACTGTGGGAGAGGATAATTGACAATAGGCTAAGGAGAGAAACAACAATATTAGAGAACCAATTTGGTTTCATGCCCGGGAGGTCAACTATAAAGGAGATTTTCCTTGTAAGACGATTGTTAGAAAAATATAGAGAAAAGAAAAAAATCTTCATATGGTATTCGTAGATTTAGAAAAAGCATATGATTGGGTCCCTAGAGATGTTCTTTGGTGGGTTCTAGAAAGAAAAAGAGTGCATGCTAGGTACATAGACACTATTAAGGATATGTATGATGGAGTAGTAATGAGTATAAAGACATTTGGAGGAGCTATAAAAGAATTTCCCATTACGATAGGACTACATCAAGGATCGACTTTAAGCCCATATCTATTTACTTTAGTTATGGATGAACTAACTAGACATATTTAAGAGGATATGTCATGGTGTATGCTATTTGCAGATGATATTGTCTTAGTGGATGAAACTAAAGATGGAGTGAATAGGAAATTAGAACTATGGAGGAATACATTAGAATCTAAAGGCTTTTAGTTGAGTAGGACAAAAACAGAATAAATGCACTGTGAGTTTGGAAACACTAGACATCGAGATGACAGAGTGGTAAAATTAGGGGAAGTAGAAGTTCCTAAGGTAAACCACTTTAGATACCTAGGATTAATTATACAAAATGGTGGTAACATCGAAAACGATGTCACACATAGAATTCAAGCTGGATGGAAGAAATGGCGGAATGCAACAGGGGTAATTTTTTATCAACATGTTCCTACTAAGTTAAAAGGAGAATTTTATAGGACTGCAATTAGGCCAGCTATGCTCTATGGAAGTGAATGTTGGGCGGTAAAGCAACAACAATTACATAAAGTGAACGTAGCAGAAATGAGGATGCTTTGGTGGATGTGTGGTAAAACTCGTAAAGATAGAATAAGAAATATATAAATTCAAAGACAAGTAGGAGTAGCACCAATTGATACAAAGATTAGGGAAGGGCGGTTGCGATGGTTTGGTCACCTGCAAAGAAGGTCTACAAATGCCCCAACTAGAAAACTTGACTCAATAGAAACTGTAGAAATTCGACGAGGTAGGGGCAGACCAAAATTAACATGGGATGCATTAATTAAGAGGGATTTGAATGGTTTGCAAAGCTCACCATCAATTGCATTTAATCGAGCACAATGGAAAAGTTTAATTCATGTAGCCGACCCCAGTTAATTTGGGACTGAGGCTATGTTGTTGTTGTTGTTGTTGTTAAACATTTTATGAATCATCGAAAATAGGATTAATCAATAATATGCCTACTAATCTTACTTTAGCAAACAACACCATTATTAAACCGTATGGATTATTAGAAGACATCTTAGTACAATTACATGATTTAATATTTCTAGCTGATTTTTGTATCATGGAAAAGGGAGAACCAACATCACCCAATCCTTTGCCTATACTATTTGGTAGACCTTTTCTAAAAACGGCTAGAACTAAGTTAGATATTTCTGAAGGAACAATGTATATGGAATTTAAAGATAAGATTATTAAAATCAGAATTTATAATGAATATAACTACGACACCTATGAAGAATATAATGAGTTATTTGAATATGAAATAGATAATAATGACTTTTTAGACTACTATTATGATAACTTTAAGGTGAAAATGTATGCAATTAATTAAGTAAAAATGGAAACTACAAAAGTGGTTTCAAAGAAAGAACAAGTTGAAGTGACTTCAAAAGAAAAAAAAAAGTGACCCAAGAATTAAGAGTTAAACAACTAGAGAATAGTAACAGAATTAACAAGACGAAAGTTTCAATATCCAAGTATAATAAGAAAAAGAAAAAGTTGGATTTGAGTCCTATAATGTAACTAGCCAAATTAATTAAACTAGGATTAGAGTTAATCTCAGAGATTAACAGTTGTAATTTGGGTGCTACATAGACAACTCGGTTGACTCGGAAATGAGAATTGAGGAAATATGCTATTTATGGATGGTGGTTGCATATGTGGTGTTTAAAATTATTATTATTATATTGCACCGCATATGTGTACGTTGCTATCAGACGGTATTTTTCCTCGAAAAGCTTGTCAATGCGGGTGTCGAGTAGGCGAACTATGGGTATGCTAGGAAACCCAACTAATCCATGTCAAGATGATTAGTAAATCAAATAAATGGGTAATATGACCATAGGCTAAGTTAATTTAAATTAAAACAATAGGCTATGGCGTGCCTCGAAATGTATGTTAAGACGCGGGGCATCGGGTTTTGGGTACCCAATAGTCAAAAGTTAGTGGGACCACAATTTGTTTAATTTTGATAAATAAAACACTAGCCATATGTAAGTAAAATGGGCCTAAGATAGTGTAATCAAGTCAAAATAAATAAAGGCCAATAGTTTGCATTTATTAATGAGGACCAAGAGATGGACATATTGATGGGAATAGTGAGGGGTACTAGGAAGGGAGTATGTCATTGGAGTCATCAAATGGTGTGGGACAGTATGGTTGTAGACAACAAGATAATCCTCAAGATACGTATGCACATTTGACTCCAATCAAATGTATATAAACCGAAGTTCGTGGGATTTTATTTAAAAACCATTTACAATTTCATGCAAGATTTGAGAAAACGAGATTTGGATGAGAATTCAAGCTGGAATTCAACCATTTTAGAGGTCAATTAGAGGATCTCAACTAAGGTAATTGTCATCTCCATCATCTACACCTTCATTTGAATCCAATTTTGTAAGATTTTGATCAATTTTATGCAAATGGTTATTCAGAAGTTGTTTTACCTATTGTTTGGTCATAATTGGATATGGATTGAGTGTTAGGTAAGATAACGTAGCAAAATTGGAAAGGAAAAACAAAATTTTTGACTTGAGGATTCTGTCCTAGATGACAGATAGTGCACTACCTAGAACGGTTAAAGCGCTATTTGTTTTGGGTTTCCAACTGTTCTTCATCCTGAAGAATAGTAGCGCACTACATACTGTCCATAGTGCACTACCATCACATAGTGAGCTACGCAAAGACCATAGCATGCTAACTGCAGACAAAAATTGAAATTAAAAGGTTGTTTTTGGGTTTTTGACTTAAAACATATCCTTAACACCTATAAACATACTAAACATAACACCTATAAACATACTAAACATATAAAATTAGACCTCAGGGATTTAGGGGACCATAGCTCGGGTATCGGTGAGCTAGTCGAGTCGAATACAAGAGTCTAGGGACGTCAAAGTGCAGATTGAGGTGCGTAAACCCATTGAAATGCCTCACATAATTCATGATTTTGATTTATCGATATCGAATTTCATGTTTGAATGCCGGTGAGCACACATGGGTTTTCATTCCAATTTCAGTTTGCATATATATTGGTTATGGCTAAATCACTTGCACGAGTTACTTATGTTTAGTGCTAGTATTGATGGCAGTAGAATATATCTACGAATGTCAAGAAGGATTTACGGTATTCCTTTTACTTGAAATAGCATCTAGATAGGTTACACCCGATAACTGAGTTAGGGTTTAATCACTGTAAGCCTGTAAGTATGTACGTGGTTCCTATTTGATTTATCGATTACTGGCTGGTGTAGGTTAGGGTTTTCACATGATTATACGTATGTTTGCTGATTAAAGCTTTATTTCAGAGCTGTTTTAATTGGTACATGCTGGTTATTTATTTCACACTGCTATTTTTGTTTGTCGTATGTTGCCTACATTCATGGGAATATGACGTTCTATTACTAGGTGTAATACTCGCATGTCTTGTAGTTTATCAGTTTTATTTCATGAATATTGTGTGGGCTTATCTTTGGATTTTACTTAGTGGACTCGTCACTATATTTGTTGGGTGACTGAGTGCAGATCCTTCGATGAGTAAGTGAAAGGGCAAGGAGGTACTGGGCGACTACCTCTGAGATAGCGGAGCCAACTCATGTTGTCTATAGTATGTATATATTTACTTTTGTTGGGTTTTGGGGACTATAGAACACTGATTACATGTATATGAATCTTTTGCTATACTTATCTCACCTTGATATATACATGGTATCTTTTGCCGAGTTCTCTACTACTTGGGATTATTAAACATTGCATAAGTTACTCATTAAAAGACTTTCGCTATAAAAATATAATATAATTTCATAAATTGAGTAGTTAGCTAACTAAATCATTAATATTTGTATAAAAATTGTTAGCATAACTAGGGTAACTCGTTAGTTCACAAGGAATCAAGGATAAGCGGGCCATGATGTGGCAAGGCTAGGTGATGTGGAATAAAACAGAATGAGTAGCAAGTCGACCTAGAATTGGGGTCATCACAGTTTGGTATCAGAGTCATGTCGAACCCTTGGATGGAAGCACAGTTATCCTTAAACAGGTACCAAACTTAGTTATCCTTAAATTATAAAGCATAATTTAACCTGATTATAACGCCACAGTCGGTGTTAGAGTCAGGTTGATAAGGCTTAGGATAAAATTTAAGGAAAGAGAATAAAAGTTAACAAAAAAAATCTTAGATGTGGAGACCCGAAGATCCTAACTTAGAATCTTAGTTGGGAAGCAACTTGAGATGGGTAGTGATAGGGTTCATATACGTGTTCTGTTTTTTATTGTATATATTATATATACGTATATGAAAGGTGATCCAATACAAGCTTTTTAATGTAGATCACGATGGATGGCCAATCGACTCCACCTATGACAAATGTTGGTCAGAAGAGAGACCCGACTAGAGATTAGGGTTTGGATTCGGCAGTAACCCTACGATTCATAGCACATGATAGGAAGTTCGAGCTACTAATGGATATGATGCATGTATAAGCATCGAGGATTGCATCACTTACCACCACCTGGGTATAGAGCACGACTGAGATGATAGCTGCTCCAATAGTTCCATTGACTATCCAGACTGTACCAATGCATGTAGTGGTACAGGAGCCTCAAGTAGTGGTTGATGCACTGATAGTAGCACAGATCGAGATGTAGACTACTACACCAGCACAAACTGACATGTTTGAGACTTCGATGACGACAAAGATCAAGTTAATGAGGGAGTTTATCAAATTCAATCCCGGATACTTTTATGGAGGCAGAGACCCATAGGCAGCTAAGAAGTGGTTAATTGCACATTAGAGGTTACATAAGCTACTACGAATCCCAGAGAGCATACAGGACAGGATATCAGGGCATATAATAAGAAGGGATGTTGCTATGTGAAGGACAGCATATACAGATACTCACCTAGAGCCGACGACATGGGTTCTGTTTAGACAGTTATTTTACGGTCAAAACATACCCATAGAGGTAAGGTTGAGGCTGAGAGAGGAGTTCCTAGCATTTAGATGGGGTAATCGGTCAGTTTTACAGTATATGGATAGATACCAGTACCTGATACAGTTTGCCATGAGCATCGCAGGCACCGAGAGACTACATATTTATTACTTCGTTCACTACAAGAAATTTGAGCTTTTACTACAAATTTGACGAATCATTTGTCACGGTTTAAAATAATCGTATCCAATAGGCGTTTTTAGTGATAGTACATTAATCGTAAACAAAGATTTTATACATTAACACTTATTTTTGTCACGATTTAGATTTTGCGTGATGAAAAGAAGCTTTAGAGACGAACATGTTTCCATCACAAATAGGTACAAATCATTCGTCACGTAAAGTGTGTTTGCTCACAATCATTCTTCCGTAACAAAAGAAAACACAATTTTTTACACACGCGCGAAATCGAAACCCCCAGCAACCTCCTTTCCATTTTTTTCCCATATTTTTTTCGTGAAACCGAAATTGGTTCCGCCCTTCTCGTCCTACTCCACCTCCTTCATCCGCCCTACTATTTGCGCGAAACCGATATCGTTTCGTCGTCGTCATCCTCGTCGTCGCGCCTCCACTTCGTCGTCGTCGCTAGTCGTCCTCTTCGCTGGTCATCGTCCTCTTCCCTCGTCGTCCTCTTCCCTGGTCCTCGCTAGTCATCCTCTTCCCTGGTCCTCGCGCCTCCTCCCTGGTCATCGTCCTCGCGCCTCCTCCCTGGTTGTCCTGCATCTCGCCGACACGCGCCTCCGCTCCCTGGTCAGTCGGTGCCTCTGCTCCCTGGTCGCTGGTCGCCTCTGCTCGGTGGTCGCTGGTTGCCTCTGCTTGTCGGTCGCTGGTCGCTGGTCACCTCTGCTCCCTGGTCGCTGGTCGGTGCTGCTGCTCCTGGTCGGCGCCGCTGCTCCCTGGTCGGCAAAAAAAACGTAGACTTCCACCTAGTGTTTATGATATGCAAAAGCCTCTTTGTTAATGTGTAGAGCATGAATCAAGGCTTTCCCCTAATTTCCTATTTTCCCAAACATCCCATTTTTACCAAACCATTAAAAGTTTGAACACCGTAATCCCTCCAACTCAAGTTCCATTCTGGCCTAGAGGCCGGAGTACCAATCGCCATAAGAAAATAAGATGCAAAGAGCCTGAAAAAATGTAGAAAATAAAAAATAAAATAAAAATAAAGACTATGACAATGTGAGTTCGGCATCTGAGGCAATTTGGTGCTGAAGTTGATGAAGCATTTGACATCAAAATGAGGATAACAGAGGCTCGTCGATAGTTTGGCTTTGTATCTTCAGACTAGTTTGAGTAATTTGTTGTGCAAGGAAATGGTAGAGGTGATTGTGAAGGAATTCGTCGGATCAGGTAATGGGTCTCTTGAGAGGCTGCTCTTCTAATCCCCCGACGTAGCTAGAAAGCGTGCGAAACTTAATGGCAGTGTCAACCTACTGAAAGAATCCAAGTTGGTTCTATCTAATGCGATGAATAGGATTGAAAATACAGTCAGAGAATGATTCATAGAAGTGTTGCCTCCATTTGGTCATCAGGTTTTAACGTTATTTCTCGGATGGTTTTTGTTGACAATAGACTTTTTTTTTTGCTAGCTTTTCTTTTGATGATGTTATGAACTATCTTTTGTTTCACGTCTTTGTTTTTGGTTTTTGGCGTTTGGTACTTATATATGCAACGAAGGGCCTTCAAATTATTTTTGCTCCAAGTATGTTATGGCTTTTCTGGATGTAGTAGTTTCATTTTGATCTCACTCATGGTGAGTTTCTTGAGTTCCTTGTTACCCACATCGTTAAAATTTGATACTTTAAATGATGGAAAAACTAAATGTATATCTTTGTTCGATTTAGTAATAGTTATTAAAAAAAATTAGAAACCAATAGCATGAAGTATACAAAGTTTAGAGATGAAATGATGAATTTTGTTTTATTAATATTATGAGAATTAAAAATAAAATTTCTATTTAAAAGTGAATACCTGTCAAATGGCAGATGACCTCTGATACAAGGTTGTGAATTTTCTTACATTCCTACAATGTGTGTATTTGGTAGGATATTTCATATTTATTTTACCAGTAAAGCGTGTCATGATCAACATTATAATGCATTAGAATCATGTATTGAGGTAATTGCTTAATCTTTGATGTTATAGTTGTTTGTAATTTCATGTTCGTACACTTGCTAGGGATGATAAATATATTCTATCGTAATAATCTTAATTTAATTGTGTTAATGTCATGTTTCATAATCCCAGTGCAGAAATAATGGATAAAAGTTGGATATCTTTAGTTGATCGAAATTCTCAAGAATGTATGGATGGGTATGAACAATTTTTAGATTTCGCTTATGCCAATAACTGGACAAAGGAAAAAATTTATTGCCTATGCAAGGAGTGTTGCAATAGATTTTTAAAGTCAAGAGAAAAGGTTAAATGAAATCTTATTTTAAATGGATTCTTAAATCATTACAAAAATTGGATTTATCATGGAGAATCTAATACTCCTTCAGATTGTTATGAAGATAATGAAGAAATACATAAATCGTTTCATGATGATATGGTTGGAATGGTACATGATGCATTTCGGATTCCTAATATTGATGATGCGGAGACTGGAAACTCGAGTGAATCTACATAAGTGTTTGGACCTAATGAAGAAACCAAATCCTTTTTTAACCTTATAAAAGATGCAGAACAACCATTATATCCAGGATGTGAGAAATTCACTCAACTTTCATTCATTGTACGGATGTTGAGCTTGAAAGTAATGAGTGGTTGGACAGATAAGTCGTTTACTTTGTTGCTTGAGTTGTTGATAGAAGCATTTCCTGAAGGCGTTCGATTACCTAATTCATATTACAAAGCAAACAAAATGACCACAGATTTGGATTTTACTTATAAAACATGGGATGCATGTCCTAATCATTGTATGTTGTTCAAAGATGAAAATAAGGATATTGGTGAATGTGTTATTTTTCATGCATCAAGGTATAAGGAAGATGATTCTAATGACCCAAATACAAGTAAAAATACAATTGCAAATAAAAATGGGGGAAAGCGAGTTGCTGCTAAACAAGTGAGATATTTTCCATTGAAAGCTAGATTGAAAAGATTATTTATGTCATCGAAAACATCTTCACTCATGACATGGCATGCAAAAGAGCGAATTGATGATGGTGTATTGAGGCATCCTCCAGATTCTCAAGCTTGGAAGTCTTTTGATACAAAAAATTCTTCATTTGCTAGTGAAATATGAAATGTAAGACTTGGACTAGCAACAGATGGATTTAACCCATTTAGGAATATGTCGTTAGTTCATAGCACTTGGCCTGTTGTATTGATGTGTTACAATTTGCCACCTTGGTTGTGCATGAAACAACCATTTTTTATTTTATCAACACTCATTGATGGGAAATATGGACCAGGGGATAAGCTAGATGTATTCATGCAACCACTTATTGAAGAGTTGAAAGAACTATGGAACGAAGGTGTACTCACATATGATGCATCTACAAATGAAATGTTCAAACTTCATGCTGCATTGTTGTGGACCATTAGTGATTTCCCCGCTTATGCTTATCTCTCAGGATGGAGCACCAAAGGCAAGTTTGCATGTCCTTGTTGCAATATAGAAACAAAATCTCAATTGTTGAAGTATGGTGGTAAATATTGCTTTACAGGACACCGAAGACTTTTACCTATGGATCATAAGTTTCGAAGGGATAAATTTTTTGATGGGAAGTGGGAGTGGGATAACGTGCCTAACTATTTGACAGGTAGTGGGGTGTTATATCAGCTAGATAAGTATGGGATACTTACTGAGTATAGAAAAGAAGATCTTATGAAAAAAATTAAAGTAAGAAGTGTTAAAAGACGAAGAGAAGAAGATGAGGAGCCTGTCATTGTCAAGAATAAGGTGCATAGTTGGAAAAAAAGAGTATATTTTTCGAACTTCCGTGCATTTAGCTCAAGAAGAAGATGAGCTTGCCAGTGCATTTAGCTCAAGAAGTAATGGTTGCAGGAAATGTTCAATTTCTATCAATGTATCCGATTGAGAGGTTTTTACTCACACTTAAAAAATATGTGCGGAATAGAGCTCATCCAGAAGGTTCTATTGCAAAAGGTTATTTGATGGATGAGTGTGAATTTTTGCTCAAGATACATTGACGAAAATGTGGAGACAAAAATGAATAAAGCACTTCAAAATTATAATGGTGGAAGCGATGGTGGACAACCATTTGGAAAAGAAGAAGTAATATTGCTCGACAATATCATATGGTCCAAGTCCATAGATGTGTGCTTGTTAATACTGATGAGGTTTTACCATTTCAAAGGTAAAGAAATATCTTACGTTTTTTTTAATATTATTTTAGTTACTATAATAACTAATTTTATCTATTATTATGTTCAGTATGCACCTTGAGGAGCTTGCAAGAGAAATGTCAAGTGCATCAGAACGCACTATTAGAAAAAGACACAATGAAACATTCCATACGTGGCTTATGAATCATGTAAGTAATATTTAATCATTTTTTGCTACTCAAATAATATGCTTTCAATGTATATTAATACAAATATGAATCAATTTAATTTATAGGTCCACAATTTGCGAACGTCGTCAGATGAAACACTTTCAGAGGAAGTTGAAAAGCTTGCAAATGGCCCTAGTAAATATGCTTAGTGATTTAAGGGGTATATAATAAATGGTATGCATTTTCGCATAAAAGAAATCGACAATAGAAGAGCAACCCAAATTAGTAGTATATATATGGATGCAGGTACCATGAGTTATGCCAGTATTAATGATAATAATCCACGTTGGGGAGAAGTCACTTACTATGGAGTGCTCACGGATATTTTAGAGATAGTTCACCCTACCAACCTCAAGTTTGTTTTCTTCAAAGGTGATTGGATTGATTATAAGACTGGGAGGAAAACATATGATTATAAATTCACCTTAGTGAATTTTAATCGTCTTCTATATCAGAATAATCAAATTGGAGATGAACCTTTTATTTTGGCTGCTCAAGCGAAACAAGCTTTCTATGTGAGAGATCCTTTAGATCCTGATTGGTATGTTGTTGTCAAAGTGACAAGCAGGTATGTTTTTGATAATATTTCACAAATAGAAGATTGTGAACATCAACAGTTAGCTGGAAAGAAAAGTGGAGATGATAGTAATTTTGATGCGTGAGACATGATGTCGATGGAACTGCAATAGAAGTAAATAATGTTGAAGATTGAGAAGAATGGATTGTGCATGAGTATTCATAAAATTCTTATGTACCATATTATGAAAGTTAGTGAGTCATTATTTTGCTAACTTTGATTATTGTCACTCAATTTATTATTTTTCATTTTCATGATGATTTGTTCAACATTATAATTATCATCATTTCAGGTCCATGGCTCGTGGAAAGTCTTCGAAGAGAACTATGGAGGATTATCTCAATTCAAAAGAACAAGCACAAGTTGAACAATCGCATGAAAGTGATAGAACAAGTGAAGCATTGATGCATTCATCCGATGAAGGTAAGATTTTGAATTTTGATATCGAATATTTCTTATATTACAAACACTATTTCTAATTAATTCTGCATACAGAGGAACAATCAATTACAACAACGAAGAAAGGTAGAGGTCCAGCTAGTCCAATTCGTATTTGGGGGTCTGGAAATAAGTTGAAGCTGCAATTTAATGACTTCATGCAACCTATTGGAAAAACCTCAATTAAATTCTCAACGCAATTAGGCATCATGGCTAGAAATGGGTCCTTAGTAGCATTAACGTATGAATCATGGAATGATGTGCCCGAAGAAAATAAGAATGCCATTTGGCGTGAGGTACAGGTAAGAAGATAACTATATAAATGAAAATAATATATTATTTATATAATTGGTTTGAGTTTGAGTTTCATAATGTTTAAGTACAGGATAATACTGATGCCCCACTTGAGTTTCGCGAAAAATGTTTAGAGAAAGTTGCCAATACCTGGAGATTGTGGAATCATACATTAAAAGTGCATTACGAGAAGCACAAAGATGATAAAGATATTCTTACTCGAGTGCCTGATGAGCGTGTACAAGATGAACAATGGCCAATACTTATGAGGTATTGGAACGAAGATGAAGTTAAGGTACAAATCAAAATTCTTAGTCTTGCATTTGATTTCAGCTCATTTAAATAATTCCATCACATTGGATACAATGCTTCCTTTTATTCAATTACCTTAAAATTTTGTAGATCTTTGAGTTAGTTTTTTAGAAATGAATAATAAGTTGGATTTCAATTTAATTCATTTTTATATGTGTAATAAGTATTTTAATATTGATGCAGAAAATTGCTAAAACAAATGCTGAAAATAGAAAACAAAAGACTATTTGCCATCGAACAGGTCGCAAGTCTTTCGCAAACGTACGTCATAAGGTAATCGAGTAGGTTCTTACAAGAATTTTGAGTGTTCTCTATTTTTTAAAGATAATCATTTCTTACTTGACAATTTTACCTTTAAGAGAGAAAATAAGGGTCTACCCACTGACCGCGCTTCAGTATGGTTGATGACTTATTATAAAAGGCGAGGAGCTAGATCGAATGAAGATACAGAAGAATTCGCGGTAAGAAAAGATTTATTTCTTCATAACTAGTAATACATATTTAGTTTACATCATAACAATTCCTTTCTATGTTAATATCAAATTTTATGTTTAGTTGCAATTGCAAAATGAACTTTCACAAATTCCCGAGTCAGAGCAAATGGCGGAAGTTCGAGAGAAAATTTTTAAAAAGGTAATAGGAGATAAAAAACGTGGGCGTGTGCTAACTTATGGTCATGGACCCTCATTTAAAAATGTGTTTGGGAAAGATTTCGAATGTCCGGCAGATATTGCAATACGGAGAGCACAAGAAAAGGCAAATGCTACAAATGAGCTCCTTCGCAAGGAACTTGCTGCGACGAAAGTAAATATTTCATCAATTTTGTTTTTTTTTTATCATTTCTTTCATGAATCTAATATGACAATATATTACAAATTTATTTTTTATAGACAAACATGCAATCACAAATAGATAACATATATGCATGTTTGGAGAAAGCTGGAATTCAACTGCCTGTCAATGTCAATTAAGTAATTCATCGACATTATTGTCGATACTTGAAGTTTATTAATTATGTTCTAATTACAAATGAGACAATTAATTGATTTTTTTTATTACATGTCAGAGTTCAGATGTTGGAAGCTCACATAGGCCTAATGTTCAAACATCTTCTCATGATGGATGTTCTCCTGCTCGTTGATTATTCAAAAGTGAACGATCAAAAAGGTAATAATTTAAGTTTTGCTAGAATATCTTAAGTTACCTCCATGTGACCAACTTAATAGCATCAACCTTCATGATTGTTATTTTGAATATCTACTCATCTCCTAAACTTGACAATTTATTCTATCATTGAGTTGAATGACATTTGCTAGGTAAACTACTATTTCAAGAATTGTTAATGCTTTTAGTATATGTTGACCCTCTAACTTTTGATGATTTTTTGAGCTTTTTACTATTTTATGTTCTATACAAATGAAACTCATAAATTTGCACCAATAATTTAAGCACTATGCATGTTTGAATATATTTATAACTTTGATAATTATTTGATGCATGTTGAAGTTTGCACAATGTTTAAAATTTTTTGTGAATCTTTAATTTAAGGGCATGTTCTGCTAAAATTTTGGTAATACATTATGGTTCACTAAAGAAAAATGTATTTGACTTGTAGAATTATTTGATGCAAGTGGAATTTTTAAGAATCTTAAATTTAAAGGGTGGTTTTGCTGGAATTTCTGTAATACATTATGATTCATGAAGGTGATTATATTTGACTTGTAGAATTATTTGATGCATGCGGAAGTTTGCAAAATATTTAAAATTCTTTGCTAATATTTAATTTAAGTGAAGGTTATGTTGAAATTTTATTACTACGTTATGATTTATTAAAGATTTTTTTATTTATGTAAGTGTTTAAGTGCAATTACTTATATTTATAACTTTGATATTTTAGATGCGCAATTGGATGAGACTTCAAAGGATAAAGATGATGAACTGGAAGAAAGCTTCACATGAAGAAGAAATAGAAGAAGCATGGAGAGAAAACATTGAAGAAAACATGGATTTATTTTATTTTACTATGTTAGACTTAAGCCATGAAGAAACCTGTCAAAGTTTAATTTTATTTTGCTATGTTTGACTTCTAAATTAAGTATTATCATTTTTTTGGTACTTTGGATTCAAAATCACAAAAATCAAACTTTGAATAGATTGATAATGTTGGCCTTGTAATGCAAGTAAAGTAAATTCTAAATATTTTAATAGATGCAATATTTTTATATTGACAGATGCAAGATAGTTACAACAACTTTTATATAAATACTTTTTTTGTGACGGAGCAATGTACATATAAAATATTATTATTTTTTGTCACCAGTAGAAAGTCGTAGCTACATGTATTTGCGGACAAAGTCTTGTGACGTAAAACATTTTTCTTTGTTGTTTAATGAAACGTTTGTGACGTAAATACAGTCGTAACAAAAATGTGTTTTTTATGACGTGCAATACTCCCGTAATAAATATGTCAGAGATCCGTCATAAAAGGTATTTGTCACGCTGATTTCCATGACAAAAAAGTTTTTGCAATGGAGTATACGCAACTTTAGTTTTTCCGTGACAATACCGTGACAAAAACTATAGGTGAAGGAAAAACAACCTGTCCCTACGGAATCGAAGCCGTGACAAAAACTATAATTTCTTGTAGTGGTTTGAGTGATTGATGACATAGCTAGTTCCATAGTTTCCTCTGAAGCACATAAATTACAGGAGATGTGTGATATAGTGCTTACTTATGAGATACATTTGATGTAGAGACAGACTGGACAAAGTTCTAGGCAGAAGAGATCGAGAGATCAAGATGACAAAAAGGACAAAGGGTACAGTTGAGGCTGTAGGGATGATGATCGGGCAGCCAGAGTGTATGATGTACCTACATTACCATCGCCACCGCATAGACAGAGTTAGGACCCGAAGGAAAATACTAAAGATCACAGGGTCAGGGCCAGTGGTTAGGGAGTTAGCGAGCAAGACCAGGATGGAGGATTATATGTTGGTGATATGGAAGGGAAGGTCACATCAGGAGGGATTGTTCACAAAGATCGGTGACTCCAACAGTGGTGAAACTGGTGCAGACTCGAGAGCCGGTGCATGTGGTGACTAATCCAAGCTAGAAAGCGTCCTTGCAATGGGTTCAGGGTACGTGATTTTAAATTGTTAATAATTATAGTTTAAGGTTTATGCATGCATAGTGGTACGATGGTAGATGATAGTGGTACAACGGTAGTTTATTATGTTATGGCATGGGATTGTCATAGGTCGTAGCATAGCATGAGATTGTCATGGTGAGTACGGATAGGTCGGGGCATGACATGGGATTGTCATGGTGAGTAAAGATAGGTTATGGCAAGGCATGGGATTTTCATGGTATGTGATGGTTGGTTAGGACTATCATGTTGGGATACATGATCGGAGAGGTTCATAGTTATTGGTGTTAAGTAATTGGGTTAGAGAAACTTGAACACGAAAATTGAACTAAGAGTAGGTTGCGGAGATGTTGGAAGAGAGTGGCTAATCTTGACTACCTCAGCAACATGCGCCTATGTCTTAGGTAACACTACATTCCATGATATGGGAGTAGTAGGGTATTCAAGGCATTGTAAAAGGAGACTATCAAGGTGTGAGGAGTGGTCACATAGGGATAGGATAGTTACAAAAAAGTATACTCAAAATTCAAATTTTGAGGATGAAATTCTCCTAGGAAGGAAGAATTGTGATAGCCCAAATCAATTAAAATAGGATTAGCGTTAGCCTCAGAGATTAACGGTAGTAATTCGGGTATTACGTGGACAACTCGGTTGACTAGGACATGAGAACCAAGGAAATATGTTATTTATGGATGGTGGTTATATATATGTGGTGTTTAAAATTATTATTATTGCATCGCAACGCATGTGTATACATTTCCATCAGGCGAGTTTGTGTGACGGGTGTTTGCCTCGAAAGGCGTATCAACACGAGTGTCGGGTAGGCAAACTATGGTTGTGCTAGGAAACCTGGCTAATCCATGTCAAGATGAATAGTAAATCAATTAAATGGGTAATGTGAACATAGGCTAAGTTAATTCAAATTAAAACAATAGGTTATGGTGTACTTCGAAATGCATGTTGAGATGCAAGGCACTATATTCAGAGTATCGGGTAGTCAAAAGTTAGTAGGACCACAAGTTGGTTAATTTTGATAAATAAAACACTAGCCATATGCAAGTAAAATGGGCTTAAGATAGTGTGATCGAGTCAAAATAAAAAAAGTCCTATAGTTTGCACTTATTAATGAGGACTATGAGATGGACATATACATGAGCATAGTGAGGGGTACTGGGAAATGAGTATGCCATTGGAGTCATCAGGAGGTATGGACAGCATGGTTATGGACCATAAGATCATCCTCAAGATATGTATGCACATTTGATTGGAATCATATATATATACACCAAAGTTAGTGGGATTTTATTTAAAAACCATTTAAACTTTCATTCAAGATCAGAGCAGAAGAGGTTTGGATGAGAATTCAAGCTAGAGTTCAACCATCTTTGAGGTCAATTGGAGGATTTAAACTGAGGTAAACATCATCTTCATCATCTACACTTTCTTTTTAACCCAATTTTGTAAGATTTTGATCCATTTGATGTAAATGGTTGTTCAGAGGTTGTTTTAGCCATTGTTCGATGTTAATTTGATACAGATTGAGTGTTAGGTAAGATAAGGTAGCGAAATTGGGAGAGAAAGACAAAATTTTTTACTTGAGAATTATGTCTCAGAGGACTAAGAACGCGCTACCTGGAACGGTTAGCATGCTAATCGTTCTGGGTTTCTAAATGTTCTTTATCCTGAAGAATAGTAACGCGCTATATATCATCCATAGTACGCTACCATCACATAGTGTGCTACACAAAGACTATAGCGCGCTAACTGAAGACAGAAATTGAAATTAAATACCTATTTTGGGGTTTTTAACTTAAAACATATCCCAAAAACCTATAAATATACTAAACATGTAAAATTGGACTTCAGGGACTTAAAGGACTACGGGTCAGATATTGGGAGCTAGTCGGGTCAGATACGAGGTTTTAGGAATGTCAGAGCACGAATTGAAGTGCGTAAACCCATTGGAATACCTCACAGAATTCATGGTTTTGATTTATCAATATCGCATTTCATGTGTCACGGTTGGTGGGAACACATGGATTTTCACTCCTATTTTGATTTACGTATATATTGGTTGTGGCTAAATCGCTTGCATGAGTTACTTGTGTTTAGTGCTCGTGTTGATGGTAGTAGAATATATCTACAACTATTGGGAGGGATTAAGGGTGTTCCCTTGACTTGAAATATCATTTGGAAGGGTTTATCCAGTAACTGAAGTTGGGGTTTAGTCACTGTAAGCTTGTAAGTATATTTGTGGTTCCTATTTGATTTATCGATCACTGGCTAGTGTAGATTAAGGTTTTCTCATGATTATACGTATGTTTGCTGACTAATGCTTTATTTCTGAGTTGTTTTAATTGCTACATGCTGGTAATTTATTTCATGCTACTATTTTTGTTTGTCATACGTAGCTTACATTCATAGGAATATGATGTACTATTGTCAGGTGTTATATTCGCATGTCTCGTAGTTTATCAGTTTTCTATCATGAATATTATGTGGACTTCTCTTGGGATTTTACTCACTAGATTCGTCATTGTATTTGTTAGGTGATAAAGTGCAGACCCTTCGACGAGTAAGGGCAAGGGCAAGGAGGTACTGGGTGACTACCTTTAAGATAGTAGAGCCAGCTCATGTGTGAGTACAATATGTATATATTTACTTTTGTTGGGTTTGGTGATCCACTTGTGCTACGTTTGTTACATCGGTGATGTTTACTCAAATTCTTATGCTCTTTGTTTGATAAAAATGTATATATTGAGTTTATTCTTATATTGACTGTCCAATTTATGATTATATCAATTTATTTATACATCACGAGATATTTTTGTTTTGTTGGAAACCTAATTTCATTTTAATTCGGAATGAGTTTGATGGTATTTAGGTAATGAAAGCAAAGAAAAATTAATCCAAAGTTTGAAATTTTGATCAAATATTCAAGTAAGTTTATGAAATTTTTCAATTTTCTTCTAAATTTAAGTATGTATTAATTTCATTTTACTTTATTTTAAATTAGGAAAAAGAATGATAATGAAAATAAAAATATAATAGATTTTAAATGGAAGTGATTTTTTATTACCCAAGTGAATTTTATGATAAAAGGACTCAATTTGTATACCCTTTTTAAGTAACTTTACTAGTTATTGATGGGGCATGTGCCCTAGGTCAATCCATTAACTGTCTTTATGAATACTTTTAGTTAATAAAATAGACGATTGCATTTGTTGTTTATTATAATTAATATGCATGTTTACATTATAATAAGATCCATGGGTATTTACAGAAATATCCTAAATGTCCCTAGTCGATCATTATCTTGGGAACTATAATGAATTAAGACTAGTGTGAGTCTTGATTGATGATCATATGATGATTATACGTATATGGATACAAATCAAGATCACGAGTGCTTGTTAGGGAACAAAGTACTGGATCGACCCGCTATGAGAACATCACATGGATTAAGTCATTGTTGTTTCTCATGATAGGTATATATTCCAGTCCTCTGACTTGAGGTTACCAGAGACTTCAACATTAGGAACACAGTAATTTGACACAATCAAACGTTGTCTTTAACCGGACGATTATAAAGGTTATGATTGGTTACTGTGTGAGCAATGTGATGAAGTTGTGTAATCGAGATAGAATTTGTCCCTCTCATATAAAGAGAGATATCTAGTGGATCCCTCGATGTGTTAGACTGTTAAAAGGCCTAGTCTAAGTGAATTGATATTGATCAATGTCACTTGGATGTTTTCAGTCTAACTAGAGATTGAGACTAGTACGATTGAACATGTTGGATGACAATTCCATGCCTTATGTTTGATCAAAAGGATATCGTGTGACAAAAGGATGTTATATACAATATTGATTAGGTCGTATCGATTTGATATTCGTACAACTTGGGTAATGTCTTGCTAGAGATTGCTTATGACTTGTATACCAAAATGTGTTTTGGTACACTGCCAACGTTGTATGAGCCTATTGGGTCGCACACTAAGAATGATTTTGCGAGATTTTAAGATGATTCAGAAAAATGAATTTTATGTGATAAAATTCATGACAGAAACGTCCTTGTTGTGTATTACACTTATACTTCTTTAAGTAAGGGTATATGTGTAATTTATTTAACCGTCTATATACAAGGGTTGTTTAAATAGACGCTTTAAGTTAGAACACAGGCACGAAAAAAAAAGGCCGAAACTCTATTTTCGTTTTAGAAACGACTTAGGGTTTTTGGTATGCTCTGGATCGTTTTGGAGAGAAACAAAAAGGTTTGGTATTCTCTCGAAGCTAGCACTTCAAATCTCTACGTTGTTCGTGTGTGGATCGCTCATAGAGGCGTTCGTCGTTAGCGGCGCCTTAGAGATCGATCAACCTTCAGAAAGGTATATTGCGATTGAGGTATGATTAAGTTTTTCATGGTTTAAACGTTTTTAATGGAATTAGATTCGGATCCTGTTGGGGTTTTTGTCAAAACTGTTTTGTAATCTTCGCTGCGTATGAACCCCAAAAACCCAACAGTGGTATCAAAGCCTTCGAGTTCAATTCCATTAAATTCATTGCATGTTTTCTTCTGATATATACATCATATATGATTGAAAGCATGTTAATAGTTGATGTATATGTGATATACATAAGTTGTCTTTGAGATTTATTATCATGTTTTGTGTATATGATACACATATTCGTGATTTAATTAAAATTAGTTTCTTACATGCTAGTAACCATGTTAGGTTAATTCAAATAATTTCGTGTTCTGTGATCCATGACACCATTAGGTATAATCTTTATTTTTCATGTATTGATGCATGGATGAAATCTCTGTAATTCAGTATGCATATTTAGGTTACATTGTCTTACGTTTCTTGAATTGTATAAGGCTGAATATTAATTCGAAACTAATATGATTAGGTTCGATTGGGATAGTAGTTCATGATTCAATGACATATTTGTGATTATCTGGATGAGGACCGAAATTGCAAATAATTAATTTTCGAAATTGTTTATTTATCTCGTTATATCTATTTTGTTATGAACTTTCTATTTGATAAAGATAGATAACAAATTAGATTAGGAGATATAATCAAAATCACTTTTGTTATCCCTATTGGATAGAAGATAAATATCAAGAATTTTGTTATTAGTGATATGCTAGGATTCAAATATCTAAAGTCCTAATTGGATTAGGATAAGATGATTAGTTGGATGTGGGCCCGGGTTAATTAAAAATGTTTTAATTGACTTAATTTTGGATAAATTAAGGGGTAAATTGAGGATAATAAAATCAGCGAAAAATATGATTTTATATAGCGAATTTCAATTTTCAGGACCGCCGTCTAACTAATCCTAGCGCACGGAAATTCTTTTATTGGTGAATAGTATAAAAATTTCCAAATTGTTTAGTGATTGAACAAATCAATAGAATATTTGATATTTCATTGTTTACATAAAAATCACTAAAACTGAATAAAATCCCTCTATTAAATTTTAAGTCTCATGTCATCCATTTTAAACACTTGTCAAAGGCCTCGATCACACTAATATAGTTTCAGCCACAGCTGGGTGTATTGTGTTATCTTTGTGAGACAAGTTGGGTAAGAGTTACCTAAATGTTTAAAATGGTCCGACTTAATAAAGCCATCAAAATAGTTTTGAGCTTTAGGCAAATGATGAGATAAAAACATGTTACGACACAAGATGTCCCGTATCTCATAAAAGGATCTAAAAATTACATAAGATGTAATTGGTAACTGTTACCTACCTAAATAATCTAGTTCTCGTGTTTCATGCCATAATTGTCATAGAATTAGGTGAAATATGGCTTTTAGTCCCCTAAATAAACAAGTATGTTTTAGGAGGGTTGTTAATTTAGTGGGAGTCTATTCCTCTATACTAAAATAAACTTTGCATAATCTTTATTGTAGATCAATGGCCTCTTCAAGTAACAATAATCCCCTGTCATCGCGATCCATCCTTGAGAAGGATAAGCTATCTCGGGACTAACTTTCTTGACTGGTTCAGAAACTTGAGAATTGTTCTTAAACATGAACGCAAGTTGTATGTCCTGGATGCTCCAATCCCTGAGGACCCACCAGCCAATGCTACGAAAGCTGTGAAGGATGCGCATAGTAAGCATGTCAACGATTCTACTGATGTTGCATGTATTATGCTTTGGCAACTATGGTTCCTGAACTTCAGAAAGACATGGAACTAATGGAAGCCTACGACATGGCTATAACGCTGAAGGAAATGTTCCAACAGCAAGCTAGGCAAGAAAGGTTCGAGATAGTCAAAAACCTACATTCTTGCAAGATGACTGAGGGTGCGTCAGTTAGTCCTCATGTTCTGAAGATGAAAGGCTATGTTGACCAGCTTGATAGACTCGGATTCCCCATAAGCCAAGAGTTGGCTACGAATTTGATCTTGAATTCATTACCCGATAGTTACTCACAATTTGTGATGAACTACAATATGAAAAATGTGGAGAAATCAATTTCAGAGTTGCATTTGATGCTCAAAACTGCTGAACAAAATATCAAGAAACCCTCTAGTAATGTGTTGATGGTCCAAAAGGGAAAGGGAATGAAGAAGAAAGGCAAAGGCAAGGCTAGAGTTGCCAAGGCTGTTGCTACACCTGTCGCAAAGCCTGTGGAACAAGTCAAGCCCCAGCCTGTTCCTGCTTCAAAACACCCAAAAGAAAAAGAAGGAAATTGTCATTTTGTCATGCACCTGGACATTGGTTCAGAAATTGCAAACTCTATCTGGAAGATCTAAGGAAGAAAAAGGTTAGTGCGACTACCACTACAGGTATTTATGTTATTGAAATTAATTTATCTACTAGTGATTCCTGGGTATTAGATACCGGATGTGGATCTCACATTTGTATAAATGTGCAGGGACTCACCAAAAGTAGAAAGTTGAAGAAAGGAGAAGTCATCCTCCGCGTAGGGATTGGAGCAAGAGTTGCTGCCCTGGCTGTTGGATCATATGACTTAGTTTTATATAGTGGACTTATTTTAACTTTAAATAATTGTTATTTTGTGCCTGCCTTGAGCAGAAACATCATTTATGTTTCATGTTTGGATATGGATGGTTTTGATTTTATTATTGCTAATAATAGATGTTCCATTTCTCGTAAAGGCATATTTTATGCAAATGCTGATTCGTATGATGGTCTTTATATTCTAAGCATGAAAAAGTCCACTGATACTCCAGTCTTTAACATAAATACAAAGAGATTCAAGTCAAATGATTTGAATCAAAACTATCTTTGGCATTGTCGTCTCGGGCACATAAATGAGAAACGCATAACGAAGCTCCATAAAGATGGACTTCTAGATTCATTTGATTTAGAAACATATGAAACGTGCGTATCTTGTTTACTGGGCAAGATGACTAAAAGTCCCTTTACTGGACACAGTGAAAGGGAAAGTGATTTATTGGGTCTAATACATACTGATGTATGTGGTCCTATAAACACAATGGCTAGAGGTGGTTATCGTACTTCATTACATTTACCGATGATTTCAAAGAGATATGGTTATGTATATCTTATGAAACATAAAGTGAATCATTTGAGATGTTTCGAACGTTTCAAAATGAAGTGCAGAATCAACTTGGTAAAACTATCAAAACACTTCGATCAGATCGAGGTGGTGAGTATTTAAGCCAAGAATTTGATGATCATCTTAGAAATTGTGGGATTATCCCCCGATTGACTCCACCAGCAACTCCACAATGGAATGGAGTTTCCGAAAGGAGAAATCGAACCTTATTAGATATGGTTCGATCTATGATGAGTCATGCAGACCTTCCATTATCCTTTTGGGGTTATGCATTACAAACTGCAGCTTTCACTCTAAATCGAGTTCCTTCTAAAGTGGTTGATAAAACACCATATGAGATATGGTACGGGAAGCGACCTAGTTTGTTTTTTCTTAAGATTTGTGGTTGTGAGGCTTACGTAAAGCGACAAGTCTCAGAAAAACTAGCACCTAAATCTGACAAGTGTTTATTTGTGGGGTATCCTAAGGAAACAAAAGGATATTACTTTTATAATCCCGCTGAGAATAAAGTGTTTGTTGCTCGGTATGGTGCCTTTATGGAAAAATAGTTTATTTCAAAATCCTTGATTGCTTCATCAATGCGAAGATTCCAACTCCGAGAAGCTTGCTTTAATCCATAAATGGATCTTTGAAGCTTGCATAACTTCCTAGAATTCTCAGGATGTACAAAACCTTCAGGTTGTGTCATATACACGTCCTCAAGCAGTAAAGAACATCCTTAAGTACTTAAGAAGGACTAAGGAAATGTTCTTGGTCTAAGGAGGTTTTGAAATGATCTAGTTGTAAATGGTTACACAGATGCAAGTTTTCAAACTGATATAGATGATTTTAGATCGCAGTCTGGATATGTGTTTGCTTTGAATGGGGGTGCGATAAGTGGAAAAGTTCGAAGCAAGAGGCGTGGCAGATTCTACAATGAAGTGAGTATATTGCGGCGTCCGATGCAAAGAAAGGAGGCGATTTGGATCAAAAAGTTCATTTCTGAACTAGGTGTGGTTCCAAGTATTGCTAACCTTGTTTGTTTGTATTGTGACAATAACGGGGCAATAGCACAGGCCAAGGAACCTAGATAACACCATAGATCCAAACATATACTCAAGCGTTTTCATCTCATCAGAGAAATTATTGAGAGGGGAGACGTAAAGATTTGCAGAGTACCTACCGAAGACAACGTTGCGGATCCATTGACAAAAGCTCTTCCACAAGCAAAACATGATGGTCATGTTAGATCATTAGGCATTAGATGCATGTATGATTGGCCCTAGTGCAAGTGGGAGATGATGGGGCATGTGCCCTAGGTCAATCCATTAACTGTCTTTATGAATACTTTTAGTTAATAAAATAGAGGATTTCATTTGCCGTTTATTATAATTAATTTACATGTTTACATTATAATAAGATCCATGGGTATTTACAGAAATATCCTAGATGTCCCTAGTCGATCATTATACTGGGAACTATAATGAATTAAGACTAGTGTGAGTCTTGTTTGATGATCATATGATGATTATACGTATATGGATACAAATCAAGATCACGAGTACTTGTTAGGGAACAAAGTACTGGATCGACCCGCTATGAGAACATCACATGGATTAAGTCATTGTTGTTTCTCATGATAGGTATATATTCCATTCCTCTGACTTGAGATTACCAGAGACTTCAACATTAGGAACACAGTAATTTGACACAATCAAACGTTGTCTTTAACCGGACGATTATAAAGGTTGTGATTGGTTCTTGTGTGAGCAATGCGATGAAGTTGTGTAATCGAGATAGAATTTGTCCCTCTCATATAAAGAGAGATATCTAGTGGATCCCTCGATGTGTTAGACTGTTAAAAGGCCTAGTCTAAGTGAATTGATATTGATCAATGTCACTTGGATGTTTTCAGTCTAACTAGAGATTGAGACTAGTACGATTGAACATGTTGGATGACAATTCCATGCCTTATGTTTGATCAAAAGGATATCGTGTGACAAAAGGATGTTATATACACTATTGATTAGGTTGTATCGATTTGATATTCGTACAACTTGGGTAGTCATAATGTCTTGCTAGAGCGCTTATGACTTGTATACCAAAATGTGTTTTGGTACACGCCAACGTTGTATGAGCCTATTGGGTCGCACACTAAGAATGGTTTTGCGAGATTTTAAGATGATTCAGAAAAATGAATTTTATGTGATAAAATTCATGACAGAAACGTCCTTGTGGTGTTTTACACTTATACTTCTTTAAGTAAGGGTATATGTGTAATTTACTTAACCGTCTATATACAAGGGTTGTATAAATAGACGCTTTAAGTTAGAACACAGGCACGAAAAAAAAAGGCCGAAACTCTATTTTCGTTTTAGAAACGACTTAGGGTTTTTGGTATGCTCTGGATCGTTTTGGAGAGAAACAAAAAGGTTTGGTATTCTCTCGAAGCTAGCACTTCAAATCTCGGCCGCTGTTCGTGTGTGGACTGCTGATAGAGGGCGTTCGTCGTTGGCAGCGCCTTAGAGATCGATCAACCTTCAGAAAAGTATATTGCGATTGAGGTATGATTAAGTTTTTCATGGTTTAAACGTTTTTAATGGAATTAGATTCGAATCCTGTTGGGGTTTTTGTCAAAATTGTTTTGTAATCTTCGTTGCGTATGAACCCCAAAAACCCAACAGTTATTGTATACACCAAATTGAATGTCTTATGTTTGTTATGAGAATGAGTAGAAGATAGAAACAATAGTGCAAGATGAACAAAATATATTTCTAAGAATCTTGCAATAAAGATGCTATTAATTAAGTATTTTTATAGTATATATATATATATATAGAAAGTTATTATCCCATAATTGAAAGAATAAATGGGTTAGAAAAAAATAAAATTCTACTAGTTAGATAGAATACTTTCTTCAACTTTAGTGGATAATGAGAAGTATTAACAAGAGTTTGCAAATATATATAGAATCATATAGATTCGATAGGAAATGGAACATGAAATCTATAGTAGGAAAAGTGTAAGAATGTCCATATGAAATGGAGCAGGGATTCAAATGCAAAAAAATATATAATAAAGAAATAATTACGATGTAGTAGAAAAGAATGAAAGATTAAAAAGATGGATGCTCTACAACTCTTCAAAGAAAAGATTCAGCTAGAGTGCTTAAAACTAGAGTTAAATCAAGTATTTCTTAATCTAACAAGTTTTAAAAAATATATTATTTGGTATCTTGGAAAAATTCCTATTTATTTTAATTGTTGTGCTATTATAAAGTATTTTTTAAATTAAGATTAATGTAGTGATTTTTGTGTTTTGAGATTTTGGACTAATCATCGCAAGCTTCATGCTTATCAATGGAGATTGAGAAAACTTATATTATGTACTAACCTTGGTAATAAACTTTAAGTTTTAAAGGGAGTATTGAGTTATCATTAAGGGATGTTATATTTTGTTTAAATCATTCTATTCTATCATAACTTCCATTTACTTGTGGGTGATATGTTTCCATTTGGAAAATACTTCTACTTTATAATTTCTATTATTTAAAATTAAGACGAATTAGATTGAAATCAGTTTATAAAGAATGAAAAGAGAATATGATTATGAGTATTTCTTTGGTCAGGCCAGCAAAGTGCTAAGTTTGTAGGTATTTGATAAATCAATAATTAGACATGTCATATAGTGTAATTTAAGTTAATTTTAGATATAAATGATGATATAACTGAATCGGTGGAGTACATAGACCAATTTCTAATCATTAACTCAATGGTTTGTGTATAACTTAGGAATCACTAATGAATCATTGTGGCGAGTTACGAGTTTTTTAGATTAATATGAAGTATTTGAGTTTATCTATGATATTTATACTTTGAGAAACTATAAATACGACCCTAAGCCTTCGAAATCAGTCTCTTCATAGGCAATTACAAATTCTTTAGAAGCATTCTTTTAGCCTTAAATTAGTATTTTATTTAGTCTATGCTTCAAGCTACATTGGAGCTTTGATTTATTCAAGAGGTATTTATTTATTTAATTATGTCTTTCAATTATATTATTATGTTATTTATTTTCAGCATGAGTGAGTAGTTTATTAATCTAAACAAACCGAGACAAGTATATATTTTGGATTTTTATATAGTTATAATTAAGGAATCATTTAATTTTTTAAATATATTCCTACACGTCAATCACATATTTAATAAGTTATTTTTTGTGTATTACTACTAATGTAGATTTATATTGTGTGCATAGTAGCAAATACGTATTGTGGTATTTTGATTTTGAATCTATGTCTATGATTATTGACAACAATTATAGAAGTAGTAACTAGAATTAACCGATAGGGCTATATTCCCAAGTGGGTGTTCTAGCTGATTGTGTTCTAAGTTATTTATTAATTAGCATATTCTTATTAATATTTGATTTAGATAATGCATGATTTTCATTTAGTGTTAATGCTATCGTAAGTTTATTTTATTGTGTTTTATCCAATAGGTAGATTTACAATGATGAGAATATGGCTTATTTTTTATTGAATATAGAAAAATCAGTAGTTGGCTAAAGGCTATCAACCTATTATGAATTAGGATTTAATGATTCCAAGATTCTATGTGATATAATTTTAAGTATGTGATTCCAAGAAATATAGAAATTCAAAGACAAGTAGGAGTAGCACCAATTGATACAAAGATTAGGGAAGGGCGGTTGCGATGGTTTGGTCACCTGCAAAGACGGCCTACAAATGCCCCAACTAGAAAACTTGACTCAATAGAAACTGTAGAAATTCGACGAGGTAGGGGTAGACCAAAGTTAACATGGGATGCATTAATTAAGAGAGATTTGAATGGTTTGCAAAGCTCACCATCAATTGCACTTAATCGAGCACAATGGAAAAGTTTGATCCATGTAGCCGACCCCAGTTAATTTGGGACTGAGGCTATGTTGTTGTTGTTGTTGTTGTATGAAGTGATTTTATGTTCTAGTGTTTCAATGCAATTTAAGTATATTACATTGTTTAGTGTGGGGTTTGTTTAGATATTTACATTATATTGAATTCGAATATTTTTTTAATTTAGTTTGCATTGAATCGTTTGAGTTAGTTATGTTAGTTATGTTAATTAAGTTAGTAGTTATAGTTTTTAATTGTTTGGAATTTTAATTCTCGTTTAATTAAATTAACTAAATTAAGAAAAATAAGAAAAAAATACTTTCCTTAGAAGTTTGCAAAATCCCTATGGAGACGATATCTTATTTACCACTATTACAAATAATAGGAAAATACAATAAACTACTGTGCACGCTCAACACATGTCGATACCCAAAAATATCAAAAAATCTAAAAAATTGTCTTAATGCCTTCTCGAGGTTAATTCTTGATGTCGAACCACAATTTGGAGTTGAGATTCAGATTCGAACAACTAAAGAGTTGGTTTGGAGTGATTCCGAGTTTTTAATACTTGGGAATATCAAAATAACTTGAAAAGTCGCCGAAACATTAAGATGTTTAAACAGGGATCTTATTCAGATCTCTCGATGATTTTAGGTAACGTCAAGGATTTCAAAACTACTCGGAACAAGCGTTGGGGAATAGGTTCAAAGTATGTAAAAGCCGGGAAATGTTGTGTGAGGCTTCGTAACTAACTTGAGTTAGTTTGGTGGTAAGTAAACCCTACAATATTTTTTTACTATTTTTAGAATATCTTTGTACCTTTAATTGCATCATAGTATGCATTGCATTTTATCATTTTTGGTCATGCATGCACGGAGAGAGTGAGGGGGATAAGCTTGTTCCAAAGTCAGGTTTGCTCGAATTAAGATTTTAATCCTACCTCAAACGCTTGCTAGTGAGACTAGTTTCAGAGTCAAACACTGACAAGTTATCTCTGCATTTCATGATCTCTTAATACTGTCTTCATACTATTTTGGATGTCAACATCTGAATATAATTAGAATACAAAAACAAAGTGGGTTGCATGTCATGTTAATGCATATATTTTATTGATTCTTTGGAAATGCTATTACATTTCTCCATGTATCAGAGTAACAATTACAGGAGTACAAATTAGTGTAGATGTTTACTTACCTGACATTGTCGATTTATTTTTTACGATGTCAGATTTTATATGAAGACAATGGACAAATGGACAAGACTCGAGGATTGTGTTGATCGTTTTCAAATTTTAAAGTAAATTCTAGTTTTAAATTGTTTATATAAATATATATTATTTTGGGATTCTTGGGGTAAGTATAGGATGTGAAGTTTCATGGAATGTCTATGAGATCTTCCTAAACTAGTTTAAAATAATTTAAGACTATTATTTCAACTTCGGTCTACTTTGGGATTGTAAATATGTAATTAAGCTTTTGAAGACTCTAATTTAAGTTATAAAGTTGAATTTGTTATATATTGTGAACTGCGGCAAGTTGCAAGTCCTTTTAGGCCTATCTCAAATTCAACTGTCATTAGATGAAAGTTTTCCGGTATGCCACTTTTAAGGGAGGTGTTCCCAATTTTTTTACAAAATACGGAGAATAACCCATATGATTTTCCAATTTGCTCAAATTGAACAAATCATGAATTGAGTTTCATTGAGAATATAAATTTATTTTTAGAGCCTTATAAAGGATTGAAATAATTATTATTTTGAGGTCAAAGTTGAAAGAATGGATTAGGCTGACTAGATTATCAAGGAATTAAGATAGTCTAGGTCGGTCAGTTTTCTTAATAATGAATTTCAACTTTGGTCTACTTTGGGATTGTAAAGATGTAATTAAGCTTTTGAAGACTCTAATTTAGGTTATAAAGTTGGATTTGTTCTATATTGTGAACTGCGGCAAGGAGCGAGTCCTTTTAGGCCTCTCTCAAATTCAACTGTCATTAGATGAAAGTTTTCCGGTATGCCACTTTTAGGGGAGGTGTTGCCAAAATTTTTACAAAAATACGAAGAATAATCCATATGATTTCCTAATTTGCTCCAATTGAACAAATCATGAATTGAGTTTCATCGAGACTATAAATTTAGTTTTAGAGCCTTATAAAGGATTGAAACAATTATTATTTTGAGGTCAAAGTTGAAAGACTGGATTAGGCTAACTAGATTATCAAGGAATTAAGATAGTCTAGGCCGGTCAGTTTTCTTAATAATGAGGGGACTGACAGTTTAGTCCTTCCAAAAAGCTTCCAAGATGTTTAAACTATGATAAAGAGATATTGAAACTACCCAATAGCCTGTTTTAAATTACAACCCAAATTCATTATTCTAAAAAGTAAATAGTTATATAATTGTAGCATGCAAGGCTCACAATACAAAGGAAAGCTTCAAGCATGTGTATTTCCTTTGTTCCTAGCTAACGCGGATGTGGATGTACCTACAGAGTAAATGGGGTGAGCTAAAATAGACAGCATGTCTTAATAAGCGGAAAACCTACTCCACCATCAAGTATGCAAGTACTATTTAATAAACATGCAAGAACTAGCAAGAAGTTGAAATCAAATCAATAAGCATTAAGTTCAAACATGGAATCAAGTATCTTTTTCATAAACGAGTAAAGAACCATTGATGTATGACATTAAAGCAAGATTCATAAGTCATTAAACAGTGGCATATATGTAAGATTTGCAAAATCATAAATAAAACATGTTCATCATGCAAAGAGGCTCTCAATAGATATACAGTAAAGGAATAGTAATAAATATAATTCATTGTTCCATTCAATGCTTACTAGCTATTGACAAGAACTTGTTGATTGAATCCCTCACTCTTGATATGATGTGAACCACTAGTGGACACTGTCAAACCCTACTTAATTAAGGCATCTAACCGACTTAGATTACTTTAATCCCCTAATAATCTAGTAAGCTTTAACCTCCATAAATAAATAAACAAAATATTAGCCTCATAATAATCAAATATAAAACTTTTTCAACTATAGATGGTCCTAAAGTTTATTTGAAACCTCAAAGCTTGTTTGGATATAATTATTAAATAATCTTCAAGATTTTGTAAAAAATCTTCGACAGCACCTCCTCTATTTCTAAGCCTACACCCAAAAACTCGACCTTCAAAAGTTTTCAACAAAACCTTCTAAGCTTTGTAAAAATGTCAAAAGACGAACAATCCACCCATAACAATATATATTGCACAAATAGGATAGATATATTCATTCTTACCTAATTTAGTATATCAAAATCTTTAAACCAACATTACATTAGCTTAACATTTATCCCAATCCATCCCAAAACATTTACAACCATTTTGAAGTAGATCCTAACCACATAAGAACCCAGAACCCCATTTATAAAATATATATCATATAAAAAACAATACATACAGTAAGAGAATAAAACTGATCAAGTCACAGAAAATCTGACAGCTTTCCATTTCCTTTGCCACCGTTCAAACCTGAAAATACCCACTTAAAACTATTTGATAATGTTAGATAAGTAAATCTCATACTATATAGTTCCCCTGTAATAATCAAATACGTAATAATACAAGAGATTAAGCAAAAAAAATAAATTCCAAGGAACTTAAATACAATTGTGAATCCATCATGTTTCTGTTATCCGGCCACAATCGGTTGATATCCTCCGAAAGTGGTAAGTAAACAATAATAATGACTCATGCATTGAATGCATAACCAAACGAGTCTCGTTCCTCTAGACTATAAGAGTATAACCTGGTGCAACGTGATCTCATGATAATCTTATGATGCAAAGTATCAGTGACTCCAGTCCTTCAAACATAATATAGTTTTCTCCCTTATAACCACGGTATAGTAAACACTATAAGAAGACTCAAATTTACCTTATCCTCAACCCCCTTCCCCCCTCCTCGTGTATGCATGTACAACAAATAATGCGATAGCAAGGATCAATGCAATTTATACAAAATTTATAATCATATAATGTAAAGGTTACTATAGAATTTACTTACTGTATAGACACAACACTACGAACTCCTTGCCCTTTGAATTAGTAAGCTAGTCCATACGGGG
This sequence comes from Stephania yunnanensis, assembly GCA_039657365.1. Taxonomy (NCBI): domain Eukaryota; kingdom Viridiplantae; phylum Streptophyta; class Magnoliopsida; order Ranunculales; family Menispermaceae; genus Stephania; species Stephania yunnanensis. The sequence continues at coordinate 23,659,982 of CM077589.1, read as the reverse complement.
TTCCAATTGCGGTCCTACAATTCATTTATAGGTCCGGTAGGTTTCCATAACAATCCCACAATTTTTTTTCCAATTTATTATATTTTAATTAGTCCTACCTTGACCCGAAAACCCCGGAATCACTCCAAATCAAACACTCAGATGTCCGAATCCTACTTTCGACTCCAAAATGTTGTTTGGCAATAAAAACTAACCTTGAATTGCCTTTTAAAAAAAATTTCAAATTTTGGGCATTTTCAGTGTCGTAACATGTATAACGAGGAAAACCACAGTATAAAGTCTCAAAAAAATTTCGAAATTTCTCATTTTTCATAGAAATCAACAATTTCCATTTTTTGGAACTTTCCTTAATTTCTAGGGATTTTTGTTTTCAATTTTTTAATTTGTATAACATTTTTTTTATTTTATACATTAGAGGGGATTTGTTCCCTGAACCACACCCGATTTGGCCTAGTTTGGGGTCATCCCCTTCTTGTCGATGGAACGAAATAGAGAAGCTTGCTTCTAAGTTTTGTTCCTCATTTTTTAAATTGAATCACTGGGCTTTGGGCAGGGGAATCTAGAGGTTTCCCCCTTCCCCTCATCGTCTTCCTCAACCCCCTCCCCTGTCATCTCCCCCTCAACGATTCCTCTTTCTTTTCTATTTTTTTAGTGAATTAACAGATTCAATCTTTTCTTCTCTTCTCACAATCAACAACAACAAACAAGCCAACTCTTCTCTCTATTCAAACTCAGTAATCAGTCCCTTACATAATTGACAGTTCCTAAAATTAAAATTTTGATTTTCCATTAAACCTTACTTTCAACGATACAACCACCACCACAGTAGCCACCCTTCAATTGGATTCCAAGCTCAAAACAATGAAGTGAGAGGGATCTAAATGAGAAACGATATGGAAAGAAAAAATCGGGAGGACGGACGGGAGCAAAGGGAATGATGAAGACAGTGATCCAGTTGAAAGTGATGAAGAAGGGAAGGGGAAGCCCCTGTTGATTTCCATTTTAAAATGTGGATATTCAAATTACCAATTTACCCTCCATTTTTAGCCTTCCCTGTACATCCCTTAAACCCTTATAGGTAATTTTCCATTTTTCTATTTTTTTGTGGTTATCTCTTCATTTTTGTCCTAATTAAACCACGAAAATTACCCCAATTTGACAAAAAATAAAAGAATTTACCAATGTGCTATGAAACTCTCGAAAAACACGTCTAACACATAAATCAAGGTGTACAACCCGCATCAGCTCGTTAAGTCCAATTAAGTTTAATTTTAAAATATTAAAACTTAAACCCATTAATTTTTCACGAAATTCGAAACAATTGTTCAGATCAACATTTTTATTTTCTCGGGACCTATTTTGACCCGCAATTTGAGATTAAACCCTGTCAGCTTCGAATTTACTCAGTCAAATCGATTTTTGCAAAATATTATAACATTATAGTACAAAATACTAGGCAAATATTGCACAATAATAAAATTACATATAAATCTTATTTCATATGTCCATAGCTCCTAACTTGCAACCTAAACCATAATCAGATTTCGTTAATATCTAATTAGCCATAATTATCTATTTAAAAACTTTGGGATTTTACAATCTTCATAACTAATAAAAATTTTGTCCTCGAAACTAAAATTGAAAGCAAATTTACCTTAACTAAAAGAAATTTGAAAAATGCTCTCTCATATATGCTTCTCATTCCCGAGTTAGTTTCGAATCACTGTGAAATTGCCAGTTAACCCAAATAAGTGGAATTTCTTTATTTCGAAGCTTTTGGGCCTTCTTATCTATAATTAAAGTAGGTTGCTCTTCATAAGACATTACCCTGCAAATTGAACTGATTTTATTCTACCATGTGATGCGAATCAATTTCCTTCCGCCTAAACATACATACAAGAAATACATTATGAGCTTTGGCTAACTAAGTCGGTATTGCAAGTCTATAAGCAACCTTCCCAGCCTGTTTCACAATCTCGAAAGGTCCTATAAATAAGGGAGGTAGCTTTTCTTTCAATCTGAACCTGTAATGGCCTTTCCAGGGGAGAGTTTCAAATAAACATAATATCCTTCGTTCTATTCCACAGCCCATTCGTAGAGATAATAATAATTTTTATGCCTTTCCTAAGCCGCTGTCAATCTTAAACGAATATGTTGAACAACCTAAGCATGATCTCAAACCATTTGTAGCCCTAACTCTGCCAAATCCACCGGTTCATCTCAACAGGCATGAGAACGATAACGTCTCCCATACAAAGCCTCAAATTAAGCCATGTTGATACTCGATTGATACATGTTATTGTAAGAGAACTCATATAAAGGTATGTATTCTTCTAATGAACCTTTAAATTCCAGTACACAAGCTTTAAGCATGTCCTCCAACACCTGGATCAATTTTTTTGTTTGACTATCTGTCAATGAATGAAATACAATACTGAAATGTAACTGAGTGTTAAACTATTCTTGAATGCTCTGCAACAACTTTGATGTGTACCGAGCATCCCAATCATGAACTATCATCAATGACACCCCATGCAAGCGAATAACCTCTCACTCATAAACATGCTCAACTGTACAAGGGTATAAGAAATTGACATAGGAAGAAAATGAGTAGACTTCGTCAATTTATCAACAATAACCCAAACTGCATCGTGTTTCCTCTGAGAAGTAGGCGGATGAGTAATGAAATCCATCATAACATGTTTCCATTTCCATTAAAGTATAGGAAATGGTTACAACGCACCTTCAGGTTTCCGCTAATCAGCCTTACCATATTGGCAAATCTCACATCTTCCTACATAGTCACCTACATCTGCTTTCATCACTAGCCACCAATACAATCGTTTCATATCATAATACATTTTCGTCCTGTTAGGATGAATGTTATATCTGGACCAATGAGATTATCTTAATATCTCATCCCGAATCTCAACCATTGATGGAATATAAAATCTACTTCTAAGCCTCAAACTCTGACCCACAGAATCGGCCCAATTTGGATTATTACTGACAGCGGCAAATCCCTTGAACTTCCCATAATTCAATAAAGTTTCTTGACACTTTATCACTTTTTGAATAGAGGCAGTTTGTACTGTAAGGTAAAAACAAGTTGGTTCATCATCAACATCAAGAATCTTCAACTAAGTCATAGCAACGACATTTTTGAGTAAATCATACTCGTAAGTCAATCAGATAGTTGTACACGATGTTTCAGCATTCCTCCTGCCAGTGCATCTGTGACAGCATTAGTTTTACTCAGATGGTATTCAAGACTAAAATCAATGTCTTTCAAGTGTTTAAGCAAATATCGTTGTCTAATATTCGGCTCCTTCTAAGAAAACAAGTACTTTATAATCTTATGACTGAATATAGCATGAGATTTTCCCCCATACAAATAGTGTTTCCACAGCTTCAAAGTAAGCAGAATCTCAGTTAGTTCCCAATCATGAATATAGTAATCGTTCTTATGAGTCTTTAATTGCTGAGAAACATAAGCAATTACCCTTCCATCCTGCATTAATACACAACCTAAACTCACTTTCGAAGCATCAGTATAAAATGTAAGACTTATCCCTGGTTCCGGTAATCGAAGAACTATTGTTGAAGTAAAACTTTTCTTCAATTCCTAAAATGCAGCATCACATTCTTTTGACAAAATAAATAGAATGTTTTTTTGGGTTAATTTAGTAATTAGCGCAGCTATCTTGAAAGCATCTTTCACAAATCCATGATAATAGCAATCCAAACCCAGAAAACTCCATATCTTCGTCATTGTGGTAGGTTCTGACTAACTAATGATAACCTCAGTCTCAGTTGGATCCACCGAAATTCTTTCCGTACTAACCGTAAACCCAAGAATTTCACCTTAGCCAACCAAAGTCTGGCATACAACCTATGGTTTCTCAAAGTTTGGAGAATAATTTTAAGATGATGTTCATGTTCTTCATGAGTCTTGGAGTAGATCAAGATATCATCAATGAAAACTATCATAAAGTGATCCAAATATGGTTTCAACATTCTTTGCATTAAATCTATAGACATAACTTGGCATTAGTCAATCCAAATGGAATTACCATAAAGTGGAAGTGACCATATCTGGTCTAAAAGTTGTCTTTTGCATCATCTTCCCGAACTCTGAACTGATGGCAACCAGAGCGAAAATCAATTTTAGAAAAGAATTTGGCATCATTTAGTTGATCAAAGAAAATCATCAATTTGAAGAAGTGGATTTTTCAGAATAGTGAAAGTTTTCAACTATCTATAATCAATGCAAAACCTCAAACTATCGTTCTTTTCCTTTTCACAAAAATGACTGGTGAACCCAATGGACACATATCTGGTGAACAAACCTTTTATCAAGCAACTCTTCCAAATGTTTTTGCAACTCCTTCATCTCTTTTGGAGACATTTTATAAGGAGGAATATATATTGGTTTAGTTGTAGGAGCTAAATTAATAACAAAATCAATCTCTCTCGAAGGTGAAACTTCAGGTAAATCATCAGGAAACACATAAGAGAATTCATAACCAACAGGGATCTTCTACAGTTTAATTTCAGGTCTTGCCTATGTACTAATATTTCTTATAAGAATCTCATTTTCATCCCCAGTATCTAGCCTACCTATAGTCAAAGGCAACTTAGATGACGTTCCTGTGTACCTAAAAACTGAACAACCAAGAAAATAAAAGAACATTATGTTATGGAAACAATCCAAATGTGCATGATAGGCCACTAATCAACCCATTCCTAACAACACATCAAACTCTAGGAACTTCAACACACATGGATGAATGGAAATCTCATGTCCAAAGATCTCAACAACACATTTCTCACATAAAAAGTGAGGGTACATGTTTCCCCAATTATCGTGTTGAAGACAAGATGAGTAGGGATTTGCATCAGAGTTAACCCTAACTCAGTTACCACACCACCCTTTATAAAAGAAATCGTAGAGCTAAAATCAATTAAAACATGTATAGGATGAACATAAAAAAAATTAGTACCTTCAATATGATTATGGTTTGCCTTAAAATCTAGTTGTATAATCGTTGTACACATTCATAAGCCAGCCACTAAGACTATGTCAATCTAGAAGATGACCTCAAAAGTTTTGTAAAAAATTGGGAATAACTTCTTCCCACACTTATAACAAATAATCGAGCTCAGATACTTATGACATTCTCGACTATAATGACATTTTTGCCTGGAACTGAAACAATTAACCGTAGGTTTATAGCCCATAGAAGATGCCTAACTAGGTGTCGATCTTTGACTCATACCCTGACTCTGAGATCTTCGACCCCTTACCTCCACTCCTCTAGGACTGAGGTACACCACTATGACCTAAAGGCTAAAAAAACTATGATTGAGTCTGTCCTAAACATGCTTGTGTAATCTCAAATGGTCTATTGGCCGTACTTAAAAAAGGATTACGATGTACATATGATGGGACAACAAGTGACGTAGGTGTGAATGGTGGTCCTCTAGTTCTCCCTTTCTTTTGAGATTTTGGGTCAAACCAGAAAGAAAATATTTTCTTACCCTTAAAACATTAGCCCTATCCTAACTCCATGATGCCTTGATATCATCGTGATCCTTATTGAAAAGTCTGTGTTTTCACGTAAGCTTTGGCTCTATCATGAACCTCTCGTAGAGTACTTGGCTTGCTTGTCGATATGACAGTGTCAAGTTCCTTATATAACCCATACATGTACTTGTGCATATTCTCCTTCCATGTCATTCGTGATTCTCCAACAAACCTCAACAGATTATTGAATTGAGCATCGTACTAAGATAATGGCATGTTTCCTTAAACTAGATAATCATACTCTAGTTTCTTTTCTAGGATCATGATATCATCAAAGTACTGCTAAGTGAACTCTACTAGAAAGTCGGCCCAAGTATTAAAGACATGATGATGGTAATGTAGAGATCTCAACCAAATCTTAGCATCGCCTTGAATATAATATGAAGATATCAAAGCTCTCAAGTGTTCATTAGTACGCAACTTGTTATAAAGCTTCTCATAAATGAGGATCCAAGTCTCCACAGTCCTCAAGTTAAGTTTGCCATAAAAGTAAATATGGTTGAACTTTTGAAACTTTGTCCTCCATTTTTCCTATAGTGAAATACCACTATCAGTAACTTGATTAGCCTGAATGAAAACTTTAATTACCGGTTCAACAACAGGATGAACAGCAGAGGTGGTTTGCTCCTCATAAGCAACTGGAGTGGCAATAAGAACTTCCTGAGCAACATGAACCACAAGTGCTTGGGTTACCACCTATGCTCGTAGCATATTTAGCAACTCTAACATCTACCTAGCAAAGTTCTAAAACATATTTGAATCCACACGTTATGGATCCTTATTGCCTCACTGGATCCCTGACCCCGCTCTTGTTGTCCACTCATTGTGCTTTGCAATGAAGATTACAAGAAACATGGTTCGGCACAACTATTCCATCAATATCTCAATAATATATAACACACACAACATAATCATAAAGTTTTTAAACATTTTACGCTTATTCCGACGCTTTACTCACAACTAATCATTGAATTAACCTTAATCAACAAGATTTGTTTCCAAATCATAGGCTTTGATACCAACATTAATAGACCCCATCTAGTTAGGGCGTCTGACCGTCATAGATTACTTTAATCCTTTGATAATCTAGTCAGCTTTAACCTCACATCAATAAATAAACGAAATCTTGTACTAATCAAATATAAAACTTTATCAACTATATAGGATCTTAAAGTTAATTTGAAACCTCAAAGTTCATTTAGATTAATTAAATAATCTTCAAAATTCTATAAAACGTTTTCGACAACACCTCCTTTGTTTCTAAGCCTACACCAAAAAACTCGACTTTCAAAAATCATCAACAAAACCAGCTTAGCTTGGTGGAAATGGAGAATGACTCACAATTCACCACCTAACAATATACATTGCATCAACAGAATAGATATATTCATTTTATCCTAATTTAAGATATCAAAGTCCTTAAACCAACATTACCTTACTCCACAATTATCTCAATCTATTGCAAAACCATTACAACCATTCCAAAGGAGATCCTAACTAAATACGAACCTAAAAAATCCATTCATACAATATTTATATTAAAACAAATAAATGCATAGAGAAAATGAAATTGAGAAAGTCACAAAAAATCTGATAGTTGTGCCTTTTCTTTTGTCGCTGCTCGAACCTTTCATTACCCAATTATAAAAATTCGATAATGTCAAATAAGTAAATCCCATACTATCTAGTTCACATGTAATAATCAAATGCATTATAGTACAAGAGGTTAAATGAAAAATATATTCCAAGAAAAGAAAAATCTAATTGTGAATCCAACAAGTTTTTGTTATATGACCATAATTAGTTGACTTCCTTTGAAAATGGTCAATAAATGTAATAAGGAATCATGCACTGAAAGGATAACTAAATGAGTCCCGTTCCTCAAAACTCTAGGAAAATGATCTAGTTCAACATGATATCATGATAACCACATGATGCAAAGTGTTAGTGACTCTAGCTCCTTAAAGATAATATAGTGTTCTCCCCTATAACCATGGTATTGTAAATACTATAAGAAGACTCGAATCGACCTTATCCTCCCCTCCCGTGTATGCATGTACAATAAATAATGCAATAGCAAGGATCAATGTAATTTATATAAGATTTATAATCATATAACGTAAAGGTTACATTGGGATTTACTTATTGTATAGACATAACATCGCGAACTCCTTGCGCTTTTGGTCTGTAAGCAAGCCCACACATGGTTCCGATTGCGGTCCCACATTTCATTTATATTCATTTATAGGTCTGATAAGTTTCCATAATGATTCCACAATTTTTTCCAATATATTATATTTTAATTGGTCACGCCTCAACTTGAAAACTTTGGAATCACTCCAAATCAAATTCTCAGATGTTAGAATCCCAATCTCAACTCCATATTGCTATTCAGCATAAAAAATTAACCTTAATTAGGCTTTTAAGTAATTTTTCAAATTTTATGCATTTTTTCGCTATCATAACACGCATTACGAGGAAACCCCAGTATAACAACAACAACGTAGCCTCAGTCCCAAATTAATTGGGGTCGACTACGTGGATCAAAATTTTTCACTGTGCTCGATTAAGTGCAATTGATGGTGAGCTTTTCAAACAATTCAAATCTCTCCTAATTAATGCATCCTACGTTAACTTTGGTCAGTCCCTTCCTCGTCGAATTTCTACAGTTTCTATTGAGTCAAGTTTTCTAGTTGGGGCATTTGTAGGCCGTCTTTGCAGGTGGCCAAACCACCGCAACCGCCCTTCCCAAATCTTTGTATAAATTGGTGCTACTCCTACTTGTTTTTTAATTTCTATATTTATTATTCTTTCTTTACGAGTTTTACCACACATCCACCTAAACATTCTCATTTCTGCTACGTTCATTTTATGTAATTGTTGTTGCTTTACCACCTAACATTCACTTCTATAGAGAATAGTTGGACTAATTGCGGTCCTATAAAATTTCCCTTTTAACTTAGTAGGAACATTTCGATCACAAATCACCCCTGTTGCACTCTGCCATCTCTTCCATCCAGCTTGAATTATATGTGTGACATCATTCTCAATGTTACCATCATTTTGTATGATTGATCCTAGGAATCTAAAGTGGTTTACCTTAGGAACTTCTACTTCCCCTAATTTTACCACTCCATTATCTCAATTTCTAGTGTTTCTAAACTCATAATGCATGTATTCGGTTTTTGACCTACTGAACTTAAAGCCTTTAGATTCTAATGTATTCCTCCAGAGTTATAATTTTCTATTCACTCCATCCTTTGTTTCATCCACTAAGACGATATAATCTGTAAATAGCATACACCATGGTATATCCTCTTTAATATGTCTAGTTAGTTCATATATAACTAAAGTAAATAGATATGGGCTCAAAGCTGATCTTTAATGTAGTCCTATCGTAATAGGAAATTCTTTTGTAGCTCTTCCAGATGTCTTTATACTTGTTACTACTCCATCATACATATCCTTAATATTGTCTATGTATCTACCATGCACTCTTTTTCTTTCTAGAACCCACCAAAAAACATCTCTAGGGACCCTATCATAGGTTTTTTTCTAAATCTACGAATACCATATGGAGATTTGTTTTCTTTTCTCTATATTTTTCTAAGAATCGTCTTACAAGGAAAATTGCCTCCATATTTGACCTCCCAAGCATGAAACCAAATTGGTTCTCTGATATTGATGTTTCTCTCCTTAGCATATTGACAATTATCCTCTCACAAAGTTTCATAGTGTGACTCATATGTTTAATTCCCCGATAGTTTGAGCAACTTTGAATGTCTCCTTTGTTTTTGAAGATTGGCACAAGCGTGCTTCTTCTCCAATCCATTGACATCCGTTTTAATTTAGAAATTTTATTGAAAAGTTTTATTAACCAAGTCAATCCAATTTCTCCTAAGCATTTCCAAACCTCTATGGGTATTTCATTAGGGCCACATGCTTTCTCTATTTTTATTCTTTTCAACGTCTCTTTAACTTCTACAATTCTAATATTGCGTGTATAGTTTACGTTTCTTTCTTGGCGTGGGTTTTCATCTATTATAGTATCAACTTGACCATCATTAAATAAACTATCTAAGTAACTTCTCCGTCTCTCCTAAATATCATCCTCGCACGTTAAAACATTTTGATTTTCGTCCTTAATACATCTTACATGACTTAGGTCTTGTTTCTTTCTATCTCTAAATTTGGCTAGCCTATATATATATATATATCTTTCGCCATCTCTATTACCTAACCTTGTATATAGATCTTCCATGAAATTTGTTTTAGCTTGACTAACTACTTTTTTAGCTTGTTTTCTAGCTTCTCTATATTGATTGTACGCATCTTCATCTTGACACTTAGGTATTTTCCTATACATCTCTCTTTTAGTCTTAATTGCTCATTGGACATCCTCGCTCATCCACCATGTTTCCTTCTTTGGTGGTCCTAAGCCTTTAGATATACCGAATACGTTTGATCTCACTCTCCTTATGCAACTACTCATTTATAGCCACATTGTATTAGCATCTAAGTCAAGATTCCAAACATTTTCCTTTAGCGGTTTTTCTCTATACTTTACTTGTTTACTATGTTTTAGGCTCCACCATCTTATTCTAGGGTCGCTAACTCTTTTATTTATATTATGTAGTCGTGTTAGCTTAATATCAAGCAATACTAACTTATGTTGGGTAGTAAGTGTTTCGCCAGGTATTACTTCGCAGTCTCTACATGTTTTTTCCATCTATTTTTCTTGTTAAAAGAAAATCTATTTGACTCTTATTATGACCACTACTAAAAGTAATTATATGCGACTCCTTCTTCCTAAAACCTGTATTTTCTAAGAAAAGATCATATGTTGAAGCAAATCCTAAGATTGATTCTCCTTCTTCATTTCTATTAACGTAACCAAAACCGCCATGAACTCTCTCAAATGCATCGTTACTTGCCCTCAACATGCCTATTTAAATATCCTCTAATAAAAACCTTTTCAGCTAATTGTATACTTTGTATAAATCCATCCATATCGCCCTAAAACTTGCGTTTGATGCTTTCGCTTAATCCTACTTGTGGTGCATAGGCGCTAAGTATGTTAATTTTTTCGCCTCCAATAATTAATTTAATTAGAATCAATCTATCCCCCATTCTTTTAACCTTTACGACCTTATCCTTTTCATCATTATCCACCACAATTCCTACTCCATTACATTTTCTATCTATACCAGTATACCAATATTTTAACCTTGTGCTTCCTATTTCTTTACTCTTTTCTCCTACTCATTTTGTCTCTTGGAGGCAAGCAATATTGACTCTCCAGTATAAAGTCTCGAGAAAATCCCAAATTTCTAATCTTTCATAAAAATCTACAATTTCCATATATTTACATAAAATTTCCATTTTTCTGAATTTTCCTAAATAACCGAGGATTTTATATTTAATTTTTCAATTTGTATAACATTTTTTATTTTATATATGGGAAGGGTTTTGATCTCTAAACTGGGCTCGGTTCAACTCAATTACACCGTATCTTGTTTGACCTAATTTGGGGGTTCGGGCATGGGAATCTATGGGTTCCCTTCCCCCTTTGTCTTCCTAAAACCCCTTATCATCTCCCCCCTCAAGAATTCCTCTCTATTTTCCATTTTTCTGAATCAGCATATTAAATCTTCTCTTCTCTTCTCACAATCAATAATAACTGCCAATCCAATTCCTTACCCAATTTGAAGTCACCAATCATTCCCTTACTTAATTGACACTCCCTAAAATAAAGAATTTGGTTTTCCATTAAACTTTACGTTCAACAATACAACAACCACCATAGTAGCCACCCTTTAATTCGATTCCAAGCTCAAAACAGTGAAGATTGAGGGATTTGAATAAGAGAGATGAGAGGGAGAGAAAAGATCATGAGGAAATGGAAGAAAGCAATGGGAAAAATGAAGACAATGATCCAATTGAAAGATATGATGAAACGAATGAGAAGCCCTTGTTGCTTTCGATTTTAAAGGGTAGCTCTACAAATGACCCAATCACCTGTCAGTTTTTATCCTTCCTTGAACTTCCCTTATACCTTTCTAACTAATTTTCCCTTAATCTATTTTCTCATAATGATCTCTTCATTCTCATGTCCAAATTAAACCCAAAAAATACCTCAGTTTGATAAAAAATTGGAGAATTTACCAATGCGCTCCAAAACTATCGAACTATATGTCTCGCATATAAATCGAGGTATGGAACCATGTCGGCTCATTAAGTATGATGAGTCATTATTTATGCATTTTTCATAGGTGTTTTTCTACACAAATCATATCTAAAGTTGTGTTTTATGGTTGTATAGGTTTACTTTGGAGATTTACTGGGTATTAGAGTATTTGGGTGTGAATTAGAGAAATTCGAGAAAGAAATCAATTATCGGTTAAAGTTATGTAGGGTTGATGCCTCCAAGGTATATGGAAAGCACCAACAAAGAAGCCATGACATCAGACATGGCGTTAGACCTGAAAAACCAACGACGCCACAAATGAACTGGCGATGTCACAGCTTCTAAAGGACAATGCCACCCACGGTGCTAGGATCATAAATAGAAACTCCTGACTAACTTGTTGTTGAAGACTTACTAAATTGTACCACACCGCCATCCGGAGCCATCTCTTAATAACCACGACACCATTGACGGCACTATATTCGCATAATATAAGTTTTGCAATTTTTTAAAGGTTATTATTTCTCGAGCTTTCCTATACTTGAACCCAAGCTCACCTATATAAAGGAGGGACCTCTATGAATGAAAACACATTGTAATTTAGAGTGATTTAGGAGTAGAGCAGGGTAGAGTAGCCATGTCCGGTTAGGTCCTTTAATACCTTGGTCGAAATAAAGCTTTCTAGTTAATAGTAGGTTTGTTTCTTTCATTAGTAATAGTGTTTTATATTAGTTTTCTATCTTTATGTTATGGTTTTTCATATTGTCTCAATGGTAGTTTAAATTTCACAATATTCATTGCAAACATCTTGTTGTAAACCCATTAACTTGTTATCAATCAGTTGAGTTCATGATACCAACCAGGTTCAGAAGAGGTAATCACCTATAACACAAAACCTAACACACTTATTGTTTTAGGCCAATAACATCAAGAACTAGGTTAAATCTTGAGAGCGGTTGCCCAAGGTTCTCTAGGGTTAGGTATTCCACACAGCTATTAATGTTACTCACTTGCTACATCTTGAGAGTGGTTGCCTAAGGTTGTACGGTGGAGTAAGAGAAGTATTTGGAGAGCAATTGCCTATCTATCGAGAATAGAGGACTAGGGTGTTGGTGACCCCAACACCTATAGCCTATCTAGAGAAATTGTTTTAAATCCCATTTTTTAAAACCGATGATACGAGACATGGAAATAATATAGGCTAGATTGTAGATTCTTAGACATAGGTATGCTTTAGTATTTCTGAGTCTCAATCATTACTTTCTTGCTAAGTAGGTCTTTAGAGTAAAATGCTTTCAAAACACCCCCAGATTTATTTTTCTATTTGTTGAACTCAGTTTAATTGAATCCTATAGATTTGACCCCATGCTTACCTCTATTACATTCCAGTAGGATTTGTAACCTTATAAGAGTTATATTTGACATGCGCAACACGTGATCAAATTTCGGCATCGATGTCAATGATTCGATTCCAAATTGATTTTAAATTTTCTTTTCTTTCCATTGTATCTATTTTGGACCCTTGTCTCTAGCATATGTTTGAAGGAAACACAACAATGGACTTCTACCTTCTATGTACCTTAGGGTAAGTACATTAAATTTGGACATGAATTTTCGAATTGGCCTTCTATTGAGCAACATGGTTATGAGGATGCTTATCATTACTACCTGGAATATGAGAATTATTTCAACTAGAGTTATGCATCGCCAAAACTCAACTTCTATGAGTGCATGCCAAGTCCATGGATTCCTCAACCAGAAGAACATTCCCTTGAAGAAATCGTGAAAGTCTTAGCGTCAGTTATGAACAGTTCCATCAAGAAAATCTACACTACCTGGAACAACATTGACAAAAGGTGAGTTCAAGATTTTGAAATATGCGAACTCTAATTAGTCAAAAAAATGCTAGCTTTGATAATTTGACTAATGAAGTAGAAGTCTTTATGCCCGTACCTTGTGAGAGTACAAATACAATTACATTGAGAGTGTAGAGGAAAATGAGTATTGGTCTAAATCAGAGGATGAACATGAGATTTCTCCATCAAAGCTGGACATTATGACAGTAGAGGTTCAAGAGGAAGAAACCAAAAAAAAGTTGAAGTCACTTTGGAATGACAAGAAAAGCTAGAAGATAAGAGCAAGGAACATCAAACACTTGTATTGGTAATACCACCTACATTACCATGAAGCTAGTTGAGTTTGAAGCAGGGGTGGAAGAGAAAGGTCATTTGGAGATCATATGTGTCGCTGACACTTTTATGTTAGATGGTCATCATGAGGTAGAACCGTTTCTGATAAAGATTCCTGATAAGCCCAAAACCTTAAGGATAGCCATGCATGCCCTGTTACCAAAGACAACAAGGAAGTTGTTTGTATGTGACTAGTCGGGCCATCGACTCTAAATGCTGGCTCTACTGGGAGGCAGCCCAGAATTTAATTTCGTTTTAGATTTTTTTTTAGTTTTTTAGTTTCGTTAGTTTGATAACCCAATCTTTCCATTTTGAATCATATTTATAGTGTTTGAAGCAACTCTAGAAGTTGAGTAAACCACTCAGATGTCCCAGTTGGGTAAGTTCTTTAAATCATTTCCCTATATTTCATCCTAATCTTGACATCATGACCCACGCCGTGTATTCAAAATGCACTGTGCCAATCCAATCCTATGGCATGGCAAGGATGTTTATGCAAATATTGTTTGAGAACTCCTTTTCATTTATGACACCGTAGGAATATACGTATGGCTTCACCAACAACGCTGATTGTATTTTAAAGGTAGAAGCATTCTTTACAAAATCGTATGTGGCACCATGTTAATGATGTACGTTAATACACACGGTGCTAATGTCGGGCTTATAAATCAATGGGTCATTTTCAGAAAATGAAACCTATTGATTTTGAAGCTCCCTCCTCCCGTCAAGCCCAAGATCGATCTCAAACCCATTCTCAACCAATTTTTGATTTCTCCCGATCTTAAATGAGTATCAAAGACCATAACCCTAGCTCAATTCAACATATTTAGAAATTTGAAAGTTAGTTTGAGCCAACTAGGGTTTAGTTAAGATAAAACTGAATTGCTGAAGAACATTAGGAAATTAACTATCACGGATCATCTAAGCATAATACCACTAAGAATTTGGCACTAAAAACTTTCATGGACAAGGTAAATCTTCCTTATTTTGGTTTAGAATTAATTTAAAGGTTTGATAACAATGATTAGGTTTAACATTGATTGGATGAATGTGAATTTTGGTATGGATTAAATCGTTATGCTGAGGATTTCAAAATTGATATACTAAAATTGTGTTTAGGTCTTAGTGATTCGAAGTTTTGGTGAAAAACAACATATTATTGTGTTGAGAAATTCATATAATGGCGAAGACTAGGGGAGGAGAAAGCACTTTGGCCATGGTTAGCTCGACAACAGAAAGGGAGCATCAAGTTCTAAAGGCTCGAAACCTCCTAGAACATTCAAATCCAATAAGTTCTTGGATAGGGAGGCCAAGGATAAGTATGAGGATGATTTGCAAATAAGAGGATTTATAGAAGAAAGGGGAATTCATATGGGTCTAGATTATGATAAAAGGGTGAAGAACCCCATTCAGGAAAAGAATTAGCAACTACTCACCCGAGATTATATGATAGAAGGAATCCAGGGGTGCTCGGAATTATGTCAGGATTTCTACCTTAACGGTTACCGAACAAGGGAGGGAGAGCTTATAAATGTTTGGGGAGTCGTGGTGCATAATGATAAGAATACTCTCAACTAATTATGTGACTCATTTGTCAACGAGGACTCCAAGCCAAACTACCCCCATCGAATATATGATCACATCTTCATTGCTTAACCCCTATGAACGGATCACCAAAGTCTTAGTGATTTCGGGGCTACAAACCTCTAAGAGAAATGAGAACAACGTCCACCTTCAACTAACCGAGGAGAACTTCTAGAAGGTCTTCAAAATGTAGAACTACTTCATCTATTCATTTTTTTCCCAAGTAAGCAAGAGCATAATTTTCACTGCCAACAAGCGAGAACCCTGTACGAGATGTCGGGAGATATATCAATTTTGGCTAGCTCATCTCCAATCGCATCTAAAAAGCCATGATGACTTGCAAGAGCACCAGATTCTCTTTTCCCCTGCTGATCATGACATTATGTAGATAGGCTGGGGCACCACTCTAGGGTAATGACATGGACATTAGTCCCCAACCGAATATGGATGTGAATTTCTTCGGTACACTAGGACTGACAAAGGAGGGATATTTAGAGTCAAATGATGAAAAATAAAAAGCCAAAAACAACAGGCACGACAGGGACAACAGTCGTCACAACAAAAGGTCGATCAAAAATCTCAAGCTACGGGAACTAAGTTAAAGAGGGAAATGATAGCTGAGGAGGCTGCAATAAATAACCCTAATTTTGCAACAATGTATGAGTGCGATGGACCTACTTTTAATTATGATGAGCTTACTAGTTCTCACATACCACCACTAATTCCTTCGAGTGCACAAACTCCACCACCGAGCTCAAATTATCAAAGGTATGATGGGTACGATCGTTAGTATCAGGCTGACAGGGTTCATTACCAGCAGGATAGAATTAGGAGCCAAATGAATCTTATTACCGTGGTGCAGCATCAGAAGGAGTTGGTGAGATATCAGCATAGCCAACACCTCCGCCCTGCCGACAGGATTGTTCACTTCCCTATTTGCCCTATTATCATTACTAATGATGGAGTGGTGGATTGGATTTCCAGATATCAGCCTAACGCGCTTTCCTTTGAATAAGCTTCAGGATCAGGAGTCGTCGATGACGATGCCAAAACTATCTTTTCATGTTTTCAGTATTTTGAGACAATTTTTTAAAGTTTATTTATTTTGACGAGATTTTGTATGCATGCCATATTATGTTAATCTAATATATTATCCATTTATTTCCTATTATTAATGGGCCTAACTTAATTTTGAACCTTAAGGACAATGTTCAAAATAAGTTTGGGGTATGATGAATGTGGACCATTAGATAGAACAATTGGATGAAGTCTCGTAGGTATGAGCTTCATTTTATATTTTAAAAAAAACTTCTTGCGACTTCAAAGGATTAATGGTAATATTATTACATTCGCATTTCGTTTCTTATCTTCCGTTCCATATAATACAATTTCATGGATTAGAAATTTAGTAGCGTTGTATTTAGTATGGTCGTATCTATATTTCAAAACTTTGCTTCTGATTAAGGAAGAGTAAGGAGTTGGTCAAATTGTTTACCCTAAGCCTTAGAATAAGTAAAAAGCTTCTACTTGACAACATAAATAGAGACTTAGAGTATAAATGAATTGTGTCTTGAAACCAAAGTAAGTAGGTAGTTAAATCATTTTTTAGCAAATCTTAAATCTTTTGGATTATTAAAATTAGGACGAAACCACTTGGAGCATAGTAGGTGAGGATTTGACACTTTTAAGGGGAAGAAGTAGGCATGTTTGTTTTAACTTCATAAAGGCTTTAATGAAACTTGTATTGGGAAATAAATTTAATCATAGTAAAATGAGAAGTGCTAACACAATTTTTCAAAAATAAATAAAAAATAGAGAGTCCCATATGTTCCGCAGGAAATGGAGTAGGGAACTCAATAGTTGGAAAAACAATGGAAAATCGGTTTTTGCAATAAATGGAGCAGGGACCATAGAAAATAATAATAAGAGGGAGAATAAGTGAGGTGATATGTATAGAAAAAGAAAAGCGGATGTTTTGTGAAGACTCCTCCGAAAAAGATTTAGTTTAAGTGCTTAAAAGCTAGATTAAGGGAGTTTTCTGATGCGTAGCCTATCTTTCAAAACAAGCCATTTCTTTTAAGTGCAGAAGTTTAGAAGTGGTGATTAAAATTCTATTTAAACTCATATTTATAAAATTTAGAGATCACTTGAACGTACTACTTTAGTGGAAAGTCCCTGAAAACTTATGAGTTGTTAATGGACATGGTTTTGAACTAATTTAAGTATTGAAAAGTTGATATCTTAATAGGTAACTAAGTTTAAGTATTCAAACTAGCCTTTTGAAATTTCCTATTCTCTTTTTAATTACATTGACTGAAGTTTAATTGAAATAACTCCATTATTTTATTAAATGGGTATAAAGTCTTAATAGTAGGATCACTCAATTTTGAAAGGTGTTTTTAGTCATTGCAGTCAGATAACCCTTTTCTCAAGATATGCAAAGTTCTATGTCCAGGGGTATTTGATGAGTCATTATTTATGCACTCTTTCATAGGTGTTTTACCATGTAAATCAAGTCCAAAGTCGTGTTTTATGGTTCCATATATTTACTTTAGAGATTTACAGGGTATTTGAGTATTTGTTCATGAATTAGGAAAATTCAGGAAAGAAGTCAATTATCAGTCAAAGTTCAGCAGAGTTGACGGCCCAATGTAGAAAGATGGGGCCAACAAAGAAGCCACAGCGTTATACAAGGTGTAAGAACAGAACGACCAACGACATCAGAAATGAAATGAAGCCATTATAGCTAATAAAGGACAGCACCATCCACGGCGCCAAGATTAGAAATAGAAACTCTAGACTAACTTGTTGTTCAAGACTTACTATATTGTGCCACATTGCCATCCAGCACCATCCCTTAATAACCATGGCGCCACTAAAAGTGCCAGATTTGTAGAATATATGTTTTATAATATTTAGAAGGTTCTTATTTCCTGAGCTTTCCTATTCTTGTACCCAGACTCACTTATACAAATGAGGAACCTACTGGTCTCACATAAGATGATTCTAAAGTATAGACACTAACATGTAGATCATCGAAAGTCACTCCCAAATTATGCAATCCCACGGAGTGCCAGGTTGGTGCAATGTCTTTCATGTCGACCAATCTCAAACACACGTGAGAATGGGATGCATGCTTGCCTTAAACTGGGGCATAATAATGACAAGAACAGTAGTGAAGTATCAAAAAAAGAAAAAGAACACTAATGGAGTTTTTCGTGGGTTTACTTGCACATAAAGCAATGAAAACTTGGTCCTCGTCGCTCTCCCATACCCGAAATACCCATATTATGATCCTTTAAGCCTCCCAAGGATCAAATGTCCTACATATCAGATTTAAGTCATTTGGATATGTTTTGAGGGATGTCAAAGGTTCAAAATTAGCTAAGTCAGGTACAACTATCAAAAAAACATCTCGGACAGCAGTTAGTGCGCTAATGAGGCCATTAGCGCACTAGCTGCTTGCTGGGTAGTGTGATAATGAACCTCATTAGAATGCTAGCTACCCGCTGGGTAGCGCAATAATAAAATTCATTAGCGCATTACCTGCATTTTAGGACTTTATCCTACCCAGGTTAGGTGGCGTGCTACTTGGGTCAGGGACCAGAATTCCCATCTTGAGATTTAGATCTTCTAGGCCATTGAACCTATCTTCGACTCGAGAGGGGGGGACTCCAAACTCCAACAAAATAGCCGATTAATAGCAATTTATATTTACTTTCCATTAATCATAATTACATTCATCCATGAACTACCAAAACTAGGTTTAGAAACCAATTACTTTAATAATTATTATATTATTCTAAATGTCTCTAGTCAGTTAATGTGTAGGAACAATAAGAAATTAAGACTAGTATGAGTCTTTATTGATAATTATGTGAAGATTATGTGTATATAGATAAGAATTAAGATCATAAGTATTTGTTGGGAATAGATATTGGACTAACCCCTTATGAAAACGCTATTTGGTTAATGCCATAAGTGGCTTTCATGATAGTTATATCATTTAGTCCTTTGACTTGAGATTACCAAAGACTCCAACATTATGAGCAAAATGATTTGGCACAATCAAAAGTTGTCTTTAATAGAATGATTTAAAGGTTGTAATTGTTCATTGTTCAACTAATGTATGGAAGTTGTGTGATCAAGATGGGACTTGTTCCTCTTATTTAGATACAGATATCGATTGGGCCCTTGATATGTTAGACTGATAAATGACCATGTATTGTGAATTGATTGGATCAATCTCAGTTGAGAATTTCATTCTACCCAGACATCGAGACAAGTAAATAGAACTATAAGGGTGGGATTCCATGTCTTATGTTCAATCAAAAGGACATCGTGCAATAAAAGTATATGATATACAATATCTACTAGGTTGTATCGATTTATTGATCTTCGTGCAACTTGGGTACTCATAATTTCTTGCTAGTTCACACATACGACTCGTGTGCCGAATAGAGTTTTTGTTCACTACTAACGTTGTACAAACCAATTGGGTCGCACACAATGAATGGATATGCGTGATTTTAGATAGTCCTGATTTTTCTTTTAATTAGAAGTATATCAATAATTCACTTGACCGCCTAGTTACAATTGTTGTATGAATAGGTGTTAAATAGGAATTTAGACATCCATAAGAATTTGGAGGCAACCTCAAAAAGGATTTGGGTTGTCTCTAGTGGTTTTAGACTAGGGAAAGATATTAGAAGAAGTTTTTGAACTCTCTTGAAGCTAGCACTTTGGATTGTGGTCGTGCATTCCTGTGTGGATACTTGTATAGGACGTTCCCCTCTGGTTGCATCTTGAAGACCGATCCACCAATATGATAAACATGGAGTTTTCATCTGAAATGGTATAATCTTTCTTTTGGTATTTAGTTTAATGGAATCAATAGGATCTTGCTTCGGGGATGTTCAAAAGGATTTCAAAACTTCCACTACGGTTGATCCTCGAAATCCCTATATAAGAGGCATGGTCCATGCTAAGTGAGACTTGAAATGATTGTGTGTTGACTTGTAATGACCCTAATAAATCTAATTCTAATCATTCGCCTAATAGGACCTTGACGTGGCGGCTAATCCTTTCTGGCGAAAAACCTTACGTGCCAAATTGGTCAGAACTTGGGCATCGACACTGAGGTAAATGAAATATTTTATTATTATGTGATGCTTGTATATGTGTTATATACACTTGTATATGCGAATTCATATAATTTAATCATCGATTTTGTGAGCAAAAAATATCTCGAGATGTGCGTGTACACGGGTATTTGGTTGGTCGACGATATCGATTTAACTTAAGTCTAATGGAATTTATTTAATTGAAATACCTAAGTTAAGTCATAAGGTGTATTTTAGTTATTTAATAAATGAGAATTTCAAAAAAATGTTAAATCAAATTTATGATTTGTCATGTTATAGTGGTGTATGGAGAGATAAGGATAAACTAAATTAAACGAAACAAAATATGTAGTGGTGGTTCACCAACCTAGTGAGAGAATATATAAAAAAAAAGATTGAAAGTAAGAGTTTTATTTAAGTTAGAGGAAGTGGTGAGGAAGAAGAAAGATCCATTTCTATTCGAAGAACTTGATTAAGCCAAGTAAGCTAACGCTTAATTTTATTTAATTTGATACTTAGATTTAAATATATTGTAGATTTAATGAATTCATTATTGGTAGTTTGATTTTAATGGAATTTGATTTTTGTTGGGTTGATTTAAAAGAAAAGATAATAAGTATTGTTGTTGATTTTCTTGAAGAAAGAAAGAAGAAAAAAAAGTCTGGTGTCCCCATTCTATTTTATTTGTGAAAACGAAAGAGAGAAGGGGGATCCCCAAACCTATAAGGCTGGGCTGAGCTTGGGTCCCCCCAGAAGGGTCTGAACCGAGTCGAGTTGAACCGGGATCGATTTAGGGTGGCCCAACCCTATTTTATATATATTTATATATTTTAATTAATAAAAATCCAGAAAATAGCAAAAAAATTCAAAAAAACTAAAGAAAATAGGATAATTAGGAAAAATAAGTGAGCAAAATTGCAAGAAAATGAGTTGGAAAGTTTTTTGAGGATTTTTACGCTTGGGTTTTTTCTCAAAAAATGTTACACTACTATAACTTCCCTATTTTGACCTATTGTGTGATTTCAAAATCTAAATTTATATCAAATAGGCTCAAATGGACCTAATTCATTGTAAATAGATACCATGGGCCTATGAGACTAGTGTCGGGTATCGGGTGGGTATTTTAGGGAATGTAGGAGCAACGATTTACTTTGTATTTTGTGTTATTGAAGTAAGTAAACCAATAAGAAATTCAATATTAATTCTTTTCATTTCCTTGTTATATTTGATGAAATGATGGTTATTATTAAACTTGACGTCCCTACTGAGTGCCTCGCGTCTAAATGGTCAGGTTCAATCATTAACCACTCACGAGTTTAGCATTCCACTAGCTTTCGTGGCTTCCCGATGGATCTGAATCCTTTGAGTGAGCATCCATTATGCCTAATGGCTCCTCTCAAGTATTTGAGTTTTATTTTGGTTAAGCATCTACTTATTCTGTGGCTCCTTTGGAATTTTCTCAGATTGCGGATCAAATAAGCCGACAGTGCCAAATGGATTAGGTGTGGTCGAAGCGGCTTTGACCCGCTGCACCAGTGTTAGGCACTTACAAGTTTTAAGTGGCTTTGAAGCCAAGTGTAAAGCATTAGGACCACTTACTCTCTATTCATTTCTTCTGGGTCACTTGGTCCTTAATGTTGATCATTGTAATATGTCTATCATGCGTTTTACTATTTTTTCTCAACACTTTATTTCTTTCTAGCATGATTTATAGACTTGTATATCATTTATCTTGAGAAATAATGTTGAATTTCTTCTAGATTTACTCACTAGAATTGTCTCCACTTTTGGTGATAATTGTAGGTCCCTTTAGTAGTAGGGCAAGGACCCAGTGATTGATGACTTATTATGAGCTTCCTTCAGATTTAGCTCCTCTCTATTACTATAATAGGTTTACTTTTGATATTTTGGACAATACATATAATATATACTTATAGCTTTTTGGTTACTCTGGGGTTCATTTTTAGTAGTGAGACGTTTGATACATGTACACGATACTTCTTCACACTGTTTATCAACATATATAAACCTGAGGCCTACTTTTATAGGATTTCCACATCTAGGAATGTCTCGACTACTGTTTACTTATTTAAGTTGCTTCAAATATTTTTAAATTATGTTGCATAAACATTAAGACTTGTTAAACTAAATAACAAACCTAATAAGCAACTAATGGTTGAATAACTTGGATAAGAGGCTGACTAGACTTGCGTTTACCCTGTGGGAGTTAATCATGTAGCATCCCCTATCCTGATTAGGGCGATACCCGACCATAAACCCCTAATCAAGCCATGATAGACTAGCTAGACTTAACTAGAGTAAGCTGCCTCGTATTCAGCACCTGATAAATACAGTTGCATATCGAATATTGATGTAAAAACAAATATTAAACTCAACGGAAATTAAAAACTTTTCGCAATATTAAAAACGATATACAAAATCAAATTAAACTGAAATAAACGTTGGTTATATAAAACCTCCCACCCCTTGTTATGCTACAAAATTGTAATTCAATACAGATAACAAGGGAAAAATGATTACCTACAGACACCAGTAATGCGATTGCTAGACCAACATTATTATCAATGTGTCATCTAGTCAACCCATTAATGTTAAATGATTCTATCCTAAATCCTTTACTGAATGTGTAATCCACAAAACCTATCTAGTTGAGTAGGATTTAACATATAGGCCAAGAGTCAAACTCATATCCTATACCATAATTTCTCAATTCCAGGATTTACTCACGTTGATCACATCAAAGATTGTTTTCCGTTTTAATTAATATATCACAATGTACATATATTGTTTTCCATTTTGATTAATATATCACAATGTACATAGGTCATATTCAAGTCCATAAACTATATGAACTAAATATACTACATAACCAGGCAAAGTGGATAACTAAACAAATCCATAGTTACCTTAGTTGGGTTCCGTTTCCAATTTTCTACTTTTCGGATCACTCGACATTTCTCTAGTATTCAAAAACATATCATAAACAATTTGAGGTCATTAAAAGTTCAATACCTCGCATTTAAAGCCCTTAAAATGGTCCCATTCCATAAGTAATTTGTCAATTTAAAAGTAAAATAAAACCATTTCACATTCTTCAAGGTAAAAAACTATGGTATAAAGTATCGAAAGAATTTCAAATTCTCCACTTTTCATAGAAATACCCAATTTCTATTTATTCGATTCACAAATATAATTTTTTTTATTTTTCTTGCTTTTATGAAATTTCTCCTAATTCTAGCATTTTCTTCATTTTTTTAAATATGAAAAGTGGTTTGGGCCTGAACCGAGCCGAACCAGATTCAGCACAACCGAGCCAAACCAAACCCGATTTTAAGGCAATCCCCTCATTCTTCATCAAAACAGAGCCCGTCTATTAAACCCAACCCTAAGTTACATTTGGGCAGGGGAGACAACTCCCTTGTCGTCTCTTTCCTCAATCGAACTGATGTGCAGTTCGTCCAAGCTCCCAATCACCAACTTAATCTCAATGAACAACAACAAAAACAATTATCCAATAACACAACAACAACAACAACGATGACTTACCAACTCCATTGTCATCGCCCTTGCCTCAATCTCGAGATTTTTCCTTCACCCAGCCTCCACAATTTCATTCCTCACTTATTTCTCTCCTTCAATCAATTTCATTATGGGAACGACGAATTGATAAGGTCGTTCTGTTTGGGTTTAAGATAAATAAAAACTTTTCTCGAGATTTGCATCGTACGAATCTCAAGATCAATTTTATGGTTAAATTCTTTTCATTTCATGTTATGATTGTTCTCGAAATACATGTTGCGCATCTCGAGGTTGATCTTTGTGGCTATTAACAGACCCATTACCTCTTGACCAACTTACATAAGATAAAATACAACTTCTCTTAAAGACGATCTAATGGATAAGAGTATAATTTGACACTCCTTAAAGTGACACCAATTTAAACTCGTGCATAGTACTTGCACCTTTATCCTTCTTGAGATGTAATTGCATGCATCTCAAGGCATGGATAGTATTTCCAAAATCACTAACATCCACACCATTTACTTCCTTGATATACACACTATGCATATCTCGAGGCAATTCAATGGTTTAAATAATTCAAATCAACACTATAGGTTATTTATACGTATCAATTATGTATAAATATATATACCTATGTATTTTCACACCCATAAATTCACCATGCGCGCCAACAAGCACCCTTGAGCGTGCACACTATTGTACATTCTACACAATTCACATGTGTCACTCTAGGCGTACAATCAATTTATTTATCATTTATTCTCAAACTATAGGTTTATATTAATTCACATTAATTACCCATAGTTACATTAATTATTTCTCACACCAACCAAACACAAAACATCACAACAATTGCACTTACACGCTAATCGAGATAAGCAGGGCTTAACTATTAGCTAAATCAGGTTAGTTAACTTTCAGATTAACATAATCACCAGGTTAAGGACACGAGTCATTATATTCTCCTCAACTTAAGAAATCTCATCCTCGAAATCAATGTTTATCAAATAAATATAACATCGAAGATATATGAGAGTCATTTCCTCATTTCCCAAGTCAATTCCTTGATCAATAAATCTTCCTAATCTACATCGCCTTTTCATAGGTGAGAACTTCAAAAGAATATATACATCTTTTGAATATCTCAACCTATGATGCTTGCTAACATGTTCTTTCCGTTTAGCAAAGTTGTAGTTACATACTGACAGTCTAATACCACCTTTCTATGCAGTTCTAAATTACTCAGGCTCTAGTTAATTATAGGTAATTAATGTGATACAAAACCTATAGTATTTGTATTTCTCATCCAACCCAGTTGACTATGAAATTAAGCATACAAGCTTTTAAAGGAAACACCCTATCATTTATAGCCTGATAATATTAATACCAAAGAACTCACATAGCAAAATATTTCTTCCAATAACTAACACATTCCAAGTCATAAGCTCAAAAATCATATTATTTGAAATTAAGTCTAGTTGCAGATATATGTTGTGTTAAGATTGAGAAAGGTCATTCCCAGCTATTACACATATTTTCCCTACTGGGAAGCAAACTTTTGGTTCCTCATCTAAATGATAATCCTGATTCTCCATAAACTCTCAACTCTTTCTACAAACCTATATCTCGCTTACTTTTCCACAAGAATTTAAATGACAATATTGATAAGAAATTTGTAGACTATGTCAGTCCTACAACTACAACATAAACAACCTTCAATTATAATTGCAACTTAGGTTAATCCATCTTAAATTTTTTAGCATAAGATTTCATTCATATAAGGCAAGAATAATATAACCCTCCGAGTTAATAACACTTAACTTCCACTTGTTGATATATCTCATATTCCTTCATAAAATTGACACTGTCAACTTTAAATTCAAGTCACCAATAACTCATTCTTATCACAATTATTTTGGTTTTCTCTTGAATGATTATTTTACAGAAATCAATGAGATTCTCATTACATTATTGCTTCACTTTTTTATTTGACTTCTAAGAACTTACTTTACATGCTTAATGTTATGATATGAGGTTGTCCATACAAAATACCAATAACTAGTGGTTAAATCTTGACCTACTAGATAATCTCAATCAATTTCTCTAATAATTCACCACTCAATTTATCATCGTTAGCTCAGTTTCAATCTAAGCTCCAAAGACTAGACTTGTAATTACCAATCAAGACAGCACAATTGATGATGTGCCTACACATGACTGATGTTTCAGAGTGAATTTTTAACATTCAAGAAATCCAATTTATCACCATTATATAATTTATTCAAGAGATATTACTGAGAAGTTTTTATTGTAAGTACGACATTTTTTTCTTTTCCTACTCAAGACATCATTAACACAGTCACCTTTAATGACTAATGTTTCTGAGTGAATTTTAAACATTTAAGAAATCCAAGTTATCTATCTTACCTTCATTTCTGTCACCCTAACAATTAAATTCTTCAAACTTCTATAGGTTGAATCTCATTGCTTTAACTTAACACCAATCCATTGGTTATGACATATCTAAGTTGTCTTTTAATTATTTTTCTAAGATTCTCGAACCTTTAAGAATGATTAAAAGACTTTCAACAAAACCTTTTTTTATACATATGTATTTCAAACTTCTATTGTTCAAAATACCTTACAATCTTCTTATTTTACAAGTGGTGCCTTTTACATATTTGGTATAAATACCAAAATAGCTATTTTAAGATTATCAATCCCCAATAGTTCTTCCTAAATGTCGTGAACAATATATAGTGAAGGTCACCCAAAAGGGGAGTGAATTAGGTGTGATGGACAAATTAAACTTTGACAAATTTCTTTGCTAATCTCCTAAGTTCACTTCGAAAGTTTATTTAGATGAGCGCGTATATTAGTGATTGCAATAGTGATGTAGTGGAATGGTTCAAGTAAGTAACTAGGAGAAGGTGGTAGAAGAGATGGAAGTACATAATAGATTTATAGTGGTTTGATCCCTTAGATCTACATCCACTACCTAACCTCCCTGGTTAGGGTTTTGAACCCACACTTATATTCCAATAAGTGAACAACCCTAAGCCCGCAAGCTTAGTGTGGTTTCTTACCCTTGCCTTCCCGCAATAAGGAATTTTTAAACCACCTAGTCTCAACTAGGAATTTGACTTGCCTAGATGCAACTAGGACTTTACCTTGCCTATTTTCTGACAGGCTTACAATCTCTCCTATATACCAATAGGAGTCACAACTTAGTCTATTCATCAATAGAACTTATAAGCTTTACAAATTAAGAATGATTTGTCACTTACTATGGGAAAAGCGATATAAGATGCTCTCCTCTTACAAGCTAAATGTAATCCTAATACGAAGTAATGCAAGTGAGACTTTGCCAATTGAGATTCCTTGTAAATTAACTTTTATAGGCTAACTCTCAATATTGAAACTAACAAGGAAGAGCATAGATTAAGCTCAAGTTGGTTCCAAAGAATGGCTAATTCATGCATAAATCTAAAATGCAAGTTTAAGCTCAAGTTGTGCAATCAATATCTAGGGTCACAAATAGATTAATATTAAGAATGAAACCCTTGTGAGTATGTTGTCAAAACAACATAAACATGAAACCAAACAAACAAATATAAATTAAGCACAATTAGGTTTCAAGTCAATTCAATTCAAACATGAAAGATCATGATTAAGCTCAAGTAGTGCAACCAAAATCTCGGGTCTCAAATTGATAAAGTTTAAGAAGGAAAACCCTTGTAAATATATTGTCAAAACAACATAAATGCGAAACCACAAAAGCAAATATATATTAAGCACAATGGGGTTTCAAATCAATTCAATGCACTACTAGAAATCGCAATCAAGCCTAAGTAAATGCACTTTAAACTTTGGGTTTAACAAAAATCAAGATTAAGTTCAAAACCTTTTTTGTGGTGTCATATACATACTTCAAAGACAAATAGCCAATATAAGAATAGGTTAGGCTTTATGTGTTTTTCAAGTTTCGCATACACAAGTGATTCAAGTTTTGGCTCAATAGGTACAAGTTTGCTCTAGGTCTTATCTAGACATGATATTAGGCTCAACACACTATATAAACATGTTCAAATAAGTCACATATGGTTCCCACATAAATCGTTGACAACAAGATATAGATTAAGCACAAATAGTAAGCGCATTGAGGATACTAGAACACCTCTTTTCGCCTAATTTTGTTTGCATAAGATCAGCCCTGAAAGCCCTCAAGTGAGTGTGTGTGTGTTTAACCTTCACCCATTTGAGCTACTACTCCATTGTTGTTGCTCTTTTGTGTATTTGTGAGTTTTTAAGATAAAAAGCATGTTCAAAGTGTTTATAGGTTTCTTTCCATACCTTTTTTACTATTTATAGCCGTTGTAGTGATCTAAGGGTCCAGAACAATCCAACAATTTAAATTAAAGGTGTAGATGTTCACTTTTAAAAAGCTGTCAAAAAATATATTAGTGCGCTAGAATCTGGAGTTAGTGCGATAATCTCTCAGTTAGTGCGCTAACCAGCAGGGGCCTGAAAATAAATATTTTCAACCCTTGACTTAGCGACCCCCTATCGCATCCTTGACCCTACGTACCAAACCTCTTAAAACGTGTTAAACATGTTTATTATGGGGTCATAGAACCCATTTTGGTGGTCTGTATGTTTTCACAAACCCTAAAAATAGAAAATCTTGATTTCATACAGTGCACAGGGGCTTTTCTGTAAATAGTGTTAAAGTGAACTGAAAACTTGTCTAAACTGATACTGATGCATCCAAAATTAGAGACAACAATATGTACACCTCAAGTTCATGCCATACAACTCATTTGCATGATTGAAAATGTTTTATGACTCACGGATTTGAAAATCACAAAATGCATGAATTTAAGTTATTGAAAACATGAAATTTGTGAATTGCATGAATCTAATTCATTTGGCTCATGTAGTTGAACTTCTTATACCTTACAATTGGTTTATATAGCTCAATATATGCTTTTCGGTGCCTTTCCTTGCTTTGATCAAATTACAAGCTCTTCAAGTCTTATTTCTTCCATTTTATCCATTTCATTTGAACTCGAGTTCGTTGGTAGCCTTTGAACTTATGAGTTCTAACAATGATGGATTGCGCTGAAATGCTTGACAAACGTGTTAGTAACATTTCATGTTGTTTGTTGCCATCAAAGTCTCAAGACGGAGTCTAATTGATGAAACACGTAGTCTAACAATCTCCACCTTTTTGAGGATAACAAACAACCGTGAACTTGACAAATAAACATATTCATTAAACAATTTCTCCCTTTTTGATAAAATCAAAAAGTGGGTACAAACTCTCCTCTTATCAATAGGCACCAAAATGAAAACAAGAGAGCATATACAATTCATCCATTCATGCAATTTTAGAAAACACGTGGAGTGGGAGTCGAAAGGAATGCCACTCATTCATAGATAATGAATCAAATTTATACAACATTCATAGCATTACATTCACAAGAATATGAAAGATAAGACAATGTAGTGCAAATATAAAATGACATAGACATGAGTTAAGATTTTACATGTGATGTTCAAGAATGAACTCTTACTCATGCAATAACCAAGATACTCACCCTAACATGATCAAACTAAAGCTCCCCGTAAACATATGCAACTAAGTTCCTTAAGGAAGAAAGAATGGTTATGGGGACAACAGGATTAGCGCACTAGGTTCAGCAGTTAGTGCGCTAACCAAAGACCATTTACGCGCTAATAGTCAAACCTAGCACGCTAATTGCTCTCTGAAATTGCCAAAATCAATTTTTTGAGTTTTTGGAGGACAACTCCTATTCACCTCATACTTCATGGACACTTCACTAACAACATATAAAAAGGGTTGGAAGTGCTAAAACTTGTGTAGAAGGTCCGATTCACAAATCATGCCTAATTCTCATCAAATCTTGAAAAAGTTTATCTCTAGGCAATGGCTTGGTTAATTTATCAGCTAGTTGATCCTCAGTGGACACATGGATTAGTTTAACGTCGCCCTTTCGGACATGGTCGCGAAGGAAGTGGTGCCTAATCTCAATATGTTTGGTATGGAAGTGTAACACCAGATTTTTTGATTTGTTGATTGCACTTGTGTTATCATAATATATTTCAGCACAACCAACTTGAATTTGGTTATCCTTAATTCATTTTTTATGTACAAGACTTAAGCATAACAACTTTCGAAAGCCACATACTCGGCTTCGGCAGTGGACAAAGCAATAAAATTTTGCTTTTTGCTAAACCGTAATCTAAGTGAGTTTCTTAGAAAATGACAAAATCTTGAAGTGTTTTTCCTATCAACTAGCCTCCCCACATAGTTGGAATCAGTAAAGCTTCGAACTTCAAAATTCTTGGCCTTGTTGAGCCACAATCTTAAGTCGTGTGTCCTACTAAGATAACAAAATAGACTTTTGACATATTTCAAGTGAGATTCCTTAGGTTCAGATTGAAATATAGCACATAAACACATATTAAACATAATATTGGGCCTACTAACGATCAAGTATAGGAGACTACCAATCATGCCACGATAAAGTTTAGGATCTATGGGTTTTCCTAGTTGGTCTTTGTCCATTTTGACGGTGGAGTTACTAAGAGTGTCACACGCTTTCAAATTTTCAAATTTTAATTACATAAGCATCTCCCTCACGTACTTCATTTTATTTATAAAGATCACAGGATTAGATTGCTTAATTTGCACACCTAAGAAGTATGTTAGTTCACTCATCATACTCATTTCAAACTCACATGTCATCAAAGATAAAAATTATTCACATAATGCTTGTTTAACAACTCAAAAATGATACCATCCGCATATATTTAAAATAGGAGCATATTATCATTTTTGATCAAAATGAATAATGTAGGATCTAATAAACCCTTTGTTAAGAAGGAATGCACATAGCGTATCATACAAAGCTCTAGGATCTTGTTTCAATCCACACAATGGGTTAAAATGGTCTTCAAAATCCGGTGATTGGTCTATATATACCTTTTCATTGATGAAGCCATTTAAAAATGCACGTTTGACGCGTCCATTTGGTATATTAAGAACCATTGTAGCAAGCATAAGTAAGTAACATTGGAATTGCTTCTATTTTTGCTTTTGGTGCTAAGGCTTCTTCATAATCAATTCTTTTCTCTTAATTGTAGTCTTGTGCAACCCACCTTGCATTATTTCACACTCTCTACCTTCTCATTCTTTTAGTTTCTAAAGACCAATTTTAGTTCCTATGATTGTTTTGTACTTAGGTCTAAGAACTAGGATCCACACCTTGTTACTTACAATATGTCCTAAACTCAAAATCACTTGAAATACTTGAGTTAGACTTAATTCTCAAACATAAATCTAACACGTAGCTTCACTCATGTTATAAAGTGAATCTAATTCACTCTATGTATTATGGACTTTGGTACCCAAATTTCTTTGGATTTTATAGACTTAGATTCTATGAGTGTTTCTTTTGGTACCCATGCCTTAATGTGAGGCTTGACTCTAGAATAAGTCCTATTTGGTCTATGGAATGATTTGAACTTGTAAAATCTCCTAGACTTCCCTCATTGAGCTTCTAAATGCAGACACTTGTATTTCTCTAGGCTAAGCTCTAATTTCACATTATCCTTCTCATTAGTAACATTTGTTCCCGACGTTGTCTATTCATCTAACCTCTTTTGAAGAACTTGATCTTGACTCTTTAAGGCCATGTTCTCTTCAAGAATGCTTTCATTCTTTTTAAGACTCTTGTTAAATGTGCATTGAAGAGTCGTTAACTCATCTAATGCAAGTTGAATCATGCTCTTGAGCTTCTCATTCTCTTTCATGAGATTGTCCAAGTCTAGTTCAAGCTTCTTGCTCAAAGTAAACAATTCATCAAAAAAGGAATCATAAAGGCAATCAATGTTAGTAAATGAATCAACAATAAAGTCCACTTCATGAGCATGAGAGTTCATAGACCTATCATCATCATTATTTGGCACATTAGAATCCATAGGTCTAAGATCTTCATGCATGTAAGCATCTTTATCATCAACATGTGTAGTAATGTGAATTTGTTATCATGAAGAGATAAAGGAGCAAGAGAGTAACTAGATGGCGATAAATCATCACACTTGCTTGAATATAGTGAGACGTGAGAATCATGACTATGATTATAAATTTTTTCCAATCTTCTCCATATCTCCCTAGATGAAGTGCATGAAGAAAGTCTAGTCTTAATGTCGTCGGGAATGCTACAAATGAGAATTTGTCTAATTTCATCATCGAGTCTCATTAGCCTCTTTTCTTCCCTATTCCATTTCTTCTTTGGCTTAGGCACTTCAACATCATTCACTACTCTAACCGGAGTGTATGGACCATTTTCTAAAATGCCCCACATTTCATGTGATTTGGCTTTAAGGTATGTTCTAAACCTAATCCTCGAACTCCTAAAAACAAAATCCCTACTCATAGGTGGAATGGCAGCTTCAGCATCGAAAGTAATGGACATTGATCTTTAGCTCTAGGATACGAATATTAAGAGCACCCATTTTGATACCAATTGAAGGTCGCCCAAGAGGGGGTGAATTAGGTGTGATAGCCAAATTAAACTTTTTACAACTTTATTTGCTAATCTCCAAAGTTTACTTCAAAATTTTATTTAAATGAGCGCGTATATTAGTGATTGCAATAGTGATGTAACAGAATGGTTCAAGTAAGTGAAATACTACACTAGGAGAAGGGAGTAGAAGAGATGGAAGTACACAATAGACTTACAGTGGTTTGATCCCTCATATCTACATCCACTACCTAACCTCCCCAGTTAGGATTTTGAACCCACACTTATATTTCAATAAGTGAACAACCCTTAGCCTGCAAGCTTAGTGTGCCTTGTCACCACTAGGTCTTTTACACTTGCCTTACCACGATAAGGAATTTTACAACCACCTAGTCTCAACTAGGACTTTACCTTGTCTATTTCCCGATAGGCTTACAATCTCTACTATATACCAATAGGACACACAACTTGGTCTATTCACCAATAGACCTTACAAGCTTTACAAATTAAGAATGATTTGTCGCTTACAATAAGTAAAGCAGTATAAGATGTTCTCTTCCCACAAGCCAAATGTAATCATACGATGAAGTAATGCAAATGAGACTTTGCCAATTAAGATGCCTTGTAAATTAACTTTTATAGGCTAACTCTCAATATTGAAACCAACAAAAAAGAGTATAGATTAAACTCAAATTGGTTCTAAAGAATGGCTAAATGCATAAATGAAAAATGCAACTTTAAGCTTAAGTTGTGCAATCAATATCTTGGGTCACAAATAGATTAATATTAAGAACGAAACCCTTGTGAGTATGTTGTCAAAACAACATAAACATGAAACCAAACAATCGAATATAAAGTAAGCACAATTAGGCTTCAAGTCAATTCAATGCACACATGAAAGATCATGATTAAGCTCAAGTAGTGCAACCAAAATCACAGGTCTCAAATTGATAAAGTTTCAGAACGAAAACCCTAGTAAATATGTTGTCAAAACAACATGAACATGAAACCACAAATTCAAATATAGATTAAGCATAATTGGGTTTCAAATCAATTCGATACACTATAAGAAATCGCAATTAAGCTCAAGTAAATGCACTTTAAACTTTGGGTTTAACAAAAATCAAGATTTAGTTCAAAACCCTTTTTGTGGTGTCATATACATACTTCAAAGACAAATAGCCAATATAAGAATAGGTTAGGCTTTATGTGTTTTTCAAGTTTCGCATACACAAGTGATTCAAGTTTTGGCTCAATAGGTACAAGTTTGCTCTAGGTCTTATCTAGACATGATATTAGGCTCAACACACTATATAAACATGTTCAAATTAGTCACATATGGTTCCCACACAAATCATTGACAATAATATATAGATAAAGCACAAATAGTGGAAGGAAAGATGTAATCTTACAACCCAAGATGTGAAGATGATTTAGATCAATTTGGACAGCGCGATGAGGACTCAAAAACACATCTTTTCGCCTCACTTGGTTTGCATAAAATCAGCCCTCATAGCCTTTAAGTGTGTGTGTGAGTTTGACCTTCACCCTTTTGTGCTACAACTCCTTTTTTTTGCTCTTTTGTGTATTTTTGAGTTATTAAGATCAAAAGCATGTTTATAGTGTTTATAAGGTTCTTTCCATATCCTTTTTACTATTTGTAGCCATTCATGTGATTCAACGGTCCAGAATAATCCACTAATTCAAATTAAAGATGTAGATGTTTCACTTTTAAAAAGCTGCTAGAAAAGCTATTAGCACTCTAGAATCTGGAGTTAGCGTGTTAATCTCTCAATTAGCACACTAACAAATATCATTAGCGTGCTAACCAGCAGGGGCCTGACAATAAATATTTTCGGCCCTTGAGTTAGCGACCCCCTATCGAAATGTTCCTACTAAGTTAAAAGAAAAATTTTATAGGACCACGATTAGGCCAGCTATGCTCTATGGAATGAATGTCGGGCGGTAAAGCAACAACAATTACACAAAATTAACATAGCAGAAATGAGGATGCTTAGGAGGATGTGTTGTAAAACTCGTAAAGATAGAATAA
Source organism: Stephania yunnanensis (assembly GCA_039657365.1). Taxonomy (NCBI): domain Eukaryota; kingdom Viridiplantae; phylum Streptophyta; class Magnoliopsida; order Ranunculales; family Menispermaceae; genus Stephania; species Stephania yunnanensis. Next base: position 23,625,164 of record CM077589.1, on the reverse strand, counting down.
GAAATATAGAGATTCAAAGACAAGTAGAAGTAGCACCAATTGATACAAAGATTAGGGAAGGGTGGTTGCGATGGTTTGGTCACCTGCAAAGACGGCCTACAAATGCTTCAACTAGAAAACTTGACTCAATAGAAACTGTAGAAATTCGATGAGGTAGGGGCAGACCTAAGTTAACATGGGATGCATTAATTAGGAGGGATTTGAATAGTTTGCAAAGCTCACCATCAATTGCACTTAATCGAGCACAATGGAAAAGTTTGATCCATGTAGCCAACCCTAGTTAATTTGGGACTGAGGCTATGTTGTTGTTGTTGTTGTTGTTGTTGTTGAGTTAACGACCCCCTATCGGATCCTTGACCTTACCAAACCTCTTAAAACATGTTAGATATCTTGATTATGGGTCATAGAACCCATTTGGGTGGTCCAGATGTTTTCATAAAGCTCGAAAATGGAAAATCCCAATGTCATGAATTGCATAGGGGCTTTTCTGCAAATTGTTTTAAAGTGAACCGAAAACTTGTCTAAACTAATATCGGTGCATCCAAAATCAAAACCAACAATATGCACACCTCAAGTTCATTCCATACAACTCATTTGTATGATTTAAAATGTTTTACGACTCACAGATTGGAAAATTACGAAATGCATGAATTTAAGTTATTGAAAACATGAAATTTGTGAAATGCATGAATCTAAAGCATTTGGATCATGTAGTTGAACTTCTTAACCTTATAATTGATGTACATAGGTCCAAATATGCTTTTCAGTTCCTTTCTTTGCCTTGATCGAATTACGAGCTCTTCAAGTCTTATTTCTTCCATTTTATCCATTTCATTTGAACTCAAATTCTTTGGTAACTCGAATTCGTTGGTAGCCTTTGAACTTGTGAGTTCTAACAATGATAAATTGCGCTGAAATGCTTGACAAATGTGTTAGTACCATTTCATGTTGTTGTTGCCATCAAAATATCGGAACGAAGTCTAATTGATGAAACATTTAGTCCAACATATAAATAGAAGTATAAGCTACAATTTTGTTTTATTGTTTCAACATACATATTTACCTAAATAAGAAGTCTTTGGATGAACCTCTAGCTTCTTCTACAATTGACGTACCATAAAGCAAACATTATAGTTAAACTATAGTTCCACTTTCCTCCAAGGCATCCTAGTATATGATTTTTAACTTACACCAATCTCATACTTGAGTTAACTGAACAATTTACACAATGATATTAAAGATCTCTGGATTAATAGTTTGTATAATTCAATTATTTCAAGATTGCTTTCATTATTTTCCTTTGTGTAGAATATATGACGATCTAAAATTATCTCAATCCCAATCCAATCCCTCGATTCACAATTAATATTCAATACTCATAAAAGTAACTTACCTTTAAAACTTATTATTAGCACTTACAAAATCTGACATAAACCAATTTTTCATCACGACTTGTAACTCGTTACGGTAATGCTCATGCACCTACTAAGTCTTTAAAGATTCCATCTTATTATAGATAACATTGTAACAACTTGACTAAGATCGGGTTCCAAAAACTTTATGCCCTTTATTCATGAACAAAACATGAGTTCTAGTAAGTTCTAATGGTTTCAACCATCTACTTAAAGTGATCCAGTAATTGCCTAAAATCATCTTTATAAATCCTTAACTCTGATCATACACGATGACAACCAAATCTTAACAAACACTTCTGAGCAGCTTGTTTTACCTCATTATCAGAATGATTTGTCAACCATAGGCAATGAATATTCATTCTCTCTACCATACATTATTTTGTAAATTCCATAAATCCTTAGATTCATTGATTACTCATTCTCCCCAACTTATACTATACCAGTCTAAAGATCATACTGAAATATCTTACTGGCTCGCTGAAATGTGATAAGTCAATAATTAGATATATTTTATAATGTAATTTAGGTTGATTTTTTAGATATAAATGATGGTATAACACTCAATATTCTCTTATTTTGTGATTTCTGGATTTAATTAGGAAAAATGAATAAATGGAAGAAAAAGAGGAAGAAGGGAAAAACAGTCAAATAAAAAATAGGTCCAGCCATTTCTTACCGATATGAGAGTACACAAGAATCCCTACCAAAATCAACAGTAAAGAAGAGCCAGCGATTTCATAGAGAATCAGAAAATACATAGGAATTGCGGGATTAATCGGTGGAGCACATAGAGTTATTTCCAGTAATTTTCTTAATGATTTGTGAACAAATTGAATTCACTGGGAATCGCTGAGGTCGATGAAAAGTTTTTAAATAAGAACAAGGAATTTGAGTTTATCTATGATATGTATACTAAGGGAAACTATATATAGGACTTTAGGGCTTCGAAATGAAGAGCCTTCAATTAGCCATTATTAGTTTTAAAATCTTTTCAATTAGGTTTTAGTTTACTTCATTGTTTATTACCTTTAGAGATTCTTTGGAGATTCATGATTAATTTAATAAAGGTATTTTACATTAATATTTTTCAATTATTTGTTTATTGATAATGTTTATCATTAATATGTGTGAGTAGTTTATTATTCTGAACAACACTCTAGACATGATTGTAACCCATTCATTAATTTAGTTGTAATGTAGAATTTATTTGCTTAATGCCTTAAACCAATCGCACACGTCAATCGCGATTTTAATAAGTTGTTGTTGCATAATACAACTAATGATTCTTTGTATTAAGTACATAGTCGCCAAAATGTTTTGTAGTATAGAGTATATAAATCTATGTATATGATTATAGACAAAAATTATACAAGTAGTAACTAAGATTAATCTATTGGGTGAGAAATTACCCAAGTGGATGTTCGAGGTGATTGTGTTCTAGGTTATTTAATGATTAGCATAATTTTGGTTTTTATTTAGTTTGGATTAGGTATGACTTTTATTGAGTGTTAACGCTATCATAATTTCTATTTTATTGTGTTTTATCTAATAAGTAGATTTACAAGGATAAAGATATGGCTTGTTTCCATTGAATATAGAAAAGTCGATAGTTTGCTAAAGGCTATCAACTTATTGTAGTTAAAGTTTAATGATTTAGGGTCATTATATAAATATGATGATTTAATTATGACTATACTTTAATGAAAATGTCCAAATATGATGGTTTATATATCATTGTCTAATATGTATTGTTTTGATATTTAATTTATAGTGATTATTTGATTGTTTGTTTGAATTGCATTAGATTAGTTTATTGAATTTAAATTATTTAGATTTTAATTATTTTAATTAATTGATTGTTTTGTTTTTTAGATTGATTGTGTTTAGTTCCCGTTTTAATTAGATTAGTTAAATTAAAGAAAATTAAATCCAATAAAACTTTAGGTTAGCCTTAATTCTAAAGAAATTTACAAAATCCCTGTGGAGACAATATCTCATTTTCCACTACTGCAAATAATAAGAAAATATGAGAAATTATTGTGCACACTCAACATGTCAATTTTAGTACCATTATTGGGGATTTTTAAAATAATCTCTTGAAAACCTTCTTGTAAATGTCATATAATATGGTTGAAGATAAGGAAGAACTAACTTTTAATCAATCTAATAGGAATGTCACAGCTTATTAACCTATGTGTATAACCTTTACAAAAGAATTTCCAAAATTCAAATTGAAGTTCGGATTCATAAATTCTTTACCGTACTTCTATGGTGAGAACAATGAAGGTGCTCAAAAGTTTATTAGAGAGTTTGCACATAAAGTAAGCACGTTGAAACCTATGGATATAGAAATAGATTACGTTAAATTAAATGTTTTTTTCTATATTAAAAGACCAAGCTTTAGATTGGTTATTTTACCTCCCTCAGAATTTCATAATCAAATGGTTAGAAATGCTACAAGTCTTTCTTGATCAATATGTCCCAACAAGACAAATTAGTTTATGCAGAAAAAAAATTAGTAATGCTAGGATGGAGATTCGAGAATCTTTTGATGAATTTTGGGATAGGTATCAAAGATTGATTTCGTTATATCCAATGCATGGATTCAAAGAAAAAACTTTAATACAATATTTTTATGATGGATTAAATCACCTGGAATGAAGATTCTTAAACACAGTATGTTTCGTGTCTTTGCTCGACACAACACTAATGTTAATAAGAGAAGCTATAAATAAAATGACTAAACAATCTAAGCAATAGAATGAGAAGAGATAATTAATCAAGGAAGATTTATGTGAAATGAATAAAGGACATATAAGACATCAAATGATAAGATAGATGAGCTAAAAGCCATGCTTAATTATTACTAAAGGATAGATCAAGTAAGGTAAGATTTTGTGTTTTTTGTAATGAATCAAGTCATTCTAATGATGAATGCCCTTTGAGATAGCAAACCAATATAGAAGAAGCTAATGCTATAATGAACCAATATGATGGATTTGTTGATCCCATTTATTACTTTAATAGTTATACAAATTACTCATAAGTAAATGTAGGTAACCATATTAACAATCAAGCTTATCAAAGGTAGAAAACATCAAATAATTCAGAAAGAGAAAAATATCAAATAATTCAAACATTAAAAAATGATATGACCGAGTTGAAAAACCAATTGAGTCAGATGGCAACACAAATGAGTTAATTTGTAAATCAAGAGAAACTACCATCTTAACCTTATCCTACTTTATATGAAAAAGCACCAGCCATAACATTAAGAAGTGATAAGCCGATAGATGAACCTAAAATGTCTGACTAATTAGTTTTTAGAAAAGAGATAAAAGCAGAATTAGAGAAAGAAATTGAAGTAACAATTAATAAGATTCCCTACAAAAAGGGTGATGAGCCTGATAAAGACATATCAATTAATATAAAATCACCATTCCCTCATTGTTTGGAAAATAATAGAAATGCTAAGAAATTGTAGGAAGAAAAACAAATATCTGATACATAAAAAAGTAGTAGTTAATATTTCTATGTTTGAAGTCATTCGAAATACGCCTATGTATTAAAAATTTATAAAAGGATTTATGCACTAGCAAGATTAAAGATAATGAAAATGTAAGTCTAAGAGAAGACATATCAACTCTAATTCAAAATAAATTATCTTTTAAATTTTTCGACCCTAGAATCTTTTCGTTCCACGTATGATTGAAAATATAAAACGTTCTCAAGCTTTTTGCAATCTAAGAGCCTCCATAAATGTTATGTCTTTATCTATCTATTTACAAATGATAGATGTATATTTAGAAGAAACTAATATAGCGGTACAATTAGCATATAGATCCACTGTTAAACCAGTAAGGTTACTAGATGTACTAGTTAGGGTTAATGATTTAGTCTTCCCAGCAGATATCTATGTTTAAGAAATGAAAGAAGATAATTTCTCTAATAGACCATCTCTAATTTTACTATTTTTGAAAATAGCAAAAGCAAAGATTGATATTTCAAATGGAACGTTAACAATTGAAGTAGATGGCAATATAGTGAATTTTAATATATATGATGCAATGAAAAACCTAATGGATGTCTCTTCCTTATGTATAGTAGATATGATCGACCCATTAATAGATAAATCTTCTAGAAAAGATAAAATGGATAAATTGGAATTGGAATACAAGATTTATAAGAAGATGATGCTGATAGAGATGAGGAAACAAAATAGATAATACGTACTTTGACATCATATAATGAACTACCAAAACTTACTTATTTCCTAGATTTATCTAGATCTTACTTAAAATCTTATCTTCTATATTTAAAGCTCTATAATTAGATCTAAAAATGTTACTAGATCATTTGAAATATGTTTACCTAGTGGACTATAATAATTTACCAATGATGATTTTTAACGAACTAACAAGTTTAGAAGAAGATACATTAATAAATGTAGTAAAAGAACTTAAAGGAGCAATGGAATGGATCATAGCTGATATTACAGGAATAAGTTTAGCTACGTATATGCATAGGATTAATCTAGACATTAACGGAAAAGCTTCTAGACAAGCTCAATGTAGATTAAACCCGTCTTCGCTAGACGTAGTAAAAGTTGAAATATTTAAATTATTTGATGCAAAAATAATATTTCTAATAGCTTATAGCAATTGGGTAAACCCAATCCAAGTAGTTCCTAAAAAGACATGAATTACATTAATAACAAATGAGCATGGAGAGTTAGTACCAACTAGAATTCAAAACGGTTAGACGGTATGTATAAATTATATGAAATTGAATTCATCAACTAGGAAAGACCATTATCCCCTCTCGTTTATAGATAAGATGTTAGAAAGATTAGCTGAAAAAATCCATTACTGCTTCTAGATGGTTATTCACGATTTCATCGAATACCTGTATCCCCAGAAAATCAGGAAAAAATAATTTTTACTCGCCTCTTTAGATCTATTTGATTATAGATGCATTCCTTTTTGTTTATGTAATGCACCGCAACTTTTCAAAGGTGTATGGTTAGTGTTTTCTTTGATTATGTGAAAAATTTTATTGAAGTCTTCATCGATGATTCTATTGTTTATGGTAATTCTTTCGATGAATGTTTAGTTAATTTAACTAAAGTGCTTAAGATATGCATATAAAAGAATTTAGTATTTATGAAAAATGTCATTTCATGGTAGATCAAGGACTTATATTAGGACATATAGTATCACATAAAGGAATAGAGGTAGATAAAGCCAAAATTCAAGTAATCAAAACATTACCGTACCCTTACTACAGTGAGAGAGATACGTTCAATTCTTGGCCATGCAGTATTTTATAAAAGATTTGTGAAAAAAATTTCTGAAATAAAACAACCTTCATGCAAATTTTTACAAAAAGAAGTTCCTTTAGAATTTACCAATGATTGCAAGATAGCGTTTCATAAATTAAAGGATTCTTTAATAGCCACACATATGATTAAATCACCAGATTGATCGTTACCTTTTGAAATAATAGGTGATGCAAGTTCTTATGTAGTTAAAGCTATTTAAGGTCAAAAAGTAAGAAAAGATTCTAATGTTGTATATTATGATTCTAGAACATTAGATCCAGCCCAACAAAATAATACAATTACTGAAAATGAAGTGGTAGTGTTTGCGTTAAAAGAATTTAGACCTTACTTATTACAAACAAAAGTGATAGTTTATTCAGATCATGCAGCATTGCGATACTTAATGACAAAATAAGATTCTAAACCAGGACTAATAAAATGGATATTACTCCTATAAGAATTCAACCTTATTATAAAAGATAAGAAAGGAGTCGACAATCTATTATCATATCATTTAAGTAGGTTAGAAAAGGGAAAACCACCTATAACATTAAGGGATGAATTTTCAGAAGAACATTTGTATAGTATAAAGATTGATAGCCCTTAGTATGCTGATATAGTTAACTATCTTACCACCAATAACTTATCACCTTATTTGATGAGAGCTCATAAGAATAAAATTAAAAAGGATTCTAAACATTATTTATGGGATGATCCCCATTTATGAAAGTTGTGTACCGACCAAATAATTAGGAGATGCATACCATAGTCAAAAGTACAATCAATTATATCTCATTAACATACTTATGCTTGTGGAGGACATTTTGGTCCATGCAGAACTGCTCATAAAATTTTAAATTTCGGATTTTTTGGCCCACTATATTTCATGATTATTTTCTTTATTCAAAATCTTGTACAAATTGCCAACAAACTAGAAACATAAGACATAGAAATCAAGTGTCTTTACTTCCTATTATTTTTTTGTGAAGTGTTTGATGTATGGGGTGTAGATTTCATGGGACTTTTTCCACCATCAAATGGCTATATTTATATTTTACTTGCTGTAGATCATGAGTCTAAGTGGGTAGAAGCAAAAGCTACAAAAACTAATGATTCAAAAATAGTGGTCAATTTCCTTAGATCAAATGTTTTTACAGTTTTTGGAGCACCTAAAGCACTTATTAGTGATAAAGGTTCACATTTTTGTAATCGATTAGTTGCTAATCTATTGCTAAGTATAATATCACACATAGGACATCTACTGCATATCACCCATAAACTAGTGGATAAGCTAAACCTTCAAATAGAGAAATTAAGCCAATACTAGAAAAAAAAAGTAGTCTAACACGTAAAGATTGGAGTTTTAAATTAAAATATGCATTATGGGCATATAGAACAACATTCAAGACACTCATAGGTATGACACCTTATAGGTTAGTATTTGGAAAATCATGTCATTTAACAGTAGAACTACAAAGTAAAGCTTATTTAGCAATAAAAGCATGTAACATGAGTGATAATGATGCAGGAAACCAACATAAGTTAAGTCTTCAAGAATTATAAGAACTAAGGAATGATGCTTATGAAAATGCATTAATTTATAAAGACAAAACCATAGCATTTCATGATTAGAAATTAGTTCTTAAAAATTTTCAAGTAGGAGATAAAGTTCTACTCGTTGGTTCAAGACTTAAATTAGTTCCTTGAAAACACCATTTAAGATGGATAGGACCTTTTAAGTTTATCAATTTGTTGCCTCATGGTGCAATACAAAGCTTTGAAATAAGAAAAATATTTAAAATAAATGGTTATAGGTTAAAAGCGTATTATGAAAACTTTGTCGAACATGATATAGAGATAATCAATCTCATGCCTAAAAAACAAAGTCTGACACATAATAAAAAGAAGTTCAATATTTACATCAACATGAGTGAAACCGTAAAGGAAGAAACAATTAAGCTCTAGATTAATAAAAAGTTGCACAATAAGAAAAAGAAATCAAAGAAGTAATAACCTAAAGAGCCACAACCTGAAGTGCAATAGCAAGAACCTACTAGCGGAAGAAGGATTTACTGATGACCAACTAAAACTTCAAGTTCTAGGACGTCTGATTGAAATTTTTTAAAAAATAATCTAAGGAAACTCTTCCTCCATATGTTGATCATAAAGTCAGTTTTCCTGATGTTCTACTAGACATAGGAACTGATATGAATATTTTACCAGAACAATTGTTCAAAAAAGTCAAGTTGAAGATTGATTTTATACCACCTTTATCTGTCAATAAACCAAATGGTACTAAGATATTTCTACTAGGAATGTCAATGAATGTGCTAGTGCAAGTGGAACGATTTAGTATCTCACCAACCTTTCAGTGGTACCACAGATTGAAAAGGATAACTTGATATTGATGGGATGAACTTTTCTAAATTAAGTTTGAGTTGTTCTCGATGTAGATAAACGTGTAGTTACTCTTAAGATAGGAAATATATGTGTCTTCAAAATGGTTACGAGATGAATGATTATGTCAATGATGATAATTGTAATGATGGCTATGAATAGGAGAATTACTACCATGATGATTACCCTGAAGAGGATGATTACTACAAGTTTAGCAGACCTATCGAAGGACGTTATGCGGATGCTAAGAATTATAAAGAATCCAAAGATTTCAAGAATGATGAAGAATTTGTTGATGGTCAGTTTGACTCGCTCAAGCTGAATAATGAGTGATCTCATCTATCAAGTCGAGCCAATGACTATAAACAACAATATTTTATGGTAGGCAACCCATGCTCTATCTTTACTTTTAGTTTTAGTATTAAGATTAATTAGTTTTTTTATATTCTCTCAACTTTTGACTCTTATTATGGGGATATTTTAATAATATAATTCTAGAATAATTTCATATAAGGGGGGTTTATCAAGCCAATGCCTTTCCGTATTAGTAGATTTTAAGCTAGTTAGAATATTTATTTTCTCCCTCCTTTTAACTTTCTTTTAGGATATTCCCAATCGAGAGGGGGATGATCAAGTTGCTTTTTAGTTGAACTATATTTGTCTTTAATAAAAGTAGCTAGTTAGTAATATAATGTTTCCTAGTTACAAATCAAAATTTCATTTTCGAATATTTCTTGTCGATTACTATTCAATTCTACCTTAAATATGATGAATATATGTGAAATATTAGTAAAAATATTTGATATATTGGAAAATAAGTAAAAAATGGTCAGCAATATCCTAGCGATACAAAATAACACCAGGAATCGCTGGGAAAATTGATCAAAGTTTGAAAAATTTTCAGTATAAGAATAAGTCAGTGATTCATGTTTATACTAGGAATTGATAAGCTGGTAGGTGGACTACTGAGACCAATTTTCAATGATTTAACTGGCGAATAGTCAACGAATGCACTTAAATTTCGATTTGCTAAGCATGAATTTGTGTTTTTAAAAGCAGAACCCAAATCATTAAACCATAAACCCTTTCACACCTAAAACCCTTGCACTAGAACCCGCTAGCAAAATTGCAACATTGTTTCCAATATCAACTTCAGTATCATGCTCAGGTAGCTACTATTGAAAAGTTTCTTCTTGTGAAGGTGCATTGTCAACGTTCTCGACTAAGCTATGTTGATTGATGAATTTCGACTGAGATCTGCACGTAGCTTGCAAATTATTCTTTGCACTTCTTACATTTGGGTATAAAAGAAAGTAAACTTGACTAGCTTGCATACCTAGTATGATAGGCTCGTAATTATTTAATTGCATATTTCGATGTACATCGACGATTTTTAAAGAGCGGTGAACTCTTGTCCCAATATTAGGCGTGGGATTGAACCATTCACACTTGAGCAGCACCGTACGTAAGAATCCACCATATTTGATTTATATCACTTCTTGCAATTGCCCGTAGAAGTCGTTATCACATTGTGCATAATTTGTGACCCTAACACATTGCCTGCTACTACACGTATCGTTGTTTACACTATGTGACACTATTTGAGACTTCTAGCTATTAACAAGATATGTGTGATATACAGTGTAAAGTCAACTAGGGTCGTACGATGGCATTAGAAGCATTGTATCTTAAATATACAATGGCGCCTATAGTCGAAAGATTTATTTATGATAAATTTCATTTTTAATTAAATAAAAATTAAGAAGAATTTTTGGAGCCAAGTTGAGAATTGTTTCTCAAGATGTTCTTCAATTGCACTTTGTGTGATATTCAGCTGCTTGGAACGCAACTCCAATACGTACATCCAAACGGGAGGTAAAAAGAAATTAAGGATTACAATCGAATAGAGTAAGGATATTAAACAATTGACATTAAGATTATGTGTTGTAACGTATTTATGTATACCTCATGAAAAGAGCGACTTCAGGACAATTTCACAACACATTGAGTATCCAGCATTACATTCATCATCAGTGAGATTACGCTTCTTTGATCTCCGATAGGCCCGACTTGGGTAGGTGAAAATTGAGAGGTTGCCATCAAAATTTTGAGTTGGCCCAACTCTACCATCGTAATTACAGGACGGATGGTTATGCAAGGTGAAGACATGTTCCTCAGAATAATAGGAATAAAATGTAGCTCCATCTTCCACAAAATAAGCAATGCGTATTGAGCCCTCAACCTTATTCCTAAGATTATTTTTCAAATGTTTCAAATACCTACATTTATAGAGGTAAGTTAGTTAAATATGCATTTTAATAGATTTTCATTGTGTACAAGTATAATTGATTTCCTCTTGAAAGGATACATCAACCGAAATTATACTAGGCTAATAACGATAGCCTCGTATGCCAAATGGATAGGGAGATGCTCCATTGAGTCGAAAAAATTTAGTGGAAAGTTTTTTTTCTAGCTTATGTAATATATTTCGGAATGTTTTCATGCAAAAGTCGAAGACTCTCAACATTTAGATTTCTAGCAGTTAAATCTCTAAATAAAATGCTTAAATCGTTGATTACAATCCATATGTCCTCCTCTAAGAATTAACAATTTTGGCTTTAAGAAAACTTAGATAAGACTTGGAGTTTCATCTTGTATTTCTAAGTATTAACTTAATATTTTCTTTAGTTTTCATCATGTTTAGTGTTGTTTCTTACCCTGTAATAAGGTAATCGACTTTGCCCTAGGGATCGATGGATCCCGGGATGGGTTCCCTTCATTTTTAATATATAATTTCATGGTTTCTTCAATTTGTGGTGTGAATTTATGTTTTCTTGTGTGCTTTGCTTCATTTGCTTTGGCCAAGTAGATGTATGAGCTTCGGGGATGAAATCACCCATGACCCTAGGGATTTTCAACCCGAAACTAGGGAACAAAACTTTTGAATACACAATTCATCGACCAATGGCCGTTGACAAGGGAGTCACTTGAGTTTGATGCTCTATGCAGTGAAACACTTACGTTACTCATGCTAATTGGCAGAGTTCGAGTGTGACACTAAAATATATATCATCATGACTTTAGGGTATAGTGAGTTTGTAGGGAAATTTGCCTATGTACACGTAAATCGAGAGCCATGAGACAAAGAAATAGATCCAGAAAGGGGACCCAACCTTGGTGAAATTGGTTTCCTTAGACACTTTTCTCTATAACTTGAAAGTATTTTTATTACTTGATAGATTAATTTAAATGTCAATTTCCTCTTAAAAAAATCAAACACATTGTTGTCAAACTTACTATCTTAATTAGATTACAAATTAGTTTTAACCGTCCCTTGGGTTCAATATCCATAACTCAATCACTAGATAGAGTTGCTATTACTACTACGAAGCTTTACGCTTGGAGTTCGTGTCAAGTTTTTGGTGTTGTTACCGGGGACAGTAGCTAATTTTATTTTCATTAGGATATTTTGTTTAGGGTTATTATTTTAAGTTATTTTTATTATTCTTTTATTTAATTCCAATAACCATCTACACTCGATATTTTATTGGTCATTGTTTTAGGTTTTGCTTGTCTATGCAAAGTGAAGCAACAAATGAGTTAGAACTTGACGACCCCAATTTTAATATAACTCTCCAGCGCTTTAAGGGAAAGATAAAAGAGAACAAACAACATAGGAAAATCACCATGGCATAGAATCAAGGAGAAGAGGAAAGGCCGAGGTGCCTTCGAGATTATTTCAAATTGGATGTTCAAGAGAAGTATAATGGTGTGATGCGAATTCTGAACAATAGTGGTCTATTAGAGCTCAAGCCAATGTTAATTAATATGGTGCAGAACTATATTTTTAATGGTCTGCTTAATGAAGACCCAATGGCTCATATGAAGACGTTCTGAGAGAAATGCGATACAATTCACATTAATCATGTTTCAAAGGAGATCATTAGGATGTGGCTCTTCCCTTTCACATTTACAGGGAAAGCGAAGGCACGGTTTCAAGGGCTTAATCAAGGAACTATCACATCTTAGGTTGATATCAATGATAAATTCCTTCAAAAGTTCTTCCCTCTTGTAAAATTGCAGAAATAATACATGAAATCAATTCTTTTAGGCAAGATGAGACTGAATCATTGGGAGAATCTTATGAAAGATTGAAGGAGTTATTGAGGAAGTGTCTGTGGCATGTATTAGAGAAATGGGCTCAATTGCAAGTCTTTTACTACGGTATGACTCCAAATACAGGAACTTTGGTTGATGCCGGTTCAAGTGGTACTTTGCTCTTAAAAAGTGATGAGGATGCATTTGAGTTTCTTGAGATGATGTCTGAATTCATTTTCACAACCAAGAGCATCATCATCATCAATGAATGCATCGGGAATGTATGAAGTGAATTCATACACTTCAATAATAGCGCAATTGTCTAATTTATCTTGTAAGATAGTTAAACTTCAACAAGGGCAAGCGAGTCAACAATTACAGCCCACAGCATGTGAACCAATTGCCTTTGGTGGCTAACCCATTAGATCAAATACCTTAAACTCTAGAGTATGAAGAAGTAAATCATATGAACAATCAAGGTTATGGGAATAATTTTGGGCCTAGGTCTCAAGCTCTACAATGATACTATCCAAGGATCGATTCCATCAAAATTTGGCATATATAAATCTTAGTAATGCATTGCAATCACCTCCAAATTTTGGAAATTAAGTGCAACAAAGACAAATTTCAGCCAGAGAGCAATTAAGTAACTTTTGAGGTCTATGGATATTATTCATAACCAAAGGCATGATAAGAAAAAGAAAAAAATGGAGACAGTGAAGCGGACTACGTATAGGATGAAGCAAAATTTGAAAAGAATGGAGGAGGAGAGAACTTAATCCATCAAAAATATGGAGTGACTAATTGGGCAGTTGCAAAAAATTTAAATTCTCGTCAGGAAGGTCAATTCCCAAGTAATATAGTTGTGAACACGAGAGAAAATGTCAGCGTAGTGTAGTTGATGAGTGTTAAGACGTTAATTGAGTCGGTGCAGAAAAAATCAGTAGATCATAAACAAAATGAGGAGATTGAAGTTGAGCAACGTGATCAGAGCATGATGAGTCTGAGCAGACTGGGCACTATGATTAGAATTAGCAGAGTGGTTTGAAAGGTAATGATGATATTGCAGAGAGTTCTGAGGCAGTCATAAAAGGAAAAGGTATTAAGAGGGGTAGTTCACCAAGGCGGGAAATAGTGTTAGGTAGGATTACATTTCTAGATAACCTCCCCTTATCACCCCACCATTACCTTATCCTCTGAGGTTTTAAGAAATAGAAAAATCAAGAACAATTCAAAAATTTTCTTGATATGTTCAAAAAGTTGCAAATGAATATCCCTTTTGCTAATGCGCTTCAGAAAATGCAACACTACACCAAGTTCTTGAAGGACATCATTGCATGAAAAAATAATATTGAGGATTTGAATACTGTGAATTTGACTAAGAAGTGTGTTGCTATTCTATAAAGAAAGCTCCCTCATAAATTGAAAGACCCCAAGTGTTTCATCATATCTTGCACCATTGGAATCTCAAGCCCCACAATCTGCTAATCCTCTAGCTCAGCCAAACATGAAGGTGAACGCACGGTCTGCCTTATAAAGCCTCAAAAGGCGTCATCTGAATACCGACTTAATAACTATTGTTGTAAGTAAACTCATACAATGGCAGGTACTCCTTCTAAGATCCGTCAAACTCCAATACACAAGCCCGTAACATATCCTCGAGAACCTGAATCAATCTCTCAGTCTTCCCATAAGTCCGAGGATGAAAAGTCGTGTTGAATTGTAGGCATGTGCCATACAGCTCCTACATACTCTGACACATCCTAAACGTATACATAACATCTCGATCTAATGTGATAGTCAATGGTACTCCATGCAACCTAGTAATCTCTCTCTCAAATGGTATACTCAACTGATCGAAGGTGCAATGCATGGCTATTGGTAGAAAATGTGTAGATTTTGTTAGTCTTTCTACAATCACCCAGATAGAATCATGTCTTCTGGTGGTCCTTGGCAATCCTCTCACAAAATCCGGAGAAATGTCCTCCCACTTCCATCATGGAATGGGATGATGCTATAACAACCCTCTTGGTGAACTCATACATATTTGCCTTCATCCCAGGCCACCAGAAGTGTTTATTCATGTCATGGTACATTTTCGTCGTGCCTGGATGAACGATGAATCAAGAATAGTGTAACTCTTGAAGAATCTCATCTTTTAGCTCTGATACTGATTGTATCTATCTTTTGCCTCTAAATTTTAGAAACTGATATGTCGTCTCTGTCCAGCTAGTACAATCAGTACTCTATTCTAGTTCACTAAATCTCAGGTATAGAATGTCGGCTCTCTGACCCTCTGACACCCTCTATGTAAACACGGTCTGAATCTCATTTGTGCACAAATCATCACTTGAGTGTTGGTAGGAATATCTAGCTGAATCATCATCACCGCTACCTCAAGTAACCTATAATCATGCAAGTGTGGCATGTGAAAACCTCAGCATCTCTAACTGGTATCATACTTTGTGCATCTGCAACTATGTTGGCTTTCCTGGGTGATATTATACAGAAAAGTCGTAATCCTTCATGAACTCTAACCACCTGTATTGTCTCATATTTGACTCCTTTTGCGTAAAGAGATATTTCAAACTCTTGTGATCAGTAAAGAGTGTGAGTTTCTCTCCATAAAAATAATGTCTCCACACCTTCAATGCAAACAATATTACCACCAATTCTAAATCATATATGGGGTAATTCTTCTCATGTACTTTTAATTGTCTAGAGGCATAAGCTACCATACCACTACCAAGTATCAACATACAACCCAGATCCATATGAGAAGCATCTATGTACACCAAAGTCTATGTCCTGCTTCTGGCAATACTAATACTGGCGCAGTAGTCAACAATCTCTCTAGCTGAGCAAATGCCTCCTCGCATTCCTTAGACCTATCAAATCTAACGTCCTTTTGGGTCAACCTAGTAATTGGTGAAATGATCTTTAAGAAATCCTTCAAAAACTGGTGATAGTACCCTGCCAAACCCAGAAAACTCTTAATCTCTTTAACTAACGTTGGTACTAGCCAACCCATGATTGTCTAAATCTTGGTCGGGTCCATTACTATCCTTGTTGCTCCAACTACATGCCCAAGAAACTTGACCTCTGATAGCCAAAATTCATATTTGTTGAGCTTGGCATAGAGTCGGTGCTCCCTCAAAGTCTACAACATCTTCCTAAGGTTTTGCTTATGATCCTATCTAGTCCTCGAACATATCAGTATATCATTAATGAAGATTATCACGAAGTAGTTAAGAAATAGTCTAAACACCTGATGCATCAAATCTATTAACACTACATGAGCATTTGTCAGCCTTAATAGCATGACCGTTGAAAATGTCCATATCTCGTGCTAAAAGTTGCCTTGGACCTATCATCATCCCTGATCCTAAGCTGATGATACTCGGATCGCAGGTCTATCTTGGAGAAAATTTTTGCCTCTCTCAACTGATCAAATAAATCGTTGATCTTCGGCAGTAAATACCTGTTCCTGATTATGACTTTGATCATCTATGTGTAGTCGATACAAAATCTCAAAATACCATCCTTCTTCTTCACAAAAAAGATGAGTGCCCCCATGGTGACATAGAATATATGATGAATCCCTTCTGTCCCAGGTCCTGAAGCGAGTCTTTAACTCCTCTAACTCTCATGGTGCCATGTAGTAAGGCGGTGTGGAAATTGGTCTAATACCTGGTACCAACTCAATAATAAAATCAACCTCTTATGGTGGCGGTAGACCTAATAAATCTTCTGAAAACACATCTAGAAACTTTATAACAATCAGTATATCCTCAAGTTTATGTCTCCAACTCTCTGCCACTGTGTATAGTGCAACCAATGCCTCCATCTCCTCTCTAGTCGCATTTCAACCTATTATGCCTACTGTCCTTATTGAACTACCTCTGTAAGTGAATATTGGATGCCTTAGGATCTGAAATGTCATTGCCTTATCGAAACAGTAGATATGAGCATGGTATGCTGATAACTAATCCATCCTTAAAATCACGTCAAACTCTAGGAGCTCGGCGACTCTAAAGTCAGCAGGTAACTCCACCCCACATATCTTAACCAAACATCCCTCGATAAAACCATTAGGTTAAACACTATCCCCAACTGCGATACTCAAGAACAAGTGTACACTAAGCCTAACAGGTGTCAACCTTATGATGTTTACCATGCGATCAGCAATGAATGAAATAGTAGAACCAGATTCAAATAGTACATAAGCATTTCTATTGGAAATGGAAATCGTCCTCTCAATGAGATCATGTGTCTCTCTAGAATCTAGTTGTGCTACCATGTGGGCTCCCTCTTTGCCCTACTATGAATAAGTTGTTGATGGTTGTGTGTACTTTTGGGCCATATGCCCCACTTGACTGCATGTCCAACAAGTAATGGGTCCACTTTGGCTAAATTGCCATCTCTAACCCTGATCATGTTGGACTTGTCCTACCGCCTACCTTTGTCCCTGTCTAAAATCTTTGCCTCTACCATGTTGCTACTACTATCAGGGTGTTGGTGGTGCTAGTAATGCCTGCCTGACGGAATAAGGTAATTGAGATCTGCCATAAGTATCATGTGTGGGGGCTAGTGGTGGTGCACGTACCACTAAATGTAGTACATGCCCTGTGCTCTGCCCCTCTAGAACTATCTATTTCCTTTCCTTTGTCTCTTACCCCTCTGTTATCTTAGCTTATAATCATCTCCTCTCTCCAGTAACTTAGCACGTCCATCATCCTCTCTACCCAACTCATATGTTTAATGGGAGAGGGCCCGCTCATAAATCTCCTAAAAATATATGGCACTGGTGCTCGCAACAGATTGTGCAATATCTTGCTTTAAACCATTGCCAAAATAAAAGGCGTCGTCACCATCATCCATAACTAAGTTCCCCACAAACTGTCTGAGGTAGCCAAATCTATCTTTGTAACTCATCACTGTCTCGCCCTCAACCTGTCTCAATGCCATAAATCCCTTCTTCATTCTCTCCACCATGGAGGTTAGAAAGTACTGCTTGAAAATCTCTTTCCTAAACTCATCCCATGATGTAAAACTACCTCTGCTTGCTACTGTGGTCCTCCACCCGACATATGCACCCTTCTCTAAGGTGTAATAAGAGAAAATGGGTTGTATTGTGTCCTCAACGCCCAACAAAAGATGTAACTTCTCCTATGAGATAATCCACCGCTCGATCTTCTCATGGTCTTGCTCTCTAGCAAATAACACTGACATATGCTTGATGAACTCCTTCACTAGCTTAGCATCCCTCGATATTCATGTTGCCTCAGAAGGCATAAGTATAGGAGTAGATGTGTCCCCAGCTATAATTGTCTCATGTACAGTCAATATCGATAAGTCTGGTAGATAGGGTGTTGTAGGGTCTACACATGGTTATGGCATTGGTGGTGCTGGAGGTCAAGGTCCTGTAATAGTAGAGCTTGGTGCATTCTCAGTCCTGATGGCGAGGAGGGCTGGTGTGATAGCCGCCATGTTCCCTTCATAAAGGCGATGAAATCAGCTAGCTGCTGCCCTTGAGCCACTCCACAGTCAGACAACCTCTGATAGTCGTCTATTGAGGTAGTATGAGGCCGATTACCACTAGTTTTAGTGTTTTCGCCATCGCGTGTGTCTGTCATTGATGTCTAAAGGTAGATATCTAATGCAAATCAGCTACTATGTGGTGTAACTCTTATTTATGTACATATAGAATGTAACATATAAATAAAATATTTCCCTAGCAAACTTTCACTTACTTCCCAACTATTAGTTTCTAGGCAAGGATCATCTGGTTTCCACATCTAAAGTTTATGTTTTACTCAAGATTGTGTTTTGCTTATCAAAAACATTTGCTCTGATACCAACTATGATGGCCCCTTCTCTAATCTAGGGCACCGCCTGGCCTAATCTCGTAATTAAGCCTAAATCCCAACCACACAAGACTTAACTACGTATTAGTCAGCCTTTCTATCTAAATCTACTCCATACTAGTGTTTAGGATAAATAAAACACGTCACTTTACAGTTGAATTTCAGAGTTAATCAAGAACTTTTAAGAGTTATAAAATTTAGCAAAAATTTTAACAAATTATGCAAAAGCAATTATTAAAAATCCTAATTGTGTGCAAACCAAGAAAATAATAATCACATGCATATACAACAAAGTGGCAAATATAAGTAGTGTGATGTCATCATAAATCAGGGAACTAAACGTTCAACCCAATATACAACCCCAAAGTGTATCAAAGATATAACTATATAATACACAAAATATCAAAACCTACATGTAGATGCAGAAGTATGCCGTTGGCTCAGAGGTAGTCGCCAATCTTCTCCTTGCCCGGCCAGCTCATCGAGGGCTCTACACCCACCGTCATAAAAATAAGGTGAGTACAAAGAGTAATAGTATTCCTTGTTGACAAATTCATTCACATTTCTAAAACAAACTAAATGGTATTTCAAATCATAATATCAATAAAGAATGACTAAAACCACAATTATGCCAAGAAATACCATAATTAAACAAGTGAAACTGACGCAAAGCCAAATACTTATGATCTAGATCTGATCGGCTATGATCTATATCAGTGAAGCCATAACCACTAAAGGACGTGCTTGGTGTCGCACAGTCTAATATCACTCTAACCCCGTATATGGGCAACCCTAAGGAATCTAAACCCACGTACCTCATCATAGTGGCGAGTGCCAACATCCCTAGGGATTGTAACCCTGCTTGTCGATTGACTCATAGTGCAATGGACTCTAGATTCTATTTCTATTTTACAAATCCAAGAAAATGACTCATTAAAGATTCCAAGAATTGTTTGTGCTATAAAGCACAAAACTCTCCAAAGAATACAAGTCTATAAAACCAATCATAACCCTACAATTCCTAATAGCATGCTATTTGTACTACATTTACTGTAAAACAATATGAAATGATATATAGCACGTGAATGGATTCAAAAGAACTCTTTTTATCAAAAAATCATGGAAACCAAGCTCAACAAGTGAGGAATAACAAATAAGTCTATGATATGAGAGTACAAAGCTAAACATAGTCAATATAGACTACAACAAACAAGTTAAAATTGAAATTGAAATGTAAATAAATAATCAATGGGTATACTCACATCAAGCAATGTAAGTCCAAGCTTTACCGGCCTCTCGACGCCTCAAATCTTGTATTTGAACCCCCGTAACCCTTTCATAGGTTCCTGATATGACATAAAATATTTTTGGATGTGTTTAGACCTTTACTTTGGGTTTAAGGCTTATTTATAGTATTTTGAAAATTTTGAAAAATTATAAATTTTTATGCTGACAGGGAAATTAGTGCGCTAAGTGATTTGATTAGTGCGCTAACCACTGTCTATTGCATGCTATGCAAAATCTGTGCGCTAGCTAATCTACCTAGCGTATTATATACAGGAAAACCTAGAATCTCGCAACTAGAATTATAAGTTTACACCACACATAGGCTTCACCAATGCCTTGGGGACCCCAAGACATCATCAACAATATAAAAACAACCACGCATACTAACAAATTCATAAATTCATCAAATTAAACTAAACAAACTAGTGTAAATGGATTACCTAGTTGATTTACACTAGCTAAATAAACTCTCCTAACACCAGATCCTCCTAATCAACTGATTTCTTCAATTTCTCTTCTTCTCCAGCATGATTTCTTAGCTCCTAAGCTTATAAAATGAAAATATGTGGTTTGCATGAATTGATCTCTAACTATATATATATATATATATATGAAATGCATATGGTTGAATGATAACCATTGATTTAATCACACACACATATCTTGAGACCTATCTAATGGAACACCTCTTAAAAATGTCCTACTTACCTCCACTAACTTAATCTAAATAGCACAAATTTGCAACTTAATTGGTTTTCTAGATATATTAATACGTGTCTCGATGCAAATCACATGACTATTGTTTTAAATTACTAATTTAGGCTACATTTAATTCAAAATCAATTATAGTTACTTTAAAACAACCATATAATCTATATTAATCTTAAAATAAGCTTACAACATCACTCTCTACCCCGATCTCACGTCAATACGCAACTCAAGGCACGTCTCCACTCACGTCCCAATACATATACACGAGTAGGAGTGACTTTAGGGTCTACACATATACAATACACTAGGCATAAACCATAACAAATCTAACATATACCTCAACCATCTCGTCGCGGTCAATGCACGTATCATGGTGTGGGTCCCACGTCACAGGTCGGTGATCCTGATTACGAATAATATGCGAGATTATAAATTTTGGCAGTGACAGAGAAGCTTCTAGTACTTAGAAATGTCAAGGATATTGTGAGCTTTTTGGGCATGTCAGGTTTTATTGTCACATCATTCAAGATTTCTCAAAAATCACGAAGCTTTTGTGTATGTTGCTTGAGAAAGATGTTCCATTTGATATGAATGATGATTGTTTTACTGCTTTTCACACTTTGAATATGGCATTAACTTCAATGCCTTTTGTCGTTGTCCCCGATTGGGAGTCTGACTTTGAGATCATATGTGATGCCAGTGATTTTGCTATTGGAGTCATATTGTATCAAGGGATAGAGAAGATCTTCTGAGCTATTTATTATACATGCAAGAAGTTGGATCTAGCTTGGTAGAATTACACAACCACTGAGAAGGAGTTGTCGGTAGTTACGTTTGCTTGTGAAGAATTTCGTCCCTATATTGTTTGATCTAAAGTCACGATATTCATGAATCATTCGACCATTCATTACTTATTTGCCAAGAAAGATGTAAAGCTGCGATTGATTCTTTGGGTTCTTTTGTTACAAGAGCTTGACCTTAAAATCAAGGACTAGAAGGGAAGTGAGAACGTAGCAACCAAAGATTTTTCGCGCCTACCACATCAAGAAGCAGATGGATACAAAAAAGTCAGCTCAAGACACTTTTCTGGATGAGCGATTGTTTAGAGTGGAAGTTCAAAAAGATATGCCATGTTTCGTTGATTTTGTAAATTATTTGGCGTTTCAAGTGTTGCCTCCTTATTTGAGTCCTTCCGAACTAAATGGGTTTTTGAATGATGTGAAGCACTATCTATAGGATGAGCCTTACTTATTTCAGCGGTGCAATGATGGGTTCTCTATTTGGTGGTCATTTTGGTGTACAAAGTACAGCAACCAAGGTACTCCAATATGGTTTTATTAGTCGAGCCTTTTCAAAGACACTTATATATATATATATATATATATATATATATATCTCTCAGGACTTGCAATGAGTGTCAAAGGACCGGTAACATCTCGAAAAGACAAGAATTTCCTCAAACCACTTTTCAAGAAGTGGAATTATTTGTTGGTGGGGAATTGACTTCATGGATCTTTCCCAATGTCTTATGGGGAATAATACATCCTAGTCATCGTTGATTATGTGTCAAAGTGGATTGAAGTTTTTACTGTGGCAAAGAATGATACGAGGGTTGTTATTGATTTCTTGAAGAAGAACATTTTGACGATTTAGGACACCTTGAGCCTTGGTGAGTGATGAAGGGTTTCATTTTTTCAATAGAGCATTGGAGACAGTACTTCGGAAGTATGCTATGTGACATAAGACTTCTTTGGCTTATCATCCTTAAACTAATGGCCACCCCCGAAGTGAGAAATCGGAAGGTGAAACAAATTTTAGAGAAAAACATTGATTCTTGTCAAAAAGATTAGGTATTACATCTTGATGAAGCACTATGGGCATATAGGACTACATTAAAGACACCAACTGAGACATCTCATTATAGGTTGATATATGGGAAGGTATGTGACCTACTGATCGAGATGGAGCACAAAGCATATTGAGTACTGAAAAAGTTGAATCTAGACATCAAAGCCGCCAGTGATGGTCTGTAACTTGAGTTGATAGAGTTGGATGAGTTCCGACTTCATTCCTATGAGAATGCGAAGTTGCATAAAAAGCAAACAAAGAGGTGGCATGACCAAATGATTGAACACATAACTTTTGAGCCGGGATAATTAGTGTTGCTCTACAATTTGCCATTGAAGCTCTTTTTAGGAAAGCTGAAATTAAGGTGCCGACTCTAACTCCTACCCTACCCTCTCAAACCCTCTCCAACACCATAAATCTCCTCTCTAATCTACCAAATAGCAATCAAATCAAGTAGGAGGGCTTTAGATTTTCGCTTTTGAACTCACCTTTTTTTTTTGGGTTGAGCATTTCTCTTCTCTACAAAGTATATGTTGTGACGACCCTTTTCAAATTAGGGCACCACCCGGCCTAATCCTGTCATTAAGCACTAATCTCACCATGTAGGACTTAACAACGAATTAGTTAGCCTTTTTCCAAACAATTCTACTTACAAGTCAATTTTTGAAATAAGTATTTACTTATCTTGTGTTAATTAATAAATCAGAGTTATTTAAAATTTTAATAAACTTAAAGATTATTCACGGGAAGTCTTAACAATTTAGCATAAGTTTTTGACTTAGTCCCTAAGAATTGTGGAAAACTAGGAAATAAAGATCACATACATATATAATGAAATGGCGATAATAAAACATCATAAATCTGGTCAAGTACTATCTCTAAACCCACAATATATATAACTCCAAAAGTATATGGAAAACATATGTATAAGTTATACAACAAACAAAAAACCTACAAAATCCGGTGTAGCAATGCTCCACTGGCTCAGAGTTAAACCAATCTTCTCTTTGCCTCGTCTGCTACTCGATGGATCTGCAACCACTGTCATAAAAAGGATGGTGAGTAGAGGAAAGTAGAAAGTAACACTAAGAGACATTTGTTCACATTTTCAAACATACAACAAGAATCTAAAAGCATAATAATAGCAACTATGCTGAAAATAAGATCATGCTAATAGACTCTTCAGTTGGCTAACACTATAAAAAATGGATGCAAATAGCGACGGGGGTAGCGACGGCCCCGTCACTATTTTCTAGGCGAGAAAACTCCCGCGCAGGACCAGATTTTCTCGACCACGTGGGGAAGAGAACGCCACGTGGCACCAAACGAGGGGGCCACGTGTAAAAATATCGATGGGAATACCTCGTCTCTAATCCCATTGTAAATCCTGAAAATAAGATCCAGACCAAAACCCTATCTCTTCCTCTTTGGTTTTTCATCTCCACCTCTCCTCTCCATCTCCTCTAAATCATCTCCTCTCCTTCACCGTGACCATCTCCCTCACTGTGACCCTCTCCTCTCATTTCCCTCCTCCTCCGCCTCGGCCACACTGTCGATCCGCCTCTGCCTCCGCCACGGCCGGCCGCCCCGCCTCCACCTCGACACAGCCACCCCGACTCCCATCTTCTTCTTAATTTTTTATGTAAGTATAATTTTTTATTTGTTTTATATATTCTGTTTTTATAGTTGATTTATTTATATTTTTGTTATTTAAGTTTAGTTATAATTATGTTTTTGAGAAATTTTGTAATTTATGCGATATATAATTTGTATTTCTCGTGGAAAAAAATATGTTTTTTGTATTTTATGTTAGAATGAAAATTTGGAATAAATGTTGTAAATATATGCATGTTAAATTAAAAAATGTAATGGTTTGATTAAAAACTTGTAATTTCATATTTTATGTTGAAATAAGATTTTCAAAAATAAAATTTGCATTTCATGTATTTTTAGGTGAATAAGATTTGTTAAATTGATCAAAATATTGCAAAAAATTATGCATGTTGATATTTATTATTTATTTATTTTTGTGACAAATAAAATGCATTCTTGTGATTTGAATATAATTATTATTTTATTATTTGTGATGTTTATTGTATGTTTTATTTAGTATTGATATATGTACTTCTTTTGTAATGTTTTAATATTAAATTAGTTGAATTTCAAATATGTCCATTAAACTATTATTTAATTGTTTTTTTCACTAATTTAAAAAATCAAGTTAAAATCTATTTAACTATAATAAAGAAATTATGTTAAGTTGAAATAACTTTAAGTATAAAGTTAATTAAATGATACAAATTCATTGGACAAATTAAATTTCGATTAGGGCCAAAAATAAAAGAGCACGTGTAATATATATATATATATATATATATATATATATATATATATATATATATGTATACTATAAATAAATATAGAGTAGTTAAAAGCAATTTAACTATGAAAAGGAAATCTGTAATTGGTTGAACAAAATAATATTTATATAACAACGCTTACATAAAATATATATAGTATAGGTATGGAGGATTGGTATTCATATATATAACTATATATATAAATTATGTTAAGTTGAAATTAAAATAAGTATGAAGTTACAAGTTAAATAAAATATTAATACGGTATATTGTATTGATAAAAATTGAATAAAATGATGCAAGTTTATTGGAAAAATTGAATTTCGATTAGGACAAAAATAGAATAGTATAATATATTATACTATAAATAAATATAAAGTAGTTAAAAGTAATTTAACTACAATAAAGAAATTAGAATTGGTTGAACCAAATAATATTTATATAATAATGCTTATATATGCGATATCTATATCTATATAAATCAGACAAAATAAAATTATAAACTGCAAATATTGAAGTAAAATTTAAAATCTCAAAGGAAAAATTAAAAATTACGCAAACTTACGCAAGAATATGTGCATATATTGTAACCAACGCAACTAATTAGGGTAAACAATCGACTAACATATATAAAATGTATTCTGCAAAGTATTTGCAAATGCAATCGATTCGACTAGCTGCGATTAACACTCGACTAAAATTTATATAGTGATTGATGTGTACGTGTATTCAATTGGGGTTGTTTAGATCTTTCGAGATGTCTTTGTCTCAAGATTTGATGTACAAGCGTATTAAATGTGGTTACATTATATTAGAGTTTATGGATGACGTGAAGGAATTTATAAAATATGTCATGCAACGCAGCACCACTTACTTGAATGAAGGAAAAAATCGATGTCCTTGTTGGAAATGTCACAACGACAAATACTACGATGTAAACACCGTAGAGCTTCATCTAGTGAGGGATGGGTTCATTCCCGATTACTATCGTTGGATCGCGCATGGGGAGGAAGATATAGTAAGCGATGAGGACGATGGAGGTGATGATCCAATGGATAAATATCTGATATCATATCATCATATGATACACGACATTACAGGCCCCGGTTTTGATTGGAATCGTGAAGAGGAGCCGAACCATGAAGCGAATAATTTCTTTGAAAAAATTGACGCAGCGAATCAACTGCTTTGATCGGGTTGCGAGAAGATGAATAAACTCTCAGCAATGGCATGTTGACGATAAAGTCGAATCATCATATTTCGGAGCAAGCACTTGAAGAGATTTTGCAAGTATGTAAAGATATGTTGCCTGAAGACAACTGTTTGATGGATAGCTTTTACAAATGTAAAGGCTTGATGCAGTGGTTGGGTCTCCCATATGAGCGAATTGAGTGTCGTCCCAACTTATGCATGCTTTATTAGGAACTCGACTCCGAGCTTATATCTTGTGAATTTTGCAGAGAATTTAGGTTTAGTTCTAACAAACGCCCGTATAAAATAATGTTTTACTTCCCTTTGGCGCCTCATCTTAAATGTTTGTACACCTCGAAAGCTACTGCGAAACACAAGTGGTGGCATGCAGAACACGTCAGAGAAGAGGGCAATATGCAGTATTTCATTGATTCCTTACCATGGAACCACTTCAATTAAGTGAACCCTAAGTTCAGCTCCGAGGTTCGTAATGTTCGACTTGGCTTATGCACTGATGGGGTTTCAACCTTTCAGAATGACCGGCAAACTGTATTCCTCGTGATAGATGATTCTAACACCTTACAACTTGCCTCCCTTGATGTGTATGAAAAAAGAAGTGATATTCTTAACAGTAATCGTACCAGAGCAAACTAATCCGTCGCAAAAAAATTGATATGTTTTTCCAACCGTTGGTGAAAGAATTGCAAGAGTTGTGGTATGACGAAGTGCCTACTTACGACATATCGACTAAGATAAACTTTCAAATACGCGCTGCACTTATGCGGGTTGTTAGCAACTTTTCTGCATACAGTATGTTGTCGGGATGGAGCATGCATGGGAAGACTGCTTGTCCTTATTACATAGAAGACACCAACATTTTCCTCTTGAGATTCAGAGGGAAAGCAAGTTGGTTCGATTGTCTTGTACATTTCTTGTCGCATTATTCGAAGGAGCAGAAAGACAAGTCTACTTTTCACAAAGATAGAATCATATCCAACATGCTACCAGCTAATAAATCAGATGAAGATATCTTGTGAGAAATTGAAGCTTTAGGGCTGATGAAAGTCACTGAATTAGGATCAGAAGCAATAAACAATGAAGTGTCAAGGACTAGCGGGTGGAGAAAATGAAGCATACTGTGGAACTTTATTTATTGGAAGATGAACCTTATCAGGCACAATCTAGACGTGAAGTACATTAAGAAAAATGTCTTTGAAAATATTTTCAACACAATCATGAGTGTGCCGAGGAAGACGAAAGATAATGCAAAGTCTAGGGAAGACTTAAAGGAGATTTATAATCGTCCAGAGCTTTATTATGATCCAATTTCTAAGAAATATCTCAAGGCACGATATGCGCTAGACAAACAAAGAAAACAAGCATTGTGTAAATGGATTAAGAAATTGAACTTCCCTGATGGTTACGCGTCTAACATCGATCACTGCGTAGATTCTAATAAGTTGAAGATGTTTGGGATGAAAAGCCACGATTGTCATATTTTCATGCAACAATTGCAACCAATTGGTTTCCAAGATCTCTTAAAGGATAACATATGGATTGCAATTAGCGAGTTAAGCATTTTCTTCAGAGGTTTAACTGCTAGAAATCTAAATGTTGAGAATCTTCAGCTTTTGCATGAAAACATTCCCAAGATATTGTGTGAGTTGGAAAAGATATTTCTACCAAGTTCTTTTTCCTCAATGGAGCCTCTCCCTATCCATTTAGCATATGAGGCTATCCTTACTGGCACAGTACAATTTCGATGGATGTATCCTTTCGAGAGGTAATCAACTAGACTCGTAGACAATTTATATCACACTCTAACATATACATTTTAACTAATTTATTTCTACAAGTGTAGGTACTTCAAACATTTAAAAAATAATGTTAGGAATAAGGTAAAGGTTGAGGGCTCAATATGCAATGCTTACTTACTGGAAGAAGCAGCCGCATTTTGTTCCTATTACTTTGAGGAACACATCTCCACCTCGCACAATCGTTCACCTCGCAATTACGATGGTGGAGTCAGACGAAGTCAAAGTTTTAATGGTCACTTCTCAATATTCACCCACCCAGATCGGGCCTATGGGAAATCAAAGAAGTATTATCTCACGGATGACGAGTGTAATGTCGCACACTAATATGTGTTGTTAAATTGTCCCAAGTTTGCTCAATTCATTAGGTATGATTTAATCTTAATTATTATCTTATATTTATTCAATCGCAATCCTTACATTTTTCAATTCTCCTATTAAGATGTACGTATTGGAATTGCATTCCAAACATGTGAATATTACACAAAATGCCATCGATGAACATCTTGAGAAACATCACTCAAGTTGGTTTCAACAATTCGTAAGTCACTTGTACGTGGATATTAAAATAATTCTTTATTTTTGTTGTCTATTTGAAATTGAAGTTTATGACTGAAACATTTTTGGCGGTAGGCTTCATCATCTATTCTAGATACAACAATTCAAATGTTGTCATACAGCCCTAGTTGACTTTGCACCGTATACCACACGTATCTTGTTAATGGGTACAAACCGTGTCAAATCGCTTAAATAAAGATATGCGTAGTAGGGAGGTGTGCGTTAGGGCACGAATTATGCACAATGTGACAATGACTTTTATTGGCAATTAGAAAAAGAGTGATTGAAATCGAATACGATGGATTCCTACATATTTTGTTGTTCAAGTGTCAATGGTTCAATCCCATGATCAATGTCTGGACAAGAGTTCACCGATCCTTAAAAATCGTCGATGTACATTGGAATATGCGATTGAACAAGTACGAGCCTTTCATACTAGCCATGCAAGCTAGTCAGGTGTATTTTCTTTCATACTCAAGTGTAAAGAGATGTGCAGAACAATTGGCAAGCTACGTGTAGACTTCAACCAAAATTTATCGATGAACAAAACTTAGTCGAAAACGTTGATAGTGAGCCTATAGAACAAGATGATTTTTAAGAGCAGCTACGTGAGCATGATACTGAGGTCGATATTGATAACAATGTTCCAACTTCGCTAGTGAATCCTTGTGGGGCACACATGTCAGACGTCAAAGAAGAAGACGATGAAAGCAATAACTCCGACTTTTCATCGAATGATGAGGACCGTGACGATGAATTATGATACTTTCATGTTCAGTTGGTAAATGATGCAATTATATATTTTTTTTACTTGTCACATAATATTTCAAATGTTGGAGGTTCAACTCAAAATCCTAATTTAGTCTTTATTTTTTTTATAAAGTTATGTCGCCAGGTAGAGGTTACTCCCCATCTTTTGGTAAGGGTTCTGGTGGACGATCTGGTAGTCGATCTGGTAGTCGATCTAGCAAACGATCTAGCACTATTAGAGATCAACGGTAGGATGGATCACACAATTGTTCTCATGATGATGCTACTCCATCAGCATAGACTACTCAGGGTTATCAGAATCTACATCCATACCCATACCACCTTTCTCAGCAGACCCCATTTCTCCATCACACGCCTCCCTCATATTATTAGCATCCATCTACATCTTTCATGCCTTTGACATTTGTCTTTGGTGATGATCTCACCTCTATGCTGATGTATTCTACTTTACTTTCCTCCCTACTCACTCCACCCGTTGATGGTCGGGGTACGTTTAGGCAGGTATCGGGCCTACTATTTCATTAGGGGGATCAGCCTCTCCCTCACATCTTCATAATCGTACGCACGACCACCGTATAGTGCCACCACCACTCCATCATGATTTGCATGCCTCGTCCTCTCGGGGTCAGCCGGTAAAGCAGTCGTCGATTTCTTCGGCACATTATTCGAGTAACTCGTCCATAGGTATAGCCCCACGTGGACGACGACGAAGCAATACTACTAGCTAACCCTTAGTGCGGATATTCTTGGTCGTGAAATATGACAGATGGTAAGTATACGTATGAGTTTTACGATTACTTATTTCTTATAAACTTGGTCTAACGACTCGTTTTCAATTTAGTGGATAGAAATTACACCCATCTGACAGAGCTGCCCGGGAGATGACTAGGGCATACAAACATTCCATACATAAGGATGGTTATTCTTGGGAGCATGTCCCACAGCATATGCAAGATATTTAATGGAATAAATAGAAAGTAAAGTTTTTTAAGTTAATGTTGTTTCATTTACATAAGATTTATAAAAGATATATAATCGAAAAGTAGTTATAGATAAATTTAGAATTTTATTACTTTTTGCCGACAGTTGTCATTCGACTGGGAGCCATTGGATGATGCAGCTATTAAAGAGGCGTACGATAGGCGAATTGCCACTCGGTGCGCTAATTTTATTAGCAAGATGTGCTCTAAATATAAGAAGCATGTACATGTATCTGCTGAGATCTTCGACCACTATAGGAAGATGCAGTCCACTCCCAATTTTAAGAAGTCAGAGCGAGCAAGTAAAAATCGGAGAACTGAGACGGAGGGACCCGGTACAGGGATCGCAGTGCATACTGGTGGCTCAATATCCATTTATCAGCACACAAAGAAGCTGGAAAGTAATGTTATAATAAGTTTATATATATAATATACATGGATTTAGTCTCGAACTTAATCCTCTTTAAATATATGTTTTGTAGGCGAAGAAGTTGAATCAACCTCTTACCGCTTTAGAGTTATGTCTATACTTCCATACGAAAGATCATAACGGCATAACTTTCCTCGATTCGAGAGTAGAGAAGATCATCGTAAGTAAATAGTTTTGCTTTAAAATTTTATTTAGTTAATTAATGATAGGTATTAATGACTTGTGAATATTTTAAGTTCTTAATTTAGACAGCGATTTAGCGTGGGAAGATTAAGCTGACACAGTCGCGGCCTAACACCCTGATAGATGAGACCGAGCTATATTTGTCCGTCGCTAAGCGTGACGACAAAAGACGGACGTATGGACTAGGTGGACACCATCGGGGTCGCGGCGCAGACATGCTACACCTGGACGAGCAGGAGGTGGAGATGGAACTGTATCTTCTCGACCTATTTCTACTCCTAATGAGCCCGTCGAGCTTTTGCGGAGGGACTTCCAGGCAATGCAGACACAAATTCTTCAGGTTATGCAGGATCACACTCTAACCCTAGGTCAGTTACGAGAGGTCCAAAGCCATAAGAATCATAGGGAGCAGGCTCTAATGGACGGACTTAGGATTTCATTCGCATCATCACCTCTGTGAGATATTCCATCTGATGACTCAAAGACCGACGACGATCTCAACGATTGAGTTGACTTCCTTGTATATTTAGCCTTAGGTTGTTCATATCTTGTTTTGTACATTTTCATAATTGTAATTAATTTTTTTTGTTGTATTTAATTCATTATGACTGATGGACTTCTGTTGTTTACTTTAATTTCTTTTAGTTTTCTTGTCCTTGTAGTTAATCCGAATAAATTATATAGTATAGATTAAAATATATTATTTTAATAATAATTTTTAATAAACTTTTTATAAAGAATTTTTAAATTTAAATATTATTCATAAATAATATTATTTTGAATTATTTCATTTAAAATTTAATTTTACTTGAATTTAAAAAACTTCATAAAATTATTAAATAGTTAAATATTTTAAATATTTACATTTAATTTCATTTGAAATTTAATAATTTGTAATAAAGTTTTTAATATTTAGTTTTTAAAAATTAATTATATTTCAAATATTTAATATTTAATTTTTAAATATTATATTATATTATATTATAGTTTTTGCATTTTATAAATATTAAATGTTTTTTAATATTTAATATTATATATAATACAAAACTTTAAAAAAATCTCGTCAATTTAGCGACAAGCCCATCGTTAACCCCCAATCCACGTGGCGGCCAACGAGCCACATGGACAATTGGTGATGAGGTTTTAGCGACGGGCCCCGTCGCGAATTATCCACATGGCATATTCAAAGGAGATTCGACCAAAACCACATGGAAAATTTGCGACGGGAAATGGCAACGGGATTAGAGCTGGGTTCTCGTCGCCAAACCTGACACACCGTAGCTAAAATATTTAACGATGAGAATTTTAGCGACAGGGTTTCCCATTGCTAACACGGTATAGCGACGGAAAATATCGGAATAGCAACTAGTTTCCCCATTGCTAATCTAGTATCCTTTTGTAGTGTAATATGAAACTGACACATGGCTAAGTAATAATCTAGGGCTGGTCGAACTTGAGCTCTATCACCAATGCCTTTATTCCACTATAGTAGGATAGAGCTGAGGTCAAAATCTTCATCGAAGGTCGAAGCTGAGCTTTACGCCTCCATAGTCAATCACAAATGTCGGTCACCTATGATGTGTACTTGCATACAACCCCAAGTCTCATACCTCATGTGCTGCACAAGTTAATGGTGAGATCCCAACATCCCTAAAAGTCTAGTGACCCCTAAATGTCGCGGCCATCTCTATCATCACATAATCCTAGATACATGAACTACTTTCATATTCCAAGGAATGACACAGTTTTGAAATCCAACAATAGAATTGCATATCCAATGCATAAAGGAAATGGATGGAATTCACAATACCGTACACCACTACCTAATATCATGTTATTTCATTTGACTAAATGTCTCAACAATCAAGAATGACATAGTATATGATATGGAGTCAATGAAAGCATTAACCAACAACCAATGTCATGATAACACATTCATGGAATGAGATGAATCAACAAGTCATAGCATATGGAGTACAAAAAGCAAATCAGCGCAAATGGTTGGAAATAAATAATAAAATATGATGAAATGTAAATAAATGTCTCAATCAATTTACTTACAATCCACACAATATCCTAGGCTAATCCGGCCTCCTAATACCTTAAACTACGTATTCGAACTCCTGAGACTCTTTTTTAGGTCCCTAATATCATTTCATAGGTTTTAGAGTGCGTTCAGACATTTAACTAGGTTATTATAGTTGTTTAAAGTGTTTAAAAATGTTGATTTATGTACTATCATAGCACTTAGTGCGCTTGGTATTTTGTTGATAAGACGGTATTAATATGTTTTTAGTACTTTATTTTTGTATATTTAATGTGGAAAGTTTCCAAAATGTATAATTAATTATATTTATTGGTCATTTTCAGGTGAAATGGAGTGCGCGGTGGAATCCAGAGTGGAAAAATACTCAAAATGGAGTATTTACACGCTGTGTTCAAATGCTGAAAGATTTGCCTCGAAATACATATTACGCAGTAGGTAGAATAGGAGATAGCATACCAAATAAAGTAGGGGAGTGACACAGTTAAGTCACTTGGAAACAACTACTGTTAGATTGCCTTGAGATGTGTGCATCATAATCACCCACAAAAACGCATAAAATGTGTGTTTTCTTCTCTTCTAGCGCTACGTGTTGCCTCCCGGTTTGTCCACATCGTCATACACCAGCTCTCCACCAATCAGACGCAACCACGTGGCATCAATACGTCATCATGCACAATAATTTCTCTCCTCGCTTCAACCTCCATCAAACACGCTTCGGGATCTGTGTTGTGCGGTTTCTCAGAACTTCGGTATACTCATGCAAGCTTTCTCACTGCCTCCCTTACTACCACGTGACGCGTCCTCTACGCCCAACACCACGTCATTGCAACTCGACCAGCAAACCCGTAATTGCCATGTCAGCGCCTCGACCAAAAACGCACCAATTAGCGTGCAACACGTGTCTTGAACCCCTATTTTTTAGCCAAAAACAGCCCCTAGATGCTTTTCGGTGCACCTGTTACGAGACCAACCCTCAAAATTAGTTTCTCACCTCTTGAGACAAATTTTTAATAGTTTATTATATTAGGAACTTAGGTCTTATTATTTAACACCAACTTTTATATTCGAAGATCGACTTTCATATTTTTTAAACGTCGTAGTTTGGCTATTTAAATCCTTGCCTAGGTAGGAGGGGAAACAAGTCGGGATTCTTGATTCATGGCATAACTTGTGAGATCTTTTATTTTATTGTTTAATTTCTCCTAATTCATTGTTGTTGATTTTAAGGAATATGGTTTAGATCTAGGGTATGTATGTGGTCAGTGCATGCTTGTAGGTGGACAATCTATTGTTATATGGGCTGATATTATCCGTGTAATTGTACTATTGGACCAATAAAGTGACGAACACTCACCCGTTTATCGTAAAAACCTTTTGGTTCTTGAGTATTCCACAATCGAATCTCGGTTAAATCGAAAGAGGATGTGATTCGGTTATCTAATATTAGTATTCCCACGGATCCCAAATTATTGCGATTAATGTGTTAAACCCGATTGGCGGATGTGTAGGGTTATGCATTAATTAGGGAAGTAGTTAGTGGCGGACGTCATGGCTATCGAGATCAGGGGAATGAGGAATTTATGGCGAATGTCGATTTTCTATAGCTAATCTAAGAAAACTTAAATTAATAACTTTTTATGAAGGATTGAAGACCATGATGTGCCATTGAGTCTTAATCCTGATTTGTGGAACTATAAACCTAGGTGTTACTTAGGTATCCATTAATTGTTTAGAAAGTTATTTTCGTTACTTTATTTATTTATTTTATTTAGTTTAGTTAATTAAATTATTTTTCCTTAAAACCCCCGATTTCCTTTTGTTGTTTTTAACCATAGAAAGAGTACCAATCTCTGTGGGATCTTGCCACTATTCTACAAAATAGTTTGTTTAGGAGTTTTTATTTTATTGACACCTTTGGCATGCATCATTTGTCTATCACACTAGTGATCTCATTAGCGCGCTACCCAATTTCTTTATCATGCTATACATAGATAGCGCATTAGTTGATCATACCTAGCATGCTATGTGTAGAAAATTCAAAATTATGCACTTTGAATTCTTAGTTTTCTCCACATAGGGCTAACACCAACACCTTGGGACCCTTGTTTTAACTCGCCTAAAGATTGAAAACAACCACCATAGTGACTACAACTCATAATTACATCAAATTCATTAAATTAAACTAGACTAGTGGTGTAAATGAAGTTACCTAGTTAATGAACACCGACAACTTGATCTACACCTCTTACACCCATAAGATCTTCCCAAAAGTTGTTAATCTTCACGTATTTCTTCTTCTCCAAGCTCTCTAGAAACTTACTTAGCTTTTAAGTTTTGAAAATGAAATGGTTTGGTTGATCTTGAGGTTTATATATGTAAAGAATAGGATTGATTAATGGCCATTGATCTTAATGTACACATGTATGGCCTATATCTTGACACATTTCCCACTAACTCTCCACTATCTCTTACTAACTAATACCAATTTAAACTAAATTGGTCTCTTGATGTGCCAACAAGTATCTCGAAAATCATCAAATGACTATTATTTTAAATTGCAAACATAGGTACATTTAATACGAAATCAACCATAGTCATAGTAATACTACTATTTAAGCTACACTAAGCCTAAATAAACTTACCACATCACCCTTCACCCTGGTTCCATACCAGTATGCATCTTAAGGTGCGTCCCTACTCACGTCTTGACACCTAAACATATATAGGAGTGACTTAGTAGCTTACATATATACAATACACTAGGCATAAACCATAACAAATCTAATATATACTTCAGCCACATCGTCTCGATCAGTGCACGTATCTCGATGCATGTCCCACGTCACAGGCCATTAATCCTGATTAAGGGATTAAACTTGGATTCAGAAATTTGAGCCTCGACAACTCTTCCCAACTAATAAAAATTTTGTCCTTGAAATTAAACTTAAGTTAAAGTTATACCTGACTCGAAAAGGTACGAAAACTTATCTCACATATAGTTTTTTTGTTCCCAAGTAATTTTTGAGTCACCATGGAACTGCCATTTGAGTAACACCTTCAGGATAGACTTGCCTCTAAACTGATGTACCCTTCGATCTAGGATCTGTATTGGCTAATCCTGGCAAAATACATCCTCATTCATGTCGATCTGACCTAAGTCAACCGTCAGACTCACACCTACCTTTGACTTAACTAGTCGAAGCATAGAAATATGGAAGACTGGATGAATCCCCGACATTTGTGGAGGTAACGCAAGCTCATACGCAACCTTCCCGACCCGTCTTTTGATCTTGAAAGGCCCGATAAGTCTCACTGTTAGCTTGCATTTCAGACCAAATCTTTGAAGACCCTTTTAAAGAGAAACCCTTAAATATACAAAGGCCCCCTCCGTGTATGTAAAATCACTGCGATACGTGTCGTCATTCCACTTTTGCCTCTCCTAGACCCCTTGAAGCCTCTGGTGAATCTGATGTACCTTTTCCATGTGGTCAATAACAATATCAAGCTCCCTTAACTTTTCATCATCTAGCTTAACCTAAAATGATGGCGAGTGACAGGATCTGTCATATAAAGTCTCAAATGGCACCACCTCAATGCTAGCCTGATAATTGTTATATGCAAACTCACACAATTGTAGGTACTCCTCCTAAGATCTGCTAAACTCAAGTACAAAAACCCTGAGCATATCATTAAGAATCTGAATCAACATCTCAATTTGCCCATTAGTCTGGGGGTGAATGGGTTTGTTGAACTATAGGCACATACTATTCTACTTTTGCATATTCCGCCATATCTTGGATGTACAGATATCATCTCTATTTGACGTGATATTCAATGGTACACCATGTAGTCTAATAATCTTCCTCTTAAATAATATGCTCAACTAATCAAATGTGTAGTGACCTGCAATTGGTAAGAAATGGGCAGATTTCATCAATTTGTCCACAATCACCCAGATATAATCATGTCGACAAGCAATCCTCAGCAATCTTCTGACAAAGTCTATGGCCATGTCTTCCTACTTTCATTATGGAATGGGAAGCGGCAGCAATAATCCTTTGGGTCTATGATGATCAACCTTTTCCTACTAGGAAATTCTATAGTTTTTGATGAACTTCGATATGTCCTCTTTCATCCCAGGCCACTAAAAATGTCTCATCATGTCATGGTACATCTTGGTCCGCCTGGATGAATAATGAATCGGGAATGGTGTGAATATACCGAAAAATCTCATATCTCAACTCTACTACTGGCGGTATCCACAATCTGCCTCTAAATCTTTGACACTGACCCGTCGTCTTCATCCAATCAGTATAATTAGTACTCTGGGCTAAATCATTGAATCATAGGTATAAGATATCAGCTCTATGACCCTTTGACACTCTTTGTGTAGATAATATCTGAAGCCTTATATATGCACAAATCATTACCTTAGTGTGGGTAAGAATATTTGAGTGACTCATCATCGTCGCTACCTCTAGTAATCCATACTCATGCATCATATGGTATCTAACAACCTCGGCATCTCCAATAGGTATCGTACTCAGCGCATCAACAACTACGTTAGTTTTTTTTAGGTGATACTCAGAGAAAATTCATAGTCCTTAAGAAACTCCAACCATCTACAATGTCTCATGTTCAACTCTGTCAATGTGAAGAGATATTTTAGACTCTTACGATCAGTGTAGAGTGTGAACCTTTCTCCATACAAATGATGTCTCCATATCTTCAAAGCAAACACCACCGCTGCCAACTCTAAGTTATGAGTAGGATAATTTTTCTCATGTATCTTTAGTTGTCTGGATGCAAAAGCCACTGTGCCACTATCCTGCATCAACACTTAACCTAGACCTATATAAGAAGCATCTATATATACCAGGAGTCCCTGTCTAGCCTCTAGCAACACCAATACTGGTGCGGTGGTCAACAACCTCTTCAGTTGAGCAAATGCCTCCTCGCATTCCTCAAACCAATCAAGTCAGATGTCTTTCTAGGCCAATCTGGTAATCGATGAAGCGATCTTCAAGAAATCCTTCATGAATTTATGATAATATCCTACTAACCCCAGAAAACTCTTGATCTCCGTGACTTATATCAATGAAAGCTAATTCCATGGAACAAAAAATCAATAAACTTTGTTGAATTTTAGGCAAAATTTATCGATTTTTATATGGGCAAAACGAAACTCAACTTGACTTTCAAAGTGTAAAAAGTTGGCGATGTTTTAGATAAACATCGATTTTTTTAATTTTTGGATCACATGTGAGCAAACAAAAACAAATAAAAAAACTACAAAAGTTCGATCAATAAAATCAAAATAATTAAAAAAACCCTAAAAAGGGGAATATTCATACTTACATCTTGATTTGGTCATGAATCGACTCCTCGCAGACTTATAATGCTCTATCTGTATCATCTTTCCATATTGCTAATTTGCTAGTCACCTCACCTCAAAGGCTAAAAAGCACTTCACAGCTCACACATTCACGTGAAAAATGGGAACTTTAATCACTCACCTCTTCTTCTCTTTCCATCTTGAACTCAACAACCCTCTGACCTCTCTACTTTAAATCTCATTCTCCTCAGTGTCCTTAGTGAAGGGACAAAAACTAGAAAATATTTCAACACTTCATAGTGTTCACACACAGTGCCCTAATTTTCTGTGAGGAGGCTGAGGAGGTTAGGAAACAGAGGGTCAAAGAAACGAATAGGCAAAGGAAGGAGGATGGCTCATCTTATGAGATGAGGAGTGCAAAGAGGTAGGAGAGGTTAAGAAGGTTAAGGGTTTAACTCGGAAATAAAGAGGATCGCTTGAGGGGTTTCGATCCTTGGTGACGACTAATGAGTGACAAC
Source organism: Stephania yunnanensis (assembly GCA_039657365.1). Lineage (NCBI taxonomy): Eukaryota > Viridiplantae > Streptophyta > Magnoliopsida > Ranunculales > Menispermaceae > Stephania > Stephania yunnanensis. The sequence continues at coordinate 23,586,034 of CM077589.1, read as the reverse complement.
GAAGATGAAGAGGAATAGGTCAAAAAAGATCATGTAGCCTGCTAGAGGGGAGGAGTAACTGAGTAACACGACAAAGAAGAATAGGTCGAGCATTCGAAGAGCCGAAGAGGGCAGTGAGAGAGATGGAGAACTTTGATAGTGAGAGGTGGAGAACATAACAGAGGTGAATGAAAAGTTAAAAGCCTAAAAGCATTGATTCATTTACAACTTCAAAGCCTTTTAATTAGGGCAAACTTGGTGACACAGATTGGGACACGCATCCACTTCACTTTGTTGAGTATGTCTTTTATAATTGCATAGAGATTCGTTTGCACAATTTTATAAGTTAGTTGATGAATTAGTCCATGATCAAACAAACTTGAAAACTAGAGTTTTTTTAAGTCTATATATGATTTGTGTATTGCTCACCAAAAAAAAAATGAAAACGAAACAAAAAAAAACTTATAAATTGTTATGTCAAAAAAATGTATATAGTATATTTTTTTGTCAAGCCAAAAAAAAAAAACAGTTTATAAACATAGACAAACTTATTTATTTGTACAAAATATATATTAAGTATAAACATAAAAACCCTAAAAAAACAAACTTATAAAGTATACATTATAGTTTAGAAAAAATATATTTTACAAACACTAGTTGAAACTTATTAAAAAAAATGACAATTTGTAAATTTGTTCTAGCCTAGTGTTTTGTGATTTAATCATTTAAGTACATTGTTTACATACATACAAAGTTTTTTTTTTATATTAGTAATTTAGTATGTAGTTTTTTATGGAAGTGTATAGTTGTTTTCAAATATTGGTGTACTTTTTGTCAAACCAAACAAACTTACTCATTCATTTCGTCTAAAAAATAACAATTTCATTTTTCCAACAGCCATTTTATATTGATATAATTTATATATAATATTAGTATATGCTGATACATTTTATTTAGGAGTGTCTCCTCAAAAAGATTGGGATATCAACTGGAAATATGGAGAACCTATTAATGGTAATCGACAAAAAGCACGCTATAGATTTTGCAAGCAAGAAATCAAATGGGGGGAGTGTCAAGATTGAAAAAACATCTTGCATGAGGTCTCAAAAATGTTAAAACGTGTCCAAATTTTCCAAATTCTGTCTGTGGTGAAATGCAAATACATTTGCATGGAAACTTAGTTGATAGGGTTGAAAAGGAAAAAACACAAGGCATTTACTGATGATTTGATGGAACCTCCAAGAAATCTTGAAATTGATGATGATGATGATGATGATGATGATGATGATGATGATGATGATGATGATGATGTTGTTGTTATTGTTGTTGTTGTTTATCCTCTGGATTGCACCACATATTATAAGAGAACACAACATAGATTGGCTGTAAGGAATTATGTGGAAGAGAGATGGGAAGCTGAATAACAACATAAATTCAATAGGGTGAAACCAAATTATGGTCTTTCAACTCATGAAGCAGGAGGAGCTCAAGTGGATGTGGGTTTAAAAACCCTATTCGAGGGCAAGAAGCTCACAGAATTGGATTTACACGTTCATCAAGTGTGAGATAAACAACTTTTCCAATGGACGTAGATGGCCTCGCGCGTTCAGCAAGCGTAAGAAAACCAGATTTTTCTCAAGATCCTGATTACCTTAGAAAGTCAAATGCTAATCAAAGGCGGTTGAACCTGACACCGAGGAGCTCATTAAAGAAAAAATTCAATAGGGTGTTGTCAAAATTATTCTATTACAGTAGCATTCTAGCACATGTTGCTACTAACAATCCCTATTATCAAGCTACAACATATGTAATAGCAAATCGTGGACCTGGATTCAAGGGACCTACAACGTATGAACTTGTGCATGGCCTTTTAGATGATGAATATAATGAGTTGCATACGTAGATTGCAAGCTTGAAGATAAGATGGTCACAATACAGAGTCACAATAATGTGTGATGGTTGGACTAGACCGACGAGAATGTTGATAATCAACTTCATGGTCTATTATGATGAAAAGGCAATCTTTCGCAACTTTGTTGATGTATCAGCTACAACAAAGGGCCATAAGTTTATTTATATAAGTTGATGGTTGATGTTGTGAAGAAGGTGGGAAAAGAGTACGTTGTCCAAATTGTAACTGATAATGGATCTGCTTTCAAGAAAGTTGGTAAAAAATGATGGAGAAATATAATTTATTTTGGACACCTTGTGCAGCACACTGCATTGATTCGATTCTAAAGGATATTTGAAATCATAAAAAGTCAAAAATATTGTTAATCAGGCTAGAAAAATTAGGAATTATATTTACAATCATTAGACCTGGGATGTAGCATCCCTAACCTAATTTGGGTAATACCGAGTCTGATCAAAGCCCTAATTAAGCCCAGATTACCCTTACCAGACTTAACTAGAGTCAGCAGCCTTACCTCTTCACCTGATAAGCATTGTTGTATATCGACTATCAAAATAAAACAATTAATATGCGCAGTGGAAATCTAAAACCTTTTCGATAATCAAAATATGATATACAGTATTAAAACAAAATAAGAATAAACCTCGGTTATATAAATCACCCATCCCATGAGACATTACAAATCTGTAATTTAATACAAATATATAAGACCAGAGGAAATCATTACATCAAAAAGAAGTTCAAGACTTCTATAACTTCTCCATCCCGTAGTTGTGGCGTTCGTCGGATCTACCTGTAATGTTAATTGGGGTGAGCACTCCAACTTGCTCAATAAATATGGATTCACACTAAGCATCAACATTCCATATAATAATCAAGAATATCATGCAATAACAATGTGCACCACTGATATCTAACAAGAATATGGAAATCATATAAATCAATACATAAACGGATGCAAAGCAAATGTCTTGGATTAGTACACTGTGATCCACATTTTTTATTTATAAAACTAGGGTCGATTACCTATCGGCGCCATTAATGGGATTGCGAAACTAGCACATCATGCTTATGTGCTCTATAGCCCATCCATTAATACCCAATGGTTCTATCATAAGTCCCCTAGTGTGTATGCAATCCATAGAACCTATCGAATTGAGCAAGAGTTATATATAGGCTGGGAAGGGAACCCATCTCCTATAAACTTATTCTCAAAACCAGGAGTTATAGCATGGTCACGTTATACACCATTTTCCCTTTCTTGAAAACCACCATAGTGTACATAATCTCCCATTCCATTCCAATAACTACATGAGTTATATATACTAAACATCCAGACAATATTGATAAATAAGTCAATTCGTACTTAACTTGGGTTAAGTCTCCGTCTAAATTTCCTAACTTTCAAGACATTTAACATTTCCTCGGTATTCCTCAACCTATCACCAATCATTTGGGATCAATATAGGTTCATTATACTACTTTTAGAACCCCTAGACCAGTCCCTAAGTCCCCTAGAAGTTATTTACAAACATAGCACATTTGATGGTTTCAGGGATCTAGTAGCATGCTACCTGCACCAGACCTGCAAAAGCAGTACGCTTTTGCTAATTCAATTCGATCCAAAACTCTTCTAAATTCAACAATTACACTCTCAATCAATCCCGGATAACCTCTAATGAGGTTATAAACCAATTCTACTCATCAAACCACATAATTAACTAAATTACTAGCATCACCATCGAATTGAACTTCAACAAACACAAGAACAAATCATACCTAAACGTTGATCTCATGTTGTTGATTTGATTAAGCTCCTCAATTCACATTAATTTAGCTCCCCGGATTGTCCCCTTCGATCCAAAATCGAACACGAACCCTCGTCCTTTCTCTCGTTCTCTCGAATGTTCGAAATGAATCGATAACAATCAACTTTTGTTTAAATATAAGGATTTTTCTCGAGATACGCATCACGCTATCTCGAAACCGATCACGTGGTTGATGCGTTAAAATGACACTCATTAAAGTGACAAGAAATTTGACACATCAAGCACTTACGCTTCGTTCGAGACGATCTGATAATCTATATATTTTCAATATTATTTTATTTTCTAATATATATTTATATATTTAAAAACATATAAATATATATCGCTTATTATTCATCAATAAACTCACAAGACATGCCTATAAGTGTCCTTAAGCGTGCACACTCGTACCACTACTCCCTCTTCACACTTGGTGTTGCGGTGAACCATATTTTATTGGGTATTTTTCGTTTAATAGGCTTGTTTATAATTTTCGTATTATACAACAACCTATATATAGAAATTGATTTAACAATTCATACAAACACAAAACGTAATGCAAACGCACACATACGCTAATCGAGGTACGTCGAACTTAACCACTAGCCTAACTCGGATTAATTAAGATTTAGATTAGTACTAATCACCAGCTTAAGGTAACAGGTCGTTACAGTTTCCCCAATTTATAGCAATTTCATCCTTGAAATTAAAGTAATCTGAAATGACCTGAAGTTTCATAGAGAAATGGAAATTGTTTTTCATACTTCCGCTCTCAGCTTAGTTCCTCATCATTGTGAAACCCTCATTTCACTATAACCAAAAGAATCTCTTTGGTTCTTAGCTTTTTCATCATATGATCAAGTAATCCACTTGACTATTTTTTGTAAGATAAGTCTTCCCGAAGATCACATTCATTCCAACCAATCCCGGGAATGAAATGAGTCTCTATTTTTACATAACATTGATATGTGGAAAACATTTTAAACTCCAACTAGCTGAGGAGGCAACTTTAACCTGTAAGTATTAGGATTAATCTGTTCATGTACTTTGAACGACTTAATAAACCTTGAAGTTAGTTTACCTCACAATCCAAATTTATGTGAATCCTTTCATAGGTGAGACTTTCAACATAACATATTTGTCTTTTGAAAACTCCAACCACCTAAAATATTTATCGACGTATCTCTTATGTTATGTTGTAGTTAAACGCTAGCGTATCTGCTGCATTTCGTTTGTGTAGTTTTAAATTAATTTTGACTCCAATAAACTTAGATTTCAACCCCTGTCTAGACACTTTGGTGAATGACATGGTTGACCATACAAAGTTTCAAATGAGTATTCCAATATAAGCATGACAGCTATTTTCATAAACGAACTCACACGGAGAAATGTATAAAAATCAATTACTCTGGTTACCCATCGGTCTATTAGTAGTATACCATACTAAGGTTAAGATCAGTTCTCTAGCTATCACAGTAACTCACTCCATCCTCTAGACGTGAATCTGGGATCTCTATCTGAAATAGTCGACACTGAAGCACCCTGAAATCTAACACCTCATGTATGTATACTTTATATAATCAGTCAATAGGATTTCGCATAGAAATTGGCAAGAAATGCACAGACTTCACCAACTTGTTAACTACAATTCTTATCGTATAGTGGTTATGCAAACTGAGAGATAAGCTAGAAATACAATCCACCGATCTATATTCCCATTACCATTCAGAAGTAGGCAGCGAATGCAATAAACCTCTGGGTTTTTGTGTTCAGCCCTAATTTGCTAACATATTTCATATCTCTTCATTATCTCCACATCATCATTTTTTCATCCCAGATTAACAATAAATAAAGGTGCCTCATTTCATGATATTCCTTACTGTGCTATCATGATGAATACAGTAAAGAGATCTATGAGATTTTCGTAGCACTTATTGCCTCACCTAATCCTGAACCGGAATCTATAATCTATCCCTAAACCGTAATGCACCACTATCAGAGATTGACTAATCAAGATAATCAACACTAGCCATTAACCTCTAACGTTCTATATAATCCTGATTAGCCTTCTGACAATGAATCACCACTAAATTCTCTCCAATTCAATTTGAATCTGAACTCAAAAGATCAAATTAGTAGCTTCAAAATTAGCTCTCTCAGTTGATGACATGTCAGCTAAGCTCACACAAATCACCATCACCATCATTTCCTTATGAATCTAAACTGAGAAGCTCTATCAATAACTACATTTATCTATATACCAGAATTGTAATTGTATATTGATAGTCTGGTAACACCTTTATGTGTGGTTCTATATTACTCAGGCTCTAACTAATTTCTATCATTACTTCTCGTTCTACCAATTAACGACGAAGTAAAACATATAAATTTTTAAGGTAAATACTTTAACCTCATATATAGCCTGCTAAAATTCACACCAGAGAACTCACAAAGTAAATATTTCTTCCAGTAATTCATACTTTCCAAGTCACAAGCTCGGAAACTATATTCTTTGAAAACCATGGTCAACTTCAGATATATTGTGCTAAGATTGAGAAGGGTTCTTTCCAGATATTATATTTTTCTTCCCCCCTGATAAGCAGATTTTTGGTTCTTTACCGAAATAACAATATTGGTTCTCCACAACTCTCAACTCTTCCACACACATATATCTCGCTTAATTTTTCCATGAGAATTTAAACCATAATACTTGCAAGATATTTAAAAAAAAAACTCTGTCAGTTTTACAATTACATCATCAATAACCTTTAGTTGTCACCACAACTTTAGTTAATTCATCATTGATGATGAGCATGAGCCGTCATTCTTATCGAGCAGGAACAATATAGCCCTTCAGGTTATAATATTATTTAGCTTTCACTTGCCTCGCTTTGTGTTTCAAGTTCTAATAATTTTACTTACATACTCAATGTTTTGATCTAAGATCATCCTTTCCAACATCAACAATTAGTCGTCATCCTTAACCTACTTGATAATCTCAATCAATCTCCCCAATTTAATTCATCACTCAATTAGTAATCCTTAGTTTAGCTCTCATCTAAGCTCTAAAGAATAGACTTATAGTTATCAGTCTAGCCTACTCAACTGATGATATGCCTGCGTAGGACTTTCTTGTGTATTTGGTATAACTACCAAATAGTTTTCTTGAGATTATCAATCTCTAATAGTTCTTCTCTTAATTCTAGAACTATATACGTAGAAGTTATAGCGACATTTTAGCTTTCTTGTTTCACCCACACCTTCTTACGTAAATCAAGATTCTTAGGACAAACCTTTAACTTATTTCAAAATTTAAGTTTCGTCAAGCAAACATTGTAGTCCAACTATACTTCTACTTTCTCCAAATGTACCCTTGCATTTGATTCCAACTTATAAGCATCACATACTTGAGTTAATTGAATAAACCACACAATGATACCATAGATCCTTGTATCAATCGTTGGTAATATCCAGTTATTTCAAGCTTACATTTCCTTTTTACTTTATTCAGTTAACTCAAGTTCATTCCTTTTTACCTTTGTATTGAATATGGGAGAACTTCATATTGTCTCAATTACATTCAAATCCCCTGATTTACTGTTAATATTCAACATTCTTACCATTGATTAACTTTTGAGACTTAGCACTAGCATTTGCAAAAATCTAGTCTAAACCCATTTACAATTACCAATTTACAATTTTGTACAGTAATTGCTCATACATTCTCTAAGTCTTCAAAAATTCTATGTTATTATTGATAACACAATAACAACTTCATTACAATAGGGTTTTCCTTCACTTGACACCCTTAATTTATGAAAATAGCATGAGTTCTAATAAGTTCTAGTGGTTTCCACCATCCACTTAAAATGCTCCAGCACACGCTTGCAATCATCTTATAAATATATATATCCTTGGCTCTAATCATTTCACTGTGAAAATCAAATTTCAACTACCTCTGAAGAACATTTGATTTCATTTATTTTCAAAATGAGTTTTCAATTCTAAGTAATGAATACTCATTCCAACTATTACACGTCAATCTCGGATTCCTCAAATCCTTAAATTCATTGACCACTAATTCTCCCCAATTTAAAATATACCAATCAAATAGATCATACTAGGATATCTTACCAACTCACTGTTATATTCTAAATTTAACTTTCTTTTATTATCTGATAAACCACTTATTATTCTAATATGAATTCAGACCATAACTTGAATGTCAACTTCATAACAACTTTTAAAGTGTAACTGCATTAGTGGTTCCCTAACTTCCATTAGGCTTATATTATTTACCACTAATTTGTTTACTAAATATCTTTCATTACTTCCATACTAGTCCCAATACTAGCTTTAAATCATCTCTCAAAATGGTCCGCCATCTTTGAGTTTTATCCTGAAAGTCATTCAGTACTTCATGATTTCATCATTTCCATTCTCCTATTACACACCTCAAGGTCTTTATCCAATAGTTACTTCTTCACTGACTATTATTTACCTAATAATATCAGTGAGAACAATGACCATTGAAGATGTTACTTGGAGAAGAGTTTTATTTCATCTTTGTAACTTTTCTTATGTCTTTCGTTTTTGTCTATCCCCGAGATTAAGACTCTACGGAGCTCTTACCTCCAACGCCTTCTCATATCATGAGAAATAGATGGAATTCAACCATTTTATTATCGTTAAGGAAAAACATACTTTCATATCTACCATGTAGATATAGTATACACAACAAATAACATATCTCAGTCTTTTATCTTTTGGTTACCCCCAAAATCACAATAAAACCATTTATTAAACCCTAAGTTTATACATAACTTGATACCATTCTCTAAGTCGATAAACTTAGGTTTCGTTATTATGGTAATCATAATACTTTAAACTTCAAAGTAGGCAAACATTCACTTCAAACACCATCCACAAGTGAATTTAAGGTCAAAGCATTATCCATAATACCCAACTGTATTAGTGTTACCACTTTATCTCTGAAAGTGATAAACCATAAACTCTGGCACCCCACTGTATCAGAGTTATTCAATGTAACAAAGCTCTTAAACCTTATCCCTACCATCAAGGTTATAACAGGCTTTAAACCGAGTACTCTGAACCTTTTCTATATTAGAGGTATTCCTTGATTCTATCAAATCATTATTCTGAGATTTATAAACCATGGCTAACCAAGGCCTTAAAACTTATGGCTCTGATACCAAGCTATATCAAAGCTAATAATCTTAAGCTCTGAGGTAAGATCTAAATTTACCTAACCTAGGCTTTGATACCAAGCTGTAGCATCCCCTAGTGTGGGGAAATACTCAGCCTGAAACCCTTATTAAGCCTGGATTACCCTTACCAAACTTAACTAGAGTCAGTAGCCTTACCTCTTCACCTGGTAAGCACTACTTTATATCGACTATAGAGATAAAATAATTAATATACACAGCAAGAATTTAAAACCTTTTCGGCAATCAAAATATGATATACAGTATTAAAAAAAACCAAAATAAACATCAGTTATATAAATCACCCATCTTATGTGACATTACAAATATGTAATTCAATACAAATATATAAGACCAGAGGAAATCCTTACATCGAAGAGAAGTTCAAGACTTCTATAACTTCTCCATCCCGTAGTTGTAGTGCTCGTCGAATCTACCTATAATGTTAATTAGGGTGAGCACTCCAACTTGCTCAGTAAGTAGTGATTCACACTAAGCATTAACATTCCATATAATAACCAAGAATATCATGGAATAACAACATGCAACAATGATATCTAACAAGAATATGGAAATCATATGAATCAGTACATAAATGAATGCAAAGCAAATGTCTTGGATCAGTACATTGTGATCCCTATTTTTATTTATAAAACTAGCATTGATTACCCACCGGGGCCATTAATGTGATTGCTAGACCAACACATTGCACTCATGTGCTCTCTAGCGCATTCATTAATGCCCAATGGTTCTATCCTAAGCCCCTAGTATGTATGTAATCCATACAACCTATCAAATTGAGTAGGAGTTATATATAGGCCGAGAAGGGAACCCATCTCCTAAAATTTTGGTGATCTAATGTATGTCACATTTTGAAAATGCGCTATCAATAGGAGGCAAATTTGTTGGCCATGTGGACACGCGAATAGTGTCTTTTGAAAATGCGCTATCTATGTAAATCATATGGTCAGCCCACGTGGACGCCTACGTGGACACCTACGTGGACTGAAATTGGGTTTACATGAATAGCGCATTCGGAAAATACGCTATTCATGTAAATTGATCAATCCACGTGGACGCCCACATGGAGATTTAAATATTTAAATATTTATATAATATTTATATAATATTTAAACATAATATAAAATATATATTATATATATTTATTTATATATTTATTTTATATATTATATTTCTATATATGATATACATTTTATATTTTTATATATAATATAAAAAATATATATTATTTATTTATATATTTATACATAATATAGAAAAATATAATTAGAATGTCACTCCAAGTGACACCCAGCCCTGTGCAATGGCATGCGGGACCAACGTAAAAATGAATGTGCGCAAAATAGGTTTTGGTGCATAACATGCGTGGTACGTATCTCTAAGCGCGCACGACGTTTGCATGGGTTGTCCACCTAGATATACATGTGTATTATTTACATTAATTATCCACCTCGATATACGTGTGTAACGTTCGCATGGATTGCACGAGGTTGCACGAGTCGAGATATATGTGTCTGACGTTCAAATGGTTTGCACAAGGTTGCATGGGTTGCCCACCTTGACATATGTGCATGGTGTTTCCATGAGTTGTCAACCTCGAAATACGTGTGTTATGTTTGCATGGATTGTCCACCTCGAGACACGTGCGTGACGTTTGCATGGGTTGTCCACGTCATATACGTGTGTGTTGTTTACACGAGTTGTCTACCTCGAGATATGTGCGTGACGCGAGTTGTCCATCTCGAGACGCACGTTGTCCATCTTGATACGCATGTGTCGTTTGCATGAGTTCTTCACTTCAATACATGCGTCTGATATTTCAGTTGAACAAATAACTCCTTTTGAGAATGAGTCATTCATACACTTTAGTATTTTGTATAGATAGCTCCTTTTGAAAATGAGTTATTCATACAAGTTTCTTCCACATCATCAACCATACAACGCCATACATCCACCTCATCATCAATAGCTCCTTTTGAAAATGAGTTATACATTACTTTTGTAATTTTAAAGTAACCCCCTATTTGATGAATAAAAAAGTAAACCCACCTTATTTCTTAAAAAACCCCTGAGGCATAAGGCGATGCAACGGACGGCGGAGGCCGACAAGCGAGGCGAACGGTGAGGCCGTGAAGGGGCCAATAGAGAGGAAATGGGGACGTCGAGGTCGACAAGAGGAAAGAGAGAGGCTGAGACAATGAGGGTTCGGCTAGGGACAATAGGAGACCAAGAGATGAGGTTAGGGTTTTGGGGCTAAGGTAGACGAGAGAACGAGAGCTTAAAGGGGGGGAGCAGATACGGAAAGGGAGGATATAGGGCAATGACGGCGAGAAGGAGATCAAGAGGGACAAAGACGAAGGAGGGTAGAGATGGTGAGGAGATAGGGCAGAGAGCGGAGCTGGATATCGAGGGAGGAGAGAAAAAAATCAAAGGAAGGAGAGGGAGAGGAAATGGTTAGCAGGTGGGCCTGACATTTAGCTACGAGATTGGCAATGGGGTTCACCCCATCACTAATCCCATACTTAGCCCAATTACCTTGTTGCCACGTGGCCTAGAAAAATCCCCTTAGGCAAGAATTTTTCCACATGGTAACGGGGTTGTCGCTACCCCCATCGCTAAAAGCTTCAACGAGTCAACGACAGCCCCCATTGCTAAATAGCGATGGTGAATAACCCGTGAATAACCCGTTGCAGTTGCATTTAATTTTTTTTAGTGTTGGAGTTAAAAAGTGATTTATGATATAAATTTATCAATATAAAAATATTATGTTATAATAACAAATTTAAAAAAATTATAATATAATAACAAAAATTGAATAAAATTAGGATAACAAAAATTGAAAAGGTTAAATATTTTTCTGAACCTTTATAAAAAGTTGAAAAAGGTTAAATATTTTAACGAACCTTTATAAAATTTAATTTTGCCAATGTAAACCATTACTCCTTCTCTTCACCTACCAACAAGAAACTTTTTTCACAGATTGCCTCGTTTATTTCCGTTACCACTACCCCATTAGAAGTAGAGGCAGGCACACTAAACACCGAATCTGGTAGGGGTCCCTAGCAAGAGCGACCGACATGGCCGGCGTAGTCCGAGAACGCCGCTTCAGCACCGGCACTGGCGCCCCCACCGCCGCTGGCGCCACCTCCCTCCGCGGCCTGTTCTCCTACCGGGTCTTCGTCTCCGCTCTTTTCACTCTTCTCTTCCTCGCCACTCTCTCCGCCCTCCTCTCATCCGACCAACACCAACACCAACACCAACACCAACACCAACACCTCCACCACTATGTAAGTAGTCGATCGATCTCCACCTCGAATCGATCGATCCACTTATTGCATAATTTAATTACTTTATAATTAACTTCCTGTTCTGTCCTCTCACTTTCTCTGAAATCCCTCGCAGGTCCTCCCCTCCTCCGCCTACATCCACCGCACCTTCCTTGCCCTCAAGTCTTCCAACCCCCTCAAGACCCGCATCGAGCTCCTCTCCAAGCACACAACCGACCACCTCTCCCTCCTCAACGCCTACGCCTCCTACGCTCGCAAGCTCAAGCTAGACTACTCCAAGCAGCTCCTCCTCTTCGACCACCTCTCCCGCAACTTCTCCGATCTCGCCACTCGCGCTTCCGCGTCCTCCGACGACACCCTTGCCGCCGAGGACTCGCTCAAGCATTTGGAGAAGGAGTTTAAAGAGCGCGTGAAAACCGCTCGGTTGCTCATTTCCGAGACCAAGGAGTCGTTTGACAATCAGATCAAGATCCAGAAGCTTAGAGACACCATCTTTGCTGTGAATGAGCAGCTTTTGAAGGTGAAGAAGCAGGTGGTGTTTTCGAGCTCGATCGCGGCGAAATCGGTCCCCAAGAGCTTGCATTGTTTGGGAATGAGGCTTGTGGGGGAAAGAGTTGCACGGCCGGAGAGGTATGTGGAGGTGAAGAAGATGGAATTCGAGGACTCCAGTTTGTATCATTACGCGATCTTCTCGGACAGTGTAATTGCAGTGTCGGTGGTGGTGAATTCTGCTGCCAAGAACGCTGAGGAACCTTGGAAGCATGTGTTCCATGTAGTGACTGATCGGATGAACTTGGCCGCGATGCAGGTTTGGTTCACAATGCGTCCTCCGTACGGTGGTGCTCATGTTGAGATCAGGGCTTTGGATGCTTTCGAGTTCTTGAATCCGTTTTCGAATGACAAAAATAGGAATTCTAAGTATCTTTCGATGTTGAATCATCTTAGGTTTTATCTTCCTGAAATGTATCCGAAATTGCATAAGATGGTGTTGTTGGATGATGATGTGGTAGTGCAGAAGGACTTGACGGGTCTGTGGAGGATTGAATTGGATGGGAAGGTCAATGGAGCTGTGGAGATCTGTTTCGGATCGTTTCATCGTCTCGGGCATTACTTGAATTTCTCTCACCCATTGATCAAAGTGAGGTTCAATCCCAAGGCCTGTGCTTGGGCTTATGGAGTGAATGTGTTTGATCTCGATGCGTGGCGTCGCGACAAGTGCACTGATCAGTATCATTACTGGCATAACATGGTGAGCATTGCCATTTTGATTCTTTGATGCTTACTTTTGAATTTGCTACTTCTTGTGGTTTGGTTTCTTTATGTTTTGATGATTTTCATTCAGAATGAAAATGAGAACAAAACCTTGTGGAAGTTAGGCACTCTGCCTCCTGGATTGATTACATTCTATTCGACAACGAAGCCGCTCGATAAGTCATGGAATGTGCTGGGACTAGGTTACAATCCAAGCATAAGCATGGACGAGATCAACAGTGGCGCAGTCATACATTACAATGGAAACATGAAGCCATGGCTTGACATTGCCTTGAACCAATTCCGGCCCTTCTGGACAAAGTATGTTGACTATGAAATGGAGTTTGTTCAGATGTGTAATTTTGGCTTGTAGATTTGTTCCTTTAATGCTATCTGTGATAGTGCCCTCATTACTTATTAACCTATGCTTTGTGATTTGTATGTCTTTATACTATTATTTCCTCTCTATTCCAAATGTAGTTATGTCATGTTGACTGCTGAGGGAGATCTGTATTCTGATAAGGTTTGGTTTAACAATGTACGGAACGGGACCAAGCATCTTGAAATGAAGATGTGATGAGATTAATGGTGATTGTGTGTAATTTACTTTGTATTATCTTCCTTGTTCTAATAGGCGTTTTGATGGTTGATGGCAATTATGCTTTCTTTAATATGGTTTAACAAATGTAGTTATGTCGTGTTGACTGCTGAGGGAGATGTTTATTTGGTTTTCCCTGCATTTCCTCTTTTTTCTTCATTTGTAGACAATGTTGCTGTGCATGTTAATAAATGATCTAATCAATACATCTAATCAATACTGGGTGTGTATGGCAAAAAAAAGGGGGTCAGCACGGATACGATCTAGACATTCCCCTTAATAATAATTAAAAATTGTGTCGAGTCCGAATACTTCTCTTAATAACAATTAAAATAATATTCAAAATTCAAGTCTACGCAAGTTTTCATATAAAAATAACATCATTACCGAAATTATAATACAAACATCAAGAAAATTTTATAATACCTTTATAAATAAATAAAATATTATTTAAATTAATCACTAAATGAACACTCGTTTTTTAAAAAACTTTGTCTGAATCCAAACTCATTTTTTAAAATGGACAAAAAAAAAACATATCTAGACTTTATTTATTTTGAAAAAATTATGTCCAAACTCGCTTTAAAATTATGTCCAAATCCGTTTGAAGCAGGTCCAGACAAATGCGAACAAACCAATCTAAACACTTTTTGTCACCCCTAAATTACTATGCACCCAAAGGTACCGACAAAAGTATGGGACGAACGTAGACCCTAACGTCTTTTTATGGTAACCTATAAATCTCCAATGCACGATCTGGTTTGCTCCTAATTTTCAAGGCGTTTTAGTCAAATTCATTCTTCCTCAAGGAGTTACTACTCTTCATTTACCACACTGGAGAGTTAAAGAATCTATCACGCTCCCCCAAGTTCGTCAAGGAAACTTTTGAGACTAGGTTTTCCAACATCCAGATCATCAATACAACTAGAGAATTTACAGAACAAAATCGAACAAAATTTATACAATACCATCCTACCTTCCTAAGTCTCGTACAAGTGATAAAAACTCAACTTTGAACTTAAAAAAGGAAAGGCACGCCATGACCTCACCACCTGGTTTTGTATCGGATCACAAGCCTTACTAATTGCTGCTTTTTTTACACTGGTATTTTCTGTTAGAAAGATTGTTGGAAGTTTCTGCCGCTGAATTTGACGACTTGCTATGATCTTCAAAGCTTTGAATTGGATCTGCGAATGACCTAGTGCACGGCCACCTGAATAAGGATGATAAAACTTCCATTTAAAATTATCATAATACGAGGTTTTAAACATGATGCATTGGCACAGGACGACGATGCAAACCTGCTGGACTTTACAATCTCATTATCTATTACCACTTCTTTGTCAAATATGTTCCCTGGCACAGAAGAAAGAATAACACGATTACTGCACTGCAAGTCTTAAAAATATGACTAAAAAGAGGAAACCACTCTTCAGAATATTAAAATAACTCAATTGATTTGCCAACCACTCTTCATAATATTAAAATAACTAAATTGATTTGGCAACCAGGCCCAACAAATTAATAGCACATAATGCTACTGTACCAAATGACTTGATAGATAGAAAAGAAAAATAAAGCAATATCCTTTGACCAACTAAAGCTTGAAGCTAATAATCGACCGATAGCTAGAAATGGTACAAGTTGCTTGATTTTAAATAATAGTTCTGCCCTTTTGCATGAGCCTGAAATCTTCAGCACAAGACTCAAGTCCAGTATATAGCACAGGCAAAAAAGTCAGCATATAAAAAGCTTCACAGAAGTAATGATGCCATATAACAGATTCGGAATGACTTGAAATGATCAACTTGATGAATAGAGTTACTATTCACCAAGTCAAAGAGATGTTTTAGCTTGAAATGTTCTTTGCCTCGAAAAAATCTTACTTGAAATTATCTTTGACTTGATCAATAGTGTCATTATTCACCAAGTCAAAGAAAGGTCTTTGACTGGGAGAATAATGGTGTCACTATTCATCAAGTCAAAGAAAGGTCTTTGGCTTGAAATGCTATCTTCGCTAATCCTAAGCCCTCCTAACACCAGATGATGCGTATGTTTTGAAGCAATAGGCCGCATGAATCCCGAGACGAATGGCGACAACTTTCCAAAAACACAAACTGCAAAACAGACCCGGAGTAAGCGCATCCGGAGAGACCACTCAATGCCTAAATTAGATCAAGGCTCTTGAGAAAGAATGACTTAAGAGTTAAAGAAGAGAGCATTTCAAACCAAAGACCTCTCTTTGACTTGGTGAATAATGATACTATTCATCAACTCAAAAACCATTTCAAGTCAAATACTTCTTTTGACTTGGTGAATACTACGTTATTCAGAGTGAGAGTCGGAGACTTGGTGTAGGTGCAATCTTTTGAAGTAATAAATCTACGTTATCTCCACCGTTGACGTAAACACATTGTTGAACCACGTAATTCTCTATCTCTTGTGTGCGTGTAATTGTTTGTTTGTTGTGATTACTCTAACTAGACATATTCAAGAGGATATACCATGGTGTATGCTATTTGCAGATGATATTGTCTTAGTGGATGAAACAAAAGATGGAGTGAACACGAAATTAAAACTCTTGAGGAATACATTAGAATCTAAAGGCTTTAAGTTGAGTAGGACAAAAACCGAATACATGCACTGTGAGTTTAGAAACACTAGATATCGAGACGACGGAGTGGTACAATTAGGGGAAGTAGAAGTTCCTAAGGTAAAACACTTTAGATACCTAGGATCAATTATACAAAATGATGGTAACATTGAGAATGAATTCAAACTAGATGGAAGAAATGGCGGAGTGCAACAGGAGTGATTTGTGATCAAAATGTTCCTACTAACTTAAAAGGAAAATTTTATAGGGCCGCAATTAAACCAGCTATGCTCTATGGAAGTGAATGTTGGCCGGTAAAGCAACAACAATTACATAAAATGAACATAGCAGAAATGAGGATGCTTAGGTGGATGTGTGGTAAAACTCGTAAAAATAGAATAAGAAATTTAGAAATTCAAAGACAAGTAGAAGTAGCACCAATTGATACAAAGATTAGGGAAGGACGGTTGCGGTGGTTTGGTCACCTGCGAAGACGGCCTACAAATGCCCCAACTAGAAAACTTGACTCCATAAAAACTGTAAAGGCAGACCAAAGCTAACATGGGATGCATTAATTAGGAGGGATTTGAATGGTTCGAAAAGCTCACCATCAATTGCACTTAATCGAGCACAATGAAAAAGTTTGATCCATGTAGCCGACCTCATTTAATTTTTTGTTGTTGTTGTTGTTGTTGTTGTTGTTGTTGTTGTTGTTGTTGTTGTTGTTGTTGTTGTGATTACTCTAACAAATATCCTGAGAAAACTATAAAATATTACTAGTATGGAGTTTGAGCTAGATACTAAAAAATTGGTCATCAAATGCATATGATGTAATGGGCTTGATTATAGGAATTCTTAGTAAAACCAAGAGTCTGACATTTATAAAATTAACATGAAATCAATTAGAATCCTTACCAAGAATTTTAATGCACATGTAACACTTCTAAAGGATATATAAAGACTGCTCACCTCCATACAAGGTTTTTTTAGAGAAGTATTTGGCCTTTAGACGATGAATGTAGTCATCTTGATATTTACATTGCTTTTTGTTGCAGTGAGCAACATCAAAATCCCTGAGGAAAATAAAACATAAGGGGCCAAACCATCTTTAATCCGCATTTTGCACTTCAAGTCAAATTCCACAAATTGACACTAAAAGGAAAAATTAAGTATTTCCTATATGCATATGACGGTAGCACCATAGTAGTACAAAAAAGTCAAGCATAAAAAGGTAAAAACTTTCACATACATTTTTACATAGGAATTTTCACAAATTCACAAATGCGCCATGCATAGAAGTAGGATAAACGATTAGGAAAAGTACTTGAAGGTACAAACTTGTATTATGTTATTACCATGTATAGAAGCAGAAATATCAACGGATATAATGAAGTAAGCGAAAAGGTAAGATTACCATTATCATTACCGCTAACATGTAATATTTAGAGTCATTCCATATAATTTGTAAAAAGGTTTTCTTTAAGTTGCTATCATTATCATGTTATATTTCAGAAAACTAAACCAAATAGACAACCCTTCAATTTGGAAAATGACAATGACCTAGACTCGACAAAAATAAGGAAGCTTAAAAAGGAATCAAAAGTAAAAAAAGATAAAACAACTGCTGCAGCAGGATATTATGGGCAAACGACGAGGGAGGGGGGAGGAAGATTTTACTTATATAAAGCAGTAGAGGGAGGAGAAGAATAGGAAATGAAAAGAAAACCTACATAGCAACAGTAGAACCAGAATTGGTGGTAGATTATATGAAAAGAAAATAAAGTATGTGGACGAAGTATCCCAATAGAATGAAGTCATCATATGTATCCATGGTCGAAGAAATGAACAGCGTGGAGAATACACAGCAGAAGGATGAAGTGTGTATTGACAGACAATGTTGGCCGCAAACAAAAGATAAGGAAGAAATTTAAAGTTTTGCTAACCTCTTGGCTAAATCAAAAGCAGTGCAGACATTAAATTCGGTTCAAGACATAGTGCTTCCTAATTGTTGAATTCTTGGATTCTTGAATGTATCATGCTTTGAAACTACATTTATAGTATTTAAATGAAACCTGAATGTTAAAATCAAACATGAATGGAACTCTTTGCAAACAATAAGAAATGAGTCCACTAACCCATCCACCACAAAACTGTTTTTTAAGTAAAATCAATGGCTCAATACATTCAATAGAGCATGAGTAGACATAGCACCAATTGCCCTCATAAAAATACATCAATTTGCTAATCCTATATGTTCAAAAGAACAACATCCAACTTCTACAAAGTTGAATTTAAAGCACTACAACTGCAATATTAGCATATTGTGACAATCAATTGTTGCTCTCTTAACAATCATCTAGAACGCAACAGTGCACAAACACACCACTAGAATCATAATACACTAGAATCATAATAAGAAAAATAACTTCTGAAATGAAAAGAAACCTAAAACTTCCAACAAATGATGAAAACCTAAAACTTCCAACAAGGAAAGACAACATGATTAAATAAATTGGTCCATTGTAAAGTACCAACATGCCAATCATAAGCGCAAATCCACACACAGTCATTGAGAAAAAAGGTTTAAAAATTGACAAACTTCGGCGAAGTTTGGGCAAAGTTTGTCGATTTTGAGGTAAGCAAAGCGAAGTTCATAGGTACTAAAAAAATCGCAAAACTTCGACTCAACTTCGGCTAACTTCGATCGAACTTCGAAAACATCAATGCAAGTTAATAAAACATGAAGTAAAATTATTATGTTTCATGAAGTTGGGCAAACTTTGACTATGCTAGAAATATACTTAAACTTCGGCTAAATTCGAATAAAACATAGTTCTAGCATCTCTAAGAAGAAACTTGAGTTTTCTAGCATTTAAAGTGAAATTCCATAAGCTTTCGCACACAGGCAAATTTTTGTCAAACTTTCATCGTCGAAGTTAACTTCCTCGAATTAATTCCGAATTTTAAGTGAACAAAGTCATAGGCGAAGTCGAAGTTTCAAACCTTGTTGATAAAGATGCACAAGTGAAGGAGGAGGAATTGGAGCTAATGGTAAATCCAACAACTACAATGGCAATTAAACTAGTCATATCAAATTTGAATAGATCTGAGATTTATTTGATAAACAAAAAGTAAACAATTTAATTGGAAACACCGCCAATCAAAAGAGAAGATCGGTGGTGATTAAAAACCTAGAATCCCAAAAGAAATCCCCACCATGAAACTAATGCTATATAACTATAAACAACAACAACAACATAGCCTCAGTCCCAAATTAACTGGGGTCGGCTTAGATAACTATAAATCAAATATAAAAAATGACCAGCTCTTTCAAGTACAACCCCACCCAAACTCCATTAGTACACAATGTCGACACTTGAGACAATGTAAAACCTCACTTTCTTTTTAGCAATATACAACCAAAATAAATGAACCACTAGAGTTCTGATCGTCTTCCTTTTTCCAAATAAACTTCGTGTTGGTATTTGTGATAGACAAAAACTTTAACTAAATTTTCGCCCATTTACATAGTTGGTAGTCGTCTGATTTGATAGTCCAACAAAAGCTTCTTAGAGATTTGCTAGAAAATAGAGCCAACGCATGAAAAATGATAATTAGCACTAATTAGAAGTAAGGAAAGTGGACATGGTAGCTCAGTTTTGTTCCTAAAGAACACAGTGTCGAATTAAACTTCAATAAATTTACAGGAAACGACGTCCTACAATAGATTATATATGATCAAAGAATTAAACACCTGAAACAACAAAATTGGATGCCAAAGGCCATATCACAAAGTTCGACAAATAGTGGAAAGATATGAGGTAAACTCTCACGACCCATTCTCTACATTTACTCGAAATTCAAGCTAGGGATCGAGCTAAGACTTTTAAAAGATTTATTTAATCTCCTAAGGATTGCATTAAATTGAGCACGATGGAAAAGTTTGATCCATGTAGCCGACTCCAATTAATTTGGGAATGTGGCTTTGTTGTTGTTGTTGTTCTTGTTCTTGTTGTTGTTGTTGTTGTCGTCGTATTTAATATCCTAATGGTGTGTTCGTTTGGGCTGATCTGGAGATCAACCCAACATTGGATTTAGCAAAATGGGATTCGCACTCACAAGATTAGCATGTTATCCCAAAATGGCAACCTGTTCGCATCGGCACTTACACATCATCCACATATAAAAAGAATATGATTTTGCGAGCTAGTGTTGACAACTTCGACTCTGCACACAAAAAATCTGCTGAAGAAGACGACCCGATAAGCTAGACAACGCCTTGGCAACTTACCCACTACCCTATTTTCAATTTTATGTGAGCAAAACTCCAAACTTACTGTCAAATCAATACCCATCTATGGAAAACTTTCCCAAAATAACAATTCTTGATTACAGATTAACAAACACTTACCAAACCCAAAATTGATCTATCTTTGACAAACAAAAGACGACAATAAAGCAGGGCCATCCCAAATGGTGTGCACCCAAAAATCTCTTTGTTGATCCACCAATGGTTTGAACAAGTTACAAAAAATCTCTCGGTGATTCACGATTGGTGTATGCTTCACGATCTGGGTACCTTCTGGAGATTCTTGGAGATCCGAGATGATGGATCGAAAGATATTATGGGCGTTTTTGAGGTTGTTGGGGTTAAGCCATTTGAGCATTGGTGATTCTTGGCATTGTTGATGTCGCGAAAGGGTTTGGACTCTAGAGAGGTTGGGGAAATGGAGTTGGAGTAGATGCTTGTTGAAGTCTTGAACATGAACGTAGAGGTGGAGAAGTTAAAGGCTTGTTGTGAAATTGCGGGCTAGGGTTCATTAGGGCTATATAAATTTGGGGGCATTTTTGTAAAGTAGCTAACCTAAGGCAACGAACTAACAAGCACCAATTGGGAGGCGCCTTTCTTTCAGCCCCTACACGACAAATTCTGGAATCTGTTTGGATTCGCAAAAACGAAAAGTGAACGTCTAACATGACTCGAAACTCAGACTAGTTACGCTAACACTCCCAATCAAACACCTTTAAAAGCCTACCTTAAGTTTCTACCAAAATTTCAGCAAAGTTTCCCCTTAAATATTAGAGCGTAAAAATTTGTGAAACATGTTATATAAGATGTTCATAGTTCAATGAGAATTTACAGATGCATTTATATACAAAATATAATCATATAAATAACATCTCATTCATCCATCATGTCTCACACATAACACTACTCTCTAGGTGTCATGTAGCTAATCATTTTCCCAAGTAAAATCTAACTAGATTTTTGTTTTTCTTTTTTTTCTTTTTTTTTTTTTTTTGAGGAAACTAGATTTTAGTTTTGACTTAACCTACATAGTGAATCATCAACAAAAAGAAAACCAATAGAGTGATTAAATGGGCATTTAAAGACTAAAAAACTATAGAACTCAGCATGCATAAAGTTGTGGTCTCCAAAAGATCATAAAAGATTGAATAAAAGGTTTTGAAGCCTATTTATCATCTAATCTTCATAATACTCCTCTAGTCAGCTACGGCATTGCCCTTGGTTGTTGATGGATCTGGAGTTTTAAATAATGAGTTGCAAGGCCCGATGAGGAAAATAGAACTCCATATACACATCCAATAAAAATAGATCATGCATTTTCAAATAATCAAATAAAGAGATATGACACACAATTCATAGCCAACAATTCACAAGAATGGACCTTGCTGCTATTAATTTTCACATAATATTAGTAACTGGCATTCGTATTGGTTTACTAGTTTAAGTTAGGATGGAGAACGGCTACAAGACATCCACAATTTATACATGCAACTCGCCCCTACCACAAGCTCAATGTGTTCAACATGGAGCTTGGCCACAAGATATCCTTATCAAATGCACTACAGACCTTGCCTCTACCACAAGCAAAAAACATGTTTAACATAGAGTGTGGCCACAAATATCCTTAACAAATGCACCACAGACCTTGCCCCTACCACAAGCTCTGCGTATTTAAGACGGAGTGTGGCCACAAGAAACCTTAACAAGTGCACCACAGACCATGCCCTTGTCATAAGCTCTAAGTTATTAAAATTGTTTGTCCTCGCACGATGTCCTAATCAAATGCACCATGGACCTTCACCCTACCACAAGATCTACATGTTTAACATGGAGAGTGTCCACAAGATATCATTATCAAATGCGTCATGGACCTTGCTCCTACCACAAGCTCTACGTGTTTAACCCAGAGCATGGGCACAAGATATCCATGTCATAACTTGTATCAATAAGCATACGAATTTTGAATTTGTATTATATATAATATGGGCAACATCCAAACCATTCAATAAATCTCAACCGTGACCAAGACAAATAAATAAAAATGTATATGGTGATAGTATAACACACCAAACAAAGAATTCTACTCACAGTGATTGGATAGAATTTGAGTCCATCATAAGTGAAAACTTAAGCACCCAAAATTCCACAACGAGGTCCTATAGTTGGAAGAATATAAACAGCGTGCATCAAGAACCAAAAGTGCCCAAATAGGTTTCATATTCAACTAATAGACAACCCAACTTCAAATATTAATTCTCTTAGCACTTCAAATTTAAATATTACATTAAGTCCATTGGTCACTACGTGTCAATTCGACTCAACTTTTGTGTGATTTAAGAAGGTTTCACTTTGCCATTCCTACGGGATTTAGGAGACCATATATTGTAGCGAACCCTCGATAAGTCATTCAACAGCATATTCCATTTAGTTAACTTACTAGAGAAAGCCGACTAGCCTCATAAATTCCATAATATTAAAGAAAGTACTTAAATTTCTAATTCATGAGCTTCATCAACCAATTCCATCAAATTTAAAGCACATAGGAGTGCGCTCTAAGATTTTATTAAATCTCAAGTGTATTAGCATTTGGTTCTATATAAACACTACAAATTAATAGCTCAATGTATTTCACAATGCTCATGTAAATCTTGGATGCAAATACAATATTAAAAATGAAGATGATCCCCTTTCAACCAATCAAGTTGTAAATTAGAACTCATCCATAGTCAAATTTAGAAATTAAGGCCTTGGATAAAGCATTTGATTAAATTTCTTGTTCAAAATCAACAAGTTGAAATTCATAGTTATATTGAATCCTAACATAACCAAACTATCTATAAGCGTCTCTCAATTAGGATCTAGAACAAATAAAGTTTAAATTAGACTCCTCATGATAGCTAATCCAAACTAATTTCATAGAGCACTTCTACGTCGAATCTTTTTAAAACATCCTTTAAAACTACTGAAACTTAATCCAAGACACATCAATATAGATAGGTGATTCTAACTACACAAATGGCTCGTATGAAAGCCAATACTCATGTCTAAACATAAGCTTCAAACCAAATGCCCTATCCAACTCATGATATTGGTTAATTACATCAAACCAATCAATCCACCTTAATAATACGCCTTTCTCTTTTCAAAATAAAAGCAACACGAAACAACTTTTCCTTCAAGTATTTCTTCAAACATATGAATAGTAGTTTCTCTAAGTTGCTATCTATTTCTAGATTCCATTTCCTTTAACTATTGAACACCATGTAGCCATCATGGATGAGTTCAAGTGTACACAAAAATTCAGTCCAACTCATTTATATTTCAATTATTTCAATCGTTCAACAAGTATTGAAAAAAACAAAAAATTCTTTTAAACTCCTCAGTTCAAATATAAAACTCACCCAAAAAAAGATTAAATGCCCGAGATTATACCTTAATCACTTCTCATTGCTAAATACCAGCGTCCCCGGTCAGGAGACAACTAGGGTTGCTACACTCCGTCTTCCTTTCGTCTCTCTCTCGCTGCTCCTATCGCGCGGCTTTTCAGCAACAAGGTATTAGGGTTGCCGACGTTAGAGTTGCCGCCGGCAGCCAGCCTTCTCTCCCTCTGCGTCTCGGTTCTTCTCCTTCCTTGAACGCCGCTACGTTTCCTTTCCACTCCTCTTTATTAGGGTATCGTCTATCGAGGTCGGAAATCTCTCTCTATATATATAAAAGTAGGAGAGATAAAGTTTAAAAGTTACCCTATCTTATCATTCGATTTTTTCATTTTTCTCAATTTTTTTATTTTTTTTTTTATTTATTTATTATTTCAAGAGATATAATTATACATTATGTCTACATTTATTAATACTAGTCGAAGAGCACGTGCACGTGAGGGAGATATTAGAGAGAGAAGGGAAAGAGATAACCGTGAGGAGAGAGAAGGAAAGAGATAACCATGAGGAGAGAGAGAAAGTGTAATGAGTGGAGTAGAGAAATGTGGAGGAGAGAGAGAAAAAATCTTCTAAATCCCACTTTATTAGGAAAACCCGCATGGACTTATCAATTAAATTACCAATTTATCCTTAATTTTAACTATTTTATCAATTCACACAGGGTCATTGTTGGGACTTTTAGCCAAAAAGGCTTCACGGTTAACCGTTTTGGGATTGCTATTATAATAGTATAGATTTAATAGTGGTTATCTTATCATTAATAGATTGAGTACGTTGAACTTGAAATAATTAGTAAATATAAGGAATTGAGTTATTTTTTGTTATTTATTTATTTATTATTACATGAAATATAATTATACATTATGTGTACATTTATTAATAATTAATAGTGTTTATCTTATCATTAATAGATAGATTGAGTACGTTGAACTTGAAATCATGGGTAAATACAAGGAATTAAGTGTGGTGCAAATTACATTCCCCTATAAATTTCAACTCTCATCCATTCTTCTTGCAATCGACTTAGTTTTTTTTTCCTTCACCATTCAAAAAATCACAAATAAAAATCAATTTTATTATACCTAACCTTATATTCCTCCAGTTCTCAACCAATTATCACCCAATGAATTCAAGATATGATCGATGGATTACAACGTCGCCCGTACATTTAAAAGTTGTTCTACTTATCCATAGCTTCATGCATCCAGTAATATAACAACCATTCATAACGCTTATAAGCTAAACCACTTTCGATCGCCCTCCTTTAGGTATGTTTACTCTATATTGGATCTAATCGTTTGGTACGTTTTCCAAAAGTTCAACACTAAAGTGAATCATTATATCTATAACACAAATCAATAATCACGTAACATTTATGCTGCCTTCGTTATGTTCTCTATTGGTTTAAATTCTTCAATTATAGTGAATAGATGATATGGAGGAATTTAAATTTAACGGTTATAGTGGATCAATACACATTACTGAATGGGATTATCATTGCTTAAAGATGTTGTTCAATTCTATTAAAAGAATGCAATATAGTGTTTTGCTATTTCTTATTATTATTGTTCTTTTACGAACCTTTCGTTTGACTCGATGAGAATAACTATGAATATAGTGTTTTATTATTATTATTATTATTTATTATTATTATTATTATTATTATTATTATTATTATTATTATTATTATTATTATTATTATTATTATTATTATTATTATTATTATTATTATTATTATTATTATTACACCTGCGCGGAGCGCAGGGAACGACTAGTTTGATAAAATAAACCAAATAAACAAAGGGTGCGAGTATTAGCCCTCCAATGCAACAACAACAACAGCATACCCTCACTTCCAACATAGATCAAACTTTTTTATTGCGCTCTATTATTAATAGCCCACAATAAGTTAGTTCACGCTCTAAGTACCCCTTAATTATTAGTAAACTCTTCATTAGACAACTAATTTATATATACTCTCATGTCTTCCCAAAGAAAGCCTTTTTTCATCTTTGTCTTCAACCTCCAACTCTTATTGCTCATAATCTTTTTCTCTCTCTTAATTTAATTTGCTCCATATGCATTCTAAAATTGATCCTTTTATTTTTAAAATCTAAGATTCAACACAAATAAATTATTCTAACCATTTAAGAATATGAATCAAATATCAACCAAATACTATAATTAAGATGTCGCATTTCATAATGAATTGTTGAGTGTAAGGACAAAGAGATGAGAAGAGGTGTAGAGATTAGAAAATAGAAGAGAAAATGAGATGAGTCGATGATTTATTTGGGTAAGATATAGAAAATGAAAATTAAGTAGAAAAGAAGAAGGTGAGTGTAGTGAGTGAGATAGTAATTTAGGATGAGTTTAAGGTTTCATTTAGAGAAAGACGTAGAGAGTGACAAGTAAAGTGATGAAGGGTGTAAAGAGTGAAAAGTCTAAGGGAAAAAGAAATGAAATAGCTTCATGATTTAGAGTGAGTTTATTTATGTAATTTTGCCTAAAAAACTTTTAGTTTAAAAATGTATTAAATTAAAATGGGGGCTCATATAAGGTAGTGGGGACTAAGAGTCACCCCCTTAATTTAATAAATTTTAAAACTAAAAGTTTTTAGGTAAAATTACATAAATAACCTCACTCTAAATCATGAATTCATTTATTTTTTCTCTTTTACTTTGAGGCCCGCTATGGGCATCCCACCATTTCATGAAGACACCCATTATTTTTCTCATTTCCCGATCTAAAATGTAAAAGACTATTTTGCCCCTTCATATATACACACCCAAACCCCACAAACCATTTGCAACTCAAAACTGGGGCACCCCACCACCTTGAGGAAGAAGTGACACAATTGTGTTTGTCGATCGTTTATCGATTCTTGTGACTTGACATCATCCGACAACGAGGTAACAATGTTTGACAACCGTACCATGCTTTGATGGAACTGTAAATTTGATTAAAACTGTGAAATTGATGATTTGTTTGTCAACGTAGGGTTTGGTAAATTCGACCAATCCGAAGTTGTTTGCACTATAAAATGGAAGATTGTACTGTTATGGTGCAAGAGGAGGTTGAAGTTGAGGTAATATTTGAAATTTATCGTGTTTTTTATGCTGTGCATCAAGTTTTCTGTCGATGTGTGCAATTGATTCGGCCACGCAGAATCGAGATCTAGAGAAACGTCTCGGGCAGAAAGGTCCGAGATGTCTACGTAGATCACGTAATGGAGTGAACGATAGATACTGGTAGTCTCGGTATGGAACAACCGAGACTATGAAGGAGTTCTCGGTTGTACATGAACGAAACTCTGTTTATAGTGTTGGACCTGTACAACCGAAACCTTGTGTTTTTGGGCTTTTTTGGTGATTGTGCTGTACATTTTGGTTGATTATAATGTTACACTGTTTGTATTGCAGGTAATGCCGATTTCTACCTTATTTCCAGACTACAAGGATACTTTTGCACCTTGTAGGTCATTCCCCTCTAGAGAAGCGGCTATTTCATGGCTTCAAATGATAGGCCGAGAGAACATGTTTGTGCTAGTGACGAAGCACTCTGATGTTGGGGGCATTAAGCGCAGGGGAAAGGTGAAACTTGCATGTGAGAGGTCTGGAACATATAGGGGAATGTCTCAAAGAGTTGGCAAGGGGAAAGCGGCAAAAATCTCTTCGAAACCAAGAAATGAAGAAGAAGAGGAAAATGGGAAGACTCAAACGAGTACGAAGAGATGTGGATGCCCTTTCCTTATCAACATAAAGGAAAATGTTGACTCCTTGTGGTATGTCACTGTTATATATGGGAGGCACAATCACGACCCCGCGTACAACTTGGACGACCACTCATTTGCCGGAAGATTGGATAAGGGGGAGCAGGATGCAGATGACAAAGGGGAATGTGAAGCCAAGAGACATCCTAAATACGTTGAAGCAAAGAGATGTTAGAAACGTATCGACAATGCAGAAAATATATAATGCAAGACAAAAAGTCTGAATTGAGGATGCGGGTCGGAGGACTTAAATGCAACAAATGTTGCACATCTTAGAGAAGAATAAGTGGATGTCATGGCATAGGAAGCATCCCGATACGAATGTTGCCACCGATTTATTTTGGTCACATCCCGATTCAATAAAGTTGTTAAGGTGTTTCTCATCGGTAATTTTGATGGATTGCACGTACAAAACGAATAGGTACCGAATGCCTTTGTTGGAGATTGTTGGCATCACTTCTACGCATTTGACGTTATCCATTGGGTTTGCATTCATATCATCAGAGAGTCATGCGAATTATGTTTGGGCACTCGAGAACTTGAGATCCATATTAGATGGGTGGCCTAAACCTGACATGTTTGTTACCGATAGGGACTTAGCCCTTATTAGTGCCATTGAAGAAGTATTTCCGTCATCGTCTCACCTCCTTTGCTCTTGGCACATTAACAAAGTAGTATTGGCCAAGACTAAGAAGATGTTTGGGGAGAACGATGGTTTTGCTCGTTTTATGGATAGGTGGACGAGCGTGATGTATGCCAGATTAGATGCCTTATTCGAAGTTAGGATGAATGACTTGCGTTGTGAGTTTGGGAATGCCAAGGGTCTTACTGATTACTTGGACAACACATGGGTAAAGAACTACAAGGAGAAATTTGTACCCGCATGGACAAATTGAATTACGCACTTTGGGGAAACAACAACGCAGAGGGTCGAGTCTGCGCATTCCACTCTAAAGCTACACCTTGGCAACAGTCAGGCCAATTTTGAGACTTTGTGGAATGTGGTTGATGGCATCCTTAGAATCCAACACAACAACATCAAGGCATCATTTGAGCTAAGTTTGAATGTGGTCCAACATGAATACATTGATGAGTTATATCGACGATTGTGTGGTTATGTCTCTCAACGGGCGCTTAAGTTAATTAGAGATGAACTGACACGTGGAGAGCGTGTTGGTCACGACTCCACTCGTTGTGGTTGCGAGATACGTACGACACATGGCCTTCCTTGTGCACACAAGCTAAACCATCATAAATTTGCTGGGTCGCCCATCCCTCTCGAGGACATTCATGTTTACTGGCGAAAGTTGAGTATGATACCTGAGAATCCTATGGATCGGTCTGGATACAACGTGCACGATGAGATTGAACGGGTGTTGCAAAAGTTTCATGCTTGCACTGATGAGGACGATCGCCTCAGGATTATTCAGCAGTTCAGGGAGATTAGTCAACCTTCGTCTACACCGGGTGTTGTGCCACTGGCGAAAATAAAGACAAAGGGAAGGACACCGGGGTCTTCAATCGGAGGTAAGGCAGGATCGAAGAGAAAATACGATAATGACGATTCTTCCACGACTATATTGCCAAGCGGATTTGAGTACGTGCTTTCCACAGAGGAGGCCTATAGTTCGAGAAAGAAGAAAAACAAAGTTGTTCCTAAAATGCGCCGTGCCAGTCAACGCACGCAAAGTGCATCTAACATGGCTTATGCTCATTGCATATAACTAGAATGGTTGGCATATGTTTAGAGCATTATCGATGTGCTAGCCGATGAAAATTGTGGATATCGGTGTGTTGCCTCTAGGCTAGGACTTGCCGATGTAGACGGTTGGAAGATTGTTCGTAGAAGGATGTCTGATGAGATTATCGGGTATGAAAACCTTTGGTGGGAAGTGCTTGGAACGAGTTACGAGATTGTCAAGATTGCCGTGCATTGTCCAGATAATCAAGTTGGCGCATCTTTCAAAGAATGGTTGACACTTCCAGACATGGGATTGTTAGTATCAACTGCATTCAATGTCATTCTTGTAAACCTCTCGCATGAGAGTGCCTCGACATTTCTACCTCTACGTAGTGCTCCACCGTTGTCGTTGCACAGCAGACTTATCATTGCCATGATAAATGACAGGAATATCCATTGGGTTAGGGTAAGTTCAATGATTTGTTGTGAATTGTTTTGTTTCCCCCCTAATCGGGTTTGTGACAATATCTTCTATGTTCTTCTGTTCACTTTGACAGGTGAAGTTGCGTGTGAATGCACCGCTGCCATATTTATATCCATCGTGGGACCGGTATGTTAAGGAGTGTGCCAAAGGTTGGCAAGATGGATTCGTAATTGGAGATATCGCGCCCCTTGCAACTGTTGATGAAGGCACCGTATCCGTGGTAGATTTAGGGACACCGTAGTATAAAACTTGTACATAGCTACGACGTTGTTGTACATTTTGTTTACTGTAAAATTTGTTTGAATGTTATATTGATGTATAATGATTAAAGTTTTTGTGAAAATTATCGTCTCGGCACACCAAGACCGTGACCCACGACATAGTCTCGACCGTAGTCAACCGAGAACTAACGTGAATCATCGGCAACGCATTGCCGAAAGTAATGTTTGTCGACGCCGTCCCATAACTCCTCGTCCACCTGTGTGCGACAATACACATGGATTATCGGATATGAGGAACCGAGAGTTAATTTCCGATCTCGTTACCTTCACACCGAGAGCATTTGGTCACCATGTTCATACAACTGCACAGGAATAGCTCATCCACCAGTGCCCGAACGTATTGGAATAATATCGGTTGTGACTAACCGAGAGTCTCACATAATTTTCGTCCATAAATGATCGACACATTGGATAATATAAGATCAATGGACGTTCTTGGCCGGACCACACCGAGAATCCAGCGTTTGTTTCAGTTGGTTGAAATCGAGAATTCCAAAGAGGTGTCAGACCTGAATAACCGAGATGCCTTCTGTACCAAAAAAATGCTATGTTAACTAAACCAAAATCAGCATGATACTAGCCAACATCCTGAATATCAACTATACCAAATGTAAAACATCAAGTAACATTCATGAATAAGTCCAAACTATAACAAATGTACAACATCAAGTAACAGTTTGGGAATAAGTCCAAACTATAACAAATGTGCAATATCAAATAATAGTTTGGGAATAAGTCCAAACTATAACAAATGTGCAACATCAAATAACATTCAAGAATAAGTCCAAACTATCATCCAACATTCAACAAAGTATCCAAATTGTCATAAAACATTCATAAAACAATAAAACATCCAAGTTCCTGAAAAAAATCCAAACTTTCATAAATGTGGGCCTAGTTCCTCAAACAATAAAATATCAAAGTTCCCTCAAACAATCATTGCTTTGGCTTCTTCAAATTCTTCCTTTGGTACTCCTTGCCAAGCATTCTCTTCGGAGGGTGAGCATCGACCGTGGAGGGCGGAGCATTAGCCAAGGTGGAGTGTGTAGAAGTGATACCATGCTGGGACTGCCTAGGGCCTGGTTCGGTAGGGGCGGATGTGGCGGTTGCGGTGGTCGGAGTGGTAGTACTGGTGGTGGAGGGACCTAAACTCCTTCCAGAAAGGAAATTGACGATATCACTCGCCATTTTCCTCGCATACTCAAACGTACACAACTCCGGCGGGAGGTCCATCCATCGTAATGTCGCGTCCAACGCACGCCTATTACGCTGATGAAAATAATCGGGTTAGTATTAATGTGAAACATATCGGGATGAAAACAAATGGCATGTGGGCATGCATAATACATATAACACTTTCAATACCTCCAGTAGCTCGTTGTCTGCGATGGTTGTGGCGACCATGTCGAAGTCCTCAAAGCTCGGATTGGTGATCACAGGATGAGACACTTTGAGGAACCAAGGTAGGTAGTCGGATGTAGCCAAAAACTCGAACTCTGCCTTGTCACCACGAACTTCGGGAGCCAACAAATGGTTCCTCCATCGCTCCCAATTATTTTGCTGGAACCCATACTTGACCGAGTATTTGTTCGCGGATGGGCCTCGATGTGCTTCCAAAGGTCGGTACAGAGGATCTCGTATAGATTGCACGTGGCCAAACTGTCTCAGAATCCTCTCCGGATGGTAGGGCTCCACTACATCCATGTACTTAATCGTCCCACTGTAAAAGGCCATCGCGTTCACAACTCCATTTTCCCTGAAATTCACATATGGGGTCCCAAATGACCTAATCAAAATGCAACAACCATTGTTAGTAACAAAAAAAAAAAACAAAAGCATCATTCAAAACATATTTGGATAACCATCTCGCCTCACTTGGGCGCAACCTATCCAACGTTCTCCTAATGGACCCGAGCTTGTCAACATATCACGGTCTCGTGCTTTTGAATCCATCTACAGACACGAGGTTGCACGTAGTCCATGTATTTCGCATTCGGTGTGGCGAGACCAAGTTTGAAATGATCGTACACCCATCCCTGCAAATACATACAATGTTAGTTAGTCTGCAAATGCAAATATTAGTAATAATTATACCAAATACAATGTAAGTCTATTTTATAACAAACCTCAAGCAATGTGAGGTAGCCAGCAATCCGAGACACTTGCACTCTGGTGGCAGACCCCAAGTGTCGATACAAGTAGGCCAACGCAGTTGCACCCCATGCGTACTTTCCCACGTCGTCCAAGTCTCCAAGAAGCTTCAACAATGCGATAGACACCCGAGACCCACTCTTATCGGCAAACAAGGTGCAAAACAGAAGATACAACAGGTACGCTCGGGATGTGCATTCCATAGGAGGATAATTTGTGTGTCTCGAACCAGCTTTGGGGCACCATCGACTCTTCAACCAACATTTGCGCACTGTGAGCCCCTTGCTAATATTCACCTCCTCTTCAGCCTCTTCGACGCTAACCCCAAGTAGTTTCGCCACCATCTTAATAGCGTCCGAGCGAGATTCCTCTGTGTACCTTGCAAAGTTCTCAACTCCCACAACTTTGCCAGTCACATGAGTCTTCAGGAGGAAGCTCACATCCTCTAAGGAGATAGACATTGATACACTTGAGTACTGGACGCTCCTGCAACAAAAAAAAACATCTCCTCATGTTTGTGAAAACCCTGAGTTTTAAATTACTCCGTTCAATGAAATTTTAATTACCTCATTGCTCCAAATCGATAACGCGACATGATCCTTAAAGCTCTTCAACAAAGCACCGTTTATAGGACCACCGGGGAAAAAAAGCACGCACTTATGCCTCTCCTTAATTATGGCCAGCTCCACCACTACTACTCCCGCCCACATTACGATCAGTTTACGTCGTGTTCCCCGCCGCTGATGAGTCACTGCTACTAAACTCCGATGCATGACCCTCCTCTTCCCCTCGGGCAACAACAAGATCTTTTGGTCGCCTTTTTCGATGTTGGAACCGTCATCGTGTGATTCTAACCTTGCACGATTTCCATCTATCTTAGCCTTTCCCTTAATATCTATGTTCTCCTTCTCTTTCTCTTTCCGGTAAGATGATGTCAGGGGTCTCCGGCCGCCTCGCCCCCGGTTAGCCCTCGACACCTCAACACCAACTTCCTCCCTTGTCACTGGTGCTTTCGAATGAGCCATACCTGAAAACACTACAACATTTAAGCCCCTGGAATAGAAATTTTTTTTTTTTACTAAAAACAATATTCAAATTCATACATTTCTGTTGTCTTGGTTAAGCAGGTTCGTGAAATACGCCATACTTTCGTTCACACCTGATCGAAAATGGATCAACGGTTTCGGCAATGTACAATCGAGAGCAATACGACGTTCTCGGTTGTACATCACCGACATGGCATAACCTATTCAATTATCCTTACTATCGTTATGTGCAGACCGCGTCGACTCTAACCCTTTCGACATTGTACAACCGAGAGAGAGAGTACATTCTCGGTTGTACACCACCGACACAATATTAACTAACACTAAATGTAACTCTCGTGATGTCTCGACTGAGATAACACAATTAATCTCGGCCACTAGTAACCAAGACTCGGTGAACTCTTCCAGCCTGCCTGGCCGAGAACAACAAGTTACCAACTATTTACCATCTGTCTCGGCCATGCTTGGCCGAGACAGTAACAACACTCTCTGGCTTGTATGGCCGAAAACCACGAATTTCGAATAATGGAACCATTCAATAAACCGCCACACAAACATTACAACTACTCTACTAAATGTAACTTAATTAGACTATCAACGTACCTTCAAAGGATCGATTTCGCGCCAAAGGTGTGTGTACGACGAACTTCAACCGAGCCCTAATTTGGAGACGAAATCGCCCAACACCCTGAGCCTACAAACTAGAAAACCTCCTACAACGAAGGAGAAACACGGAGACGAACGAACACAAACGATTTCCGGGAATCCTCGCAATGGCCGATCCTCAACGATTTCGTGGTTGCTCAAGGAGTTCAGTGGTGGAGGTGGTGGGGGTAGTGAGGTGCCTCTGTTTTGAACGAGGGGTATTTTGAGAATTTTGGGTCTAAATTCTGGGTGCCCTGGGTAAAATGCTTAGTGCCCTCAACAACAGGGTGCCTTCATGAAATGGTGGGGTGCCCTTAGCGGCCCTCTTTACTTTCCACGACCCCTCCCTAAATAAAACCTTAAACTCATCCTAACTTATATCTCACTCACTAGACGCACTTTCTCCCTTCTATTTAAATTTCATTTTTTATACCCACAGCTCAAATTAAACTATATAAATTCATCTCATTTTTTCTTCTACTTTTTAATCTCCTCACCCATCCTCATCTTTTTGTCCATACACTCAACAACACTACCAAATGCAACATCTTGATTATAGATCAAATTTGGCGAGATTTGATTCACATTCTTGAATGTTAGAACATTTACTTGTATTGAATCTTAGCTTTCGAGAATCAAAGAATCAAGTTTGGAATGCAACATGAAGCAAATTGAATTAAGGAGGAGAAGAAGATGATGTACAATAAGGGGTTAGAGGTTGAGGATCACAAAAATAAACATAAGATTTTCTTTGGGGAGCGAGAGGGCAAATATAAGCTAGGGGTACATTGGGGAGTTCAGTAACAATTAAGTGAAAGTGCATAAAACATGAACTAACTAATTGGGGGCTATAAATAGTGTTAAATTAAATGGGAGGGGATGATACAAGGTACAGGGGTGCTAATAGTCACTTCCTAAACAAATGGACGATGATGAAAACGATGGCTAAGTGAACTTCACTTTCACACTTTAATAGCCCATACATAAAATTAGTTGTCAAGGATTGGGTGGGAATTGGAATTGGGTTAGTTCCATTATTTAATACGTGGGAAGATAAAATTGAAAATAGAATTGAGTTAATTATCATATTTGGTAAAGGAATGAAATCAAGTTTTGGATGGAATTGTAATTTTTAACTGATACTCCCTCCGATCATAAATATAAACGGTTTAAGGTAAGGGCACAAGAATTAAGACGACGTTAATTACAAGTGTAATTTAGATATATGCCATTTGACATTAAATGAATGGAAGAATTGAAGAATCATAAATATCTGAATTTTATAAGGGTATTATTGGTAAAAAACAATAAATACACTCTCAAATTCTAAAAAAGACTCATAATTTTGAAGAAAAAGTTTTTGCTAGAAAGACATATTTTTTTATCAGAGGGAGTATTATTTAACCACATATTAAGGAATTATAATACATACCAATTTTGAGATGTATTCCAATTCCTACGCGCTCAGCCCAAATAAGTGTGTGTTTGTTTTCAATTTTTTTGATTTTATAATAATGTTTTCGATTAGGTTACAAAATAATGTTACAAGATAAATATGTTTTCTCACTAAAAAATGATAAATACATTTTTGGAATCTTGGCAGAGGGAAGGATGATACGGGTTTATAGACATGGACGGTCGGCTATGGGTTTTGTGCTTTTTGTTTTCATCTTCATTTTTTGTGAGATCGATTGGCAATAGCCATTATTCTTAAATGCATAGCCTAGCTAAGTGACACCTTGGATTGCATGGGTCACTTTTTTGTTGTTTTCATATGGGTTTGTTGGCATTTAAGGTTTGCACAACTTTATAATGGCATTGTAGGAACTTAGGGCTATGTGGCTTCAATACATTTTTCCTAGCTCTTCATTGGGTGAGTTTTGACTCTCCATGTACCCATTGTAATGCACCAAGGAGAATAGTTAGAAGGATGATAGTGTGTTGATTAGGGATGCAAATGGGTAAGGTAGGGGATGGAGACCTCATTCCCATACCCATACCCATACCCACTAAAAAAATTATCACCCATACACATATCAATATCCATTTGTGGATGAATTCTCATACTCATCCTCGTACCCATCAAATCCCCATGGGTATAGACAATCTCTATGGGTAAAATATTTTACTCATTTCATTCCTCAATGGGGATTCCCGTGAAAATTTTTATGAGAATTTTTGAGAGGATAGGGAATCCCCGCGGGAATTTTTTTCCCCATTCCATTCCCATTGAGGATTATCAAGAAAAAAGAAGTATAACAAATAAGGTGTCAAAATATACATACATAACAACACAATTGTTGAAATTTCGACGAAAATAAAAAAATCAACTATCGTGCAATAAAAATTTCAATTACTAATACTTATAATTAAGTTTTTACACAATCATTGACATAAGCAAAGCGAAAAGTTCAAATTCAAAATATTCCTTAAAGTCACTATGTCTTAAAACTACCAAGTCATCAACTTTTTTCAGTACTTTTGATTCTAAAATTCTAAAATATAAATATAGTTGCAAATAATTCAAAACGAAAACATATGTTATTAATTAACCAAATAAATTAAAGTTATAAATCTCATTAAGAAGTTCTTTGTTATATGTATAATTGTTTCAGGGTGAAACTATGTAATATTATGTAATATTTATATATAAATATCATATGGTATATATATAAATAATAAATATTATATAATGTATAAATTGATATATGGGGATCCCCATGGGTAGATGGGTATTCTTATCGGGATTACACGTGGGTATCCGTGAGGAGATTACCTGTAGAGATCTCCGTGGGGATTACCAGTGGGGATCACCATGAAGGATATTTTATTACCCATATCCGTACCCATACCCGTGTAGGTATGAGATTTTGTACCAATCCCCATTTAAAATCTCTATACTAGTACCCATTAGGGTAAATCCCCATTACCTATGGGTATTTCCCTACCCATTTGCATCTCTAGTGTTGATTATATGTTTGGTTTTGACTTATTCTCCTTTTTCAGTAGAGGAATTCTATCCATGTGGGTTTTTTGACACATGTTGACCATGTACAATAAGTTTCCCGTATATCTCATTATTTTGTAGTAGTGATAAGTGAGATCGTCTCCACAAGGATTTATCAAACTTCTCTAAGAAAAGTTCTTTCAATGGTTTTTATTATTTTATACTTCAATTTAATAAATTTATTTAAAATGGGAATTAAAAATCACTAATTTAAACTACAAAACTATAATAATTAACTAAACTAATTAAACTAACTTAATTAACTTACTTTAATAATTTACTTAAATAACGCAATTCAAATTCACTAATATTCAAATCAATTCAATTCTATAATAATATTTAAACGAACATCCAAAACAATAAAACAAGAATCCGGTTTACTTCCAGACATGTTACTTATAGGAAGATTTCATCTTCATATGCGTGCTAGCCGGGATTGATGGTAATGTGATTTGAGAAGGAAGTTGGTACAAAACTTTGCCTCGAGTTTCCTATCGATTGGCGATGGTCGAAATTGAGATTGAGTTCAAATCGTTGCAAGTTTGGCCAAGTATGGCAAGGAAAGTGGTCTGTAAGATTTTAGTATGTCGAAGACAAAGTTAAGATTTTTAAGATTTTGGTTTGACCAAAACTAACATTACAGACATTTTATGAAAATGAACTATTTTGTTAAAATCTTGGTTCAATTTGGTGAAAAATTAAATCGAAACGAGTGTCAGAAGCTTAAATACGTCAAAATAGGGATTTTGAGAATTAATAAATAAATAAATTAAGCTGCTGACAATCAGCTGAGGGTTTATATACATATATGAAAGACAAAATGAAATGAATCGTTTCATTTCATTTCTCAACAGAGAATAAAAAAGATTTCGTTCTCTAAATCCTTTCACGAGTTTTTACTCTCGAGCTTCTGACGTGTGATTTTCAACAGATTTCTTTTCC
Organism: Stephania yunnanensis; assembly: GCA_039657365.1. NCBI lineage: Eukaryota > Viridiplantae > Streptophyta > Magnoliopsida > Ranunculales > Menispermaceae > Stephania > Stephania yunnanensis. The sequence goes on along the minus strand of CM077589.1, from coordinate 23,547,605 downwards.
ACAAAATCGTAGAGCATCGCGAGATGGTTAGATCAAGCTAAGTTTTTATGGTGAAAACAAGGTATTCTGCTCGCAATTTGGTAAATACTCAATTTATGGCATTTTCCTTAATTCAACTTAAACTCTTATGATTTTTCGATTTGTTTTGTGAAGTATTGATGGAAATTGATAGAAATTGTTGAAAATTGATATATTAGGTTGATGTACATCGATTTGGAATAAATTCCATCGATATGGGCTAGGGTTTTGATGATTTGAAATAATGTGATTCAATTGATAACAATTTTTGAGATGTTTTATAGTTGATATTGATTCACATTGGGTTTCTTGATGAAAGGATTATTAGTTTCGATCCAATTTGATTCCACGGGTTATGAAAATATATTGATGTTGGTATCGAGTGGTTTCATGGTGTTTATTGTTAAGTTTTGAAAACTTAATTGCGAAAAATTGATTTGGAGAAGTTATTTAGTTTAAAATAAATAAAGTTTGCTTAGTTGACAAGCCATATTGGAAAATTCATAACTTATCATTCAATGATGCAATTTGAGTGTTCTTGGAGTCTATGGAAAGTGGGATATGAGTACTACAAGTTCTTTTTAAGTCATCATGATAAATATTGAGGTTTTCAAGGTTAAAAAGTTACCCCAAATTGTCTAGTTGAAAGCCCGTTCAAATAGTTATATTAATTAATATTTTTGGAAACTATTCTTTAGCGTACTTTGGCTACAATTTTAATTAGGTTTTGTGATTTAATTTCACTTGAAGCTTGACCTACAATGTAATTGGATATGCAGGGAAGCTATTGAAACCATTTTCAAGGTGATTCGATGCCATGGGAACCTTGAAAAATTAAGCTCAATGTTGGTTGGTTTTAAGAAAACCCAATAATGATCTCTATTATTTATGGAAATTATCTTTGAACCTGTAATTGTATCATAGTTTGCATTGCATTTTATTATTCTTGGTCATTCATACATAAAGTGAGTGAAGGGGATAAGATTGTTTTGGAGTCTAATTTGATTGAAACTAAGTTTCAGTCTTGTCTCTCCGTCATCTAGTGAGACTAACGGAAACTAATGCTGACAAGTTATCTCTACATTTCATGATCTCTTAATACTATATTTGTACTATTTTTGGAAGTCGACGTTTGATTATAGTTAGAAAATAATAACAGAGTGGATTGCACGTCATGTTGATGCATTTATCTTATTGTTTATTTGAAAATGTAATTACGTGTCTCCATGTACCAGACTAACAATTGTAGGAGTACATATCAATGTAGGAATTTACTTACTTGGCATTTTCGAGTTGTTTTTGATGATGTCAGGTTCTATATGAAGACAATGAAGAACGAACAAGACTCATAGACTTTTGGTGATATGTTTTAAGTTTTAAAAGTTTAATTCTTGTTGTAAATAGTTTACATATATTGTTTTGGGACTCTTGGGGCGAGTGTAGGATGTGAAGTTACTTTGAATGGTTATGAGAGTCTCAGAAGTTAAAAATTTAAATAAATTGAGAAGGTTTATATTCAATTTAAGTCTATTTCAGATTGTAAAGTTGAAATTAAGTTATCGAAGACTCTAAGTTAGTTTATTAATTTGAATTTGATACATATTGTGAACTACGGGGAGTTATGAGTTCTTTTAGCTCTCTCCCCAATTCTGCTGTCTATTAAGTGAATTCTTCGGCAGACCATATTTAGGGGAGGTGCTGCCGAGATTTTACAAAAGATGGAGAATAATCTAAATGATTCCTGAATTTGCTTCAATTGAACAAATCATGAATTGAGTTTCGTTGAGAATAAAAATTAAGTTCTGGAGCTTGTAAGGGATTAAAATAATTATTATTTTGAGGTTAAAGTTGAAAGAATAGATTAGGCTGACTAAATTATCAAATGAGTAAAATAATCTAGGCATGTCATTCTTCTTAATGGCGAGGGGGCTGACATTTACTACTTAGAATATTATAAATACTAGCCTAAAGATACGAAAATAGTTGCCCTTGAGTACTTAGATCAATATTCCATTGCTTTAGGAGCCAATCTTTATTCTTCTACTTTATTGCTTTATTGTTCTTTACTTTTGAAAAAAATTGAAGATTCAAGTATTTTAATTCAGAGGTATTTTCAATTATTATATTATTGCAATGTTATTTAAGATAATGATCGAGTAGTTAATCAATCTAAACAAAGTCAGAATATGAACTAGATCCGTTTTGTAATGTAGTTATGATGAGATGAATATGTGCTTAATGCTTTAAACTTAATTGTATTATTTGATTCACTGATTTAATAGGTTATTATTAATTGATTTTAATCATGATCTTTGTATTGCATGCATAGTCTAAAATGTGTATTGTGATATACAGTTTCATTACCTATTTGAAGTAGTAATTATGATTGTTTGAAAGGAAATACAATTTAAATATCCTAGGTGAATTTGAGATCTAAATCTGATGTTGAAGTGAATTTTCGAAGATGTTAGATTTAGTAGTTTGAAGTTCTCATAAAGTGTAATGCGGTCCTATTGCGTGAAGTTAATGTTTTTATGTAAATGAAGGGTTAGCTCAATAGAATTAGAACGTGGTTTTTCCACTGGTATAAGAAGAACAAATGGTTGGCTAAAGGTTCTTTACCTACTTATGATTTAAGTTTAATGATCTATTTTACTTTATAAAGTATACTCACGACTATATGGATTGAAGTTACATATTTGAAATGCAAAAGGGGTTATGTTTCATTGTTTAGGATATTTGTTTAGATATTTATTTATTATTGAATTTAATCTATTTGATTGATTGTGAATCTAGATTGTGTTAGTTAATTAAGATAATGTAGTTAGTTAAGTATTATTAGATAGTTAGTTAATTATTAGTTAGTTTAGTTATTGTTTTTAATTAATTAAAATAAAAACAATAATAATAATAAAACCTTTAAATGTTATTTTTCATAGAGAAGTTTGATAAATCTCTGTGGCGACGATTTCACTTACCATTACTATAAAATAATAAAGTATAATATAAAAAGGAACTTACTGTACATGCCCTAGACGTGTCGATTTTTGCCATCATTGTCGAGGATTTAAATACAATTTTTTAGGAGTTTTAGACGTTGTATGGTTTATCCACTTCGCCGTTCTAATTCTACAAGATCTTTACATCCGTTTTGATCCTAAGGTGGATATGATATTCAATCGTGATTTAAGACAACGACAACTTAGAGGGCACTAACCTACTATAATGATAGTCAATAATAACTTTAATTTTAGGCAAGCTAATCTAAATGTCACTGCTTATGAACCAATGTGTATTGTCTCTTGAGGGATTTTCTGAATTTGGACTTAGATTTGGATTCATTAGTACTCTACCTAACTTATATGTTAAGGACAATGAAGACCCACAAAAGTTTATAAGGGAATATCAATACATAGTCAATGGGATGAAACCTAAAGACCGCACGTTAGAACAAGTCAAACTTAAAACTTTTCCTTTTGTATTGAAAGATCAAGCACAAGATTATTTGCTTTACTTTCCTCAAGACTCGGTAACCACATTGGCTCAAATGTTAGAAGTTTCCCTAGATCAATACATGCAGGCAAGAAAAATAATACTTATAGGAGACAAATCATAGTTGTGAAAATGAAAGATGATAAAAACTTTAATGAGTTTTATGATAGATTTTAAAAATTAATTTCATCTTGTCCACAACATGGATACACTCAAAGAGCTTTATTAGAATACTTATATGAAGGACTAAATCATTTCAAACAATGACTATTAGATACCATATGTGGTGGATCATTATTCGATGTTACACCAACTCTAACAAAAAAAAAAGCTATTAACAAGATGGCCAAACAATCTAAACAATATGGATACATCAAGAAAGAAAGTTTATGAAGTTAATAATACAACAAGTAATAAGTTTGATGAAAAAGTTGAAGAATTATCTAGTATGGTTAAGCTATTACTAAAAGATAGATTTAATCCAGTTAAACCATGCAGATTTTGTAATGAAGTTACATATCTTACGGATGCGTGTCCTACTTTATAAGAAGAAAACAATGAAGAAGTCAATGCGGTTACGAACCTATATTCCGGTTATCCTAGAAATCAATATAATAAAAACAATTATTAAAATAGAAAACCAAATTCAAATTTTAGCTACGGTTTATAAAATCAAAACTATACCATTTATAGACTGAGAGCACCAACACCACCTACACTAATGCAACAACATCAAAAAACTATTTGACATACGCAACCAAATTTAGAACAAATATTATACAACTTTATGACCAAAAGTCATCAAAACTTTACGCAAATTTCTCAAAATCAAATTAAAACGGATACATCTATTAATGATATGAAAAATCAATTAAGTCAAATGACTCTATAAATCAACAAGTTAAGTAATCAAACTGAAGTAACTACTCAAACTACAAACGCTACTAATCAAGTATAAATTAATGCTTTATTTTGTGAAAATGAAACTGAAACCAATACGCAACAAAAACACCAAAAAGAGGTAAAAAAACTAAAATACCTAAAATAATACTACAAGAAGAAGAAGTGATGATGACAAATTTCATTCCCACTAAGGAGTGGATGGCCGAGTAACTAAAATATACACATTTTCTTGAAAGACTATATTCATGGTTTTTAGCCAAAGTAAAAGCCTAAAAAACTTTTTTACAAAATTCTAAATTAATTAAACAAGCCATATAAGTCGAAAAAATATGGATTCTATTCTACAACGATCAATAAATGCTAGAGAGGAAGAACCTAAAGAAGACATGCATGAATTATTTAAGAAATAACAAAAGTCACTACACTTAAAGAGAATGTTTAAGAAATGTTCCGACCTAAGAATGTTTGTCATACCAATCACAATAGGCGATTCTTCTATTGAATTTGCTATGTGTGATCTCGAGGCATCAATTAATTTTATCTCTTAAACTTTATGAATCATTGGAAATATGATCATTAATTACTACGCCTATTAATCTCACTTTAGCAAACAATACCATTATTAAACCGTATGGATTATTAGAATACATCTTACTACAAGTACACGATTTGGTATTTCTAGCATGATTCTTATGTCATGAAAATGAGAGATTTAACATCACCCAATCTTTTGTCTATACTATTAGGTAGATCTTTTCTAAAGACAGCTAGAACTAAGTTATATATTTCTAAAGGAACATCGTCTATATAGTTTGAAGATAAGATTGTCAAATTCAAGATTAATAATGAACATAACTATGACACTTATAAAGAATATGGTGAATTATTTGATAATGAAACATATATTAATAAATTTTTAGATTTAAACTATTATGATAATTTTAACGCCGAAAGTTATGCAATCAATGCAGTAGCAATGGAAAATAATAAAGGGATTTCAAAGAAAGTTGAAGACATTTCAAAAGAAAAGAAAGTAACTCGAGAATGGAGAGGTAAGTAACCAGATAATTGAAAAATAATCAACAAGACGGAAGTTTCTAGATTCAAGTACAATAAGAAAAAAATCCGAACTTGAATCCTATAATGCTTAATGATCCTGGAGGCATACACTTGCACATTAAAATCAAAAAAACTTGGTATTACAAAGCTCAGTGTCGTACGAACTATAATGCAAATATCATGCCCATACATTTCTTGCTACACACTCAATTAGAGTTGAATTCACTTGCTTTTGAACGATTCTCTTTATCGGATAATACTTCGATTCAACTAATAGGAGTGGCCACTAATGTGCTAGTTCAAATGGATAACAATATTGTACCGTGAACTTTTTCGGTAACACCACACTTTATCAATTAAGATCCTTCTTTAATATTAGGACAACCTTTTTTAGCCACTATAAATGCTATTATTGATATTCTGAACAGAAAAAATAATCTGAAAATTAATGACCGAGCACTCACTTTTTGGAATGACAATAGAATGGAAAAGTCTAAATTCAAATTTAGAGATCCATACTAATTCTGAAGTCGAGCCAATAAAGATAAACAAAAACGCTCTATAGGAGACATCATATATTCTATGTTTCTTTTATGTTTATATAATTTTATTAGGAACTTAGTTTAGTTTAGTTTAGTACGTTTTTATTCTCTCAATTTTTGACTCTTGTATTGGAAACATTTTCGGAATAAACTCTGAGGTAATTTGAATTAAGGGGGAGTGATCAAGTTGTTTTTGCTTATATGACATTTATGTAAGTCACATTATTTACTTGCTTATATGTTTATTTATTTATTTATTTAATAAAAGCATTTAGTTAGTTATATGTCCCACTCAAACTTTGGAATTTATAGTCAATTCTATCTTGATATGAGTTTTTTTGAATGATTGATAAGTTAGTTATAAGATAAATTGAAAAAAATTGTAAAGTAGGCCTAGTGATTCAAAACAACACTAGGAATCACTAGTTAAATCAGTAGCAATACACATGAAAATCGGTGTAAAATTTGGAGGTTGGTAATTCCCAGTGATTCTCTTTGAACAAGAATCGCTAGTGAAATCAGTAGGTCATTATATTTTTCAGTAGCTCACTTATTTTAGATTCACTCAGTGAATTCCAACGATTCCACTTACACATGAATCCCTGAGCACGATTCTTGGTTTTTAAAACTAAAAACCTTAAATTGCCATACACACAACACTTTTCACATTTGCAAACCATTGCGCATTTTCGCAAAAATCTAAATTTTTTTGCTTAGATTCAACCATTCTAAGCTCAATCGCATAATATTTAAGTGATTCTCGCCTCAATCTAGTTTGATTCAATCAAAATTTTTGATTTTGGTGGTTTTGAGCCAAACTAAGGTTTTAGGAGTTTTCAAACTAGAGCTTGGAGGGACGATTTAGAGGAGTTCAAGAGCTTCAATCTTGAGAAATCTACTCTTAAGAAGGTAATCACATTAACCATAGCTCTTTACTTTAACAAATTTTTTATTTCGGGATTTTCACCTTTTTTAAATATTTTTTGACAGTAATTTGTTAGAATTTATTTGATTGTCTTGCACAAATGGTTTATTGATTCCAATAGAATAGGAATAGTGACCACATTGATCTTTGGTTTACAAATTCAACAATTTTGAAATTTTTGTTATATTTACATATATTTGCAAATGGTTAAATGCGAGTTTGAAATGATTTTGTTGGGGGGGGGGGTTTAATTATGGTTTTATTTCAATTTAAGTTGTTACGATTTCAAAAAGAGGTACAATTTGTCGCATAATTGCTTCAATATATTTAGAAAATCGATTTTCAAGTCTATATTTTAGTTATCACTTCGATGCCAATTTTATTTTAAACTGACGACGATTTTCAAACTAGCTTTCCAAATGGATTGCTCCTTTGAAAACAAAGTCTTAAATTTTATCGAATTATTTCCGATAATGTTGGTTCTATCATTTACAATTTTCTTAATTTTTGAACTTGTGAGTTTTAAAACTCGAAACAATGGCCGGAGGAAGAAAAGTTAGAAGTTCTCAAGAGGAGAAGGGAAAAACACAACTTGTAGAAAAACCCAAACAAAAACTCAAAGCTCCACCTAAACCAATTAGGCGAATAGTGATTTCAATGAATAACCCCAAACTAGAGCACCTAAAGAGCTTTCTCCACCTAGTTTTGAATATGATTCGGAGGGAGAGGTAGAGATTGAGGAGACACCCACCATATCTTTCCATGCCTATAACCTTATAAACATAAAAGCCATTGCTAGGATCGATAAGGACATTAAGAAGAATAGAAAGATTATATCGGAGAGGGGTTTCAACGTAAAAAAAAATTAAGTACATGATTAAGTTCTTAAACATAATAAGGGAGATGAACTAAGGGTTATTGATTAGTTATTATTTAGACTTACATATATAATTTTAGTAGTATATTTAGTACAAATATCCTGAAATGAGCTTAAATTTGCGATATTTATGTATTTTCAGGTACACAAGGTATAAAAGAGACAAACGAGTGAATTCGTGAAGAAATGAGGCTAAAATGCACAAAAGTAGGTTTGACACCATGACAAATATGCTTGACGCCGTGGGAAGAGGCTAGACAGTGTGGGCACATAGTGGAGGATAAAGAAGAGAAGAAAAAGAGGTAAGCACAGCCGACACAGTGGTGTCGCCGTGAGTTATAGGGATGGTGCCGAGGAGGTTAACACAGGGCACCGAGCCTATTGAATAAAGAAAATTGCACTGAAAGTGGCCGAAGCTATCATAGTCGTGTAGCATTGCACACACAATGCCCGATCACTTATGACCAGCGCCGGAACAAAGAAAATAGAAAGTTAAAGTTCTATTTCGGGTGGAATTGTCTATTAAAGTTCGTAATTATGTTCTAATGCGTCTTAGGAGTATAAATAGGTATTAGAACGTGGTAAACTCACCAATGGTGATAGAAAGCAACTAATTAGCATAATTTTAGTTTGTTCTTGAGTATTAAGAAGAATTATGGAAGAGAAGACATTGAAGACTCACGTAAGGTTATTCAGTATTGTTTTCTTTTTTAATTAAATTTATAAAATTTAATCTCTAATTTCAATGAATACCATTATGTGCATGTTTATTTCAATGAATTGTTAGTCGTTCATTAATCTTAGGGATCAATGGGTCCTATGGTATGAATGCTATATAAAAGTTATGAATGAATTATAAAGATAAAAGTGCAATAATTAGAATTTTTATTGGTTTTAGGCATAATGCTACTAACATCTTGATCACGTGTTTGTTGATATTAGGTTTTTGGAGTTATCATAGCCATTGAAGCTTTTAAGCCGGATATGAACGAGAGAACTGTAAAATATATAACATTGATAGATATTTATTGATTAGGGAGACGTGGATTAAAAACTTAAATGGTTATGAATCTAAAAATTTGGAACTTAAAGCAATGTGGAACTTACATTATTCACATAGATAGGTGGAGTTCTAGTTTCATATTAGAATCTTTTCCTTCACAATAGTAGGTTGGAGTAGATTTGAAGGAAATCTCTTTATTCTAATTAGGCATTGCACACACATATTAACGATGAAAGAAAGTGAGATATGAAAGCATAGTTATTCATTACCTAGGTGAAGTTGTGAACAAAGATTTAAAAGTAATTTACATTGTTTTGATAGAATATAATAGTTTAGTTTAAAAACAATTAAAAAAGGGATTTCCTTAGCAATATAGTAGATCTGACAAAGAACACTAAGTGCAATAGACCTTTTCCTGACGATGATATCCACAATCAATGTAAGTTGGTCACACTATTACTGCAATCGAGTCGTTATACTTGCAGCCATGATCAATTATTGACTAAGGATTACTACGCCGATAACGATACGAGGTCCTCAGTTGAAAAGGGATGTGCCATACTAGTGAGAGAATTCTACGCGAACGGGCATGAAAATGAAAATAAAATTGTAGCCATAGTCGAAGGAAGACTAGTGGACTAGTTACCTGAAAGAATAAATTAGCATTATGGCTTACCGAAAGTACATTTGAGACAAAATAATGAGTAACCAAAACCTGAACACATGTATAGACATGGATTTACCCACAAGACCATTAGGAATGGTTTAGAAGCTAGTCCGGGGGATGGTTTGTATTTTGATTTAGATGAGTATCCAAAACATATACAAGCCATATTTTTTTAAGAAAACAACCAAAACATAACGCTTTTTCTTAAATGCAATCCTATAGCCTAGTTTACAACACTACGATATAATGAAATATAGGGCAACTCTTTTATACCACATAGTATAAGGGATCATGTACATTGACATTGAGAAAATTATCTATGAATCGATTAGGAATGCCATGACTACCTAAAAAATGAAGGACTGCCTTTTCCTTTGATGATTACTGAATTTTGCAAGCAAGATCGAGTTCAGATAAGAGGAGTCGAGTTTGATGTTTTCCCTGATAAGACGATAATTGACGATCTCATTGAGAAAAGCAAGAAGGTACCATGATATGTCAACTTAGAAGAGGAACAAGAGAGAAATGCTAGATAAAAAAGAGAAACCATATAGAGAAGAAGAGTATGGGCAGATAACTAAAGAAATTTAGAGGAGACTTAAACTGCCATGGTACCATGAGCAGACAAACTAGACTATAGTGCCACCAATAGAGGACTTTACAAGCGCAGATATCAAGGACACATAAATGGCCATGATGAGGACAATCTTGCATAATCTAATGAGAACTCAGAGACATTAAAAGTTCATGTTCTAAAACCAACGCGAGATTTCTCGAAACATCTATAGATCATAGTGACGCACCAGGAGGATGTAAGGCTGGGGAGCCAACATTCATGTTCCATCACTCCAGCTAAGGATACCAAACCAAGGAATCTTTACTGAAGATAACCCGATGGAGGAAGTAAATCACACCTTATATGATCATGAGGTGAGCTACTAGTCCTAACAACTTGATCATGAGGATAATGGTGATGATGCAACGACTGGATGAGGTTTTGAGATTTTTATTCTTCTTTGTGTAATCGTTTGTTGAGTGTTATTCATGTAATGTCTTTGTTTGTAATCTTATATTTTGATTGATGTGGTATATGTTCTATAACGACCCAAATTAATTAAAACTAGGATTAACATTAATCTCGCTGATTAACGGTCGTAATTCAGGCATCGCGTAGAAAACTCGGTTGACTCAGACACGAGAATCGAGGAAATATATTATTTGTGGATGATGGTTGCTTATGTGTGATGTTTAAAGCATTATATTATTGTAACATCGCTTGTGTGCACATTGTTATTGGGCAAGTTGGTGTGACGGATATGTGCCTGGGGATGCGTGCTAGAATATGAGCACCAAGTGCCAGGTAGCTAGGGGTTAATAGGACTACAAATGGGTCAACTATATAACTAATTACACTAACCATATGATAATCGTACCTAAGTCAAGTTAATTAAATTAATTTGAAGACATATGTTATGACTTGATTGTAAATATAGTGAGATCAAATGGCAATTATAAAGTGAGTGGAATTAGACTTGCATATAATTATTTTAAAAGATCATGTGCAAAATGGAAAATGTACTATGCCTTGTGTATATGCACCAATTGGAGACTAGGTAAGTCTCACATTTAAAATGACAAGTGGTTGCTATTAGATATGTAGTGAGTTTTGTGTTGGAAATATATTAATCTTAGATGTGTCTTGAGATATCCATTTGAGGATCCTAATAATGAATGATTATTTAAATCCTAAGTTTCCCATTTCTTTCACATTTGAACAAAAAAAAGTAGAGAGGAGAGAGAACGTGGTGTTAGGAGACGAAAGAGAAGAAAGATGGAGGATTTGGTAATTTTGTGAGTGAAATTATTGGGGATCTAAGAGAGGTAGAACAAGAATGACGACTCCATTAAAGCTATAGGTATATTCTTCACCAAATCTTGATAATGTATGTTTTAAGAATAATGTTCTTCATGGCATTTTGGTGTATGGAAGGTCCATAAGAGTAGATCAACCCTCGATGGGTAAGAATCCCTTGTTGGGGAATCATTTTTAAAGTTATTGTTATGATCGAGTAGTGATTATGTGAGGAAGAAAATAAATAGTAACTTTGTAGGAAAGTTGATTTGGTGTCTTTTACTTATATTTTAGCCAATTTTATTGTATGATAATGAAAAAAGAGGTGCAAACTGATTTTGGGAGGATTGTATAAGTATGAAGGCCGAAAGGATGAACAATGATGTTTTTTTGGATTTTTACCATATAGAGCGATCCGCCAAGAAAGCATGCTTTAAAGTTATGAGCATACTTAAAGTTATGAGCATACTTAAAGTTTCAAGTATACTCTAACTTTGAGTAAGCTCAAACATTCAGTAGACTCAACTTTTAGCTTGCTCAAACCTTCAACATGCTCAAATCTTGTGCTTATTCAACTCTTACTCATTAAGTCAAATGACTTGAGCTAGCTTCTAACTAAATCTAAAACACACTCTAAACATCTTTTAATGACCCCAAGAGGCTAAAAGACTGTAGTACGAGGGTTTGGAACGAGTAGGGGACACATTCTGGGTGTGTTCAGGAGAGTCAAAGTGCATGTTTGAGGTTTGTAAAACCTATAGGAATGTCACTTGAGTATTTACTTCCATTACGATTTTACTCTATCTTGTTAAGTGTATTCTTGATTCTACTCCTTATCTACTTCAGTTATCTGTGTTTGTGTCACTGTTTGAACAAATGGTTGAGTTTACTCCTGCCAGGTATTGCATTGTGTGTATCTATGCTACGCTAGACCATAACATGTGTATCAAGAGTCCTCGGTGAATTACGACCTGAGCTACTTTGTCAGTAAATATGTTGGTGCACCGTGGACTTATGTCGGCCACTGAGAGGACTAGGTATTGGGCCAGTTAGGTGCGCTCACTGGTGATATCCTAGGAGGATATCAAAAGTATGGTCTATTCTGAACGGGACAGGCACACACCTTTGCGCTTTATTGTTATTTACGCATGCTATAATCCATTTACAGTTGCAAATTTACATTTCACATGTTTATTTAACAATATTTATCGGATTTCCTTTGCTTTATCATATGAATGCTTAGTGAATTTCCTTGGAATTTTACTTACTAGACTTTTTATCTATTTTGTTGTGATGGTCGAGTGCAGATCCTTCTACGAGTAAGGGTAAGGAGATTCTTGACAACTATCTCTGAGCTCGCCCACTGTTTGATGCACTACTTGCTGGTGTTCATTTTGGTGGATTGTTATATTTTGGGTTTATGGGAGACTAGTGAGATATGTGTACTTGTATAAATTTACTTATGTTGCCATATATATAGTGTACTCAATTCAAAGTTTTCCACAGTAGGACTTATGCTCTATATAGTATAAGAGTTAATGAAAATACATGTTTATGTTTACTTTAAGACTTTCGTTGTGAAATATTGATTATCTACTTGTAACTCTATAAAACACAAACCACTAGCATGGCTAGGACTTGAATAAGCTATATATACAGTTAAACTTAAGGAAATAACTCAAGAAAATATGAAAAACAAATTAACAAAACTATTCTCACACACACGGAAACGAATATTGAGACAAGAGATGGATGGGCAAGTGCCGAACACGTGTAGTTAGGCCCAACAAGCAAGGAGCATACAACACAATGACACAAATGGTATCAGAGAAGGGTCGATGGAGCCTATATGATTAATCATAATTTGTTATTTAAACTGATACCAACGCCACAATTGGTATCAGAGCGAGGTCGATGGAGCTTATAGGATGAGTCATAGTTTGTTTTTTAACTCGATACTAATGCGGAGTTGGTATCAGAACGAGGTCAATGAAGCCTCAGGAAAAAGTTAAAAGAAAATTGGATAAAACTGAATAAATGAACTTTAGATATGGAAACCCGATGATATAGCCTTAAAACCTTAGTTGGGAAGTGATGTTAGGCGGGTAGAGTTAAGGTTTTTATACGTGTTATATCTGTTATATTATATATATGATATGCGTATATATACCAAGGTTGATCCGACGAACGCTTCTCGATACGAATTATGATGGGCAGGCAACCTACTATTCTGGCAGAGATTGGTCAGACTAGCAATCCATCTAGGACCACTACTACCACTGTTACTGCTATTCAGAGTGTTGACGATCTACTCGTGGCACATGACGCATAGTTGACATAGATTCTACAATTACTTATAGCAATCCAACTAGGCAATCATCACCTTGACGATAGCGCAGACATCTATTCAGACATTACTACAATAATTTCTAAGACACTAGCTTAAGAGGGACCATATGGATGACCGAGACGCATAGACTACTATCGATAAGATCAGCACGAGTATAATGACTGATAGATTGATGGAGCTCACGCATGATACACACAACTACAAAGCAATAAAATAGATAGTAAGACCATTTTGCAACAAATGACACACATGCATGGCTTATTACAGGAAGCATCAGTGATGCGTATTACAGAGGTATTTACTATGGCTGAGCTGAGCTTTCGTTGTTAGATGAGAGTTCCAACTATGTTGATTGAGCGGGTTGCCGAGTATCAGAGGGCTGATAGGTTCTATGAGCGATTTAATGATTTGGCTCAAGATCAAGAATGTACTGATTAAGCAGAGTAGATGGATTGGTGTTTGAGACACCTATGGAGGTTGTGGATACCTGTGAATAAGGAGTTACATGATGAAATTGTTAAGGATAAACACAGGTCTCGCTATATAGTTCATCTTGATGGGTTTTTGGGGTTCATATGCAGCAAAAAATTCAAAACAAATTTCGAATAACCCCGACAATATCGAAAACAAGTTCCATTAAACTAAATATACGAAAGTAAATCATACCTTATTCTGCGATTTCCTTTTTGATTGTTCGATTTTCAAGACTTTTAAGTGTATGTCCTCTATCAGAAATCCGCACACGAATGATGACCACAATTTGGAGCGCTAGCCTTAAAAGATTGAAAACAATTTTTCTTTCTCTCCCTAAATTCAGAGAACTTGAAAATTGTAAAATGAAAATCTTATTTCTTTTTAGGGTTTATTTATATGTGTAGATAAGCCTTCACTTAAAACCCTATTCGTAATACAACTATTGTATTTAGGTAGTTTAAGCAAATTACACATACGTCCCTAATAATAAGTTATCATATAACAAATCGTAAAGACTTTTATTTGATGAATTTTATCATATAAAATTCATTACTCTGGACTAGGGGTGGCAAAAAAAGGGGTATGGACGGGTACGAGACCAGACACCCCTTTTAATAACGACTAAAAATAGTGTCCGGACCCGTACCCATTTTTGAAACGGACACTTTTTTTGTCTGGACCCGTATGTTTTTAAAATATACAAGTCCCATTTTTTGTCCGGACCCGTTTTTTAATAAAATAAAATAAAAATTTTCACTTAATTATTAACAAAAATACATAATTCTAATGTTGTCATTCATTCCATCACTACAAAAAAAGAAATGTTATAAATTCAAAACTCAAGTCTTACAAGTTTCCATATAAAAATAACATCATCATTAGTAAAATTAAAATTCAAACATTACGAAAGTCTCAAAACACTACTATAAATAAATAAATATTATTTAAATTAATCGCGAAACGGGTACCCGTTTTTTTTTTTTTAAATTTTGCCTGGACCTGGACCCATTTTTTAAAACGAACAAGAAAACATGTCCAAACCCATATTAATTTTCAAAAAATCATGTCGGACCCGTTTAAAATGGGTCCGGACAAATACAGACAAATGGGTCCGGGCACATTTTGCCACCCCTACTCCGGACCAATTGAAATTGTGCAAAGCCATTCTTTGTGTGTGACACAATAGGTTCATGCAATGTTAGCAGTGAACCAAAAATCATTTTGGTACACAAGTCATAAGTGGTCTATAGCAAGGCATTATGACTACTCAAGTAGTATGAATATCAACATCGATAAAACCTAATTAATAATGTATATCATATCCTTTTATCACACGATATCTTTTCATTAAACATAAGGCATGGGAACTCACCCTTAATGTTCAATTGTACTAGTCTCGATCATTAGGTAAACTGAAAAACATTCAAGCGACAATGATCATATCAAGTCAAATGGACTTGGCCATTATCAGTCTATCTTATCGAGGGATCCATTGATATCTCTCTCCTAGGAGAATGACAAATTCTATCTTGATTACAAACCTTCAAATATTATTCACAAGGTAACCAACCTCAATCTTTGTAATTGTCCAGTTAAATACAACATTTGATTGTGTCAAATTATCATGATCCTAATATTGAACTCTATAGTAATCTCAAGTCGAAGGACTAAATGATATACTTATCATGAGTAACACTTATGACTTAATCTATGTGGTGTTTTCATAGCGGGTCGGTCCAGTTCCTTATTCTTTAACAAGTACTCATGATCTTGATTCGTATCCTTATACGTATGATCATCATATGACCGTCAATCAAGATTCACACTAGTCTTAATTCATTATGGTTCCTAGTATAATGACCGACTAGAGACATTTAGGATATTTCAACATATACCCATGGATCTTACTATAAGGTAAACAAGCAATCACTTATAAAAAAATAGCAAATAAAATCTCTATTTTATTAACTAAAATTATTAGATAATTAATATTTGTAGATTGACCTAGGGCACATGCCCTAACATCTCCCACTTGCACTAGGGCCAATCATTCATGTATCTAATACCTAATGATCTAACATGACCATCATGTTTCGCTTGTGGAAGAGTCTTCGTTAAAGGATCTGCAACATTGTCTTCTGTAGGAACTCTGCAAATCTTCAGGTCTCCAATCTTAATGATTTCTCGAATGAGATGAAAATGTCTAAGTATATGTTTGGATTGGACTAAGAACACTTCTTTAGTCCTTCTCTTTACTACTATCCAGTGACTCTCACCAGGATCGGACTGATATCTTCTTATTGCGCTCGAAACATATAATACATTAGGTTGAGTGCATAACATGACATTCATGATAGATCCAATAGCTGATGCATATAAAATTATATTCATGCGCTCTCGCTCATCATTTATCTTTGGACATTGAGTCTTGCCGAGATTTATACCTTGAGACATTGGCAATGGACCTCTTTTAAAGTCTTGCATATTGAACCTATTCAGTACCTTATAAATTTAAGCACTCTGACTTAGACCAATCAGCCTCTTAGATATATCCATATAGATCTTAATCCAAAGGATGTAGGCGACATCTCCTAAGTCCTTCATTCAGAAACACTTCCCTAACTAAGACTTGACACTCTGCAAGGTTGGGATGTCATTTCTAATGAGTAATATATCATCAACATACAGAACTAGGAAAACAACCACGCTCCCATTAACCTTTATGTATACACAAGACTCATCTTCGTTCTTAATGAAACCAAATTCCTTAATTGCTTCATCAAAACAAAGATTCCAACTCCGAGAAGCTTGCTTTAATATATAAATACATGAATATTGAGATAAGAGATGAATGGGCAGGTGTCGTACACGTGTAGTTGGGCCTAGCAGGCGAGGAACGTACAATACGATGACGCATATGGTATCAGATAAGGGTTGATGTAGCCTATGTGATAAATCGTAATTTTTCATTTAACCTGATACCAATGCCACAATTGGTATCTGAGCGAGGTCGATGGAGCTTATGGGATTAATCGTAGTTTGTTATTTAACTTAATACCAATGCCAGAGTTGGTATTAGAGCGAGTTCGATGGAGCCTCAGGAAAACGTTAAAAGAAAATTGGATAAAATTGAATAAACGAACTTTGGATATGGAAACCCGATGATATAGCCTTAGAACCTTAGTTGGGAAGTGATGTGAGGCGGGTAGAGTTATGGTTGTTATATGTGTTATATTTGTTAAATTATATACATGACATGTGTACATATACCAAGGTTGATCCTGCGAACGCTTGTCGATGCGAATTACGATTAGCGGGAAACCTATTACTCTGCCAGAGATTGGTCAGACTAGCAATCTAGCTAGGACCACTACCACCACTGTTACTACTATTCAGAGTGTTGATGACTGACTCATGGCACATGACGGTCAGTTGACAAAGATTCTACAATTATTCATAGCAATCCAGTTAGGCAATCATCACCTTGACGATAGCGCAAACATCTATTCGGACATTGCTACAATACTTTATGAGACACTAGCCTAAGAGGGACCATAGGGATGACCGAGACCGCAAAGACTATTATCAATAAGATCAACACGAGTATAATGACTGATAGATTGACTGAGCTCCCGCATGATACATATAACTACAAAGCAGTAAAATTTATAGTCAGACCGTTTTGCATCATATGACATACACGCATGGCTTATTACAGGCGGTATTAGTGATGTGCATGTTAGAGGTATTTACTTTGGTTGAGTCGAGCTTTTATTGTTAGATGAGAGTTCCGACTTTGTCGATTGAGCGGGTTGCCGAGTCTTTGAGGGCTGATAGGCTCCATGAACGATTTAGTGATTTGGTTCAAGATCAGGAGTGTGCTGATTAAGCAAAGTCAATGGATCAGTGTTTGAGATACCGATAGAGGTTGTGGATACCTGCGGATCAAGAGTTGCAGGATGAAATCGTTAAGGATACACATAGGTCTCGCTATATAGTTAATCTAAATGGGCTTTTGGGGTTCATACGCAACGAAAAATTCAAAATAAACTTTGAATAACCCCAACAGGATCGAAAATAAGTTCAATTAAACTAAATCTACGAAACTAAAGCATACGTTATTCCATGATTTCCTTTTTGATTGTGTGATTTTCAAGACGTTCAAGTGCGTGTTCTCTATCAGAAACCCACACACGAATGATGACCACGGTTTGGAGCACTAGCCCCAATAGAAATTGAAAACGATTTTTGTTCTCTCCCTAAATTCGCAAAATGAAAATCTTATTTCGTTTTTATGGTTCCACCCTTTATTTAGATGTGTATATAAGCCTTCACTAAAAATCATATTCATAATACAACTATTATATTTAGGTAGTTTAAATAAATTACACATACGCCCTTATTAATAAGTTATCATATAACAAATAGTAAAGGCTTTTACGTCATTAATTTTATCGTATAATATTCATTACTTTGGACGAATTGAAATTGTGCAAAGTCATTCTTTGTGTGCGACCCAATAGGTTCATGCGATGTTAGTAGTGAACCAAAAACTATTTTGGTACACAAGTCATATGTAGTCTCTAGCAAGGCATTATGACTACCTAAGTAGCATGAATATTAACATCGATACAACCAAATTAATAATGTATTTCATATCCTTTTGTCTTGTGATATCCTTTGATTAAACATAAGGCATGAGAAGTCACCCTTAATGTTCAATTGTACTAGTCTTGTTCATTAGATAAGCTGAAAACATCCAAGTGACAATGATCATATCAATTCACATGGACTTGGGCATGATTAGTCTATCTTATGGAGGGATCCATTGATATCTCTTTCCATAGGAGAATGACAAATTCTATCTTGATTACAAAACTTCAAATATTATTCACAAGGTAACCAACCTCAATCTTTATAATTGTCCAGTTAAATACAACATTTGATTGTGTCAAATTATCATGCTCCTAATATTGAACTCTATCGTAATCTTAAGTCGAAGGACTAAATGATATACTTATTATGAGTAACACCTATGACTTAATATATGTGGTGTTCTCATAGCGGGTCGGTCCAATTCCTTATTCCTTAACAAGTACTCATGATCTTGATTCGTATCGTTATACGCATGATCATTATATGACCATCAATCAAGACTCACACTAGTCTTAATTCATTATGGTTCCTAGTATAATGACAGACTAGGGACATTTAGTATATTTCAACAAATACCCATGGATCTTACTATAAGTTAAACATGAAATCACTTATACTAAAATAGCAAATAAAATCTCTATTTTATTAACTAAAATTATAAGATAATTAATATTTGTAGATTGACCTAGAGCACATGCCTTAACATCTCCCACTTGCACTAGGGCCAATCATTCATGTATCTAATACCAAATGATCAAACATGACCATCATGTTTCGCTTGTAGAAGAGTCTTCGTCAAAGGATCTGCAACATTGTCTTCTGTAGGAACTCTACAAATCTTCAGGACTCCCATCTCAATGATTTCTTAAATGAGATGAAAATGTCTAAGTATATGTTTGGATCGGTGGTGTGATCTTGGTTCCTTGGCCTGTGCTATCGCCCTGTTGTTGTCACAATACAAGCAAATGAGGTTAGCCATACTTGGAACCACACCAAGTTCTTAGATGAACTGCTTGATATAAACCACCTCCTTAGCTGCATCGTACGCTGTAATATATTCAGCTTCAGTTGTAGAATCTACCATAGTTTCTTGCTTCGAACTTTTTAACTCACTGCGCCTTCATTTAAAGTAAACACATATCCAGACTGCGATCTGAATTCATCTATATCAGTTTGAAAAGTTGCATCTGTGTAACGACTTACAACAAGCTCGTCTTCCAAACTTCCATATACTAAGAACACTTCTTTAGTCCTTCTCAAGTACATAAGAATGTTTTTTTACTGCTATCCAGTGACTCTCACTAGGATCAAACTGATATCTTCTTATTGCGCCTAAAACATATAATACATTAGGTCAAGTGCATAACATGGCATACATGATTGATCCAATAGCTGATGCATATGAAATTATATTCATGCGCTCTCGCTCATCATTTGTCTTTGGACATTGAGACTTGCTGAGATTTATACTTTGAGACATTGGCAATTGACCTCTTTTAAAGTCTTGCATATTGAACCTATTCAGTACCTTATAAATTTAAGCACTCTGACTTAGACCGATCAGCCTCTTACATCTATCCCTATAGATCTTAATCCAAAAGATGTAGGCGACATCTCCTAAGTCCTTCATTAAGAAACACTTCCCTAACCAAGACTTGACACTCTGCAAGGTTGGGATGTCATTTCTAATGAGTAATATATCATCAACATACAGAACTAGGAAAACATCCATGCTCCCATTAACCTTTATGTATACACAAGACTCATCTTCGTTCTTAATGAAACCAAATTCCTTAATTGCTTCATCAAAATAAAGATTCCAACTTGGAGAAGCTTGCTCTAATCCATAAATAAATCTTTGAAGCTTGCATACCTTCCTAGAAGTCTCAGGATGAACAAACTCTTCAGGCTGTATCATATACACGTCCTTAAGTAACTTCCCATTTAGAAAAGCTTTTGGACATATCTCATAGTCATAATATGCGGCTATGGCAATTAGAATTCTAATGGATTTAGCCATGGCTACAGGAGAAAAAGTTTCATCATAATCAACACCTTGATTCTGTCTTAAACTTTTTGCTACTAGTCGTTCTTTATAAGTATGCACATTACCATCCATGTCATTTTTCCTCTTGAAAACCCATTTACATCCAATGTTCTTACCACCTTAAGGTAAATCAACCAAGTTCCAAACATTGTTAGCCTACATGGATTGCATCTCATAATTAATGGCACTAAGCCATTTATCTGCCTTAGGGCTAGAAATAGCCTCTTGATAAGTAGTATGTTCATTTTGATCCATAAGCAACACCTCACTACTATCAGTAACAAGAAATCCAAATCTCTTAGGCTGATGTCTTACCCTATCAGACCTATGAGGGCCTTATGATACCTGTGGAGGATTAATTAGTTCAAGACTTAGTTGATCTCCCACGGCGGTTGAGTATTTATTTTTAGTTCTTGAGTTTCTTCAAGACTTACTTTATTCCCATTATTATCTTTTTAAATAAACTTTCTTTTCATAAAAACACCATCCCTAGCAACAAACACTTTGTTCTCAGCGGGATTATATAAGTAGTATCCTCTAGTTTCTTTAGGATAACCAACAAATACATACTTGGTAGATTTGGCTGATAATTTTTTTGATTTGTCGCCGTACGAGAAAATCACAGCCTCAAATCTTAAGGAAAAACAAACTTGGTCATTTCCCAAACAACATCTCATGTGGTGTTTTATCAACCGTTTTAGAAGGAACACGATTTTATGTAAACGCAGCAGTTTCTAAGGTATAACCCCAAGAGGAAATAAGAAGATATACATGACTCATCATAGATCAAACCATATCTAATAAAGTCTGATTTCTCCTCTTAGAAATACTATTCCATTATGGAGTTGATGGGGGAGTTAACTGTGAGACAATCCTACAGTTTCTAAGATGATCATCAAACTCTTGGCTCAAATATTCACCACCTCAATCTGATCAAAATATTTTAATTTTTTTACTAAGTTGATTTTACACTTCGTTCTGAAATGTTCGAAACATCTCAAAAAACTCACCTTTATGTTTCATGAGATATACGTAATCATATCTACTAAAATCATCAGCGAATGTAATGAAGTACTGATAACTACCTCTAGTCATCGTGTTTATAAGACCGCATACATCAGTATGTATTAGACCCAATAAATCACTTGCCCTTTCACTGTGTCCAGTAAAGGGACTCTTTGTCATCTTGCCTAGTAAATAAGATACACATGTTTCATATGATTCAAAATCAAATGAATCTAAAAGTCTATCGTTATGGTGTGTAGAAATGTGTATCTCATTAATGTGGCCAAGGTGACAATGCCAAAGGTAGGTTTGATTCAAATTATTTTACTTGAATCTCTTTGTATTTATGTTAAGAACGAGAGTATCTGTGGACCTTTTCATGTTTAGAGTAAGACCATCACACAAATTAACATTCGCATAGAAAATGTCTTTATGAGAAATGGAGCATTTATTATTCGCAATAATGAAATTAAAACCGTCCAAATCCAAACATGAAACTGAAATGATGTTTCTGCTCAAGGCAGGGACATAATAACAATTATTTAAAACTAAAACAAGTCCACTAAGTAAAATTACTCACACCACCCTACAGTCAACGTAACAACCTTTGCTTCATTTCTAACTGGTAGGATAACTTCTCCTTTATTTAGCTTTTTACTTTTGGTAAGACCCTACACATTAATACAAATGTGAGATCCACATCCAATATTTAATACCCATGAATCACTAATAGACAAGTTAACTTCAATAACGTAAATACCTGAAGCAGTAGTTGCACTACTCTTCTTTTTCTTTAGATCTTTAAAATAGAGCTTGCAAGTTCTGAACCAATGTCCAGGTGCATGGAAGAAATGACAATTTCCTTCTTTTTCCTTTTCCTTATGGGACTGTGAAATAGAAACAGTATAGGGTTTGACTTGTTCCATAGGCTTTGTGACAGTCACAATAACCTTGGTAACTTTAGCCTTGCCTTTGCCCTTTTTCTTTAAAGCCTTTCCTTTCTGAACCATCGACAAACTAGGAATAAGTTTCTTGACATTCTGCTCATCAATTTTAACTTTCAAATTCAACTTTTAGATAGACTTCTCCATGTTATTCATGTTATAGTTCATCACAAATTGTGAATAACTATCAAGCAATGAATTCAGGATCAAATCCGTAGTCTACTCTTGGCTTATGGGAAATCCTAGTCTATCCAAATGGTCAATATAGCCCTTCATTTTCAAAACATGAGGACTAACTGAAGCATCTCAGTCATTTTGGAAGAATGAAGGTTCTTAATTGTCTAGAACCTTTCTTGCCTAGCTTGCTGATGGAACATTTCCTTCAACATTGTAGCCATTGCGTAAGATTCCATGTGTTCCATGTCCTTATGAAGTTCTGGAACCATAGTTGCCAATATATCGCATGCAACATTAGTTGAGCCATTGACATGCTTAGTATGTGCATCCTTCACATAACTTAAAGCATTTGCTGGTGGTTCCTCTGGAATAGGATCATCCAGGACATACAACTTGCGTTCATGCTTCAGAACAATTCTCAAGTTTTTGAACTAGTCAAGAAAGTTTGTCCCAAATAACTTATCCTTCTTAAGGATGGATCGCAGTGACAAGGGAATAGTGTGATTTAGAGAGGCCATAGATCTACAACAAAGATTATGCAAAATCTCATTTAATATAGAGGAATAAACTCCTATTAAATTAACAACCCTCCTTAAAAATGAAATGTTAATTCAAGGGACTAAAATCTATGTTTCAAATAATTCCAAGACAGCAAAGGCATGACACTTCAAATTAGGTTATTTAGGTAGGTACCGATTTTCAATTACATCATATGTAACTTTTAGTTATTTTATGAGATTATGACATCTTATGTCTTAGCATGTTGTATCTCATTTAGTGCCTAAAGCCTAAAATCGTTTTGATAGCTTTATCAAATCTAACCATTTCAAATAATAGAGTAACCGTTACTCATCTTGCCTCACCAAGATAACATAATACACTCTGCAGAGGCAAACCCATATTGATGTAATCGAAGCCTTGACAAGTGTTTGAGAATGGATGACACTTGACTCAAAATTTGAAAGAAGGATTTTTGTTTGTTTCATTGATCATAATTAAATAAGATAAATATCATATATTACAATGCATGAATAATCACTAAAATGTTAGAAAATCATACAATATTTACTATTGTACGAATTTTAGATGCTACAAACAGTTAACAGTGGTATCGCTGGTCGGTCAGCAGGCAGTTTGTGTTTTTTTGTTTTTAGACGACAAATTTCAATTCCGAAAACTGAAAATTGTAGTTTCTTACGATTTTAGTCAATCCTATCAACCAAAATTGCCTCTTATTTTAATTTCAAAAATATTAATTGAAACATTTTTAATTATCTCAGGCCCACCATTAACTTAATATCTTATCTTAATCAAATTAAAACTTAAGATACTTTGAATCCTAATCCAATTAGGATTCATTTTATATCTCACCTATCTGATAAGATTTGTAATTCTAATCCAATTAAAAGTTTATCTTCTATCTTATAGGAATATACTAATGAATTACTACAATGTGATATATGATCAAAATCAATTTCGAGATATTAATCATGCATTCAACATCATAATCATATTAACTTAATCATGATCTCTATCATAGAGACATACATAATTATTGACCAAAATGAAATATGTGTTCAAGATCAGAATCATATTAACCTAAACATGAAGTCTACCATGAACATACAAAATTCATATCGCTCAATATAAAAATATATCTTAATCGAAATATTCTAAACATGAATACTATCTTTGAATCATATCATGCGATGTATCGATATACATGAATTAACAACACGCTTTAAAACTAATTCTTAATAACAATTATCACATAATCTATATGTATATCATATACATTAATCAAGATTATGTTTTCACACATATATTATATATACATCATTGAAAACATGCAAACGTTTAATAGAACCGAGCCTAATGCTCTAATACCGCTGTTGGGTTTTTGGGGTTCGTACGCAACAGAAAATTCAAAAAGTTTTTGAATGACCCCAATAGGATCGAAAATAAGTTCCATTAAACTAAATCTACCTTATTCCGTGATTTGCTTTTTGATTGTTCAATTTTCAAGACGTTCAAGTGCGCGTCCTCTATAAAAAATCCACATACGAACGATTACCACAATTTGGACTGCTTGCCCCAAGAGAGATTGAAAATGATTTTTCTTTCTCTCCCTAAATCTAGTGAACTCGAAAATTGTAAAACAAAAATCTTATTTCATTTTTAGGGTTCTACACTTTATTTATATGTGTAGATAAGTCTTCACTTAAAATCTTATTCGTAATACAACTATTGTATTTAGGAAGTTTAAGCAAATTACACATACACCCCTATTAATAAGTTATCATATAACAAATTGTAAGGACTTTTATGTCATGAATTTTATCATATAAAAATCATCACTCTCGACTAATTGAAATTGTGCAAAGCCATTCTTTGTATGCGACTTAATAGGTTCAAGCAACGTTAGCAGTGAACCAAAAACCATTTTGGTACACAAGTCATTAGTGGTCCTAGCAAGGCATTATGACTACCCAAGTAGCATGAATATCAACATCAATACAACCTAATTAATAACGTATATCATATCCTTTTATCGTGCGATATCCTTTGATTAAACATTAGGTATGGGTTAATGTTCAATTGTACTAGTCTTGATCTTTAGGTAAACTGAAAAACATCCAAGTGACATTGATCATATCAATTCACATGGACTTGGCCATTATCGGTTTATCTTATCGAGGGATCCACCGATATCTCTCTCTATACGAGAGTGATAAATTCTATCTTGATTAAACACCTTCAAATATTATTCACATGATAACCAACCAAAATCTTTATAATTGTCCAGTTGAAGACAACATTTGATTGTGTCAAATTATCATGCTACTAATATTGAAGTCTATGGTAATCTGAAGTTGAAGGACTAAATGATATACTTATCATGAGTAACACCTATGACTTAATCTATATGGTGTTCTCATAGCGGGCTGGTCCAGTTCCTTATTCCCTAACAAGTACTCATGATCTTGATTCGTATCCTTATACGCATGATCATTATATGACCATCAATCGATATACACACTAGTCTTAATTCATTATAGTTCCCAGTATAATGACCGACTAGGGACATTTAGGATATTTCATCAAATACCCATGGATCTTACTATAAAGTAAACATGCAATCACTTATAATAAAATAGTAAATAAAATCTTTATTTTATTAACTAAAATAATAAGATAAACAATGTTTGTAGATTGACCTAGGCACATGCCCTAACACATCTTAGCCGGACCATGATGTATCATGACTTTAGGTGACCAGACATCGTGTCGAGGGTAAGTTGTTTGAAGCATCTTATCTGTTAGATGTTTTAATTATGAGCATACGTAAGTTGATTCCTGGTTATGCATATGAAGACTTAATAATGTGCTATACACTAGGCCATAGTATGAGGCATGTCCTCAGTGAATTACGACCTGAGTTTTTTTATCTTCAGTGCACATGTCGGTGGATCATGGGTCCAAGCTAACCACCACAAGGGCTATTGGGTGATAGGCCAGTGGAGCGAGTTGAGAAACCTATTGGTGGGATCCCAATGTACTGAAGTATGGTCTAGTGCGGCTCGAGCATAAGTTGGCGATGTCAATTTTTCTGCCACAATTTCAGTTTCATGAAGGGGTCAACCAGAAATTCCATGAGATCTAAATTCCGAAGACGATATCTTCTCTAGTTGGGAAGAATACTAACGACAAAAAATAATTAAAACTAGGATTAGCATTAATCTCGGGGATTAACGATCGTGATTCGGGTGTTACGTGGAAAACTTGGTTGACTCGGACACTAGAATCAAGGGTATCTATTATTTATGGATGATGGTTGCTTATGTGTGAATCTTAAAACATTATATTATTGTAACATCGCATGTGTGTACGTTGCTATCGGACGAGATGATGTGACGGGTACGTAGCAGAGTACGGGTTTAGCGAGACCACAAATGGATCAATTATGTAACCAATTACTCTAACTATTTGATAATTGTACCTAACTCAAGTTAATTAAATTAATTTGAAAACATATACCTATGGTTTGATTGTAAATATAGTGAGATGGGCAACTATAAAATGGGTGGAACTAGAATTGCATGTGATTATTTTAAAAGATCAAGTGCAAAATGAGAAATGTACTATTACTTGTGTATGTGGAACTATTGGAGATTAGTTGCATGTTAAGTGTCACATCCAAAAATGATAAGTGGTTGCTAATAGAGATGTAGTGGGTTAAATTTTGGAAAGATATTAACCTTAGATGTGTCTTGAGATATCAACTTGAGGATTCAAATAATGGATAATTACTTAAATCCTAAGTTTTCCATTTCTCTCTCATTTGAACAAAAACAAGTAAAGAAGGGAGAGAACATGGTGCTAGGAGGAGAAAGAGTAGAAAGGTGAAGGATTTGGTGACTTAGTGAGTGAAACTGTTGAGATTTTTGGGTATCTAAGAGAGGTAAAACAAGAGTGACGACTCCATTAAAGTTATAGGTATATTCTTCACCAAATCTTGATAATGCATGTTCTAAGATTGTTGTTCTTCATGGCTTTTGGTGTATGGAAGGTCCATAAGAGTAGATATAAGAATCCCTTGTTGGGGAATCATTTTTAAGGTTATTGTTGTTAATGGGTAGTAATTATGTGAGGAAGAGGATGAATAGTAATTTTGTAGGAAAGTTGATTTAATGTCTTTTACTTATCCTTTTGCCCATTTTATTGCATGATAATGAAAAATGAGGTACAAACTAATTTTAAAATGATTGTTTAAGTATGAAGGCAGAAAGGTCGAGACTTAAAGATGAACAATGATATTTTTCGAGTTTTTACTATATAGAGCGTTTTGCCCAAAAAACATGTTTAAAGTTACGAGCATACTCAAAGTTACGAGCATGCTCAAACTTTGAGTAAGCTTATACATTTAGTAGACTCAACTTTTAGCTTACTTAAACCTTCAACATGTTCAAATCTTGAGCCAACTCAACTCTTACTGATTAAGTTAAATGATTTGAGCCAGCTTGTATCGAATTTAAAAAACACTATAAGCACCGTTTAAAGGGGCTAGGGGACCATAGTACGAGGACGCATTTGGGGCATCTTCAGAAGAGTCGGAGCGCGTGTTTGAGGTTTGTATAACCTATAAGAACGTCACTTGAGTATTTACTTACTTTCATTATTGTTTTACTCTAGCATGTTTAGTGTATTCATGATTCTATTCCTTATCTACTTCGGTTATCTATGTTTGTCTCACTGTTTGAACGGTTGGTTGAGTTCACTCATGCCGTGTATTCCGTTGTATGTTTATGCTATGTTAGACCATAGCATGTGTATCAAGAGTTCTCGGTGAATAACGAACCTGAGCTACTTTATCGGTACATGTGTTGGTGCATCGTGGGTCTACGCCGGCCACCGAAGGGACCAGGTATTAGCTAGTTGGGTGCGCCCACTAATGGGATCCTAGGAAAATATTCGAATTATGGTATAGTCTGACCGGGACGGGCACACACCTTTGCACTTTATTGTAATTTATGCATGCGATGATCCATTTACAGTTGCCTATTTACATTTCGAATGTTTATTTAATAGTATTGATTGGATTTCCTTTACTTTATCAAAAGAATGCTTTGTGAATTTCCTTGGGATTTTACTTACTGGACTCGTCATCTGTCTTGTTGTGATGGTTGAGTGCAGATCCTTCTACGAGAAAGGGTAAGGGGATTCATGGAAACTATCTTTGAGCTCGCTCATTATTCGGCACACTACTCGTAGGTGTTTATTTACCTATTTTATTATATATTTTGGGTTTATAAATGACTTATGAAACACCTGTACTTGTATATATTTACATTTCACAGTATGTTGTTGCCTTTTATACAGTGTACTATATTCTAGGTTTTCCACAGTAGGATTGATGCTCTATATAACATAAGAGTTAATAAAAATACACGTTTATGTTTACTTTAAAACTTTCACTGTGAAATACTGATTATCTACTTGCAACTCTGTAAAACACAAACCATTACCAAAGTTAGACTTGAATAAGCTACATACAGTTGAACTTCAAGAAATAACTCAAGAAAACATGAATAACAAATTAACTAAACTAATATCATACACATGGACATGAATATTGAGACAAGAGATGGACGGGGTAGGTGTCAGACACGTGTAGCTGGGCCCACTGGGCAAGGAGCGCACGACACGACAACACCACAAGGTGACCTCAAGGAGCGGGGCCGCCACAGTTTGTATGATAGCGGGGTCGATGGAGCCTATGGGATGAAATGTAGTTGTTATTTAACTTGATACCGACACTACAATTGGTATCAAAGTAGGGTTGATGGGGCCTATGGGATGAATTGAAGTTTGTTATTTTAACTTGATACTAAGGCCACATTGGTATTAGAACAAGGTCGATGGAGCCTATAGGATAAATTGTAGTTTATTATTTAACATGATACCAATGCCACAATTGGTATCAGAGTAAAGTTTCTGGGAACTTGAGAAATTTAAATAAAAGAGCATAAAACTTAATAAATGAACCCTTAGATATGAAACTTGAGGATATTGCCTTAGAACCTTAGTTGGAAAGTGATGTGATGCGGGTAGAGTTAGGTTTATATACGTGTTA
Organism: Stephania yunnanensis; assembly: GCA_039657365.1. Classification (NCBI taxonomy): domain Eukaryota; kingdom Viridiplantae; phylum Streptophyta; class Magnoliopsida; order Ranunculales; family Menispermaceae; genus Stephania; species Stephania yunnanensis. Next base: position 23,517,980 of record CM077589.1, on the reverse strand, counting down.
TGTTTTTATTGTATATTATATACTACACGTGTATATATACCTAGGTTGATCGAGTGCACGCTTCTCGATGTGGATCACGAAAAACAAACAACCTATTATGCTAGAGATTAGTTAGACTATCGATTCAGTTAGGTCCACTACCACTGCTACTACACAAAATGTCGACTATCAACTCGTAACACATGATGCTCAGTTGGTTAAGATTCTACAGTGTATGGAGAAATACTGTTATTCACTACAATTTGTTATAGATGTCTCTAACACCGAGAGTTTAGGGATGCAAATGGGTAGGGTAGGGGATGGAGACCTCATTCCCATACCCATACCCATACCCACTAAAATCTTTTTCACACATACCCATACCCATACCCATCTGGGGATGAATTCTCATACCCATCCCCATACCTGTCAAATCCCCATGGGTAAAATATTTTGCCCATTTCATTCCCCATTAAGGTTCCCAGTGGGCATTTTTATAGGAACTTTTGCAGGGATGGGAATCCCCTTAGGAAATTTTTTTCCCATTCCATTCATCATTGGGGGATCCTCATGGGGATTCTTAAAAATGAATTGTAACAAATAAGGTGTCAAATATACATACATAACAACACAATTATTGAAATTCCAACAAAAATAAAAAATCAACATACCATGTAATTAAAATTTTAACTACTAAGTGCTAACACTTATAATCACCGCGGGATTACCCATTAGGATCCCCAATGGGGATTTCCATCAGGATCCCCATAGATATTTTTTTTATTACCTATAACTGTACCCATACCGGTGTGAGAATGAGATTTTTTACCCATCCCCATCCCCATTTAAAATCATAATACTGGTACCTCTTAGGGTAAATCCCCATTACCAATTGGTATTCTCCTACCCATTTGCAGATCATGATCTACTACTTCGTTAGAGGATTTGAGAAGAACATTGGAAGTGATATAGTGTCAACAAGGGCTCGTGCTCTGCAGGAGATGTATGATCGATTGCTCACACACGAGACCTTTTCGATGTAGAGAGGGCACGCGTATTACTGGGACCGAGGTACAAACGGGACATGGAACGCAGTGATAATCACCGAGACAGTTAATTTTAGTGTGAGGATAGGCAGCAGGTTCACGTCATGGTACCAGCACGAACTGAGCAGCGTAGGTTGCAACCACAACAATATTGTTAGGGTAGAGATCAGAAATGACATGACATGGCTCAAAGAGACTGAGGTTAAGGTAAGGTCAGAGGTCTGGAGACGGACAAGCTGATAGGTTAGAGACGTGTAGATGTTTCTGATGTGGTTAGACTGGACATCTTAGAGCTAATTGTTTAAGTGCACCATCACCACCAGAGCTTGATCAAATTCGAGAGAGGGCTCACACAGTTGGTCAACCGGACATGGAGGCAACCAGACAACATGTCGAGGGTAAGTTGTCTGACACATCTTGTCAGATTTTTATTTAAATTATGCACATATGTATGTTGATTCCTAAATACTCATATGAAGACTTAATGGTTGTGCTATACACTAGGCCATAACACGTGGTGAATTGCAACCCGAGTTGGTTATATTTGGTGCACATGTTGGTGGGTCATGGGTCCATGTTGACCACCGCGAGGGCTATTATGTGATGAAGCAGTGGAGGGGATTAGAAAAGCCCACTGGAGGGATCCCGACGTACTGAAGTATGGTCTTGTGGTGTTCGAGAATGAGTTGGCGACGTCAATTATTCTGCCGCGATTTCAGTTTCATGAATAGGTGAATTAGAAATTCCTCGAGATATAAATTTCAGGGACAAAACTTTCCTTAGTTTGGAAGAATTGTAACGACCCATTATTTCAAGATTTCAGATTAAGACGCTAGCTAAGAGCTACATGGACGTCGCAGATAAGGTAGGACACACGTCGACTTAGGTACACTAGTTATTTATTTGTTGATTGCTTATTTGTAATGCATGTTTATGAGTTTATTCGTTAATGTATCACATGTTTGTGTTTGTATTGTTATATCGTGTGAGATTGTGTGACGGATCTTCGCCTCATAAAGTGTGTCAACATGGGGTATCGAGTAGGCGAGTATTTAGTGGTTAGTGGGACCATAAATGGGTCAATTATGTGATCAATTACACTAACCATATGATAATTGTACTTAAGTCAAGTTAATTAAACTAATTTGAAAACATATGCTTATAGTTAGATTGTAAATATAGTGAGAGCCAAGAACAACTATAAAGTGAGTGGAACTAGACTTGCATATAATTATTTTAAAAGATTTTGTATGAAATAGGAAATGTACTATGCCTTGTATATGTGGACCAATCGGAGACTAGTTGCATGCTAAGTGTCGCATATAAAAATGACAAGTGGTTGCTATTAGAGATGTAGTGGGTTATGTGTTGGAAAGATATTTACCTTAGATGTGTCTTGAGATACCCACTTGAGGGTCCAAACAATGGATAATTACTTAAACCCCAAAATTCTCATTTCTCTCTCATTTGAACAAAAAGAAAATAGAGATGAGAGAGAACATGGTACTAGGAGGAGAAATAGAAGAAAGGTGAAGGGTTTAGTGACTTTATGAGTGAAATTATTGGAATTTTTGGGATCCAAGAGAGGTAGAGTAAGAGTGACGATTTCATCAATGCCATAGGTTTGTTCCTTGCCAAGTCTTGATAATGTATATTCTAAGATTGTTGTTCTTCATGGCTTTCGTGTATTGAGGGCCCATAAGAGTAGATCGACCCTCAATGAGTAAGAATCCCTTGATGGGGAGTCATTTATGAAGTTATTGTTGTTATTGGGTAGTGATTATGTGAGGAACAAGATGAATAGTAACTTTATGAGAAAGTTTATTTGAAGTCTTTTACTTATGTTGTAGCCAATCTCATTGCATGAAAATGAAAAATGACGTGCAAATTAATTTTCGGAGGATTGTATAAGTACAAAGGCCATAAGGATTAAGACTTTAAGATGAACCATGAAATTAGTTGACTTTAAGATGAACCATGAAATTAGTTGAGCATACTTAGAGCTTCAAGGATGCTTAAAACTAGAGTAAGCTCAAACATTGAGTAGACTCAAATTTTTAGTAGACTCAACTTTCAGCTTGCTCAAACCTTTAACATGCTCAATCCTTACTGATTAAGTTAAATGACTTAAGCTAGCTTGTAACTAATCTAAAACATACTCTAAACACCCTTTAATGACCCCAATGGGCTAAGGGGCCATAATACCAAGGTTTGGAACGAGTAGGGGACGCATTTGAGGCGTATTTGGGAGAGTTGGAGCGCGAGATTGAGGTTTGTAAAACCAAATTGAAAGGCTCTAAGTATTTGATTATGTTTTAATTCCATATTTATCATTCTTGCCATTTCTATTACTCCTTTCTGTTACTCGGACGTGGGTTGAGGTTACTCCCCAGATTTTCTAGTTGTGTGTTCTTGATGCACTAGATTATATCACATGGTGAACTGGCCCTAAGTGAATAATAACCCGAGCTTGCCCTTGGTGAACGTGTCGGTGAATTAACATATTTGGCTAGCGCCATGAGGGACCGGGTGAATGAGTATTAGGGGTACCCAACAAAGGGATCCTAGTAACCCGAAGCATAGTTTAGTCTATCTAGAACGAGCATACACACTTTGTTTAGCTTATATGTTATTTATTCATGCGATGAGACAATTACAATAGCTTGTCTTTTGCATTCTGAATATCTATTTAACAATACTTCTTGCATTTTCCTTACTTTATTTATGCGAATGCTCAGAGGGGTTCCTTGGGATCTTACTCACTGGACTCATCATTAGTCTTTTTGTGGTGTCGAGTGCAAATCCTAGTACCCATAGGGGTAAGGGGATCCAAGGGGACTACATCTAATTTTCCACTGTCGAGGACTTACTTGTACGTGTTTATTTTGATTTTTTGTACTATTTTGGGTGTTGGGAGACTGGAGTGACACTGTAAATGTACATATACATTGTTTATGGTACTATTGCCTATATATAAAGTACTTTTTTGGGTTTTCCATAGTAGGACATGCTCAAATGGATAATGTTTATCATGCTAATTTAACACTTTACTTGCTTAAACTAAAGCTTCCGCTGATTTATTATTAACTTGTAAAATGCAAACCACTAGCACAGCTAGGGCTCGAATAAGCTACAAATAGTAAAACTTAAGAAATTTTATATACTTAGGAAATAACCTAAAAAAATAAAAATAATCAACTAATTAAATTGGTTGCACACACGTGGACACAATTATCAAGATGTAAGATTGACGGGAAGGTGTCAAACACGTGTAGCTGGGCCCGCCAGAAGAGGAGCGCACGACATGACGACACCCCGGGGTGGCCTCGGGGCACGGGGCAAAAACATAAGCAAAAAACTTCAAATCAACTTTCCCATAAAGTTACTATTCCTCATCTTCCTCATATAATCACTACCTAAAAACAACAATAACTTCAAAAATGATTCTCCAACTAGGGATTCTTACTCATTGAGGGTCGATCTACACTTATGGACTTTCCATACACTTATGGACCTCATACAATCTTAGAACATGCATCTTTAAGATTTGGTGAAGAACATGTTGGGTTTTTGAGGTCCATTAAACTAAATCTACAAAAATAAATCATACCTTATTTCGTGATTTCGTTTTGATTGTTCAATTTGTAAGACGTTCAAGTGCGCGTCCTCTATAAAAAATCCACACACGAATGATGACCACAATTTGGAGTGCTAGCCCCAAGAGAGATTGAAAATGATTTTTCTTTCTCTCCATAAACCCAAAGAACTCGAAAGTTGTAAAATGAAATCTTATTTCATTTTTATAGATCCACCCTTTATTTATATGTGTAGATAAACCCTCACTTAAAATCCTATTCGTAATACGACTATTGTATTTACGCAATTTAAGAAAATTACACATACGCCCCTATTAATAAGTTAACATATAACAAATCGTAAGGGATTTTATGTCATGAATCTTGTCATATGTAAAATTCATTACTTTGGACCAATTGAAATTATGCAAAGACATTCTTTGTGTGCGACCCAATAGGTTCATGTAACGTTGCCAGTGAACCAAAAACCATTTTGGTATATAAGTCACAAGCGGTCTCTAGCAAGACATTATGACTACCCAAGTAGATGAATATCAACATCGATACAACCAAATTGATAATGTATATCATATCCTTTTGTTGTTCGATATCCTTTGACCAAATATAAGGCATGGGAAGTCACCCTTAATGTTCAATCGTACTAGTCTTGATCTTTAGGTAAACTGAAAAACATCCAAGTGACATTGATCATATCAATTCACATGGACTTGGCCATCATCTGTCTATCTTATCAAAGATCCACTGATATCTCTCTCTATACGGAGTGACAAATTCTATCTTGATTACACACCTTCACATATTATTCACACGTTAACCAATCACAATCTTTATAATCGTCAAGTTAAAGACAAAATGATATACCTATCATGAGTAACACCTATGACTTAATCCATGTGGTGTTCTCATAGCAGGTATGTCCAATATCTTATTCCATAATAATTACTCATGATCTTGGTTCATATCCTTATATGCATGATCATCACATGACCATCAATCAAGACTTCCACTAGTCTTAATTCTTTATAGTTCCCAGTATAATGATCGACTAGGGACATTTAAGATATTTCATGAAATACCCATGGATCTTACTATGAGGTAAAAATGCAATCATTTATAATAAAACAACAAATAAAACCTCTATTTTACAAACTAAAATCATAAGATAAACAATGTTTGTAAATTGACCTAGGGAAAATGCCCTAATAGAACATACCTATGACTTTAATAGAGTTGTCACTTTTATTCTACCTCTCTTAGATCTTTAAAAATCCCAACAATTTCAGTCATAAAGTCACAAAATCCTTCACCTTTCTTCTTTTTATCCTCCTAGCACCAAGTTCTCTTTCCTAATTATTTTCTTTTTGTTCGAATGAGAAACTTGGGGTTTAAGTAATTATCCATTATTTGGGTCTTTAAGTGGGTATCTCAAGACATATCTAAGGTAAATATCTTTCCAACACATAACCCCTACATCTCTACTAGCAAGCACTTGTCATTTTTAGATGTGACATTTAGCATGCAACTAGTCTCCAATTTGTTCACATACACAAGGCATAGTACATTTCTCATTTTGTGCATGATCTTTTAAAAAAATCACATGCAAGTCTAGTTCTACTCAATTTATAGTTGCCCTTGGCTCTTGCTATATTTACAATCAAACCATAAGCATATGCTTTCAAATTAATTTAATTAACTTGACCTAAGTACAAATATTATATGGTTGGTGTGATTGGTTACATAATTTACCCATTTTTGGTCCCATTAACCCCGACTACTCACCTACTGCATACCTGCATCGACACAATTTACGAGGTGAATACCCATCACAAATTCTCACATGATATAATGATACAAACATAAACATGCGATGTATTAACAAATAAACTCATATACATGCATAGCAAATAAGTAATCAACAAACAAATAATTAGTGTACCTAAGTATGCGTGTGTCTTAAGCTTATTCGCACGTCCATGTAGATTTGAGCTGACATCCTAATCTAAGATTTTGAAATAAATAATGACGTTAATAAAATAGGAAGTTACAATTCTTCCCAACCAAGAAAATCTCATTTCAAAATTTAAGTAAAACCAATCGTCGTAACTTGAAATAGCTGAAGGTATCGCTCTCGCATAGTCGACTCGAGCTCCCAAGTGACTCTTTGTCCCATGATGCTACCAACAAACTAGAACTTTAGAGAACTCCCTATTGCTAAACATCTAAACCCTACGGTTAAGGATCAGTATCGACCACTCCTTATAAGTCGTGTCAAGCGGAACCACAATTTGTCTTAAGTCAACCATCGGTCTTGGTCCTGACCTAGCCAGTCTCAACATGGAGATGTGAAAATGTCGGATGGACCCCAGCTAAATCAGTGGGTAATTTTAAATGATATGCAACATAACCAACTTGTGTTGTGACACTGAACGTTCCAATAAAACTCGGCGCCAGTTTCCCCATAATCCTAAATCTCTGTTGACCCTTCCAAGAGGAAACCTTCAGGTATACCATGTCGCCCTCCTCGTAGCTTAGATCCTCGTGATACATATCCACATACTTGTTCTGTATGTCCTATGCGGCTCGTAGTCTTTACCGAATTTGTATAATCTTCTCTGTGTGGTTAACAATCTGGCCTAACGGTCATTGTATGCTCTGGCTTTGCCCAATATGCAGGTAATCAATAAGGCCTTCTATACTGTGCTTTAAATGGTGGCATCTTGATACTCGCCTAATAGTTGTTGTTGTATCCAAACTCACACAAAGGTAGGTAATCCTCCTACGAACCCCCAAACTGCAGTATACAAGCCTTGACTATATCCTTTATAATTTGTATCAACCTCTCCGAGTGTCCATCTATTTAAGGATGGTAAGCCATGCTAAACTGCAACCTGGTGCCAAACTACTTACGCATAGCCTCCCCGAGTCTTGAAGTTAACCTTGGATCTCTGTCCGATACAATAAAGACTGACACCCAATGCAATCTAATAATCTCCCGCTCAAACAGTATGCTCACTTATGGGAACCTATATCTCATCGAAATAGGAATTAAGTGAGCCGATTTTGTTAGCCTACCAATCACAACCCAAACTGCATCATGTCACCTTGATGTCTGTCGTAGTCCACTACCAAAATCCATCGTAATGTGCTCCCACTTCCCTTGTGGAATGGGCAGTGGTCGTAATAGTCCACTAGGTCTCCTGTGCTCAGCGTTCACATGCTGGCAGATGTGATAACTCCGGACATATGCTCCTACGTCGGCCTTCATCCCCAGCCACCAAAATAACTGTCGCAAGTTATGATACATCGTGGTCCGACCATGATGAACTGTGTAGTGCAACCTATGTGAATCTTCAAGAATTTTATCCTGTATCTCCTGATCCGCATGTATCCACAAACCCTCTCGATGTCTCAAACACCAATCCATTGTCTCTGCTCAATTAGTAAACTCCGGATCCCGAGTTGGACCACTGAACCACTCATAAAGACTATCAGCCCTCCGAAACTCTGTAACCCCCTCAATAGATATAGTTCAAACTCTCATTTGACAACAAATGTGTTGCTCAGCCGTAGTAGATACCTCTGTCATGCATATAACTGATGCCACCTATAGTAATCCACGCTCATATGTCATATGTTGCAAAATGGTGTTACTATCGATCTCGCTCCTGCTCGATGCGTCAGCTACGACGTTTTCTTTCCAAGGATGATACTCAATAGTGAAGTCATAGTGCTTCAGCAGCTGAAGCCATCTCCTCTGACATATATTCAGATCTCTTTAAGTGAAGATGTAGCATATAATCTGGTGATCTGTATGCAAGGTGAACCTCTCTTCATAGAGATAGTGCCTCTAGGCCTACAATGCAAAGACGACTGCTGCAAGCTCCAAGTCATGCACTAGATAATTCCCCTCATGGGGTCTCAACCGTCTACAAAGATAAGCAACTGGTCTACCCTCGTGCATCAACACGTATCAAAGACTAATGCCTAACGCATCTGTGTAAATTGGTAAAGACTTACTCAGTTTTGGCAATGTCAACACTGGAGCGGAAGTCAATCTCCTCTTCAGCTCCGTAAAGCCTACTTACACTCATCAGACTAACCAAATCTAATATCTTTCTTGGTCAGTCTCATTATCTAGGCATCAATCGAGGAAAAGTCCTATATGAATAGTCGATAGTATCTTGCCAGTCCAAGAAAACTCTGAATATCGGCAGGAGACTCAAGTGTCCTCTTGTTAATGATAGCCTGAATCTTCTCTAATGCCAACTGTGGCAGCTCCGTGCCTCAAAGTTTCCCGGGTGTCGTTGTGTTTTGTGCTCCTAATTTGATGGGCTCAGCTATACATATCCGGAACCTGCCCATCCATATCATGTCTCGATAATCGTGTCCACATTTATGCTACCAATTTAGTTAGTTGATTATTCATATTTTTTTTAGTTATTTCCTTAAGTATATAAAATTTCTTAAGTTCCACTATATGTAGCTTATTCGAGTCCTAGTCGTGCTAGTGGTTTGTATTTTACAAGTTAACAATAAATCAATGGAAGCCTTAGTTTAAGCAAGTTAAGTGTTAAATTAGCATGATAAACATTATACATGTGACCATTTCCTACCGTGGAACTCGAAAAAGTACTATGTATATAAGCAATAGTACCATAAACAATGTATATGTACATATACAGTGTCACTCCAGTCTCCTAATACCCAAAATAGTACAAATATCAAAATAAATACATAGTAGTAGGTACTCGACAGTGGGCAATCAAATGTAGTAGCTTAGGATCCCCTTGCCTTTCCTGGTAATAGGATATGCACTGGACATCACAAAAGATAGATGATGAGTCCAATGATTAAAATCCCAAGGAACCCCTCTAAGCATTCGCATAAATAAAGTAAAGGAGAATAACTTTAAGATGGTGTTCATGATCCTCGCGAGTCTTGGAATATATCAAAATATCATCAATGAAGAATATTACAAAGTAATCCAAATATGGTCTTAACACTCTCTGCATCAAATCTATAAACATCGTCGGAGCATTAGTCAACCCAAATGGCATAAAAACTAACTCAAAATGACCGTATCTGGTACTGAATGTAGTCTTTTGCACATCATTTTCCTGAACTCTCAACTAATGGTAACCAGAACAAAGATCAGTCTTAAAAAGAATTTGGCACCGTCTGTTGATCAAACAAATCATCAATTCGAGGCAATGGATATTTATTCCAAATAGTAACCCTGTTCAACTGTCTGTAATCAATGCAAAGCCTCAAACTACCATCCTTCTTTTTCGGAAAAATGATTGATGTGCCCCATGACAATATATTTTAGTGAATAATCCCTTTATCTAGCAATTCCTCCAACTATTTTTGAAATTCTTGCGATTCCTTCGGAGCCATTCTATAAGGAGGAATAAATATTGGTTTAGTTTTAGGAACCAAATCATTCACAAAATAAATCTCTCTCGGAGGCGAAACTCTAGGTAAATCATTAGGAAATACATTAGGTAATTCAAAAACCAGAGGGATCTCTTCCAATTTGATTTCAGGTTTTGCCTCTATACTAATAGTTCTGGTAAGAGTTTCCATTTCTTCCCCAGTGGCTAGCCTACCTCTGGTCAAAGCCAATCTAGATGATGTTCCGCTGTATGTAAAAACTAAGCAACTCATAATATAGAAGAACACTGTCTTATAGAAACAATCTAAATGTGCATGATATGGAGTTAACCAATCCATTCCCAACAACAAATCAAACTCTAAAAACTCTAATACATAGAGATAAATGGTTATCTCATGTTCAGAGATCTCAACAACACATTTCTTACACATAAAGTGAGGATACACCTTATCCCCAATCACTGTGTTGAGGACAAGATGAATAAGGACTCATACCAGAGTTTACCCTAATTTAGTCACCACACAACCAAATAGAAAAGAGATAGTAGAACTAAAATCAATTAACACTTGTATTATTCGACCGCAAATAGAAATAATACCTTCACTAAGATTGTGGCTCGCATCAGAATCTAGTTCTGTAATCACCTGTACTCATTCCCTAGTCTACTGTTGAGGATGCGACATTCCAGAGGATGACCCTATAAGTTGTAGACAATCTCTCTGCATATGTCTCTTTTTCCCACACTTATAATAAATAGGAAAACTCAGATGGTTCGGACATTCCCAACTATCATCACTTTGCTGTCCACAACTGAAACAAGTAACCATAGGTTTACTACCTACGGAAGATGCCTAACTAGGTGCTAATCTCTTACTCGTATCTTGTCTCTGAATTCCTCAGGCTCTTACCCCCACTCTTTTGTGACTGAGATGCACCATTACGACCTGAAGGCTGAAAAGACTATGATAAAGTTTATCTTGAGTCGGTCGATGGCATCTCCGATGGTCTATTGGCTGTGATTGGAAAAGGATTATGAGTACATAGGAGGGAGCAATAGGTTTCGTAAGTGTAAATGGTGGTCCTCCACTCTTTCCTTTCTTCTGAAACTTTATATCAAACCGAGATGGAAACCTTTTCTTGCCCTCAGTACCTGAGCTCTGTCTTGACTCCATGATGCCCTGATATCGTCGTGATTCACGCTAAAAAGTTTATGTAGTTACATAAGCTCTGGCCCTATCTCGAACTTCTCGTAAGGTGTTTGGCTTAGTCGACAATGGCAGTGCTAATTTCCTCCTATAACCCATACATGTACTTGCACATCTTCTCTTTCTTTGTCATTCTCGACTCCCCAAAAAACCTCAAAAGGTAGCTAAATTGACCATTATACTGAGCTAATGACATGTCTCCCTAAACTAGATGATCAAACTCTAGTTTCTTCTACAAAATTGTGCTCTCGTCGAATTATTGCTTAGTGAACTCCTTGAAAACGTTTACCTAAGTCTTGAATACGGGGTATCCATCATGCAAAAGTCTCTACCAAATCTTAACATCGGCCTTTAAATAGTATGAAGAGATCGAAACTCTCAAATGTTCATCAGTACCTAACATATTATAAAGCTTCTCACGATTAAGAAACCAAGTCTCATGTTCTCAAATCTAACTCTCTATAGAAGTACATAGGATCGTACTTCCTAAATTCTTTCCTCTGCCTTTCCCCTCGAGAAATTTCATTAACAACAGCTTGATCAGCCTGAACCAGAACCGCAACAATCGGTTCACCCTCAGAACGAACAGCAAAGGTAACTTGCTCTTCTTGAGCGGCTAGAATAGTCTTTATAACCTCAAGAGCAACATGAATCACAGGCACTTGAGCATTCACATGTGCTCGTAGTGTATTCAGTAACTCCGCTATCTGCCTCGCTATGTTTTGAAACACATTTGGATCCACACGTTGTGGATCCCTATTACCCTCGCCATATCCCTGACTCGGCTCTTGCTGTCCACTCATAGTGTTCTGCAACAAAAAATTGCAAGAAAAGTGGTTTAGCATAACTATATCCATCGATATCTCGATAATATAAAACACAAATAACACAATAATAAAGTTTTTAAACTTTTTAATCTCTATTCCATTTCGTTACTTCCTAACTAATCACCCACTTAACCTTAAATCAAGAAGATTCCTATAAAATCCTAAGCTATGATACCAACATCGTCACACCCCCATCTAATTAAGGCGTGTAACCGGTCTATATTACCTAATCTATTGATAATCTGGCAGCCTTATTCTCTTCAACAATAAATAAATAAAATCAATTCATTTCAATCACCAAATATAAAATATTATTGACCCCAATGGATTCTAAAAGAAAATCTTAACCTCAAAGTTCATAAATTCATTTAGATTGATTAGTTTATATTCAAAATTCTGTAGAAACTTTTTGACAACATCTCCTCTATTTTTAAGCCTACACTGGAAAACTTAGCCTTCAAAAATTTTCAACAAAACCTGGTTAGCTTGGTGGAAATGTCGAAAGACTCATAATCTACCCATAACAATATATATTGTAATATCAAAAATTATATATTCATTATAACCTATGTTAGGTTTTCAAAATTTATAAACTGTTTACCTTAACTCCACAGCCTTCCATTTCATCCTAAAACCATTACAACAATTTCAAAAGAGTTCGTAATTGCATACAAACCTAAACACCCATTTATACAATATATAATATTAAAAAACAATACATACATAGAGAAAAAGGAACCAATGGCACCACAGAAAATCTGATAGCTTCCCGTTTCTCTTATCGCCACTCGAACCTATCATTATTCAATTATAAAATTTGATAATATCAGACAAGTAAATCGCATACTATCTAGTACACCTATGATAATCAAATGCATAATAATCCAAGATATTAAATAAGAAATATAATCCAAGGAATTTAAATACAACTGTGAATCCATCTTGTTTTTGTTATCCGACCACAATCAGTTGATATCCTCCGAAAGTGGTAAGTAAATAATAATAAGCTGAGGGAGTATAATCAAATGAGTCTTATTCCTCTAGACTATGGGAGTATGATTTGGGTCAACGTGATGTCATGATAACCACGTGATGCAAAGTATCGGTGACTTCAAACCCTCAAGCATTATATAATGTTCTCTAACCACGGTATACTCTACACTATAAGGAGTCTCGTAACGCCTTATCCTCCCAAACCGTGTATGCATTTACAACAAAAATGCAATATCAAGAATCAATGCAATTTATAAGAAATTATAATCATACAATGTAAAGGTTACTTGTGTTCGTAAAATAGTCTACACGGGTTCCAATTATGGTCCTAGAATTCATTAATACTTCAGGTAAGATTTCCCAATCATTCCACAATTTTTCTCTAATTTACTTATTTTAATTAGTCTCGTTTCGATTCAAAACCCCAAAATCGGTCCAAACCATATCCTCGGACGTCTGAATCCTAATTTTGACTGCAAATTGTGGTTCGACAAAAAAAATTAACAAGACTAGGCTTTAAAATAATTTTCTAAATTTTGGACATTTTCATGTTTCGTAACACACATTACGAGAAAAACACCCTGTATAAGGCCTCAATAAAATCCTAAAATTCTCGTTTTTAATAAAAACCCTCAATTTTCATTAATTTTTCCAAAAATCCCATTTTTCATAATTTCCTTAATTTTTAGGGGTTTTATTCAGTTTTTTTCTAATTTCTCAAACATTTTTTTTAAAAATATGGGGAGGGGGGGTAGGGAATGGGGTTTGATCCCTGAACCAGCCCGGTTCAGGCCCAATTCGGGGGTCATCCCAACCCCTTATCCCGCTGGAACAAAATAGAGAGTCTTCTTTGTTTCATTCCTCTCTCAATTTTTTTTAACCAGTTAGGGTTTGATGTAGGGCAGTCCAAGGGTTTCCCCCGCATCCTCTCCTCCCTCCCTTTTTCCACCTCCCTTAAGCATTTTTCTTTTCTTCATCAATGATTTATAGTTTCTTCTTCTTTCTCATTGTTTCATAATTCTTTTTTTTTTTAAATCCAAACTCTCCTATTTTTTTTCTCCTATCCTTATAGTCAAACCAAACAATCGAATCCTTTATCAAACTAGAAATATCAAAAACAAGTCCCCTAATAGTAGATTTATAGTAAAAAGTTCAAAACCTCATTACCTTAAACGCTCTTCAATAACACCAACAGTTACGGTTCTTCGACTAAAAGAAACAGTGAAGAGAGAAAGAAGACCGAGAGAGAGACACTATGAGAGAGCATGGCAAAGTGAGGATGAAAGGAAATGAAGATGAATGGAGACGATGAGCAAAGTTGAAGATCCAAGATGACAATGATGAACAGTGGCCTACACCTGTTTCATTAAATTTTGATTATATGGGAAGGTCAAATGACGAAAATACCTCTCAGTATTTGTCCTATACAATACAACTTAAATGCCCCTTTGAGTAATTAGCCATTTTTCTATTATTTTTCATAACTATATTTTTATTTTGAGGCCGAATTAAAACCCAACAAATGCCTCAATTCGATCAAAAAGTGGAGAATTTACCGATATGTTCCGGAACCTTCGAACAACCCGTATCGTATACAGATCGAGGCGTGGGACCCCGATAGCTCATTAAATCCATTTAAAGTCCAATGTTCGAATTTTCCAACTTAATTGCAAATATTTTTCACGAAACTTGAAAGCGCTACTCAGGTCGACATTTAAACTTCCACAAAACTCGTTTTGACACGTATAAAACCGTTACGAATCTCAAATTTACTCAATCGACTCAAATTTTGCAAAATAAAATAATATATAATATATGACACTACATAAACATCACACAAAAGTAAAATTATCTATAAATCGCCTTTCACTTGTCTTAAGCTTACAACTCGCGACCTAAACCATAATTTGATTTCGTTAATCGCGGATTAACTATAATATCGAATTAAACACTTTAGGATTTGATAACTTAAATCTGAGCTGGCGTCCTAATATAAAATTTTGAAATAAGCATGTGATGTATTTACATTAACTGTTAACTTAAGAAAAATATGAATAACCGATTAACTAAACTAATATCATACACATGGACATGAATATATACACATGAGATAGATGGGCAGGTGCAAGATACTTGTAGCTGGGCCCCTATCGGGCGAGGAGCACAAAACTCGACGATACCCCGAGGCAGCCTCGGGGCGCGGGGGCGCCACTATTGGTATCAGGTTGAGGTCGATGGAGCCTATGGGATGAATAGTAATTTGTTATCTAACCTAATACCAACGCCATAGTTGGTATCAAAGTAAGGTCGATAGAGCCTCGAGAAAAAGCTAAAGGAAAATTGGATAAAATTTAATAAATGAACTTTAGATGTGGAAACCCGATGATATAATGTTAGAACTTTAGTTGGGAAGTGATGTGAGGCAGGTAGAATCATGGTTTATATACATGTTATATTTGTTAAATTATATATATAATATGCGTATATATACCGAGGTTGATTCAGTGCATGTTTCTCGATTCAGATTACGATGGATGGATAGCCTACTACTCTGCTAGAGCTTGGTTAGACTAGCAATTTGGCTAGGACCACTGCCAACACTGTTACTACTATTCAAAGTTTTGATGATCAACTCGTGGCACATGACCTCAGTTGACAAAGATCCTATAGTTACTCAGAGCAAGCCGCAACAATGGCCATAGTAGGAGTAGCTCGAATGATACCTACGATACTGACTACTATTATTGAGGCAGTCATTACCCTGAAGATACCGTAAACATCTATTTAGTCCGCTGTTATAATAATTCCCGAGAAACTAGTCTAAGAGGGACCATCGGGATGATTAGGACCGTAAAGATAACTATCAATATGATCTGTACATATACAATGACTGATAGATTGGCGGAGTTCATGCCATGATATACACACTTTTAGAGCAGCATAATAAATAGTCAGACCGTTTTGCGACATATGACATATGAGCATGGCTTACTACAAGTAGCATCAGTGTTGTGCATGATAGAGGTATTTACTATGGCTGAGCTAAAATTTTATTGTTAGATGAGAGTTTGTCAATTAAGCAGGTTGCCGAGTGACAGAAGCCTGATGGGCTCTACGAGTGGTTCAGTAGTCTATCTAGGGATCTAGAGTGTACTGGTGTGGCAGAGTCAACAGATCGGTGTTTGAGACACTGATGGAGGTTGTGGATACCTACGAATCAGGAGTTACGGGATGAAATTCTTGAGGATGCATATAGTTCTCGCTATATAATTCATCCTGGTCGGACCAAGATGTATCATGACTTGAGGCGACGAGACATCATGTCGATGGTAAGTTGTATGATGCATCTTATTAGTTAGTTGTTTAAATGATGTGCATACATATGTTGATTCCTAGCTATGCATATGAAGACTCAATGTTGTACTATACACTAGGCCATAACATGTGGCACCAGCGTCCTCTGTGAATTGCAACCTAACTTGTTTGTCTTCGGTGCACGTATCAGTGGGCCGTGGGTCCATGCTGACCATCGCAAAGGCTACTGGGTGATGGGCCATTGGAGCGGGTTGAAGAAGCTTACCGGTGGGATCCTAACATACTAAATTATGGTCTAGTGGGGTTTGAGCATGAGTTGGCGACGTCAATTATTCACCCACAATTTCAGTTTCATAAAGAAGTAAACCAGAAATTCCATGAGATCTAAATTTTGGGGACGAGCTTTTCTCTATTTGGGAAGAATTTTAACGACCCAAATTAATTAAAACTAGGATTAGCATTAATCTCAGAAATTAACGGTTGTAATTTGGGCACTACGTTGAAAAGTTGGCTGACTCAGACACAAAAATCGAGGGAATATATTATTTGTAAATGATGGTTGCTTATCTTTGATGTTTAAAGCATTATATTATTGTAACATCATATGCGTGTACGTTGCTATCAGGCGAGCTAGTGTAAAGGGTACATGCCTAAGGATACGTGCCAAAGTACAGGCAGCAAGTGCCAGGTAGTTGGGGGTTAGCGGGACCACAAATGGGTTAATTATGTAACCAATTACACTATCCATATGATTGTTGTACCTAAGTCAAGTTAATTAAACTAATTTGAAGACATATGCTTATAGTTTGATTGCAAATATAGTGAGATCAAAGGGCAATTATAAAGTGGGTGGAATTAGACTTGTATGTAATTATTTTAAATGATCATGTGCAAAATGGGATGCCTTGTGTATGTGGACCAATTGGAGACTAAGTGCATGCTAAGTGTCACACTTAAAAATGAGAAGTGGTTGCTAGTAGAGATGTAGTGGGTTATGTTTTGGAAAGATATTAACATTAGATATGTCTTCAAATACCTACTTGAGGACCCAAATAATGGATAATTACATAAATCCCAAGTTTCACATTTCTCTCTCATTTGAAAAAAAAAAGAAAGTAGAGAGGAAAGATAACGTGGTGCTAGGAGGAGAAACCGAAGAAGGGTGAAGGATTATGTGACTTTGTGAGTGAAATTGTTAGGATTTTTTAGGGATCCAACAAAGGTAGAATAAGAGTGATGACTCCATTAAAGGTATAGGTATGTTCTTCATTCAATCTTGATAATGCATGTTCCAAGATTGTTGTTCTTCATGGATTTTGCTGTATAGAGGGTCCATAAGAGTAGATCAACCTGGATGGGTAAGAATCCCTTATTAGGGAATCATTTTTAAGGTTATTGTTGTTGTTGGGTAGTGATTATGTGAGGAAGAAAATTAATAGTAACTTTGTGGGAAAGTTGATTTGGTTACTTTTGCTTATGTTTTAGCCCATTTAATTGCATGATAATTAAATTGAGGTGCAAACTAATTTTGGGAAGATTGTATAAGTATGAAGCCCGAAATGGTTGAGACACAAAGATGAACAATGATATTTTCTGAGTTTTTACCATATAGAGTGTTCAGCACAGAAAGCATGCTCAAAGTTTCACGTATGCTCAAACTTTGAGTAAGCTTAAACTTTTAGAAAGCTCAAACATTTAGTAGACTCAACATTTAGCTTGCTCAAACCTTCAACATGCTTAAGTTTTGAGTCTACTCAACTCTTACTGATTAAGTTAAATGACTTGAGCTAGCTTGTAACTTAATCTAAAACACACTCTAAATACCCTTTAATGACCCTAATGGGCTGAGGGATCGTAGTACGAGGGTTTGAAACGAGTAGGGGGCGTATTCGGGGAGTGTTCTATAGAGCCGGAGTGCGTGTTTAAGGTTTGTAAAGCCTAAAAAAATGTCACTCGAGTATTTACTTACTTCCATTACTGTTTTACTATATCTTGTTCAGTGTATTCATGAACGGTTGGTCAAACTTACTCCCGCCGGGTATTTCACGGTGTGTCTATGTCACGCTAGGCCATGACATGTGTATCAGGATTCCTCAGTCAATATCAATAATATGGTCTTATTTGATCGGGATGGGCACACACCTTTGCACTTTATTATTATTTACGCGTGCGGTGATCCATTTACAATTGCCTGTTTACATTTCGTATCTTTATTTAACAATATTTATTGGATTTTCTTTTCTTTATCATATCAATTCTCAGTGAATTTCCTTGGGATCTTACTTAATAGACTCGTCATATATTTATTGTAATGGCTGAGTGTAGATCCTTCTATGCTTAAGGTTATCGAGATTCTTGGCTATCTCTAAGCTCGCCCACTGTTCAACACACTACTCGTTAGTGTTTATTTTGGTATATTGCTATATTTTGGGTTTATGGGAGACCAGTGAGATGTGTGTACTTGTATATATTTACTTCTGTCACCTTATATCTACAATGCACTCTATTCCAGGTTTTCCACAGTAAGATTGATGTTTTATAAAACATAAGAGTTAACAAAACACATGTTTATGTTTACTTTAAGACTTCCGCTATGAAATATTGATTATCTACTTGCAACTCTATAAAATACAAATCACTAGCATGGCTAAAACTCAAATAAGCTACATACAGTTGAACTTATGGATATAACTTAAGAAAATATGAATAACAGATTAACTAAACTAATATCACACACATGGACATGAATGTTGAGAAAAGAGATGGACGGGCATGTGCTGGACACATATAGCTAGGCCCAAAGGGCGAGAAATGCATGACATGACAATACCCCAGGGTGGCCTTAGGGCGCGGGACCGCTAGAGATGGTATTAAAAATAGGTTGATGGAGCCTATGGGATGAATTGTAGTTAGTTATTTAATCTGATACTAACGCAATAGCTGGTATATGAGCAAAGTTTCTAGGAACTTGGGAAACTTAAATGAAAGAGCATAAAACTTAATAAATGAACTTTATATGTGGAAACTTAAGGATATTACCTTAGAACCTTAGTTAGGATGTGATGTGAGGTGGGTTGAGTTAGGGTTATATATGTGTTATATCTTTGTCATATATATGATATATGTATATATAATAAGGCTGATTCGGTGCACGCTTCTCGACATAGATTATAGACGAACATTTAACTACGGCTCATGAGACTGGGTAGACTAGCGATGTAGTTAGGGATCCCCCAATCGTAGAGAGTATGGAGTACCAACTCGCAGCCTAGGTGACTCAAATGGTCGAGGTACTTCGACTATTACGGGATCAGGTCATCGTACTTAAAACACTCGCTGTAGCTGTGGTTAGAGCACTCCGAACCCAGCAGTTGTCACAGCACCAGCAGGGACAACCATCGCCCCAGTTGTTCCATAGACACTGATTAATAGAGTAGCTGCGGAGACACGGGCTGAGAGAGCTACACAAGTCGTTATTGCATTGGAGATACTAACTCCTATGCCTCCACCCACGACATCAGAGCAATTGACTACTACTATTGCTACTACCTTATCGAGATTTGTTTCGGCCCTAGAGGTGAAGCTTTAGAGAGAGTTCATGAAGTTTCAGCCAGGCTTCTTTTATGGAGGTGGTTACCCTGAGGGGCTAGGGAAGTGGATAATGTCTCATTAATGTTTTCATAAGCTGATGAGGAATGAAGAGAGTGTGTAGGCACCTCTACCCCGAACATGTCTATAAGGTCATGCAGCAGTACGGTGGACCACTTATTTGGACACCAACTTAGAGCTGACGACATGGGCATAGCTTAGAAAGTCGTTTTACGATCATTATATACCGATGAAGGTGAGGTTGAGATTGAGGGAGGTGTTTCTGGCCCTGAGATAGGGTAACTGGATGCTGATGCAGTATATGGAGCGTTACTAGTACTTATTACAATTTTCTCTAGATGTGGCGAGGATAGAGTAGTTACCAATATATTACTTTACCTAAGGGGTAGATGATAGGATTGCTCGGTAGTGGTGTCATCTGGGGCTCATACTTTATAACAGATATTTGACCGATCATTGGCACATGGGACCTATCTCCTGCAGAGAGACGGTAGGCATTTTATCGGGATAGAGATACAAACTGGAAAGAGTCCTCAACCAAATCGGAGGCATAAAAGATAAATGGATCATTTAGATCGAGGTTAGAGGGATGATTGACGAGACATGGGATCATCGAGATAGTTAGTTTCAGTATAAGGATAGATGACCAATTCACACTAGAGCACCTACATTGATTGATAAATGTGGACCACAGCCATGGATGTACCATCAGTGTAAGGATTAGGGAGGACATGTTAGGGGTTAGAGAGACCGGGGTCAAGGTCAAAGATTTGAAGACAAATAGGCTAACAGGTTGGATAGAAACATATGTCATAGGTGTCGTCAGTGGGGAAATTTTAGGGAAGACTACAGAGCACCGCCATTGCCGTGACAGAGCCAGATTAGGCTAGAAAGAGGGCCTATGCGGTAGCGCAGCCGGATGGCGGAGCAACCTAACAAGTTGTCAAGGGTATGTTACATATTTGTGAAAGAACTATGCATGCTATCGTTGATTCTGGTAGTAATTTTTCATTTACTGTCGGGCGGGTATTGAAAAGTTAAGGTTAGTTGTATAGACATTAAACATATACCTTGTTCTCAGTATTGCCGCTGAGGACTAGATATACCCTAATCATATATATACAGACGTGATAATAGAGGTTAAGGGACATTATTTACCAGCAGATCTCTGAGTGTTAGAGTACTTAGATTTTGACGCTCTTCTCAGGATGGATTGGTTGTCACCTTCTCTTGAACAGATAGACTATTTTGGTAAGAAAGTTGAGTTTCATATTCCTGAGATACCAGAGTTCTCATTTATTGGATACGAGACTAACTTACTTATCACTATAGGCTGATTAACTACATCATAAGAGATAAAGACATTTGTAGCGATAGTTGAGTTGAAGAATAGGACTGAGGTTAGGATTGAGGAGGTTCCGATAGTTGGAGACTTTATCGATGTATTTCTACATGATTTACCAGGATTGCCACCGTTACGAGTGATTAAGTTTATCATCAAACTCGTATCACAGACTCATTCAATCGCTATCAGACCTTACAGGATGTCAACATCAGAGTAGGAGGAGGTTAGGTGACAGTTGGATGATTTGTTGTAGAAGGATTTCTTCCACCATAGTATGTCAACCTGGGAGCTCTAGTGTTTTTTGTGAAGAAGAAGGATGGTTTGATAAGGATGTGCATAAACTATAAGAAGTTGAATCAGGTGACAGCTAGGAACCATTACCCGATTCCTGGGATATAAGATTTGTTCAACCAGTTGGTAGGCGTCAAATTCTTCTCAAAGATTGACCTTTGCTCAAGTTATCATTTGTTAAGGACTCATAAGGAGGACATCTAAAAGACCACTTTTAGGACGAGATATGGTATGTTTGAGTTCATAGTTCTGCCATTCAGGCTGACTAACGCCACATCGATCTTCATGGATTTGATGCACAAAGTCTTGAGACCATATTTGGACAGGTTTTTCATAGTCTTCATCGACAATATCTTGATCTATAGTAGGACTCGTAAGGAGCATGAGAGGGATCGCATGGCGGTTTTGACGACACTGAAATAGCACAGGTTGTATGCCAAGTTCAGCAAGTGTGACTTCTGGCTTAGTGCAGTGAGATTTCTGGGACATATCATCAGCAATTCGGGAATCTCTATGGATTCAGAGAAGACTCAAGTTATCATTGATTAGAGGATGCTTGAGTCTGTTACTAATATTCAGATTTCTAGGACTGGCAAGATATTACCAGCGATTCGTATAGGAATTTTCCTAGATTGCCGCATCAATGAAGATATTAACCAAGAAAGATGTTAGATTTAATTGGTCAAATGAGTATGATCAGGCTTTCTGGAGCTGAAGATGAGACCGATTTCCGCACTAGTTTTGACATTACTAGAGCCGGGTAAAATTTTGTTAGTTTACACAGATGCCTCAAGCATTGGTCTTAGATGCATGTTGATGCACGAGGGTAGACTAGTTGCTTATCTCTCTAGACAGTTGAAACCCCATAAGGGAAATTATCCAGTGCACGACTTGGAGCTTGCAGCCGTCGTCTTTGCACTAAAGGCCTATAGGCATTATCTCTACGGAGAGAGGTTCACCTTGTACACAGATCACCAGAGTTTGCACTATATCTTTACTTAGAGAGATATGAATATAGGTCAGAGAACATGGCTTGTGCTGCTAAAGGACTATGACTTCGCTATTGAATATCACCCTAGGAAAGCAAATGTCATAACTAATGCATTGAGCATGAGCAAGATCGACAATCAGAGCATTTTGCAAGATATGACACATGAGCATGGCTTACTATAGGCGGCATAAGTTATATGTTTGACAAAGGTATCTACTATGGTTAAGTAACACACTTGTTATCAGATGAGAGTTCTGACTGTATCTATTAAGCAGGTTGCTGAGTGTCAGAGGGCTCATGGACTCTATGAGCAGTTCAGTGGTCTGGCTCCAAATACGGAGAGTACTGATTGGGCAGAGTTGACAAATCAGTGTTTGAGACACCGAAAAAGGTTATGGATACCTGCAGATCAAGAGCTTTTGGATGGGATTATTGAGGATGCACACAAGTTTCGCTACACAGTTCATCTTGGTCGGACCAAGATGTAACATGACTTGAGGAGATTATTCTGATGCCCGGAGATGAAAGCAAGCATGGGAGCATAAGTTAGGAATTGTCTTATCTGCTAGTAGGTGAAGGGTGCGCATGATGCGTAGTATATTTTAGTACTTTTATAAGTAGCATTTTATTATAATTTAAGCCATTAATAAGTGAATTCCTACTAATCCCATATATTTTGTTAGTTTTTAGGTGAGAAAAACAAAATTAGTGCATTTAGAGACTATGTTGTAGATTCAAGAAGATTTCCCTTAAAAAACACGCTTGTGCAGATCACGAGGTGGAAGAAAATGAGACCAGGGGCGAGTGATGAAATGATTATATTTCGCATGGTTTCATGTGTTTTGAAGATGTTTGGAAGTTTTGGGATATGAATACAAGGTTCAGGAAAAAACAACATCAAAGTGGCTAAGTTTCAATAAAGTCTATTTTGACTAAGATTTAGTGTTTTAGCGATAGCTCCCTCATTTCAAGTCCAAATGACTAGTCGTTTCTTCAGTTGGAAAGTAAACTCGAAGCTGAAAATTTTCATGTCTCATAAACATAGTCAAATTTGACTCTAAATGATCCAAAATCACGTCACAAAATTAAGTATATGCACAGGGTTCTGATCCCATCGCTGCAGTGCTCAACCTAGTGCCACGATGCCCAAAATAGTGAAAAGCTGCCCCCATCGCTAGGGTAGGCGCCCAGTGTGGCTAGGACACCTATATTATGAGGTTTTAAGGATTTAGACCATTTTTTGGACCAAATTGCCCCAATCGGGGTATAAATAGACTTGAAAATTAGGTTAGAAAGAACTTTCGATTTGGAGAAAACTTGAAGAACATATTTGGGGAAGCGAGTATTGAATCAAACTTGGTGATTCGTCTTGGATTTCTTAGTATTAATTTGATGTTTTATTTGTTTTTCATCATGTTTAGTGTTGTCTTTTACCCACTATGGGGTAATCCTTTTTGTTCTAGGGGTCTTTAGACCCCAAGTTGGATTCTTTTGATTTTAATGTGAATGTGTTTGTTCTTTCAATTCAATGAGCTGATTTGTGTATTCTTGTATGTTATGCAATACTTATTTTGATCAAGTAGGTGAACTTAGGGTTCGAGAGTCACCATGTCCATTAGAGCTTTTGGACCCAGATTTGAAGAAACACAACCTTATAACATATTGCGCATCGGTCGATGGTCGTTGACTAGGGAGACAAATGAATTTGGTGCTTAATGCTGTTTCTTACGTTATTCATGCCGACCGACTGAGTCCGAGTGAGACGCTAGAATCTCCATTACCGAGACCCCAGGATAAAATGAATTTTAGGGAATTCACCTATCATCGCATGAATTGGGAGACTTTATAATTACATTGGATTCAAAGGATAAAATATGGGTGAACTAGATTCCCTATGACGTTCTCTTAATAGCTTAAGACTACTTTTAATTACTTGCAATTAGTTCCGTTAATTTAGTTATCAATTCTCATTTACAAAATTAAAATCAAAGTGTCGAACTCTATTCCTTAGTTGGATTAAATAATCATATACACTTGATTTTGTTTGTTATTTGCATTTCAGGCCTTAAATCTGAATTCAAATGGTGAGGAATAAAAGAATTCAAAAAAAAGTGATGGAAGTTGGTCAAGCATCACAAATTGGCAGAATGTTTGAAGGAAATTGGACTATGA
Organism: Stephania yunnanensis; assembly: GCA_039657365.1. Lineage (NCBI taxonomy): Eukaryota > Viridiplantae > Streptophyta > Magnoliopsida > Ranunculales > Menispermaceae > Stephania > Stephania yunnanensis. The sequence goes on along the minus strand of CM077589.1, from coordinate 23,493,216 downwards.
CTGTTATGACACAACTTGCAAATCAGACAATTCAAGTTGAAAAGTTTCAAGTAAATACATGGAGTCAAACTTCATTAGGGCAACCTAAAGCAATGTTACGATGCTATGGAAAACAATTATATGGTGGAGTGGAGCAAGTTCAATTGATGAATCAAGGCTACAATTTTCAACCTAATGCGACTTTTCAAGATTCATGTCATTAATGGGTTCATAATTACCCAAACCTCTCCTATGCAAGTCAATAGAATGTGAGAGATCAGCAAGCCTTTAGTTACTTTCAATAAGGGCAACAAAAGGATGATAAGGCTATGTTCAAGTCAATCAAGTCACTAATTGGGAGCATAAATTCCACTAACATAGAGCGGCATGAGAGGAATGAAAAGGAGATTAATATTTTCAAGTAAACTCTTAAGAGCATGGAAGATGAAAAAAATCAATCATTAAGAATCTAGAGTTGCAGATAGAATAATTGATTGCTGCTTTGAATTGTCATCTAAATGAGCCTTTTCTTAGTGATACATTAGTGAGTCTAAGGAAGACCACAAATGCTAAGGCTCATGATCAATGTCATGTAGCAATATTGGAGGCTAGGAAGGAAGAACTTAAGCCACAAGTAGTATTCCAAACTAAGAAAAAGAAGGAGAAGTTCGATGAAGTCAAGGCAATGCATGCGGTACAAAAATCTAGTTCAACACTTCAAACACAGCTTCCAAATAAAGTGGAGGATGCCCCTAGTTATGCTTGAGAAGTTAGGAATTACTGAGTTAAGGCCAGCTGAGTTTAGTATGCACTTTACCGATGGTTCGATGTCTAAACTAAGGGGTATAGTGGAAGATGTACTTGTCAAGATTGATTGGTTTATGTTCCCTTGTGATTTCATGGTGCTGGATTTTGAAAAGTGAGAAATTGTGCCACTGTTACTTGGAAGACCATTTTTGGCAACTACTCAAGCTCTCACTAATATTGAAAGTGAAGAAATTACATTAGGAGTGGGGTCAAAGAGTAGCGTGTTGAGTACTAGTGATGATTTCCAACGTACGATGATTTCACAACCATGCTATACAATCAAAGAGATCAACACTACCTTTATGGGCAAAGAAATGAAAGAAAATGCACTTGAATATAAGAAATTGCAATAGAAACTGAGTAAAAAAGTTAAGGAGTTGGGCCCCAGAGTTGAGCAAATTAGCACCATTTTTGCTCATAAGGTAGAAGTGCAAAAGAACTACTCCTTTCAAAAATAGGTTCAAGAGAATTCCATGAAGGACTCACCTACAATTTTGCTTATAGCCCATACATTTGAAAAGCCTATGCGCTGCTATGAATCAAGGAGGGAGCATGATTTGTTTTAGAATAGACATTTGGTCCTTCTCTTGAAGCACAAACTAAAGACTTTGCAAGTAGGCTTGAGATCGAAATGGAAGGGAGCTATGAAAATACGACAAATTGGCAAGCAACGACTGGTGGAGATCCAAAATAGCAAGAGGCATGTGTTGATAGTATCTCTGTAGAACTTGAAGCGATTTCATGGTCCGCTTGAGAGGAATGACATTTTAGTCACTCGTACTTGACCTTTACAGGTGTTGGGCTGAGGACAAAAAACTTAGCATTACTAGGAGAAAACCCAAAGTTCTTTTGTTTATATTTTAATTCTAATTTTATCACATTTGCTTGAATTAAAAAAATGAGTTGGTTTGATTATGCGGTTAACACTTGTTTTAATGCTATTTCACTTATAATATCAATTATCAGGTGATTTGTCATTCGAGTTGGTAGACCGCAGGAGACCACAAAGGCCAAAGAAATATGGATGAGACCCAAGTTTTGGGGAGTACTAAGGGAAGAATGGCACGATAGAGAGAAACTTAAAAGGCATTAATACCAGTGAGGGGAATATTTGCATTTAAAAATTTTATTTTATTTTACTTCTCCAATATTGTGATTATTGTGAATGATTATATTTAAATGCATGTTCTTGTCCTCCTTTTTGCTCATGATTTGGTTCATTGAGGATAATGAACATCTTAAGGTTGGGGATGCATAACGTTTATTTTTATTTTTGGGAGGTTGGGTGGTGGAAGCGTCAGATATTTTGTAAACGTGGCATATTAATGAGTGTTATTCTCTTTATTTTCTTTCGATGAGGCTGGCAGTCAAGGATAAAATTTCTCAAAACCAATGAGGCAATATACTTGGAGATGATTAGAGAGCCCTTATGCTTAACTATTTAGCTTAGCTAGATCGAGGATTCTCCATAGGAGCTAGGTGTGAGGAAGGACCTATGCCAATACAAAAGGGGATAACTCAAAATAGGCAGGCTTTAATGAGGATTCGGGGATTCTAGAACTTGTTTTTGATCCACTTAAGGCGATTAATTATGAACTTAAAGGATTGAGGAGAGGCCTTGCGTGAATGTGATACCTAATATCTTACATATCCTTCCTACACATGAGATCGGTAGTCACCTAATTGAGCTTTTTTTATCAAGCATCCTTGGCACCGAACATTGTCCCAAACTAAAAAGCCTTAGACCACCTAAAGTTAGAGTGATGAGCAACCCTTATCCATGATGAAAAAACTTGTAAAGTTTGAGTGAAAAAGTAAAATCAACTCGAAAAAGGGGAATCTAAAAAACAATGAATGAATACACCAAATAAAGTCCAAAAGAAAAGAAAAAAAAATGGACTGAAGTGATGAAAGAAAAAAAGAAGTTATGAGTGAAACTCCAAAATGAGAAGAAATCTTATATTTTTGTGAGTTTTATCTTTGTAAGTGATCTATGTTTGTAAGGAGATGGTTTGTGAAATCTATCTAACTATGTTTAAGATTAAATATCCGCTTTTTGATTACCAAAGCCATGGCCCCACTACAACCTATTAAAGACATTAAGATTCTTGGTATTTTAAGTTTGATGATAGTGGAGAGTGGATTGAAAAATTGGCATATGAGATATGTTGGAAGTTGATGCTTTAAATGAAAATCATTGAGGCTTCAAATCTTTTAGTGGACTATCTCTAGTAGTTGAGGCTAGACTCTTAGATTTGCATTTAGGTTGTCGAAAGTGGATTCTTGTGAAGGTTGGGTTGAAAGGCTGGGTATTTGGGCAATTGAAGGGTCTTAAGGTGAGTCAAGACTTGATTTGAAATCGAGATTGGAAGACGCCATTAAGATTGAGAAATAAGAATAATTGCATAATAAAAAAAAAGTTTCGCTTGCATGTACCGATTGTGCTTGAACTCTGAATCGGAGTCGGTAAATAGTTTAAGTAGCTTAGTGTAAGTACTTGATTAAAATAAATTGCATCAATTTTGTTCATGCCTATTTGCTTTGGACTAGCAAAGTCTCAAGTTTGAGGGTATTTGATGCGTAATATATTTTAGTACCTTTATATGTAGCATTTTGTTGATAATGTAGGCCATTAATAAGTGAATTCTCGCTAATCTAATATATTTTGTTGGTTTTTAGGTGAGAAAAATAAAGTGAGAGCATTTAGAGGTTATGTTGAAGATCCAAGAAGAATTTTCCCTGAAAGCGCGCTTATGCAGATCACGAGGTGGAGGAAAATGAGACCGGAGTCGAGTGATGAAATGATGATATTTCGCATGGTTTCATGTGTTTTAAAGATGTTTGAAAGTTTTGGGATGAGAATACAAGGTTCGGGCAAAGAACGACATCAAAGTGACTAAGTTTCAATAAAGTCTATTTTGACCAAGCTTCAATGTTTTATCCGTAACTCGCCCATTTCAATTTCAAATGACTTACCACTTCTTTTGTTGGAAAGTAGACTCAGAGCTGAATATTTTTATATAAAAGTGTAGTCAAATTCAGCCTTTAAATAGTCCAAAATTGCATAGCAAAGTGACGTATATGTGCAAGGTTCTGATCCCCGCACTGCAGCACCCAACCTAGCGCTACGACGCCCAAAATAGTGAAAACGTTATAGTGGGCGCAAAACCTAGTGCCCTAATGCCAATGTAGAAGCCTAATGCGGCCAAAGCACCTATATTATGAATTTTTTTGAGATTTTAGACTATTTTTTGGACTAAATTGCCTTTTGAGCATAAATATACTTGAAAATTAGGTTAGAAAGCACTTTCGCTTTGTAGAAAACTTAAATAACACATTTGGGAAAGAGAGTATTAGATCAAACTTGGTGATTCATTGTCACGGCCCAAATCTTTAACCCCGTTTTAATTCCTTAATCAGGATCATCGATCCTCGACGTGGGACCTACACTGTGATACGTGCACCGACTGAGGCACGTGGCCGAGGTATATCATATTTTTGTATTGATGTGTTCCCAGTGTTATGTATTGTATAGACTTACTAAGTCGGTTTGTACAGTTGTAGGCGTCGAGACGAGAGCGTGGACATGCCTCGAGTAGCATGCAAGCCGGGGAACCGGGTAGTTAGCATTTTGGTAAGTTTTATTTAATACTAATATGAAATAAGGAATTACTTATAAGCCTATGGTTGTGTTTGTTAATGTAAATCAAATTAAAGGCCTATAGTTGAGTAAATTAAATGGAAAGCATAAGATTGGTTTAGAGATGCACATTGGCACATCTAGGAACTAGGTGAGTAATGGAATGGTGTCACTTGAGGTTGAGTTAGCGGGAGTTAGTGGGATATATGAAAAAGGTTGACCATTAGATATTCCTAGGGATACATAAACCCATCAAGATTAAGGGCTAGGAAGGAACATCACATTAATATATATTATTAGTGATCAAACAACATGCAAACCAAATCACTCATTCATTTTTGCTAGAGAAGAAGAAGGAATTGCTGGAGAGGAGTGAATCATCAAGGTGTTGAAGGAGTCCATTAGAGTTGGTGAAAAATTCTCAAGCTAGGGTACTACATCAACTAGGTAAACATCGTTTTAGTTGAAATTAGAACAAGTTCTGGTTTTAGACTAATTTCAGATAGTAAATGATTGAGTATTTGAAATTAGTTTATATATTTGGATTCCTCATCTCAAGTTGATAATCCAAGTATATTGAAGTTCTTAATTTGGTTTTGAAATCATAAAGATATGAATTTTTGAAATTGCAACACCAAAACTGGAATTCTACATGTAGTATTAAGAATCAACCTGGGTAATTTGGTCATAATCTACCCATTTTAGATCCAAATTGATCCAAACTAGTGGAATTTGAAAGCTTATTTAAAGTGGAACAACTTTTCTTAACTAAAGGTATCTTGATTCAAATGTTTTTATATCCAAAAATGCACTACAAATAGGTGAAGGAATTAAAAAGGAAAGTTTTGAAACTAAATCCGTTAATGGCATAACTCCCTAACTACTTATCCAAATTAGCTGATCTTTTAGTATGTCGTATTTGGATATAGTTTCTTCCTTGTAACCAAGAATTACATTTTTATGAACTATAGATTGGGAGAAATAGATCTTCTAATCCGATGGTCGGATTAAATTCCATTTGGACCTATGTCTAGTAAAGTCATGATAACTCCTTCATTCTAAATAAGAATTTTGCAAACTAAACCTTTCTGGAAAGCTAAGAGAGAGACCAACAATAATTTTACTGGTGTAGGATTTTGATATTTTGACTCAGTCTCAAGACCTCTCAATCGGAATGCCAACATTTGAGGCGCTATATAGGAGGCCTTGTAGGTCACTTGTGTGTTAAGCAGGGCCGGAGGATACAATGACTATTAGGCCAAAGATAGATGTTGACTACACAAAGAAGATTAGATAGACTCAACAAAAGAAATATGCGGATAAGATCACGAGGATCTGAACTACGAGGAGGGCTACATGGTATACCTAAAGGTTTCCCCTTGGAATGGTCAGTAGAGATTTGATATTAAGGGAAACCGGCGTCGAAGGTTATTAGACTATTCAAAGTCACAGCATGAGTTGGGAATGTTTCATATCTTTTAGAGTTACCCACTGAGTTAGCTGGGGTCCATCCGACATTTCACATCATGTTGAAACTTGCTAGGTCAAGAGTGAGGCCAATGGTTGACTTGAGACAAATTGAAGTTCAGCCTAATGTGACTTAGGAGGAGCGGCCGATAGCGATCCTTGAGCACAGGGTTCAGGTGCTCAGGAGTAGGGAGTTCTCTAAGGTTCTAGTTCATTAGCAGCATCATGGGACAAATGGACTCACAAGGGAGCTTGAGTCGATTATGTGAGAGCGATGCCCTCAACTATTTCACGGTATGATGATGGGTTTTACTTAAATCTCGGGACGACACTTTCCTTAATTGTGAAGAATTGTAACGACCCATTTTATTAATGCCGTTATTTATTTCAAAATCTCAAATTAGGTTCCAGCTTAGATCCATATGGACGTCGCGAATAGGGTAGGACACACGTCGGCTTAGGTTCCCTAGTTATTTGTTTGTTGATTACTTATTTTTGATATATGTTTATGAGTTTATTCATTAATACATTGCATGTTTGTGTTTGTATTACTATATCATGCGAGATTGTGTGACGGGTATTCGCCTCATAAAATGTATCGACATGCGTATCGAGTAGTCGATTAGTCGAAAGTTAGTGGGACCACAAATAGTCAATTATCTAACCAATTACACTAACCATATGATAATTGTACCTAAGTCACAAGTTAATTAAACTAATTTGAAAACATATGCCTATAATTTGATCGTAAATATAATGAGAGCCAATGGCAACTATAAAGTGAGTGGAACTAGACTTGCATGTAATTATTTTAAAAGATCTTGTACAAAATGGGAAATGAGCTATGCGTTGTGTATGTGGACAAAGAGGAGACTAGTTGTTAGTAAATATGTAGTGGGTTATGTGTTGGAAGTATATTTACCTTAGATGTGTCTTGAGATACCCATTTGAGGATCCAAATAATGGACAGTTACGTAAACATCAAGTTTCTCATTTCTCTCTCATTTGAAAAAAAAGAAAATAGAGATGAAAGAGAACGTGGTACTAGGAGGAGAAAAATCAGAAAGGTAAAGGATTTGATGATTTTGCGAGGGAAATTATTGGGATTTTTGGGAATCCAAGAGAGGTAGAACAAGAGTGACAACTCCATTAAAGCCATAACTATGTTCTTCACCAAATCTTGATAATGCATGTTCTAAGATTGTTGTTCTTCATGGTTTTAGGTGTATTGAGGGCCCATAAGAGTAGATCGAGCCTTAATGAGTAAGAATCCTTTGTTGAGGAATCGTTTTTGAAGTTCTTGTTGTTGTTGGGTAGTGATTATGTGAGGAAGAAGATGAATAGTAACTTTATGAGAAAGTTGATTTGAAGTCTTTTGCTTATTTTTTAACCGATTTAATTGGATGATAATGAAAAATAAGGTGAAAATTAATTTTAGGAGGATTCTATAAGTCTAAAGGCCATAAGGGTCGAGACTTTAAGATGAACCATGAAATTTGTTGAGTTTTTACCATATAGAGCATTCTGCCCATAAAGCATGCTCAAAGTCATGAGCATACTCAGAGTTTCAAAGATGCTCAAACTTTAAGTAAGCTTTTCAGGAAGCTCAAACATTAAGTAGACTCAAACGTTTACTAGGCTCAACTCTTTGCTTGCTCAAACCTTCAACATGCTCAAATCTTGAGCATGCCCTCTTTAATCCCTACCCTGACGATACATCTGTTGTTGCAGCCTACGCTGATCAATCAGTGTTGGTGTTATAGCATGAATTGGCTGTCTATCCTTATATTGAAACTGATTGTCTCGGTGATCATCTCTACGGTCCCTATAGATAGTATATCCTAGCATTAAATGTAAAGACATCTACGACAAGCTCTAAGTTGTGTACTAGATAATTCTCCTCATAGGGTATCAACCATCTAGAAAGATAAGTAACTGGTCTACCCTCCTACATCAACATGCATCTAAGACCAATGCCTCACGCATCTATGTAAACTTGCAAAGCCTAGACGGCTCTGGGAATGTTAACACTAGTGCGAAAGCTAGTCTCCTCTTCAGCTCCTAGAAAGCTTGCTCATACTCATCTGACCAATCAAATCTAACATCTTTCTTGGTTTCTTGGTTAGTCTCGTTATCAGGACTGAATTGATGATGAGTACTATATGAATCCCCGATAGTATCTTGCCAGTCCCAGAAATTTATATATTGGCAACAGACTCAGGCGTCCACCATTCAATGATAGCTCGCATATTCTCTGAATCCATAGAGATACCTAATCGCTGATGACATGTCCCAGAAATCTCACTGCAATCAACCATAAGTCACACTTGCGGAACATGGCATATAACCTGTGCTCTTTCAGTGTTGTCAAAACTGCCTTGCGATTCCTCTCGTGCTCCTCACGAGTCCAGTTTTGTCGATGGAGCTTATGGGATGAATCGTAGTTTGTTATTTAACATGACACCAATGCCACAGTTGGTATTAGAGCAGGTCGATGGAGCCAATGGGATGAGTTGTGGTTGTTATTTAACTTGATACCAACACCATAGTTGGTATCCGAGCCCTAGTTCTAAGAACTTAGGAAATTTAAATAAAATTTCATAAAAATCTAATAAACAAACTTTAGATATGGAAATCCGATGATATTGCCATAGAACCTTAGTTGGGAAGTGATGTAAGGCAGGTAAAGTCAGGGTTTATATACGTGTTATGTTTTTATCGTATATTATATACTATATGCGTATATATATTAAGGTTGATTTTGTACACACTTTTAAATGCGGATCACGAAAAATGGACAACCTATTATGCTAGAGAGTGGTTAGACTAGCGATCTGATTAGGGCCACTACCACTGCTACTACACAGTGTGTCGATAATTGACTCGCAGCATATGACGCTTAATTGGATGAGATTCTGCAATATATGGAGAGATACCATTATTATCTACAGTTCATCATGAATGTCACAATCGGAGCAAGAGGAGGTTAGGCGACATCTGGATGATTTATTGGAGAAGGGTTTCATCTATCATAGTATGACACCCTAGGGAGCTCCAGTGTTGTTTGTGAAGAAGAAGTATGGTTCGATGACGATGTGCATATACTATAGAAGGTTGAATTAGGCGATAGTTAGGAACCATTACCCACTTTCTATGATAGATGATTTGTTCGATCAGTTAGCAGATGCCAGATACTTCTTGAAGATTGACCTTCACTCAGGTCATCATCAGTTGAGGATTCGAAAGAAGGACATCCATAAGACCATTTTATCACGAGATACAGGTTGCTCGAGTTCACAGTCATGCCATTTGGGCTAACAAACGCCCCAACAATCTTCATGGATTTGATGCACAAGGTCTAAAGACCATATTTGGATAGATTTTTCATAGTCATCATCAACGATATCTTGATCTACTAGAGGACTCGTGAGGAGCACGAAAGGCATTTAAGAGCGGTTTTAACGACACTAAGAGAGCACATGTTGCATTTGAGTGCAGTGAGATTTTTGGGACATATCATCAGTGATCAAGGTATCTCTATGGATTTGAGCTATCATTGACTAGAGGACGCTTGAATCTATTATCAATATTAGAGTTTTCTGAGATTGGCAAGATACTACCTGCGATTTGTTCTGGACTTTTCCTCGATTTCAGCGCTAATGACGAGACTAACCAAGAAAGATGTTAGATTTGACTGGTCAAATGAATGTGAGCAGGCTTTCTAGGAGTTGGAGAGGAGACTGACTTTCGCACCGGTATTGACATTGCCAACGTCAGCCAAGACTTTGTCAGTTTATACAGATGCATCAAGCATTGATCTTGGATACGTGTAGATGCATAAGGATAGACCCGTTGTTTAGTTTTCTAAATGGTGAAGACCTTATAAGGGGAATTATCATTGCACAACTTGGAGCTTAAAGCGGTCGTCTTTGCACCGAAAAAATGGAGGCACTATCTCTATGGAGAGATGTCCACCTTTTACACAGATCACCAGAGTCTGCGCTACGTTTTCACTCAAAGACATGAATATGCATCAAAAGAGATGGTTTGAGCGGCGAAAGGACTACTACTTTGCTATTGAGTATCACTTTGGGAAAACGAATGTTGTAGTTGAAACATTAAGCATGATCGAGATTACTAGTCAGACTATTTTGCAACACATGAAACACGAGCATGGCTTACTATAGACAACATCAGTTATGTGCATGATAGAGGTATTTGCTACGCTTAAGCAACACATTTTTTTCAGAGAGAGTTCTGACTGTATCTATTTAGCGGGTTGTTGACTGTTAGAGGGCTGATGGTCTCCTTGAGCAATTCAGTGGTATGGCTCAGGATCCAGAGAGTACTGATTGGGGAGAGTCAACTGATCAATGTTTGAGACACCGAGGGAGGTTGTGGATACCTGCGGATCAGGAGCTATGGTTCTCGAGGATGCACAAAGTTCTCGCAATAAAATTTGTTTTAGCCGGACCAAGATGTATCTTGACTTGATGTGATTATTTTGGTGGCCAGGGATGAAGGCTTATATGGAAGCATACGTCAAGAGTTGTCACATTTGCCGGCAAGTAAATGCTGAGCACATGAAACCTGGTGGACTATTACTGCTGCTGCCCATTCTACAATAGAAATATGAGTGCATTACGATGGATTTTATCAGTGGACTACTACAAACATCGAGGCAACACGATGTAGTTTGGGTTATGATTGACACACTGACTAAATCGACTCACTTCATTCCTGTTTTGATGAGATACATGTTCCCATAGCTGAGCATATTTTTGGAATGGGAGATTATTATATTGCATATGGGTGTCTGTCTTTATTATTTCAGTCAAAGATCCCAAGTTGACTTTGAGACTCTAGGAGGCCATACAGGAGCTGTTTGGCACTAAGTTGCAGTTTAGTACGACTTACCATCCCCCGAATGACGGACAGTCAAAGAGGCTGATAAAAATTTTGGAGGATATGCTAAGGGCTTGTATATTGCATTTTGGGCGTTCGTGGAAAGATTAACTACTTTTGTGTAATTTTGCATGCAACAAAAACAATTAGGCTAGTATTAGGATGCCACCGTTTAAGGCGCTATATGGGAGGCCTTATAAATCACCTACGTGTTAGGCAGAGCTGGAGGATACAGTGATCGTTGGGCCTGAGATAGTTGTTGAGCATACGGAGAAGATTAGATAGATTCGATAGAGACTACGAGTCACATAGGACATGCAAAAAATATGCGGATAAGTATCAAAAGGATTTTAGCTACGATGAGGGCGACATGGTATACTTGAAAGTTTCCCCTTGGGAAAGGTCAGTAGAGCTTTGGGATTAAGGGAAGCTAGCGTCGAGGTTTATTCTACTGTTCAGAGTCGCAACATGAGTTAGCAATGTTGCATATCGTTTAGAGTTACCCGTCAAGTTAGCTAGGGTCCATCCGACATTTCGCATCTCCATGTTGAGACTTGCTAGGTCAGGATCGGCACTGATGGTTGACTTGAGACAAATTGAGGTTCGAACTGAAGCGATTTACGAAGAGTGGCCAATAGTTATCCTTGATACCAACTGTGGCGGCCCTACGCCCCGAGGCCGCCTTAGGGTGTCGTCGTGTACTACGCTCCTCACCCGGTAAGCCCATCTACACATGTCTAACACCTGCCCATCCATCTCATGTCTCAATATTCGTGTCCATGTGTGTGATATTAGTTTAGTTAATCTGTTATTCATATTTCTTGAGTTATTTCCTTAAGTTCAACTGTATGTAGCTTATTTGAGTCCTAGCCGTGCTAGTGGTTTGTATTTTATAGAGTTGCAAGTAGATAATCAGTATTTCATAGCAGAAGTCTTAAAGTAAACATAAGCATGTATTTTCATTAATTCTTATGTTTTATAGAGTATTAATTATACTATGGAAAACCTTGAATAGAGTACAGTGTATATATTAGGCGATGAAAGTAAATATATACAAGTATAAATGTCTCGGTAGTCTCCTATGAACTCAAAATATAGCAATATACCAAAATAAACACTAACGAGTAGTGTGTCGAGCGGTAGGCGAGCTTAGAGACAGTTGCCAAGAATCTCCTTACCCTTACTCGGAGAAGGATCTGCACTCAGCCATTACAACAAAATAGATGACGAGTCCAATAAATAAAATCCCAAGGAAATTCACTGAGAACTCATATGATAAAGTAAAGGAAATCCAATAAATACTATTAAATAAACATGCGAAATGTAAACATGCAACTGTAAATGGATCATCACACGCGTAGATAATAATAAAGAGCAAAGGTGTGTGCCTATCTCATTCAGACCATACGATACTTCGAATATCCTCCCAGGATCCCACCAGTGGGCGGGCCCAACAAGCCCAATACCTGTTCCTCTCGGTGGCCGACGTTGACCCACGACACACCGATACATATATTGATAAAGTAGCTCGGGTCATTATTCACCAAGGACTCTTGATATGCATGTTATGGTTTAGCATGACGTAGATAATAATACACTGAACGAGATAGAGTAAAATAGTAATGGAAGCAAGTAAATGCTCAAGTGACATTCCAGTAGGTTTTATGTGAAACCACACTCAAGAGGGGGTGAATTGGGTGTATCGAGAAGTTATCACCTTTTTAAAATAATTCAACAATAAAGATGCTATATGCTCATTCAAACGCAAGTATGAATGCAGTGCAAGATGAAAGAGATAGAAGAGATGGAAATAGACACACGATTTATAGTGGTTCAATCCAATGATCTATATCCACTACCTAACCTCCCTAGTTAGGATTCTCAAACCCCTACTTATATTGCTAAAAGTGTTACAACCTAAGCGTATAAGCCTAGAATGCCTAATCACCTATTAAGACTTCCTACCTAGCCGCAACTAGGGTTTATACCTAGCGTCAATTAGGTCTTTCCTTCGACTTAGACCCCACTAAGTCTTACAAAAAGCCACTTAAAAAGAATAGATGAAAATAATCAAATTCACTTTGCAAAGTAAAGCGACACCAAATTCAAAAACAAGCAAGCCTCCTAGAGCCTAATCACTCTAATGTATGCAAGTATGAGAACAAATGAGAAATGCAAGTATATCATTGATTTTGTGCAAATATCAAATATGAAACCATTTCAAACGAATCGATTAAAACAAATCTGGTTTCAAATCCAAAGAACAAGAAGTTTGATAAAAATCAAGTTTAAGTGCAAACTCATTTCCAAACCAGTCTTAAGGTATAGTAAATCAAGTTTAAGTGTAAAACCTAAGAAAAATATGTTCAAGAACACAAAAAAATAATTTTCACAAGTCAAGCACATAAAATATGAAATTTAAGCATAAGAAAAGCTAGGAAATCAGACTTTCTTACAACCTCGAGATAGTGATTTGAAAATTAGTTCTAGAGTGGATGTTATAAGATTTAGAACGCCTCAATAACATTGGTTTTGAGAGTGATTCAGTTGACTCGAAATATTACAAGTGATAGCACATAAAAATCCAAGCTTCTTCTTTGAAAACTATGAGTACTCTTTGGTTTTCTTGCTTGACAAGACAATAAAAAGTTTTTGGTGGTTTGAGAATGTTCTACATTCCTTTTTAACAATTTTTTATAAAAAAAGCTGTCAGAAAGGCAATTAGCGCACTAGTATTTTGACCTAGCTCTAATCCTTTAAGCTAGTGCGCGAATTCTGAACATTAGTGCGCTAACTCTACAATTAGCATGCTAATATAACTATTAGCGCGCTAACTATCAGGGGCCTCAAAATAATTTTTTTTTGCCTTAGATCTAGCGACCCTTATCGCATCCGGGACCCTACCAAACCTCTTATAACATGTTATACATGTTTGCTAAGGGTCATAGAACCTGTTTAGGTCATCCGGATGTTTTCACAAATCCCGAAAATGGTAAATATCTGTTTCATGACTTACATAGGAGCTTCTATGCAAATACACAATTTTATACATGTTTGTTAGGGGGTCATAGAACCTGTTTAGGTCGTCCGGATGTTTTCACAAATCCAAAAAATGGAAAATCTCGGTTTCATGACTTACATAGGGGTTTCTATGCAAATACACAGTTTTTCTTTTCAAAAACCTTTCAAAATAAGTTTTTCATCTCCAAAAACTTCCACAATGGTTTTTAAACTACGATGTGAATATCAAAACATGGTTCACATAGTTTGAGCTTATAAGATCGATTCACGTGGTGAGTTTCATTTAAAACTCTAAATTATCACTTGAAATTTGAAAAGCGATTTGAAAAATATGATATGCATGAATTAATGCATTAGGCTTGCATAAATGAACCACCGTACCTTACATCAATGTTACAACATGTATTATGATCTTTCTTCTTTGTTTCCTAGTGTGGATCGAATCTTGAACTTGTATGGCTTGAACACTTAAGAGGTGATATTCTACAAACTTTGACTAACTGAAACACACTTGATAAACTTATTAGTATACTTTCACTTCGTTTGTTTCCATCAAAATCCTAGGTGGAGCAAAAGTGACTAAACACTTAGTCCAACAATCTCCCCCTTTTGGATGATAACAAACAATGTGAACTTGACAATCAAAAATGGAGTTCACGTGTGTTCATATCCATAGGCAATCTCAAACAATCTCAAGTTCAACGCATACATTTGTCCCTCTTTTGATAACATAAAAAATGGGGCCAAGCTCCCCCTCACAACAAGCATAACTGAAAATGAGCCACGAATATAACAACAACACGGTTGGTGGAGGGCTCCCCCTCACTACATGCATATTATAAGACATAAACAGGTATATCAATGAAAGTCATGCACATGCAACCAATATAGGGCAGTGAACAAAAACATAACAGTAACTCAGAGATATGCGAGAAATTCTCATGATATTAAATGTTAAAAATGAACATTAACATAGTTGTAGCCTAAACAGCTGAGTCTACAACATAGCAAATGTACATCAAAACATTGGAGACTTACATAGATGAGCCTAGTGCTCCCTCTAACTATGCCATGCCTATATAATCCTCATAACGAGACGATATCTAACGCGCAAAACCGGAGGCAGGGTCATCTTGCACTGGCCTAGCTGCCAGTAGATGGCCCTCTATGCGTCGAAGTCGATCAACCTGACACTTAAGGTGGGTGTCAATAGCTGTGAAGGTCTGAGTCATGTACTCATGCATATATCGCAATTGCGCGGAGAGGTATGCCGACGATAGAGACATCTCGAGAGGAGGGGCAGTGCCATAAAACATCAGATAATGTGGAGTTTGTTGTTGTTGCTATGAGTGCTGTTGTGACTGCTATTGTAGAGGTGGTGGAGCCGCAAAGTCTTGGTGAACCTTATCATCACCATCATCACCATTAGGGAATAGAAAGTTGTAGCCCAGGTAGTCTCTCTCATCAAAAACAACTGGATGATCGGTGGGAAGTGGAGACTCGTGTCCCTCATAATGCTGACCATCTGGGATTTATTCCTCTCGAATCCATCTCTGCTCGCGATGGATATATCGGTACTTCATGGCCTTCAGAGTGCTCATATGAATGGTGTCATATGCAGATAGTGGATGACTGCCTAAACTGATATCCATCTAGGCTGACTCCAGGTAAGAAGTAATGATATAGGAAAACAGGAGATGACAACCGGAGCTACACGTGCTAGTCATGTAGCCGATGATAAGGTGGGGCAAACTAAGAAAGATTTCATGAAGTAGGTTCCCGAGGACAAACATGTCAAGTAATGTGACGTAGTTCTTATTACCGCCATGTGGAAAAATAACCTTGTGCAAAACTCTGTGAAGTAGGTTAGGCACAAGCTTGAAGTTTATGTCAGTGACTTTAGGTGGATACACGGTGAGTTCCCTGTTAGATCGTGTGAAAGAGTTTAACACCTCAAGTCGATTAAATGGCCAAACTAAGAAACTCACACCTAACAGTAGTGGTGGGAGGGTGCAAACGAAGGTCAAATCGTTGAGCGAGGCTCTCCTGTGTAATCTCTATAGACCGACCACCAACATACGACTGAATGACAAAATTATTCATCATGGCGAGATTGGAATAAAAGACTCAAACTAATGGTGGATTATAGTTATCCTTATACTAAAAAAAGGTAGCCCACCCAAATTTAGAAAGGACCTATCGTATTGGGAGATAAGCCTTGTCAAAGAACTAGAGATCGGCAATGGTCGGCTTAAGGATTTTGGCATCTATAAGCTGTGGGATGACCAACGCAAAGATGGGCTGAGTCTTGTGTAGGTACTTGGAACAACCTTTCTTTGGAGGGGCATTGGTCGGGATGGTGGTCGAGGTGTCGCTATGATGACTAGAAGACCTAGTCTCTCAACGGGATGACGATTGGGAGGTGGTGTGGGATGGTGCTGTTGAATGGGCGAACTCGGAATCGCTACTTGACGATGAAGACTTGACAACACGAGGCGTGAGGGGACGACGGGAGGACAACGTAGGGCTGGTACGGGTAGCAGGATGCCTAATTCACACTGAATCTTAGAAAGTTGGTCTCTAGGCAATGGCTTGGTGAAGATATCAGCTAGTTGGTCCTCCGTGGGCACGTGGATTAGTTTAACATCGCCCTTTTGGACGTGATGGCGAAGTAAATGGTGCCTAATCTCAATGTGCTTGGTGCGGGAGTGTAACACCAGATTTTTCAATATGTTGATCGTATTTGTGTTATCACAATAAATTTATGCATAACCAACTTGGATTCGGCAATCCTCATGTTGTTGTTTCATGTACAAAACTTGAGCACAACGACTTCCAGTAGCAACATACTCGGGTTCGGCCGTAGACAAAGCACCGAAATTTTTTTTTTCTAAACCATGATGTAAGTGAATTTCTTAGCAAATGACAAAACTTGGAAGTACTTTTCCTATCCCCTAGACTCCCCGCATAGTCGGAATCAATAAAGCTTCGAAGTTCGAAACTCTTGGCTTTGTTGAACTATAATCCTAAATCTTGTGTCCCACTAAGATAAAGAAATATAAGCTTGACACATTTTAAGTGAGATTCCTTACGTTAGGATTGAAATCTAGCATACAAACACACACTAAACATAATACTGGGCCAACTAGCAGTTAAGTATAGGAGACTACTAATCACGCCACGGTAAATTTTAGGATCTATAGATTTTTCTAGTTGGTCTTTGTCCATTTTTACGGTGGAGCTACTAGGAGTGTCACATGCTTTCAAATTTTCAAATTTGAATTTCATTAGCATGTCCCTCACGTACTTTGCTTAGTTTATGAAAATTCCATGTTTGGATTGTTTAATTTGCATGCCTAAGAAGTATTTTAGTTCACCCATCATGCTCATTTCAAATTCATTGGTCATCAATGATGACAATGCATCATATAAGCGTGTATTGGATGACCCAAAAATAATTTCATCAACGTAAATCTGAACAAGTGGCATGTCACATTTTTAATCAAAATGAACAAAGTAGGATCTAGCGTTCCTTTCCTGAACTTTATGTCAAGTGGAAATGCAGTAAGTTGGTCATACGAAGCTCGAGAAGCTTGCCTCAATCCATACAAGGCCTTTTGAAGACGATAGACATAACTTGGATGATCATGATCTTTAAAACCCGGTGGTTGTTCTACATATGCCTCTTCATTGATGAAGCCATTTAAGAATGCACTTTTAACATCCATTAGGTATAATAGAAACCCATTGTAGCAAGCATAAGCAAGCAACATCCGAATTGCTTATATTCTTGCTACTGGTGCAAAAGCTTCCTTATAGTCAATTCCATCCTCTTGATTATAGCCTTGTGCAACCAACTTAGCCTTGTTCATTATAATCTCACCCTTCTCATTCTTTTTGTTTCTAAAGACCCATTTAGTGCCTATGATAATATGGTCTTTAGGTCTAGGCACTAATGTCCATACCTTATTCCAAACAAAATGGCCTAGTTCCTCTTGCATAGACATGATCCAAAACTCACACCTAATGCATCATCTATCTTGGTGGGCTTGGTTTGTGATACAAAAGCTATGTGTCCCTCATCTCGGTGCAATGATAACCTAGTGGTTATTCTTTATTTAAATCACCTATAATTTGTTGCGAGGGATGGCCTATGAGAATTCTTGAGTTCTTAGGTGCACTAGGATCAGGTTCCAATCTCACCTCAACCTCTTGACTATTGGATGTTTGGCCTAGGGCGACATAATCATCACCATCAATCCTCAATTTTTTCAAGGTATGCATCATTTTCACTTTGGGATCTGATTCATCAAATTTGACATGAATAGACTCCTCTATGGTTTTGGTTGATCTATTGAACACCCTATATGCTTTGCTAGGCATGGAGTAGCTTAGAAAAATGCACACATTTGACTTTGGGTCAAATTTGCCCAAATGATCCTTATCATTTAGAACATAGCAAGTGCAACCAAACACCTTGAAGTAAGTTATGTTGGGCTTTCGGCCTTTCTATAGTTCATAAGATGTCATTTTTAGTTGCCTTCAGACATTTACCCTATTGAGAACATAGCATTCTATGTCAATGGATTCGGCCCAAAAGTGCATAACTATGTTGTACTCATTTAGCATGGTCCTACACATCTCTTGGAGGGTCATATTCTTTCTTTCTATAACTCCATTTTGTTGTAGTGTCATATGAGAAAATATTTGGTGTATGTATCCTTGTTTAGCACAAAACTCCTCTAAGTCCCTATTGACAAACTCACCACCCCGATCACTCCTAATGATGGTAATTTTATACTTTTCTCATTCTCAACCAAAGCACAAAATTTCACAAACATGCCAAACACTTCATGCTTATAAGCTAGTAAATAAACCTATATATACCTAGTAAAATCATCAACAATGACAAAACCCCCTAGACTTTATGTTTGGGTGGGTCCGAACAAATCAATATGGATAAGTTCCAATGCTCTAGTCAAATCACTTGTTACTTTTGTTTTAAATGATGATTTCACTTGCTTACCAAGGATACACTGTTCACATTCATTGTCTTTCTAATAAGTGCATTTTGGTAGACCCTTGACAAGATCATGCCTGGTCAATTTGGACATGTGTTCCATGCTAGAATGTCCTAGTCTATGGTGCCACAACTATGCATCACATTCACTTTGAGCACTCAAACATGAAACATTTTGCATATGCATCTCATCAAATTTAATGGCATAAATACTCTTATCTCTATATGCAACAAATAGAGTTTCGTGCTTCCCATTCCTAACAATTCATTTTGATGATTCAAACATGACATAAAATCCTTTGTCACATAATCGACTAATGCTAAGCAAGTTATGTTTCAAACCATCAACAAGATAAACATTAGAAATGGAAAGTAAATCATTACCAATGGTTCCGAGGCCTATAATCTTTCCTTTTTTGTTGTCCCCAAATGTGACCTTTCCACCATCATGCTGCTTTAATTCAATGAATTGATATGCATCTCAGGTCATATGTCTTGAGCACCCACTATCCAAGTACCATGGGGTGCTCTTCCTCGCATCCTACATAATGGGAAAAACATTATATTTTGCTACCCAAACACCTTTAGGTCCGAGAAAGTTAGTCTCATAAACGTTTTTAACTACACATGCTAGTCTACCAATTTTGGCCTTTGGTAAGGCACATTTCCCAACCGCATGAGACTTGTTGCATTTTGAGCATCTATTGGCATCATTTAGCAATTTATTGTAACTCAACAGTTTCGCTTCATAGCCTATGCCTCTCTTGTTGAGTGCATGTTTTTGTGCTCCCAACATCATGTCAAACTTATCTTTACCATTGGTGAACTTGTGCACCATGCTAGTCAAGTCCTCTACTTCCTTGACTAAAGCATCTATCTCTTTTAGGACTTCATTCAAGTTGCTTTGGAGATCATTAATGGTCTCATTTTGTGACTAATTCTCACTAACTGCTACGGTCAAACTTCTTTTGAGTTGTTTGGTCATTTTGACCTCTTTTTCCGACTCTTTCCTAAGCTCATCAATATTAGGAACATCATCTTAATCATCAACATCATCAAAATTGGAATCGTTACAGCTTACCTCACTTTATGCCATGAGATAAAGTATTGTTTTCTCACTTTCCAATTCGGATTCAGAACTTGATGAAGATGAATCATCCCATGTCGCCTGGAAGCTCTTCTTGCATTTCTTCTTGTCCAACATCTTTTTAGACTTGCATTCTGCCTAGATGTGGCCCGATTTGCCATACCCGAAGCATATGGTCTCACTTGACTTTCATATCTTGCTTCCGCCCTTGTACTCCTTCTTGTACTTGTCTCGCTTATACATAGCCTTATAGATTCTTGAGAGCATGTCTACTTCCTCCTCAAGATTATTGTCATCACTAGATTTCTCATCTTCAATGATCTCAACCAATGGAGTCGGTGGGCTATTTTCCTTCAAAGCAATCTATTTTCTTGAGCTCTTAGTACCCCCACTCAATACTTCCAATCTAGCTCGGTCCTTTAGTTCAAATTCATGGATCTTTAGGTTTCCATACAAGGCATTAAAAGTTCATTCTCTATGGTTTTGTGCTGATTGGATAGCATACTTCTTGGCATCCCATTCCTTAGGCAAGCCTCTAAGGAATTTGTACACCAAAGTCTCTTGATCATAGTTCTTTCTAAGATTCTTGGTATCATTAAAGAGCTTAGTGAACCGAGTGATGGCGGTGGCTGTCTTCACTTTGTTTGTTTCCATCAAAATCCCAGGTGAAGCAAAAGTGACTAACCACTTAGTCCAACATTATAAACCACAAATACGCACTCTTACTTTCCTAAACACGTCCTGAATGGGTCCTTTACTTGTTCCTGGCCCTTGTACTATGGTCCCTTAGCCCTATGAAGTCATTAAAGGGTGTTTAGAGTGTGTTCTAGCTTTGGTTACAAGCCAGCTAAAGACATTTAACTTAATCAGCGAGAGTTGAGTAGGCTCAAGATTTGAGCATGCTGAAAGTTTAAGCAAGCTAAAAATTGAGTCTACTAAATGTTTGAGCTTACTAGAAGTTCGAGCTTGCTCAAAGTTCGAGCATACTTGAAACTTTGATTATGCTCATAACATTGAACATGCTTTTTAGGCATAAAGCCCTATATGGCGAAAAATGAAAAAATATTGTTGTTTATCTTAAAGTTTCGACCCTTTCGGCCTTCATCTTCCAAAATTAGTTTGCACCTCATTTTTCATTATCATTCAATAAAATGACACCGAATTAACTTTTCCACAAAGTTACTATTCATCTTCTTTCTCTCATAATCACTACCAAACAATAATAATAACCTTAAAAATGATTCCCTAACAAGGGATTCTTGCCCATTAAGGGTTAATCTACTCTTATGGACCCTCCATACACCAAAAGCCATGAAGAAAAACAATCTTAGAATATGCATTATCAAGCGGTGAAGAACATATCTATAGCTTTAATGGAGTCGTCATTCTTGTTCTACATCTCTTGGATCCCCAAAAACTCCAATAATTTCACTCACAAAGTCACAAAATCCTTCACATTTCTTCTCTTTCTCTTCCTAGCACCACGTCCTCTCTCATCTCTACTTTCTTTTTGCTCAAATGAGAGAGAAATGGGAAACTTTAGATTTAAGTAATTATCCATTATTTGGATCCTTAAGTGGGTATCTCAAGACACATATAAGGTTATTATCTTTCCAACTTATATCCTACTATATCTCTGCTAGCAACCACTTATCATTTTTAAAAGTGACACGTAGCATGCACCTAGTCTCCAATTGGTCCACATACACAAGGCATGGTACATTTTCCATTTTGCATACAATATTTTAAAATAATTACATGCAAGTCTTATTCCACCCACCTTATAATTGCCCTTTGATCTTACTATATTTACAATCAAACCATAGACATATGTTTTCAAATTAATTTAATTAACTTGACTTAGGTACAATTATCATATGGTTAGTGTAATTATTTATGTAATTGACACATTTTTTGTCCCATTAACCCCCAACTACCCGGCACTCAGTGCCCTACTCTGGCATGCATCCCTAGGTATGTAGCCGTCACACCAACTTGCCCAATAACGGCATACATACATGCAATGTTACAATAATATATGCTTTAAACATCTCACATAAGCAACCATCACCCACAAATAATAAATTCCCTTGATTTTTGTGCTTAAGTCAACCGAGTTTTTCACATAATGCTCGAATTATGATCGTTAATCCCTAAGATTAACTTTAATCCTTGTTTTAATTAATTTGGGTCGTTACATTCAGTGTAAACGTGGCAGTTTCTAAGGCATAACTCCAAGAAAACAGGAAGATCTACATGACTCATCATACACTAACCATAGCCAATAATATCCGATTTCTCCTTTTAGAAACACCATTCCGTTGAGGAGTTGCTGCAAGAATTAACCGTAAGACAATCCCACAGTTTATAAATGATCATCAAACTATTGGCTCAAATATTCACCACCTCGATCAGATCGAAGTGCTTTAATTGTTTTACTAAGTTGATTTTGCCCTTCATTCTGAAATTTCTAAAATATCTCAAAAGATTCACCTTTATGTTTCATAAGATACACATAAACAAATCTACTGAAATCATTGGTGAAAGTAATGAAGTAATGGTAACCACCTTTATCCATTGTGTTTATAGTACTGTATATATCTATATGTATTAAACCCAATAAATCACTTTCTATTTTACTGTATCCAGTAAAGGGACTCTTTATCATCTTGCTTAGTAAAAAAGATTCGCATGTTTCATATTATTCAAAATCAAATGAATCTAAAATTCCATCTTTATGGAGTTTGGAAATGCATTTCTCATTTATGTGGCCAAGACGATATACCAAAAACAGGTTTGACTTAAATCATTTGACTTGAATCTATTTGTATTTACATTAACAAGATGAGTGTATGTGGACCATTTCATGTTTAGAATATAAAGACCATCACACAAATCAACAATCATATAGAAAACTTCTTTACAAGAAATGAAGCATTTATTATTCATAATATTGAAATTAAAACCATCAAAACTCAAACATGAAATTGAAATGATGTTTCTACTCATGGCTGTGACATAATAATAATAATTATTATTACTTAAAATTAAAACAAGTCTACTAGGTAAAATCAGCTTATAGCATCCTACAACCAATGTAGCAACTTTTGCTCCATTTCCAACTCGTAGGATGACTTCTCCTTCATTTAGCTTTCTACTTTTAGTGAGACCCTGCACATCAATACAAATGTGAGATCTACATCCGGTATAATAATACCCAAGAATCAATTGTAGACAAGTTAACTTCAATAAAGTAAATACCTAAAGTAGTAGTACTACTACTTTTTTTTCTTTAGATATTTAAGATAGAGCTTGCAATTTCTAAACCAATGCCTAGGTGCAAGGAAAAAATGACAATTTCCTCATTTTTCCTTTTTCTTTTGGGACTGTGAGGTAGATGCAACCTTAGGCTTGACTTGTTCTACAGGCTTTGTGATAGTCAAAATAGCCTTGACAACTTTAGCCTTGCCTTTGGCATTCTTCTTCATAGCCTTTCCTTTTTGAACCATCAACACTTTGGCAATGGGTTTCAAGACATTCTCCTTAATAGTTTTAAGCATCAAATGCAATTCTAAGATAAAACTCTCCATCTTATTCATGTTCTAGTTCATCATAAATTGTGAATAACTATAAGGCAATCAATTCAGCATCAAATCTATTGCCAACTCTTGGCTTACGCGAAATCAAAGTCTATCAAGATGGTTAATATTGCCCTTCATTTTCAAAACATGAGGACTAACTTACACTCCCTCAACTATTTTTAAGAATGAAGGCTTTTGACTGTCTTGAACCTTTCTTATCTAGCCTGTTGTTGGCACATTTCCTTCAACATTGTAGCCATGTAATCTTCCATGTGTTCCATGTCCTTCTGAAGTTCAAGAACCATGGTTGCCAACATAATGCATGCAACATCTGTTAAGTTGTTGGCATGCTAAGTGTGTGCATCCTTCATGGCTCTTAAAGCATTGGTTGGTGGTTCCTCATGAATAAGATCATCTAGGACATACAACTTGCGTTCATGCTTAAGAACAATTCTCAAGTTTCTGAACTAGTCAAGAAAGTTTTTCCCAAACAACTTATCCTTTTCATGGATGGATCGCAGTGACAAGGTATTTGTGTGATTTGAAGAGGCCATAGACTTACAACAAAGATTAAGCAAATGTCCATTTTAGTATAGAGGAATAGACTTCCAATAAAATAACAACCCCTCCTAAAAAATTATATTAATTTAAGGAACTAAAATCTATGTTTCATCTAATTTTAAGACAACTAGGGCATGATAATTTGATTTAGGTTATTTAGATATGTACCTATTACCAATTACATCACATGTGACTTTTCGTTGTTTTCATGACATTATGACATCGTACATCATAACATGTTTTATCCCATCTTATGCCTAAAGCCCAAAACCGTTTTGATAGCTTTATTAAGTCTAACAATTTCAAATAATAGAATAACCATTACTCAACTTGCCTCACCAAGATAAAACAATGCACTCTATGGAGGTAGACCCATATTAATGTGATCGAAGCATTGATAAGTGTTTTAGAATGGATGACACTAGACTTAAAATTTCGAAGAGGGATTTTTTATTTGTTCTAGTGATCATAAATTAAACAAGATAAATATTATATATTAGAATGCATAAACAATCACTAAATAAGTTAGGAAGTCTTACAAATATTGACTATTATACGAATTTCCTTGCGTTATGAATAGTTAGCGGCGGTCCTGCTGGCTGGTCAATGAATAATTCGAAAATAAGTTTTGAAAAACCCCAATATGATTGAAAATAAGTTCCATTAAACTTGTTCCATAAAAGTAAACAATACCTTAATCAATGATTTATTTCTCTGATTGATCGATTTCTAAGCCGTTCATGCTCGCATCCTCTATCAAAAACTCATACATGAACAATGACTACAATTTGAAGTGCTAGCCCTAAGAGAGATTGAAAATGTTTTTTTTTTCTCTCTCTCCTAAAATCCAGAGAACTCAAAAATAGTAAAAAAAAAAATCTTATTTCATTTTAGGGTTTAAACCTTTATTTATGTGTAGATAAGCTCTTTTAAAAAAACTATTTGTAATACAACTATTATACTTTGGTAATTCAACCAATTTAGACATACGCCTCTATTAATAAGTTATCATATATAACAAATCATGAAGGCTTTTATGTCATGAATTTTATCATATAAAATTCATAACCATGGACTAATGGAAATTGGTTAAAGCCATTCATTATGTGCGACCCAATAGGTTCATGCGACGATGGAAGCTAACCAAAACCCTTTTGGTACACAAGTTATAAGCTGTCTCTCGCAAGACTTATGACTACCCAAGTAGCATGAATATTAAAAATCGATACAACCTAATGAATAACTTATATCATATCTTTTTGTCATGGATATTCTTTGATTAAACATAAGGCATGTAAAGTCACCCTTAAAGTTCAATTGTACTAGTCTCGATCCATAGATAGACCGAAAACATCCAAATGACATTGATCAAATCAATTCACTTAGACTTGGCCATTTAATGGTCTAACATATCGAGGGATCCACTGATATCTATCTTTATACGATAGGGACAAATTTTATCTTGATTACACACCTTTACATATTATTTACATGGTGACCAATCACAATCTTTATAATCTACCGGTTAAAGATAACGTTTGATTGTGTCAAATTACCACATTCGTAATATTGAAGTTTATGGTAATCTCAAGTCAAAGGACTAAATGATATACATATCATGAGTAACACTTATAACTTAATCCATGTGGTATTCTTATACAAGGTTGGTCCAGTACCTTATTCCATAGCAAGTACTCATGATCTCGATTTGTACCCTTATATGCATGACCTTCGCATGACCATCAATCAAGATTCACACTAGTCTTAACTCATTGTAATTCTTAGTATAATGACCGGTTAAGGAAACTTTTGATATTTCATCAAATATTCATGGATCTTATTATAAGGTAAACATCCAATCACTTATAATATATCAAAAAATGAAAACCTTTATTTTATTAACTAAAATCATTAGATAAAAATATTTATAGATTAACCTAGGGCACATGCCTCAATAGTGTGATTTACTAATAATCCAAAAATTGAGGTAATGAAATAAATCAAAGTATCTCATTCGCCAAATAATTAAAAATTGAGGCATAAGTAAGTAGATATTATTAGGAACATAGATTAACCTAGAGATTGCCCATCTAAAGGTTACAGTGACACCTTAAGTGGAAACATATAGTGTGGATGCATTTAATTAAGGCCCTTGATGAACCTAGAGATGCTAAAATTAATGCTAGATAGAAGGCTAGGATCCGATTTTCACTACATATAAGTGAAGGAACTTGACCCATTCATCCTCATTCATACAACCGACAAAAAAAACTCGAGATTTCTGAGTCATGAGAGCAACAAGTGCTAGAAATCATTTGATCTATAAGAGTTTATGTCAATTTAGTGGTGTTCTACTAACAAGGGTAGATAATTTCCATCAAGACTAAAGCTAGGTATGAAATCCCTTATTTTTCATACATTTCTACTCAAAGATTTGTTGGAATGAATGTTAAGACTTAGGGGTCTTGACCCCAAACAAAATTTTGATGGTTAATTGATATTTCCCAATGTTTTTGAGGTATAAGATGTGATGATTTCATCTCTAAACTTTCAAGAATTCATCCATTAAGCCCTTGTTCTTATTTTGTGGCTTTTCAATTAATGCATGTTAACTTACATAAATTCAGGATTGAAACATGGTTTATTAATTCTTTAGATTAATTGAGAGCTATTGGGGCCAAGTCGACCCATGACGAGTGAGAATTGATTGAATTAGGTTGAGACTTCGTGTTGAAGTTGTGGGCATTTATGTGGATATTGGGCTGTTAGAGAAGATGATGAACTATATTTATGCCCATGAAGGAGTATCTATGCCAACAAGGGATGTTCAGCCTACCAAGGAATGCATGTGCCTACAAAGGAATGTATGTGCCCTCAAGGGACGTATGTGCCCATAAGGATGCATGTGACTGCAAGCTACATTTGTGGTCACATTGGATGTCTGTGACCATATCGAATGAGTGTGGCATCAATGGAAATCTATGGCAATAAGCAATTTTTATGGTTACAATGGTCTGTAAACAAAAGCCATGGGACCCCAAGAGTGTAACAACAATGTTATGTCAGCAATCTAATAGAAAGGACACTAAAAATTTATGTAATCTACACCATGGACTTAAGGATACATAATCTGGTCTCAGGAACATATCAGAATCAAGGCGTGTAAGGACTGAGTCTTCATCATGTTTCTTTGGAAGTAAACTAATGAGAAACTTTGTTAGTATTCTTTTATTTTCTTGATATTTTACTACTATTTTATCATTATTATATGTCAGTTTAAGGTAAATATACACTCAACTCTCCCTTATTTTTATGATTGCTCGATGGAGAAGGCATGGCGCACTAACCCAACACTCCATGGATTAGTGTGATCCAGGAGTGACGTCAAGTGAGCTCCATATTAGCGTCTTCATTTTAGAATTATTCTCCATGAAACCAATAGGTACCAGAAGGAGATGAATTAAAGCTTGCCTCCATCACGAGTTTCTTCGTACGAGGCGTTGGGTTAGAAGTCTTCGTTCGATCGCGAAGTGTTTGGCGGGTATTTCACTACCAATGGGGGCTTTTCTATTTATTGAATCCTAATCCCCAGGGCTTGGCAAACTCTATCCATACTCGTGCTTCGACTTTGCTTCATATTCGTATCATTTCTTTTCTAGTCTATTTTACTTGCTTGCATAAATTGTAGCCGCCTTATTTAAGGTCTTGTAAATATTAATTGATTTTCTCTAAGATTTACTCATTGGAACTTATCTCTTTATGGCAAGTTGTAGATCCTACGATGAACCAGTGGACAGTTGTTCTTGGGAACTAGATATGACCTTTGAGAGCCCCCTCTAGCTGGTATCGTAGGTGTTTGAATTTATCATATTATTGTCTTTTCAGTATTTAGGGAAGACTGGATACACAGATTCAAGTATATTGACTATGATTGTACTTCTTTTATCGCCTTAATATACATGTTATCCTTTTATCGGGTTTTCCACTACTTAGGCCCTGTTTGATTATGAAGAAAATGTTCCATAGGAAAAGAATATTTTCTTAAGAAAGTTTTCCTTAGTAAATGTTCAAAATAAAATGTTCCTATATGTGTTTGATTGCACATATAAGAATTGTTTCCTTCAAAACTCACCAACAACAAATATTGAAATAAATATGAAAACTTACCATATATTAAATATATTAATTTTCATATTTAAAATATAAACTTAATGTGTCTTAAAGTGGAAACTCACATTTTTTTTCAATCGAAAACTCAATTTGCCTACCATAATAGGTGAGAAAATATACGGGTCTTAATATGAAAAGTTGAAGATTGTGAGAAAATGTTATGCGAAAAAAATTATGGCTATCAAACTTATGAAAAAGTCATTTTCCCATGGAATTTGTCATTTTCCTTGGAAAATCTTATTTTGTCCTTCCAAATAAACAGGGCCTTGGCATTCGTTTAATTGCATAAAGTTCTTACATTATTATATTTAATACTAAATAGAAAAACTCTACTATGCTAGAAAACATAAATGATGATAACTCACATGTTGAGTTGAAAAACTCTAGAACTTAGTCTATAATTATCGAAAAACATCAATAACAACTAATAAATTACTAAGTCAAATAATGATTGCCTAACTAGTCTTATTGAGCTTATTTTCACATAGAGAGTAGAATAATTGGATAATTTAGGGCAAATTCATAAAGATTTAGTATATGTTGCAGGCGGTCATGGATAGCGTGCAAGTGACGTGGCATGACATGGTGACATGTTCAATAACATGTCGGTACATGTTTTGCCTTAAAATTTGGGGTTGTCACAGATGTTATCAGAGCCTAGGTTCAGGTTAACCTAGGCAAAAAGTGTAATGAAAGCAAATAAAACTTAAAAAACAAACTAAAAATATAGGACCCTAATGATCCTTAGTTGCTTAGTTAGGAAGTGTTGTGAGCGTGTAGTCTAGGGTATATAGGTGTATGTTTTGACTTGTAATACCTATATATATTTATATATTATGATTCTAATTGGAGCACGTTCGCAATTGCAGATTTGAGATGGACAAACGGCCTACTGACAAGCGACTGTATTTGAGTCATCTCAGATCAAAGTCCACACAACATAGTCGCTCTACATAACGCATGTCCGAGGAGATATTGAGAATATTGTTGAGGCATGTGCCCTAGGTCAATCCATAAATGTCTTTATTAATACTTTTAGTTAATAAAATAGATGATTTCATTTGTTGTTTATTATAATTAATTTGCATGTTTACATTATAATAAGATCCATGGGTATTTACAGAAATATCCTAAACGTCCCTAGTCGATCATTATACTGGGAACTATAACGAGTTAAGACTAGTGTGAGTCTTGATCGATGATCATATGATGATTATTTGTATAGGGATACGAATCAAGATCACGAGTACTTGTTAGGGAACAAAGTACTGGACCGACCCGCTATGAGAACATCATATGGATTAAGTCATAGTTGTTTCTCATGATAGGTATATTTCTCAGTCCTCTGACTTGAGATTACCAGAGACTTCAACATTAGGAACATAGTGATTTGACACTATCAAACGTTGTCTTTAACCGGGCGATTATAAAGGTTGTGATTGGTTACCGTGTGAGCAATGTGATGAAGTTGTGTAATCAAGATAGAATTTGTCCCTCTCATATAAAGAGAGATATCCAGTGGATCCCTCGATGTGTTAGATTATTAAAAGGCCTAGTCTAAGTGAATTGATATTGATCAATGTCACTTGGATGTTTTCAGTCTACCTAAAGATCGAGACTAGTACGATTGAACATGTCGAATGACAATTCCATGCCTTATGTTTGATCAAAAGGATATCGTGTGACAAAAGGATGTTATATACACTATTGATTAGGTTGTATCTATTTGATATTCGTACAACTTGGGTAGTCATAATGTCTTGCTAGAGGCCGCTTATGACTTGTATACCAAAATGTGTTTTGGTACACTGGCAACGTTGTATGAGCCTATTGGGTCGCACACTAAGAATGGTTTTTCGAGATTTTAAGATGATTCAGAAAAACGAATTTTATGTGATAAAATTCATAACAGAAACGTCCTTGTGGTGTATTACACTTATACTTCTTTAAGTAAGGGTATATGTGTAATTTACTTAACCGTCTATATACAAGGGTATATGTGTAATTTACTTAACCGTCTATATACTTCTTTAAGTAAGGGTATGCTCTGGATCGTTTTGGAGAGAAACAAAAAGATTTGGTATTCTCTCGAAGCTAGCACTTCGAATCTGGTCGTCGTTCGTGTGTGGACTACTGGTAGAGGGCGTTCGTCATTGGCAGCGCCTTAGAGATCGGTCAACCTTCAGAAAGGTATATTGCGACTGAGGTATGATTAAGTTTTTCATGGTTTAAACGTTTTTAATGGAATTAGATTCGGATCTGTTGGGGTTTTTGTCAAAACTGTTTTGTAATCTCCGCTGCGTATGAACCCCAAAACCCAACAGTGGTATCGGAGCCATCGAGTTCGATTCCATTAAACTCATTGCATGTTTTCTTCTGATATATACATGATATATGATTGAAAGCAAGTTAATAGTTGATGTATATGTGATATACATAAGTTGTCTTTGAGATTTATTATCATGTTTTGTGTATATGATACACATATTCGTGATTTAATTAAAATTAGTTTCGTACATGCTAGTAACCATGTTAGGTTAATTCAAATAATTTTAATGAATTGAATTCTGTGTTCTGTGATCCATGACACCATTAGGTTCGATTGGGATAGTAGTTCATGATTCAATTACATGTTTGTGATTATTTGGATGAGGACCGAAATTGCAAATAATTAATTTTCGAAATTATTTATTTATAAATAATTAATTATCGAAATTATTTATTTATAATTAATTAATTTTCGAAATTATTTATTTATAATTAATTAATTTTCGAAATTAATTATTTATCTTGTTATATCTATTTTGTTATGAAGTTTCTATTTGATAAAGATAGATAACAAATTAGAATAAGAGATAAATATCAAGAATCTTGTTATTGGTGATATACTAGGATTCAAATATATTAAATCCAAAATAAATAATTAATTTTCGAAATTAATTATTTATCTTGTTATATCTATTTTGTTATGAAGTTTCTATTTGATAAAGATAGATAACAAATTAGAATAGGAGATAAATATCAAGAATCTTGTTATTGGTGATATACTAGGATTCAAATATCTTATCCAAAATAAATAATTAATTTTTGAAATTATTTATTTATCTTGTTATATCTATTTTGTTATGAAGTTTCTATTTGATAAAGATAGATAACAAATTAGAATAAGAGATAAATATCAAGAATCTTGTTATTGGTGATATACTAGGATTCAAATATCTTAAATCCAAAATAAATAATTAAATTTCGAAATTAATTATTTATCTTGTTATATATGTTTTGTTATGAAGTTTTTATTTGATAAAGATAGATAGCAAATTAGAATATGAGATAAATATCAAGAATCTTGTTATTGGTGATATACTAGGATTCAAATATCTTAAATCCTAATTGAGTTAGGATAAGATGATTAGTTAGATGTGGGCCCGGGTTAATTAAAATGTTTTAATTGACTTAATTTTGGATAAATTAAGGGGTTAATTTATGATAATAAAATCAACGAAAAATTATGATTTTCTATATCGAATTTTAATTTTCGGAATTGAGATTTGTCTTCTAAAATAAAAAAATAAAAATCCAAATTGTTTAGTGATTGAACAAATCAATTAAATATATGATATTTCATTGTTTACGTAAAATCACTAAAACTGAATAAAATCTCTCTATTAAATTTTAAGTCTCGTGCCATCCATTTTAAACACTTGTCAAGGCCTCGATCACACTAATATAGTTTCAGCTATAGTTGGGTGTATTGTGTTATCTTGGTGAGACAAGTTGGGTAAGAGTTACCTTAATGTTTAAAATGGTCCGACTTAATAAAGCCATCGAAATAGTTTTGAGCTTTAGGCAAATGATGAGATAAAAACATGTTAAGATATAAGATGTCTCGTATCTCATAAAAGGATCTAAGATTTACATAAGATGTAATTGGTAATTGTTACCTACCTAAATAATCTAGTTCTGTGTTTCATGCCATAGCCATCATAGAATTAGGTGAAATATGAATTTTAGTCCCCTAAATAAACAATACGTTTTAGGAGGGTTGTTAATTTAGTGGGAGTCTATTCCTCTATACTAAAATAAACTTTGCATAATCTTTATTGTAGATCAATGACCTCTTCAAGTAACAATAATCCCCTGTCACTGCGATCCATCCTTGAGAAGGATAAGCTATCTGGGACTAACTTTCTTGACTGGTTCAGAAACTTGAGAATTGTTCTTAAGCATGAACGCAAGTTGTATGTCCTGGATGCTCCAATCCACGAAGACCCACCACCCAATGCTACGAAGTTTGTGAAGGATGCGCATAATAAGCATGTCAACGATTCTACCGATGTTGCATGTATTATGCTTGGCAACTATGGTTCCTGAACTTCGAAGGACATGGAACTAATGGAAACCTATGACATGGCTATAACATTTGAAGGAAATGTTCCAACAAACAAGCTAGGCAAGAAAGGTTCGAGACAGTCAAAAACCTATATTCTCGCAAGATGACTGAGGGTGCGTCAGTTAGTCCTCATGTTCTGAAGATGAAGGGCTATGTTGACCAGCTTGATAGACTCGGATTTCCCATAAGCCAAGAGTTGGCTACGGATTTGATCCTGAATTCATTACCAGAAAGTTACTCACAATTTGTGATGAACTACAATATGAATAATATGGAGAAATCAATTTCGGAGTTGCATTTGATGCTCAAAACTGCTGAACAAAATATCAAGAAACCATATAGCAATATGTTGATGGTTTAAAAGGGAAAGAGAATGAAGAAGAAAGGCAAAGGCAAGGCTAGAGTTGCCAAGGTTGTTGTTGCACCTGTCGCAAAGCCTATGGAACAAGTCGAGACCCGTCCTGTTCCTGCTTCAAAACACCCAAAAGAAAAGGAAGAAAATTGTCATTTCAGTAATCAAACCTATCTTTGGCATTGTCGTCTCGGACACATAAACGAGAAACGCATAACGAAGCTCCATAAAGATGGGCTTCTAGATTCATTTGATTTAGAAACATATGAAACATGCGTATCTTGTTTACTATGCAAGATGACTAAAAGTCCCTTTACTGGACACAGTGAAAGGGCAAGTGATTTATTGGGTCTAATACATACTGATGTATGCGGTCCTATAAACACAATGGCTAGAGGAGGTTATCAGTACTTCATTACATTTATTTATGATTTCAGCAGATATGGTTATGTATATCTTATGAAACATAAAGCTGAATTATTTGAGATGTTTCGAACGTTTGAAAATGAAGTGCAGAATCAACTTGGTAAAACTATCAAAGCACTTCGATCAAATCGAGGTGGCGAATATTTAAGCTAAGAATTTGATGATCATCTTAAAAATTGTGGGATTGTCTCCCAATTGACTCCACCAGCAACTCCACGATGGAATGGAGTTTCTGAAAGGAGAAATCAAACCTTATTAGATATGGTTCGATCTATGATGAGTCATGCAGATCTTCCATTATCCTTTTGGGGTTATGTATTAAAAACTGCAGCTTTCACTCTAAATCGAGTTCCTTCTAAAGCGGTTGATAAAACACCATATGAGATATGGTACGGGAAGAGACCTAGTTTGTCTTTCCTTAAGATTTGGGGTTGTGAGGCTTACGTAAAGCGACAAGTCTCATAAAAACTAGCACCTAAATCTGACAAGTGTTTATTTGTGGGGTATCCTAAGGAAACAAAATGAGATTACTTTTATAATCCCGCTGAGAACAAAGTGTTTGTTGCTCGGTATGGTGCCTTTATGGAAAAATAGTTTATTTCAAAAGACACAAGTGGGAGAGAAATAAATCTCGAAGAATTTCAAGAATCACATGTAAACCCTGAATCGCTACTGGAAGTTCAACTACGTTCCGAATCAGTTGAACCTCCACAAGTGACGCAAGGCCCACGTAAATCTGGTAGGGTAAGACATGAGCCAGAGAGATTCGGATTTCTAATTACCGATAGTCGTGATGTGTTGCTTATAGATCAAAATGAGCCCACCACTAATCAGGAGGCTATGTCTGGACCAGACTCGGATTAATTGCTAAGTGCCATGAACTCTGAGATGCAATCCATGTATGATAACCAAGTTTGGAACTTGGTTGATTTACTTGAATGTGGTAAGACCATTGGATGTAAATGGGTTTTCAAGAAGAAAACTGACATGGATGACAACGTGCATACTTTTAAAATAAGACTTGTAGCAAAAGGTTTCACGCAGACTCAAGGTGTTGATTATGATGAAACTTTTTCGCCAGTAGCCATGCTTAAATCCATAAGAATTTTAATTTCCATTGCTGCATATTATGACTATGAGATATGACAAATGGATGAAAAAATAACATTTCTTAACGGAAAGCTGCGTGAGGATGTGTATATGACACAACCTGAAGGTTTCGTACATCCTGAGAATTCTAGGAAGGTATGCAAGCTTCAAAGATCCATTTATGGATTAAAGCAAGCTTCTCGGAGTTGGAATCTTCGTTTTGATGAAGCAATCAAATATTTTGGTTTTATTAAGAACGAAGATGAGCCTTGTGTATACAAGAAGGTCAGTGGGAGTGTAATTGTTTTTCTGGTATTGTATGTCGATGATATATTACTCATTGGAAATGACATCCCAACATTGCGGAATGTCAAGTCTTGGTTAGGGAAGTGTTTCTAAATGAAAGACTTAGGAGATGCAGCCTATATCGTAGGGATAAAGATCTATTGGGATAGATCTAAGAGGCTAATCGGTCTAAGTCAGAGTGCTTACATAGACAAGGTGCTGAATAGGTTCAGTTTGCAAGACTCGAAAAGAGGATTGTTGCCAATGTCTCATGGCATAAGTCTCAGCAAGACTCAATGTCCTAAGACAAATGACGAGCAAGACCGTATGAATAAGATTCCACATGCATCAGCTATTGGATCTATCACGTATGCCATGTTATGCACTCGACCTGATGTAGCATATGCTTTGAGCACCACTGGATAGCAGTAAAGAACATCCTTAAATACTTAAGAAGGACTAAGGAAATGTTCTTAGTCTATGGAGGTTTTAAAAATGTTCTAGTTGTAAATGGTTACACAGATGCAAGTTTTCAAACTGATATAGATGATTTTAGATCGCAATCTGGATATGTGTTTACTTTGAATGGGGGTGCGATAAAAGTGGAAAAGTTCGAAGCAAGAGATCGCGTGGCAGATTCTACAACAATGAAGCATATTGAGTATATTGCGCGCGATGCGATGCGGCAAAGGAGGCGATTTGGATCAAAAAGTTCATTTTCGAAGCGGGTATGGTTCCAAGTATTGCTAACCATGTTTGTTTGTATTGTGACAATAACGGGGCAATAGCACAGGCCAAGGAACCTAGATCACACCACAGATCCAAACATATACTCAAGCATTTTCATCTCATCAGAGAAATTATTGAGAGGGGAGACGTAAAGATTTGCAGAGTACCTACTAAAGACAACGTTGTGGATCCATTGACAAAACTCTTCCACAAGCAAAACACGATGGTCATGTTAGATCATTAGGCATTAGATGCATGTATGATTGGCCCTAGTGCAAGTGGGAGATGTTGGGGCATGTGCCCTAGGTCAATCCATAAATGTCTTTATGAATACTTTTAGTTAATAAAATAGATGATTTCATTTGCTGTTTATTATAATTAATTTGCATGTTTACATTATAATAAGATCCATGGGTATTTACAGAAATATCATAAATGTCCCTAGTCGATCATTATACCGGGAACTATAATGAGTTAAGACTAGTGTGAGTCTTGATTGATGATCATATGATGATTATACGTATAGGGATACGAATCAAGATCACGAGTACTTGTTAGGGAACAAAGTACTGGACCGACCCGCTATGAGAACATCATATGGATTAAGTCATAGTTATTTCTCATGATAGGTATATTTCTCAGTCCTCTGACTTGAGATTACCAGAGACTTCAACATTAGGAACACAGTGATTTGACACTATCAAACGTTGTCTTTAACCGGACGATTATAAAGGTTGTGATTGGTTACCGTGTGAGCAATATGACGAAGTTGTGTAATCAAGATAGAATTTGTCCCTCTCATATAAAGAGAGATATCCAGTGGATCCCTCGATGTGTTAGACTGTTAAAAGGCCTAGTCTAAGTGAATTGATATTGATCAATGTCACTTGGATGTTTTCAGTCTACCTAAAGATCGAGACTAGTACGATTGAACATGTCGGATGACAATTCCATGCCTTATGTTTGATCAAAAGGATATCGTGTGACAAAATGATGTTATATACACTATTGATTAGGTTGTATCTATTTGATATTCGTACAACTTGGGTAGTCATAATGTCTTGCTAGAGGCCGCTTATGACTTGTATACCAAAATGTGTTTTGGTACACTACCAACGTTGTATGAGCCTATTGGGTCACACACTAAGAATGGTTTTGCGAGATTTTAAGATGATTCAGAAAAACGAATTTTATGTGATAAAATTCATAACAGAAACGTCCTTGTGGTGTATTACACTTATACTTCTTTAAGTAAGGGTATATGTGTAATTTACTTAACCGTCTATATACAAGGGTTGTATAAATAGACGCTTTAAGTTAGAACACACGTACGAAAGATTAATAGGTCGGAACTCTATTTTCGTTTTAGAAACGATTTAGAGTTTTTGGTATGCTCTGTATCGTTTTGGAGAGAAACAAAAAGATTTGGTATTCTCTCAAAGCTAGCACTTCGAATCTCGGTCGCCGTTCGTGTGTGGACTACTGGTAGAGGGCGTTCGTCATTGGCAGTGCCTTAGAGATCGATCAACCTTCAAAAAGGTATATTGCGACTGAGGTATGATTAAGTTTTTCATGGTTTAAACGTTTTTAATGGAATTAGATTCGGATCCTGTTGGGGTTTTTGTCAAAACTATTTTGTAATCTCTGCTGCGTATGAACCCCAAAACCCAACAAATACTCCAATCACAAGTAGTCGATACATAGGCATGTGCTACACTCGCTGCCAACACCATTATAGTTGAGACAACTGTAGCCCTGACTAGTAAAAAAAAAACCAATTGCAGCTGCCAGAGTAGAGATTCCTAGGGAGTTAGTCACACTTGAGGCAACACTAATGACCACATAGATAGCTATGCTTATGACTATACTGGTACAATTCACAACATTTAAGACTGCTTTAACTGAGAAGGCAAAATTGATCAAGGAATTTTTGAGGTTTTAGCAAAAGTTCTTTTATGTAATCGAGACCTAAAGGTAGCTAGGATATGGGCCCTTTCGCATGATATAATCCATGAACTATTGAGGATCCATGATATCATACGGGATATGATTTATTGGTTCATGCTTAAGGGAGAAGCTATAGGATGGTGGTTCACACATACAATCACCCACAGGGAGTCGAGTTCATGGGTCATTTTTTGCCGGGTCTTCTATGATCAGTATATCCCAATCGAGGTGTAGGTGTAACTGAGAGAGAAGAGGCAGTGTACCCATACTATGATCTAGTACGTGGAGATATTCAAATACCTGCTTCAATTTACGATAGATATAACTAGTACCGAGGGACTACAAGTCAACTACTTCATTCGAAGACTTCGACAAAAGATATGTGGTTCCATTATTTCGATCAGAGAAAGGACCTTGCCAGAACATAAGCGAGCATTTGCTCATGAAATATTTAATGAGGAGCAAGTATAACTGCTTGGTTGTAGTAATAGTGTAACCAATTTACGTTGATTACAGATATCATCCTCAAGGAAAGGCGTATGCACCAAATACGTACCTATCTAAAATTACTCTATTGTTATGGAAATCATTTTAAATTGGTTTTTATAACTAATCTAAACTAATCTAATAAATCAATGCAAATTACTTTAACTCTTATATTAAAACTATCTTAGTTCACAATTTTACCTTGTTAATAAAATACTATGCTTTTCAAATCACTTTATCATCTTTATTATGTGTATGCAATGCCTGATTGGAATAGACAAACTTCCCTTAAATCCATTTCAGCCTACTGTCACGATGCAAAAGATTCAGATGTGCAAACTAGAACTCTATCTATTGGTGTGAATAACGTAAGCTCCATATTGCTTGGATATTTCAAATCTTTAGATTCATAACCAATTAAGTTTACTATTCGTGCCTTGTTAATCAACAACTATCACTCGATGTTATATATTTTATGGTTATACCATCCATATCCAGCTTTAAAGCTTCAATGACCATGATAACTTCTAAAACCTAATATCAACAAACACGCGATCAAGATGTTCTTAGCATTATGCTAAAAATCAATACAAATTCGAACCGTTGCAATTTTTATTCATTAAACTCTATTCATGTTCATAGCATAACATTCATACTATAGGATCCATTGATCTCTAAGATTAATACACTACTCACATATCATTGAAACAAACATGCACATAGTGGTGTTCATCGAAATCATAGATATAATAAAAACAACTTTTCATTAAATCAATAAAAATAATACCCGAATCACCACATGTTAGTCTTCAATGTCTTCTCTCAAATAATCTTCTTAATACTCAAGAATAAAGTAAACCTATACTAAACTATTGACAATGGTGGCTAATCTATGGGTATTGGTAAGTTTACCACGTTCTCCTATCTATTTAAACTCTCTAAACACATTTGAAAATAATTAAAAACCCTAATTGAGAATTTAACACAAAATAGAACTCTACTTTCTATTTTTTTCTCTTTACGGCGTTGTCACTTATGTCTCGACATTGTATGTACAATCCTACAGTGCCTCACTGCGACAACCACTTTACGTGCCAATTTTTCATTCAATGGTCTTGGTGTTGTCCTATTTGACCTTGACATTGTCCCTTAACTTCCACAGCGCCACTACTGTGCCATGCATCTTGACCAACGTTTTTTCCTTACTTTGCTATTGCACCCCGTGCATTCTTCTCCTACGTTTTGCCTATGTCTCCCACAGTGCCACACTTATGTTCCATGATGTCAAACTACTTTGATGTGTTTTAGTTTCGTTTCTTCTCAAATTCACTCTTTTCCTTCCTTTTATGACTTGTGTACCTAAAAATATATAAACACCAATAATTAAAGCGCATTTTAAGATATTTATACTAAATATGATACTAAATATGATACTAAACTAACCTATATATATATGTCTAAATAAACACTTATCAATCGCCTCCACTCCAGTTCACAACAATCAGAGAGGTCAAGCTAGATCAGAAAGGAAAGGAAAGAGGTATCGCTATGAGAGAGGTCATGGTGGGCAAAGGCGCATACATCACTACGGTCATAGAGTTAGTGCCCATGCAGTCGCACATGTGCAACCACCGATAGTTATGGCTCGTCCACCGACCCAGCCGTAAAGATAGATTCATAGCTGGGTTAGGGTTAAAAAGGTAGAGACAGATGACAAGAGTGGCAGGGGTAGGGCTAGATGACCATTCAAACAAAGAATTTTAGGAAAATCATGAAAGCATGAAACTATTTTATTAATGCAAACCTACAGTCAAGTTTTTTATATTATGAAATTGTGAATTACAAGGCGGTTTTATTGTATCATATTATTCGAGGGTTGGGTTATGTTAATGTTGGTGATGTCATTTATGATGCAATTAGGAATGCCATTACTATGAAAAAGAATGACGGATTACCTTTTCCTTGATGATCACATAACTTTGAAGATAAGATTGAGTTCCTATAATAGGTCTTGAGATGGATTTTTCCTGATAAGACTATCAATGATGCTTACATTAAGAGTTCAAAGAAAGGACAAATACTATGTGGATCCAGAGGATGAAATAGAGAGAATAGAGATACTTAGAAGAGCAACTGAAAAGAAAAAAAATATGAGCAGAAAATATAAATATTTTGGAAGAAATGCAAGCTACTGCATATAATGAAAGAATGGGCCAGAGTTCAGAACTACTTGCTGAAGATTATACTGGTATGGACGAAACGGAGTTGGCCATGATGGGGTCAATTTTACGGACCCATATCAGAACTCCGAGAAGTCAAGATTTTATGTTTGATGTGATATTGATACATTAATATTATTGATGGCGATGCTTGGTAGTTTATTTATTATCATGAGTTCTTTGTTTACGAAAAATTTATTCATATGATAATTTCTTCATTAATTATTTTTATTTTATATAGTTCCTTTATGTTTCACAAGGTACATTTATTTCGCTAAAAATCAAACTTAGTTTTTTAAATGGTAAGGACAATGCTTGGAATGAGTTTGAGGTATTTAGGTGAGTGAATTATAAAGAAGCAAAGTATGGAAGATTCAAGAGGTAGATTGTATTTATTCAATAATTAAAGTTGACCGAGATTTTCAAATTCTTGATGAAGATAAATATAATATTTCTTCATTTTATCTAATTTAGTTAGAAAACTATGAATTGAATATAATTTGGATATAAATGGAAGTGATATTTTCATTAGCCATGAAAATAGAAGTTTTACGATAAAAATGAATTGTTATACCATATCCGACTTACTTAGATTGTATTTGCATTAGAAGAGTTTACAGGGATTGGTTGCTTGGTGTTAGACATGAAAATGGGTAGAAGATCAAAACAAAAGTGTAAAATAACAAGACGGGTCTCTAAGAATCTTGTTATACAAAGATTATTGCTCAAATATTATATATATAAATAGTGAAAAGAACTTATGCCACAATTTAGGGAAGAAAGGGAAATTAGCCAATGAAACTTTACTTAATTGGAAATAGTACTTCCTTAACTATATTGAAAGTGAGAAGTGCTAACATGATTTTTTAAATAAAAAATAGAGAGACCCACAGGTTCCAAAGAAAATGAAGTAGGGAATCTAGTGGTGGAAAAAATGTGAGAAAGAACTCCTATAAATGCAATAACGATATCTAAAGGAAATGAAGCAAGGAACCGTAAGAATGAAAAAGGAAAAAATATGGGAAGAAAAAAAGAGAGAGATAGAAAAATGGAAGAATGTTTTATAAAAAAAACTCTTACAATTAAAGATATATTTGGAGTGCGTATATCTAAGTTGAGTGAAGTTTCCTTTTTCCCAACATTCCAACAATTGAACGTGATAAAGTATTTATTGGTTTCTTAAGAAATTCATTTCGACTTTGATTGTGATGGTGTTTTTAAATAGTGTTTGACATTGAGATTGATTCAGCAGTTTTTGTATCTTGATTTTCTAAAGTAGTCATTATAAGCTTGAAGTTTATCAGTGGAGATTGAGAAAGCCTATATAGTGGTCTGGCCTTGGTATTGATTGAACTTTAAATTTGAGGTTTATTGCATAACGAGAGTTGAGCAGTTATTTAATGGGATGTTCTTTAAATCTTTATATTCTATCATAATCTTTATTTAAATGAGGGTAATATGTTTCTATTTAATGATCATTTTTGTTTAAGAATAAGAGTAAGTAATTATGAAATCAAAATAAGGAATGAAAAGGGAATATAATTAAAAGTATTCCTTTGCTTGGGGATAGCAAATTGCTGATTTTGGGGGTATTTGATAAGTCTATTATTAAATAGTGGTTTATAGTATATTTTAGGGTGATTTTAAATTTAAAAGGCTATATTACACTAAGTTTTCTCTTATTTTTGTGATTTCATGTTTTATTAAGGTTATATGAAGAAAAAGGAAGAAAAAAAGGAAGAAATCTATAGAATTCGATCAATTAAAGAAACAGATAGCGATTCATCAATGATTAAGAAAATGAACTAGGATTCGTTACCCAAATTGGTGAACCACAAATTTATTATTCCACCAATTTTCTCATTGATTTGGCTGAGAAGGAGGATTTGGTTAGGATTCACTGATGTCGACTACGGAATATTGGATTAAAACGAGGAATTAGTTTGATTAGGATATGTAAACTATAGGATACTATATATATGAACTTTGGGCTTCAAAATTAGTTTTAGACTATTTTCAATTGAGTTTAGTTTATTTTATTGTTCTTGCTTGTGAAGACTCTTTTTGAGATTCAAGTATTCAATAAAATGTAGATTTCATTAATGTATT
Source organism: Stephania yunnanensis (assembly GCA_039657365.1). Taxonomy (NCBI): domain Eukaryota; kingdom Viridiplantae; phylum Streptophyta; class Magnoliopsida; order Ranunculales; family Menispermaceae; genus Stephania; species Stephania yunnanensis. The sequence goes on along the minus strand of CM077589.1, from coordinate 23,450,946 downwards.
TTATTTATTTTAAAAAAGATAGAATAAGAAATATAGAAATTCAAAGACAAGTAGGAGTAGCACTAAATGATACAAAGATCAGGGAAGGGCGGTTGCAGTGGTTTCGTCACCTGCAAAGACGGCTTACAAATGCCCCGATTAAAAAACTTGACTCAATAGAAACTGTAGAAATTTGACGAGGTAGGGGCAGACCAAAGTTAACATGATGCATTAATTAGGAGGGATTTGAATGGTTTGAAAAGCTCACCATCAATTGCACTTAATCGAGCACAATGAAAAAGTTTGATCCATGTAGCCGACCCCAGTTAATTTGGGACTGGGGCTATGTTGTTGTTGTAAGTAAACTGATCGAGATATTTATTTACATTTCGTTCCTTTTTTGCTACATTTTGTCATTTGGACCGAATTATCTTTAGTACTCTATATGCCATGACTTGTTGTTTCATCTTATTTTTATGAATTTGTTATCATGGCATTGGTTGTTGGTTAAATGGTTTCATTGACTCTAAATCATGTATTATGTCATTTTTTGACTGTTTAAGCGATTAGTCAAATGAAATAGCATGCTATTAGGTAGGTGATCTATAACATGGTAAATCCATTTTCCTTTAAGCATTAGTTATGCAATCATATTGTTGGATTCCTAAACTATGTCATTCCTTGAATTATGAAAGTATTTCTTTTATCTAGGACCATTATATGATAGAGATGTGCATGGCATACGGTGTCTCCAAATATCCAGGGTTGTCGAGATCTCATCACTAACTTGTGCTGCACACGGGGTGTGGGACTCAAGGTTGTTAGAAAGTATACATAACATTTAAGAGGCACTTGTGAGTATTTATATATGTGAAGGGCATTTGTGAGGATGTGAGGCATCTATAAAATAGTTTTATGCCCTATATAGTTGAAACAAGCTGACGTGGTGTAACTCACGACTGACTGGACCTAGGTCATTACTACTTAACCGAGTGTCAGTTTCACACTATTTAACTGAAGTATCCTATAATATGATTCCTTTTCAGCATTATTGCTAATGTTATGCTTTTAGATACTTGTTGTATATTTTGAGATGTGGATAAATGTCTATCATTTTTACTTTCTACCTTCCTGTACTCACCATCGTTTTTATGAAGGTGGGTGCAGATCCATTGAGTAGCAAACCGGGCAAGGAGAAGATCGGTGATGACCCCTGAACCATTAGAGCACTTCTACCTTCTATATTGTAGGTTGAGATTTTGTTGTATGTATTTCGTATATTTTTTGGGTTGTGTATACATCTTGAGAGATAATATCCTTACCAGACACATGTTGATATGTTATTATCGCTATTTTAGTTTATGTATGTGCATGTGATCTTTTGTTTGTGGTTTTCCATATACTTAGGTTTTATATGAATGGCTTCTGCTATTTGTCAAGACTTCCATTGAATAATCTTTAAATTATAAAATTTAACTAACTCTGAAATACTATTAAGTATGAGAATGGTGCAATGCATATTAGAAAGGTAGCTAATGAGATGGAAGTATTGGAAATGCTGACTAATACATTGTTAAGTCCTATATATTGAAGGTTAGGGCTTAATGATCGGATTAGGCTGGGTGGTGCCTTAATTTGATAAGGGGCTGTCACAGTTGGTATCGGACCCAGGTTTCTCAATAAATAACAAATAAATTTGGATAAAACACAAATTTTAGATGAGGAAGCCAGGTGATCCGTGCCTAGATACCATAAGTTGTGAAGTGACTGAAAGTGAGATGGGATTTTCTTATATATGTATGTTAGTTTCTATATGTATATATCCATTATCTATGTATTAGCTGATTTGCGTTTGCTATCAATTTGCAAACACCGATGGATGATTCATGCAATAGCGGGGATGCAAGTGCTAAAGGCAGCCAGCCTACGATTCCATATGCTAATGATTATCAGAGGTTATCTGACCGAGTAGCTCCTTAAGGACAGAAGTTAGTTGATTTCAATGTTATGATAACAACATGTTTTGCACCACAAAACAGACACCAGTCTCCACCACTACTACTAAACCTACATTACTGTCACTAGAGCTTCTACTACAATATGAGTAGTTCCCGTTGTACACACTATATCGGTAATGACAGTACCGACCGTAAAGATAGTTGATACACCATCTCCCACTCCTACATCTTCTAGCTTGTCAGCAATGGTTCAGTTGGTGATGGATTTCATCAGACAGAAGCTAATTTACTTTGATGGTCAGCGCGACTCTAAGAAGATTGAGAAGTGGGTGTTGTCTAAGGAGAAGTTACATAGATTCTTAAGGATTAAGGAGAGACTACATGCTGAGATTTCATCATATACACAACAGAGACATGCTAATGTTTGGTGGCATGCGACGATAGCTATTAATGGTGGTTTTGCGCCATGGGATGCATTTAAGAGGAATTTTTATCAGCAATACTTCCCACTATGTTGATGAAGAGGTTGAGGAAGGAATTCAAAAACCTTAGATAGGGAACTGATGAGTCGATGATTAGCTATAGAGATAGATATGGCTTCATAAAGCAGTTTGCTTAAGATTTAGTAAGAGATGACAGATAAATTGAGGTCAGACATAGGGGTTTATGTGGTCAATTTAGGTGTTAAGACTTTGGGCGAGATATATGAATGTGCACCTTCTCATAAGACATGTTATTTGAGTAGAGTTGCATATGGGACACCGTTTGGACTAGCATTGTAATCAGATTAGGTCATGTAGTTTGAGAGGAAAAGATATAGGGGAAAGGGATAGAGGAGATGGGAGAGATGTTCAAAGGGATCATGGGAAACTACATCAGTCGTGCCCTAAAAATCACATCCTACCCCACTAGAGTATAATAGGTAGACACCCCTTGCGCCAACCACTCAGACTTGCATTACCAGCTCCTACTTTTTACCAGCTCTTCCTGCTTCATCAGCACCACGTCAGCAGTAACAGGGTGGTAGAAGTCAAGGCAGAGGTAGAGTTAGAAAGTCAAGAGGAGATTCTGATTGTGTGCAAGTTTCTAAATGAGTTTTCGAAGGAATTAGCTAGTTTACCACCACCAAGAGAGATAGATGTCATCATTAAGTTGATACCAAACACCAGACCTATTTATATACCGTCGTACCTTATGGTTCCGAGAGAGTTAGAGGAATTGAGGAATCAGCTTTAGGATTTAGGACGGAAAGGATTCATCACACCTTCTATGACATTATGGGGAGCACGCATCCTGTTTATGAAGAAGAAGGAAGTAAATTTGAAACTATGTGTCACCTACATACAGTTGAATAAGGCCATAGTTAGGAACAAGTATCCATAGCTAACTATTAATGACTTGTTTTATTAGCTAAGAGGAGCGCAGTTTTTTTTCCAAGCTAGACCTACGATTAGGATAACATCAACATAGGATCAGGGATGAGGATAGGTCCAAAAGAGCATTCAACACGAGGTACAGACACTATCATTTCAAGGTCATGTCGTTTGGGTTGACTAACTGTCCTGCCATATTTATGGATTTGATGCATCGAGAAATGAGATGGTTTCTTTACCACTTCGTGATAGTTTACTTTAATTATATATTAATATACTCAAAAGACTCAAGAGAATATTGAGTAGCACTTCAGGGAGAAGTTGCAGACTTTAAGGGAGCATAAACTCTATGCCAAGTTCAGCAAGTGTTAATTTTGGCTTTCAAAGGTCAAGTTTTTAGGGCATGTTATTGGAGCAGCATGCATAGCTGTAGAACTGACCCAAATCAAAGCTATTATGGATTGGTCGGTATTGACGTCAGTCACAGAGATCAAGATTTCTCTAGAGTTACCATGGTATTATCATAGATTTGTGAAGGATTTGTCAAAGATCGCTTCATTGATTACTAGATTAACTTAGAAGGATGTTGTATTTGATTATTCTGAGGAGTGCGAGTAGGCATTTGCTCAATTGAAGAGGTTGTTGACCACTACACTAGTGTTGATATAGCTAAAAATTGGATAGGGATTCATGGTATATATAGATGCTTCTCATACAGGTCTAGGCTTTATATTAATGCCAAACAAAGGTACAGTGGCTTAAGCATATAGACAGCTAAAGATACATGAGAATAACTATCCCACTCATGATTTAGAGTTGGTAGTGGTGGTGTTTGCTCCAAAGATATAGATACATCATTTATTAAGAGAGATTCACACTCTAAACTGATCATAAGAGTTTGAAGTATCTCTTCACACATAAAAATTTGAAGATGAGACATAGCATATGGTTGAAGTTCCAGAAGGACTATGACTTTTCTCTAGAGTAACACCCTCGTAAAGCTAATGTAGTTGTTGATGTGTTGAGTAGAATGCTAATTAGAGATGTCGAGGTTATTGGAAGTCATATGATGCATGAGTATGAATTACTCGGGGCAGTGACGATGATGAGTCATCATATATTCGTACAGATACTCGGGTGATGATATCTGCATAGATGAGGCTACAAACAATGTCTATACAGAGAGAGTCAGAGGATTAGAGAGTTGACTTTTTATACTAGAGATTTAGTAAGTTAGCCCATAGTGATGATTGTGCTAATTTGACAAAGACGATAGATCGATGTTAAGGATTCGAGGTAGATTGTGGATACCATCAGTGGTAGAGCTAAGAGATGTGATTCTTCAAGTTTCACACTTTTATGGTACACTATTTATCCTGGCAGGACTAAGATGTATTATGACTGGAAGATACATTTTTGGTGGCCTGAGATGAAAATGGATATATCGGAGTTCATTAGGAACTATGGGATTTGCCAACAAGTGAAGGCTGAGCATAGTAGACCTGGAGGGTTATTACAGTCGATTCCCATTCTTAGATGGAAGTGGGAGGACATTACCGTAAACTTTGTTAGGGGGTTTTTGAATACTGCTAGATGACATGATTTTATCGAGGTAAATGTGGACAAATTGACAAAATCTAGCCATTTCTTACAAATTGCAGCTCACTACACATTTGACCAATTGAGCACATTGTTCGAGATAGATTATCAGGCTGCATGAGGTGCCAAAGCCATAACGTCGAGTAGTCTGCCCACATTTCTCACATATATTTTTCATTTATGCTCTTTGGCACTCCTCTGACTTCGTGTATCACTTACATAAGATGTCGTTATCAAATTAAATCCGGGGAAATGTAAAAGTTTCATAAAAATTACATGTGGTTTGCCTACTTACCTCGCCTTTACCGCTTGAACTCCTACACTATTTACGCTCTTTAATGTGTAATGCAAGTAACTATGTAGTTGGAGCAATTTTAGGTCAAAAAATAGAAAAAGAATCTCATGTTATGTATAATGCTTCTAGGACACTAGATCTGGCTCAACAGAGTTATACCCCTACTGAAAAGGAACTTTTCGCCTTAGTGTTTGCCTTAAAAGAATCTGGACCATATTTATTAGGTATAAAAGTAATAGTTTGTTCAGATCATGCAGCTTTGCGATATTTAATGACAAAATAAGATGTAAAACCTAGACTAATAAGATGGGTACTACTTCTACAAGAATTTGACTTTACTATAAACGATAAGAAAGGAGTCGAGAATCTAGTAGCAGATCACTTAAGTAGGTTGGAAAATGGAGAACCACTAATAACATTAAGGGATGAATTTTCGGATGAATATTTATTTAGCATAAAGACTGATGGCCATTGGTATGTCAATATAATCACTTGGAGTTCTGTATTGAGAGCTTATTTGGTGAAAAACTCATTAAAGTTCACATTTTTATTGTATAAATTGATGTTGAAGAGGAATGTGTTACCTGATAATTACACTTACCTAAAACTAGTTCAGGCTTGCGGTTCGACCCGCGAAGGGGAAGAGATTCATAACCATGTTTTGAAATTGGGCATTGAATCAAATGTTTATGTTTCAAACACTATGATCAATATGTATTTTGTGTGTGGAGAGATAGGCAATGCCCGAAAATTGTTCAAAGAGGGGGCGATTTTGAATTCGATTTCGTGGAACTCGATACTAGCTAGGTATGTTATGATGGGTGAAGTTGAGAAAGCTACACTGATATTCAAAAGGATGGATTAGAAGAATACAATAGCTTTAAATCTATGATTATTTTGTTGGGTAAGGCGATTTTGATAAGGGTATATAGTAATGGGCATGTTAGTCATTCTACCAGCTCAAAAAAATTTAATCCCAATATGAATACATTCAACCGAACAAGTGAGTTATTCAAGACTAATCACTTAATCCAAGCCACAATCCTATGTATAAATTAATCTCGTACACACTGGATTATTGTGTTTATGAAGCGAAAATGCCATAAGTAAATAAGTAGGCTTAGACTATTAAACATAGTCATTCATCAAACTCGGGCCTCTACTAATCTTTTTGGGCCGAGTTGATGCTTAGGTTGGGCCATTAATCACACCCCATTAATATGGGTCGAACCCGAGGACAGTTGATGTATAATCCAACTTCCATGATGTGCCCCATATGGGCCTCACATAATCTCGTGAACCCATAAAGGCACCACATTGCATGCATCAATCATGCGAACAGTCGATGAATCACCCACTCCATTGCAAGTTTTTATTGCGAACTGGACAACGCTTTGTGAGCAATGAGAGAAGTGGTATGATCGAGAATGAAGATGAGTGGAGACGGTTATTTACTTAATGATTTGAAAAACTTGGTGCAATGTATAAGTGTATTTTAGAGATTTTTATATTACTTAATGGGCGGGTAAATAGAGTTTCTAAAAGGCAATGGATGGTTAACTAAGATTGGGCGCGGAGAGAGAGAGGATGGATGAGTTGATTTTTTTTTCTTGGATGAATAGAGGCGATGTTCCTTTTTATTTTGGTTTTCCATATGGTGTTGTCAGTAACTAATAGCACTGACTAATCCACACTCGGACACTATTGGGCCACATATAAGGGCAGCCCTCCCAACTCAATTTTTTCCATTTACGAAAGTCAGATTCGAAACCTCACATAAGAGAATGAAATCTAATACCACTTGGACCAAACGGTTGTTGGTGAAGAATAGTTGAATAAGCAATCCTTTTTTTTGGGAAGAAGCATTTTGTTTATTTTACCAAAAAAAGAAGAGGCTAAACGGACCTCAATTTTTGCCAAATGTACCCCTTTTAAAGTTTTTTACTTCGTTGTACCCCACTTTTTACTTAGTGTACCCTACTTTTTTCTCAAAATTCCAAAAATACCTTTGTCGTACCTCATTACCCTCACCCTCACCCCTTTGAATAGGTGTCGGATACAAAGACCGACATCTCTTTAGAGGTGTCAGATACGCACGGTCTTTTTAGAGGTGTCGGACACACAAGACTGACACCTTTAAAGAGGTCTCGGTTAGATTCCTCCGTCTCCCACTGAAACTTAGTTATTTTTGCAATTTCGATCGAAATCGACCGATACCTCTTTAGAGGTGTTGGCTCTGTATGTCCAACACCCACGGGACAACTAGAAGCAACTAGAAGGAACATAAAATTTCAAAACTCCCAAAAAACAAATGAGAATGAATAAAAAGTTGTAGGTTTTGCTCGGAATCGTTTAATATCTTCGATTCCATCGAAACTTTGCACTTAAAATACAAGATTTAGCTCCCAAATTGAAGCCTTAAACCCAATAACAATCCTACAAAAATACTAACTCAAAAAAGTCAAAAAAATTTCAAAATCGACAGTAAAAGAGATGAGGTATGCACTCAAGACGTCGAATCAACGTGGTTTTGCTCGGACTTTGGGGGACTCGGGTCGGTGGTGAGATGCGATGGGTGAGTGGGGCGGTGGGGTACGGGGTAAGTAGGGCGAGTGGGGTGCGGTTAGTAAAAACCTTTTATATAGAGGGGTGGATGAGTCATTTCACTAAGGTGGAGTACGTTAAGAAAAAATGGAGATCCTTTTAGCCGCTTAAAAAAAAAAGCATCTATATATATAAAGGAACTATTTTTGTGAAAATGTCTCATGACGTGACTTTTGAAACGTGACACGTGGCTTTTGAAAATGTCTCATAACATGACATATGACACGATGATGTTATAATTAAGATTTATAACAAAAAAATAAAAAACACAAGTTATTAATCTTTCTCGCGCTTAAGTGAGAGGTAGGTTGGTAAAACAAAAAATAAGATTTTGATTATGACATGATGATATCATTAATTAAATTATAATTTCTATTTTATTATTATTAATTTTTTTGCTAGTTTTGTTTTAACGATACCCTGTACTCAAAAACGTTTCTCATTTTTTTTTTTTTTTTTGAAAACAATGATCGAGGCCTCCAACACAAAAACGTTTCTCATTTTTCAAAAACGTTTTAAAAAAAAAGGTTTCTCATTCTCACCTACCTTCAGCAGCCACCAACCCCAAATGCATTATTTTTCTTTTTCTTTTTCTTTTTTACGATCGAGGGCTCCTTATGGTCTCTCGACTCTCACCTAACTCTCCTTTTTCTAATACGTACATACATAGATCCTTTTAATTTCCTCTTTTCTCCCTTGACATTTCAGTGGAATCATAACTGTATTCAATCTAACTTCTCGGCTAATATACAGTTGGCAAATGCTTTTTTAATCCACTTGAAGCACCCACTCCACTTTGAACATCCACTTTGAGCATTTAATGAGTATAAGTGAGTGTTTCTTCATGTAATACATCTCGAAAAGTCCATGCACATACTTCTAAATGTATTGCACGGCTGAAAACTCATTAAGGGTGTGTTTGATAGCAAAAAAAATGAAAAAAATAATAGAAAATTGTCTATTTTTTTGTGTAACCGTTTTTTTCATTGTTTGATAACTTTGTAACTGCATTGAGAAAAAAAATCACATTCCCCTATTTTCCTCATTTATTTTCTAATATTTTAGCGTGGAAAATTAAAAATCTCTTCATCTCTCTCACGAACTGATTATTTCTTCCACCTAAACAAACTTGACATCTGCCACTCTTTCGCGGATATATACTTTTTCTTTCTCTCTTTGTCTCCGGCCTCGTCACCAACATCATCGTCGAACCGCTCGACATCGACGATGATTTAGATGCGCATACGGATTGAACCATAAAAGAAAATTCTTTCTCGTGCAATCAAACAAATATTAAAAAAATTTCTTCATAAAATTATTTCAAGAAGATTTGCTAAAAAAAATTTTTTCTTTTTTTTTTCGTTGAAAATTTTTTTTGCTATCAAACACACCTTACGTGTCTAAAATAGGTGTTCAAAATGCCTTACTCATCTTCCTATACAGTTAGGGAGGGGCAAGAAGAGTTATTCTTTTTTTGCATCACGGGCCTGATTGGTAGACAAACTTGGTGATTTTTTTGGAAAGTACTCTTCACATTTCGAGAATTCGGATTTGAGATTCATATGGCTATTTGCTTCGGTACAAGACCTGGTCTCTGAGCCTCTAGAAACGTGACTTTTTGTTGGCGACGCAGGGAAATTTGACGAGAAACAGCTGAATTTCATTCAACATTCATCTTCGGTGGATTCTTTTTTAATCAGTTTTTTCTTGCTATATTAAGATTCGAGTTCGTTTCGTTGTATTGATCAGCTGTTTCAAAATTCAGATCCAAAACGTCTCTAGGTCGAGCTAACATCTCTGGAAAAAAACTTGTCAGATCCATCATTTTTTTCTTGAGAACAAAGTGTGTGATCTATTCTGGTATTTTTCTGATTTTGTGGTTCCTCTTTGTTTGATCTGATATTTGTGATTGCTTTTGATATCTGATCTAGCTTTTATTGAAAGTTGCTTGGTTTCCTTCTCTTGATTTATATCTTTGCTATGGATTATTTTAATTGATTCAACAAATATGACCCTTTGTTGGATGAATTTGATTTTGGTTTCGGTGATTAGTTGTTGAAATGCTTTATCGATCAAGAATGACAATTTTATAGTCAATTTATTTTATTTTATTGGGTTGAAGAATGACAATTTTCCTTATTGATTCTGATTTGGGTTGTTCTTCCTCGTTTCATTGACTGGTGAAATTCTGGCAGATCTGAAATGGCAAATCCTTCTTCAAACCTCTCAAGAATAGGCCTAGCTGGCCTTGCTGTAATGGGACAAAATCTTGCCCTCAACATTGCTGAGAAAGGATTCCCCATTTCTGTTTACAATCGTACCACTTCCAAGGTCGATGAGACTGTGGAACGAGCAAAGCAGGAGGGAAACCTTCCCTTATTTGGCTTCCATGATCCCGAATCATTTGTAAAGTCGATCCAAAAGCCTTGTGTGATAATCATGCTTGTTAAGGCTGGCGCTCCTGTTGATCAAACTATAAAAACACTATCAATTTTCATGGAGAAGGGTGATTGCATTATTGACGGTGGAAATGAGTGGTATGAGAACACTGAGAGGAGGGAAAAAGCGATGGCCGAATTGGGTCTGCTCTATCTTGGAATGGGAGTTTCTGGTGGTGAAGAGGGTGCTCGACATGGGCCCTCTTTGATGCCTGGAGGATCCTTTGAGGCCTACAAGCACATTGAAGACATTCTTCTTAAGGTGGCTGCACAAGTTCCTGATAGCGGTCCATGTGTTACCTATATTGGCCTAGGAGGGTCAGGAAATTTTGTTAAGATGGTGCACAATGGGATTGAGTATGGTGACATGCAGCTGATTTCTGAGGCATACGATGTGTTGAAATCGGTTGGTAAGCTATCGAATGAGGAATTAAAACATGTATTCTCAGAGTGGAACAAAGGGGAGCTTCTGAGCTTCCTTATTGAGATCACTGCCGATATTTTTGGTATCAAGGATGACAAGGGAGACGGCTATTTGGTGGACAAAGTTTTGGACAAGACTGGCATGAAAGGAACTGGCAAATGGACTGTCCAGCAAGCTGCTGAATTATCAATTGCGGCTCCTACCATTGCTTCTTCATTGGATGGTAGGTTCCTCAGTGGCTTGAAGGAAGAAAGAGTGGAAGCTGCAAAAGTCTTTAAATCAGGTGGCTTTGGTGACATTTTATCCCAACCAAATGTTGATAAGGCGAAGTTGATTGATGATGTTCGCCAAGCTCTTTATGCATCTAAAATCTGCAGCTATGCCCAGGGGATGAATTTGATTCGGGCCAAGAGCAATGAGAAGGGCTGGGATATGAAGTTGGGTGAGCTGGCCAGAATTTGGAAGGGAGGTTGCATAATTCGTGCTATCTTCTTAGATCGTATTAAGAAGGCCTATGACAGGAACGCTGGTCTTGCAAACCTCCTTATGGATCCAGAGTTCGCAACAGAGATTATTGAAAGACAGTCTGCATGGCGACGAGTAGTCTGTCTTGCTATCAATGCAGGAATCAGTACCCCAGGGATGTCCGCTAGTCTTGGTTATTTTGACACTTACAGGAGGGAGAGGCTTCCTGCCAATTTGGTCCAAGCTCAAAGGGATTACTTTGGAGCGCACACTTATGAGAGGACTGATATGCCGGGGTCATTCCATACTGAGTGGTTCAAGCTTGCTAAGCAGTCCAGGATCTGAGTATTCTGTTTGTAGAAGTTTCTTCAATTGAGGAGTTTTCTCTTAGCCCAATAAGGACTCCTTCAGAGTGAAATTCGGTGAACTATTAATATCTATTCCATATTTGATTATCTAATGCATGCTATTTTTCTCTTTGATGACTATGGCAGTCTAATTGTTCTTCAAGGCTCCAATAGTTTGAGTTTATGCTTTCCCCTATGTTTCTACTGTGAGTGCAAACATTTTCCATATTTAGGCATAACATGTTTTATTGATTCTCATTGGTGAAACTATTATTTGATTTGTCATTCATTTTACGTGGTCATATTACCTTCTCCCTTTGCTGACCCCAATAAGTTTGGGACAAAAAATTGGAGAAATTCCCAACGTATTTCAAAACAGACAGACATTGTATCTAAACCTTAACTTGGCCCTATTTTGCGTTAAATGGAGTACAATACACTAATCAAGCATGCGACATGTAAAAATATTAATTTTCGCTCCTGATCTCTTGTCCGTAACATGTGGGTCCAACCTCAGATACTCAAATACCAATTTAAAATCAAAAATACTAAGTTAGTTGCCTAATCAAGTTTATAAAATCCTTGAATTTCATATGATTTCTCATTAAAATCAAGAATTCACATACAAGCATACATCATAATATTCGTTATTCTAGACTTACTACTTCAAGAGTCCATATATAGGACTTCATTTCTGAGGTCCTTGTTACCTTGTTCGCTTGTTTAAGGTACCAATAAATATGTTATATTTAATGTATTGAAATGTTGGAAGGAAACTTTAGTCAACTTAGTTACTTGCACTCGAGCTTAAACTTTTATTTAAGGAGTTATATAGACCTCCACCTTATTAGTTTCACTTTTTTCTTTTTATACACTCCCTTTTTCCACCCACACGATTCTTTTCTCCATTTATTGTGGATACCGCTATATGTAGGATTCGTTTTTTTTTTTTCCTCTTATTTTTGAGGTCTTACTCCCATTAGCACTTCTCACGTTCACTATCATAAAGCATATCATTTTCCAAATAATTATGGCTTAATTTATTGGTTAATTCAGGTGCAGTAATAGGTATAAAAAAATTCCATGTCTTTTTTGCTCAATTTTGTAAACTAGGTAAAAACTTTATGCAGGAAAATTGGCTTTCGGCTTATATAACAAAAATTTACATATCTCTTCCCTTTTTTTGTATTAAGTCTTATCATATTATATTCATGTAAGATACACACTTGTTGTAGAATTCTTTAGAGATCTAACTTTTTCACAAGTAATGTTCATGTTTTCTCGTTATTTTGTTTCTAGCACAATATTATATATGCATGCATGCAAATATATCATTATGTTAGGGTAACGTTTCAATGAAAAGACAAAATGGAAATGAAAATGATAAGAAATACACTACCACGCTTTTCTCTTAGCCCTTCTTAGAATAAAAATTTAAATAATCATACATGCATTACTTTGTGAATTCCCCCCTATACTAACACATTCCATAGTGCTCTAAATCTAAGCAATCCACGCCCTTGACTAACGTGGTTTCAAATCCTCCAGTGGTGTCAAATCTTTCTAGTGGTGGTGGTTGGAAAACTTGAAGACCAATCAAATCATGCTCTCTAATCAGTGGGTCTACAAAATTGTAGCCCTCAGCAAACCCTGTTGGTTCTGCTCCTATGCTGCCTCGAGTTGCTCATCATCAACAAATTCCTTGGCCTTCAATTATACTACTACCTCAGTTGATGCCCTCTAGATCTCCTCATTCATTACTTGTAGCTACTCTCTCTCATTTATAAAATCAATATACATGTTTGTTTCCTAATGATCTTTTCAACTCACTATCTAGCGTGTCTTAGGCATTCAAGTAAAATTACGCATCATCTATCCTCACTCGTGCCCTTTGACACGATCCCATAAAAGTGAGTAAACCTACCTTTGGGGAATGCTTGCTTCTTTCAATCAACCATGTCCATGAATGATGACACAAATCGAACGTGTATCATAAATTTTACCTCTATTATACTTTTAAATTTGTAGTAGTGATTAGTGGGATCATCTCCATAGGGATTTTTGCAAATTTCTTAAGAAAAGAAGTTTTATTATATTTACTATTTCTACATTAATTTAATTAACTTAATTCAAAAAAGAATATAAGTTACTAACTTCAAATATAATAATCAACTAAACTAACTATTTTAACATAAATCAAAGTCACTAAATCGAAATCAATTCAATTCGATGGAAAAAATATAAATTAACATCTAAAAAACATCCAAAACAATGAAACATCATTTTGTTTGGCACCCAAACATATCACTTAAATCATAGTCATAGTCATACTTTAATCGTACTATAAAGTATTCTAGATCATTAAACTCTAATCATAAGTGAGTAGACATCCTTTAGCAAACCATTAGTTCTCCTTTTATCGGTGGAAAAATTACGTTCTAATTTTTTTGAATTAACCTCTTGAAAACTCAATGAAATTAACTTTAAGTAATAAAACCACTTTATGTTCCACGAAAACTTCGAATTACTAAATCTAATACCTTTGGAAAGCTATTTCAATATTAAACTTAGATCTCAATTCACCTAGGACATATAAATTGTAATTGACCTGTGAAATAATCCTTAATACTACATTAAACTAGATACAAAATCGAAATACGGTTACACAAATTTACAACTATGCATGAAATACCAAGTTCATGATTACCAAGTTCATGATTACAATCAGCCAATAATAATCTATTAAGTCAATGAATTAAAGAATATGATTGGTTCAAAGCATTAAGCACAAAATCTTCTCCAATATGACTACATTGCAAACGGATCATGTTCATGTTTGGACTTTGTTTAGATTAGTAAACTACTCACTCATATTCATAACAAACATAGAAATAAAGTAATTAAAGACAAATAAAAATACACCTTAATACTTGAATCTTCAAAAGTCTCCAAAAGCAATGAACAATAAATCAATAAACTAAAACAATAAAATATGCCTCCATAAGCAATGAAATATTGATCTAAGTACTTAATGGAACTTAATTTTGAAGCCTAGTTTTTATATATAGAATATTCTCTATAGTAATATCAAATAAAAAATGAAATCTCTTGTGGTTATCCAATATTTCAAAAATTGGGTCTAGAGTTTCGTCACAAAATCCACTTACCAAGTGAATCATTGGCCAAATCCTTGAAATTCGGTTCTGTCCTTCAACGATATTTTTTGGCTATTCCCAGTAAAAACCCCAAATCACCAAGGAATCTCTAGTAGCGATTTTAAGTTCTCTCCTTAATTACTGGCGAATCACTATGCAATACTTACACTTAGTTATATCCATAATTTTCTACTCTTTTTCATCCACTTTTTTAAATATCCCAATCACACATCGCCACATCATCACATGACCAATAACATCATGTCACGTCATCGTCACGTCAGCCTCGGTGGGCATCATTCCACTACCTCAAGTTATGTGCAACAATTTTTTTGATTTATGTCCAAGATAAAACTATAATTTATGCATTTCACACAGTTTTGCCTTGGTTTCAATTACAAACCTTGAAATCCTAAAATAGACAAATATAATCTATACAGACTATATTCAAGAGACTTTACCTTATAAAACATATGAAATGTACTATAAAATGTGTATTATTTATGACTTATCAAATACCTTCAAAACTTAGGACTTTGCTCTCCTGAGCAAGGGAACACTCTCAATCATATTCTCTTTTTATTCCTTATTACCGTTTCTTTATTATTTACTTGTATTCTTAAATATAAACATAATACCCTCATAAAAGTAAAAATCATAATATAATAGAATGATTAAAAGAACAACCCCTTATTTGATAACTCAACCTTCTAGTTATGCAATACACCTCTAAATTCACAAATTAATAAATTAACAAGTTCAAGCCACTTTAAAGGTTTTTTTTATTCTCCACTACCAAGAATCAAGCTTACGATGACTAAATTAGAATCTCAAAATACAAAAATCACTAAATCAATCTCATTTTACAAAAATATTTAAAATCATACCACAATCAATGTCAACAGGAATTCTTCATCACCAATAATTATCATTATAATTTTTTTAAAATGTTGGAGTAGGAATTGTGGTGGATAATGATTATAAGGATAAGGTCGTAGAGGTTAAAAGAATGGGGGATCGATTGATTCTAGTTAAATTAATTATTGGAGATGAAAAAATTAACATACTTAGCGCCTATGCACCACAAGTAGGATTAAGTGAGAGCATCAAATGTAAGTTTTGGGACGATATGGATTGATTTATGCAAAGTATACCATTAGATGAAAAAGTTTTTATTGGAGGAGATTTAAATGGGCATGTCGGGGCAATTAACAATAGGTTTGAGAGAGTTCATGGAGGTTTTGGTTACGGTAATAGAAATGAAGAAAGAGAATCAATCTTAAAATTTACTTCAGCATACGATCTTGTCTTAGCAAATACTAGTTTTGGGAAGAGGGAACCGCATATAATTACTTTTAGTAGTGTTCATAACAAGAGTCAAATAGATTTTCTTTTAACAAGAAAAATAGATAGAAAAATATGTAGAGACCGCAAAGTAATACCTGGTGAAGCACTTACTACTTAACATAAGTTAGTAGTACTTGATATTAAGCTAGCACGACGACGTAATATGAATAAAAGAGTTAGCGACCCTAGAATAAAGTAGTGGAACCTAAAATATAGTAAACAAGTAGAGTTTAGAGAAAAACCACTAAAGAAAAATGTTTGGAATCTTGACTTAGATGCTAATACAATGTGGCTAGAAATGAGTAGTTGCATAAAGAGAGTGGGAGCAAATGTATTAGGTATATCTAAAGGCTTGGGACCACCAAAGAAGGAAACATGGTGGTGGAACGAAGATGTCCAACAAGCAATTAAGATTAAAAGAGAGATGTATAGGAAAATACCTAAGTATCAAGATTAAGATATGTACAATCAATATAGAGAAGCTAGAAAATAAGCTAAACAAGTTGTTATTCAAGCTAAAACAAATTTCATGGAAGATCTATATACAAGTTTGGGTAATAGAGATGGCAAAATATATATATAGGCTAGCCAAATTAAGAGATAAAAAGAAACAAGACCTAAGTCATGTAAGATGCATTAATGAAGAAAATCGTAATGTTTTAACGCGCGAGGATGATATTAATGAGAGATGGAGAAGTTACTTCAATATATTATTTAATAATGGCCAAGTTGATACTATAATAGATGAAGACCCACACCAATAAAGAAAAGTAAACTATACACGCAATATTAGAATTGTAGAAGTTAAAGAGGGATTGAAAAGAATGAAAATAGGGAAAACATGTGGCCCAGATGAAATACCCATATAGGTTTGGAAATGCTCAGGAGAAATTGGATTGACTTGGTTAACAAAACTTTTCAATAAAGTTTTAAAATCAAAATAGATGGCAATGGATTGGGGAAGAAGCACGCTCGTGCATATCTTCAAAAACAAAGGAGATATTCCAAGTCGCTCAAACTACCGAGTAATTAAACTTATGAGTCACACTATGAAACTTTGGGAGAGGATAATTGACGATAGGCTAAGGAGAGAAACAATAATATCAAAGAACCAATTTGGTTTCTTGCTTGGGAGGTCAACTATGGAGGCGATTTTCCTTGTAAGACGATTGTTAGAAAATATAGAGAAAAGAAAAAAGACAATCATATGGTATTCGTAGATTTAAAAAAAGTATATGATAAGGTCCCTAAAGATGTTCTTTGGTGGGTTCTAGATAGAAAAAGATTGCATGCTAGATACATAGACACTATTAAGGATATGTATGATGGAGTAGTAACAAGTATCAAGACATTTGGAGAAGCTACAAAAGAATTTCTCATTACGTTATGACTACATTAAGGATCAGCTTTAAGCCCCTATCAATTTACTTTAGTTATGGATGAACTAACTAGACGTATTCAAGAGGATATAACAAGGTGTATGCTATTTGCAGATGATATTATCTTAGTGGATGAAACAAAAGATGGAGTGAACAGGAAATTAGAACTCTAAAGGAATACGTTAGAATCTAAAGCCTTTACGTTGAGTAGGACAAAAATCGAATACATGCACTATAAGTTTAGAAACACTAGATATCGAGATGATGGAGTGGTAAAAATTAGGGGAAGCGGAAGTTTCTAAGGTAAACCACTTTAGATACCTAAGATCAATTATACAAAATGATGGTAACATAGAGAATGATGTCACACATAGAATTCAAGCTAGATGGAAGAAATGGCGGAGTGCGACAGGCGTGATTTGGGATCGAAATGTTCCTACTAAGTTAAAAGAAAAACTTTATAGGACCGCAATTAGGCCAGCTATGCTCTATGGAAGTGAATGTTGGGCAGTAAAGTAAGAACAATGAGGATGCTTAGGTGCATGTGTGGTAAAATTCGTAAAGATAGAATAAGAAATATAGAAATTCAAAGAAAAGTAGGAGTAGCACCAATTGATACAAAGATTGGGGAAGGGCGGTTGCGGTGGTTTGGTCACCTACAAAGACGGCCTACAAATGCCCCAACTAGAAAACTTGACTCGATAGAGACTGTAGAAATTCGACGAGGTAGGGGCAGACCAATGCTAATATGGGATGCATTAATTTATAGGGATTTGAATAGTTTGAAAAGCTCACCATCAATTGAACTTAGTCATCCATAATGAAAAAGTCTGATCCATTCAGCCAACCCCAGTTAATTTGGGATTGAGGCTATGTTGTTGTTGTTGTTGTTGAATGCTGGAAAAATAAATACTCCACTCAACTTAAAAATAAATGCTCAAGCTAATTTTTTTATTTGAAGAGTATTTCATGCATCCTTCCATTTTATTCTATATCTCTTTTTTTTTTCTTCATTATATAATATTCCTACGGTTCCCTACTCTATTACCTTTAGATACCATTATTTTTTAAAGGAATTCCTCACATTTTTTCCTCCATTAGATTCCCTGCTTAATTTCCTTTGGAATCTGTGGGCCTCTATTTTTTATTTAAAAACACTTGTTAGCTTTCCTCACTTTCACTGTAGTCAAGGAAGCATTCTTTCCAACCAACTAAAGTTTATTGGCTAATCTCATAGCTTTTACTTTAATTGTGGCATAAATTCTTTTATTATATACAAATATAAAACAAAAAAATAATTGATCAATAAACTTTGTATAACAAGATTATTAGAAATATTTCTTATTTATCTTGCTCTATTAACTCGATCTTCTATCCATTATAATGTCTAAGACAAGGCAATTAATCCCCTCTAAACTCCTCGAGTGCATACACATTCTCGGTTAAGTCAAATATGGTATAACAATTCCTTTCAGTCATAAACTTTCTATTTTCAAATGTAGTAATAATATCACTTATATTTAAATCCACTTTATATTTATTTCATATTCTTGACTAAATAAAGTAAAATGAAGAGATATTACCTGAATTCTCAAAAAAGTAAAAAAATTTAGTCAATTTTGAACATTGAATACATAGATTCTATATCTTGAGTATTCCGTACTTCGCTTCTTTATACTCTGCTTCACCCGAACACCACAAAACTCATTTCAAACTTTGTCCTTAAGGTTTAAAAATGAAGTCGCATTTTAAACAAAATAAAAATACCTCATGAAGCATAAACAAACTATATGAAATAATAATTAATGAATGAACAAAATATCATATCAATGAGTTTCCATAATTAAAGGAAAAATAAAAAATACAAATGTCAAAGCATTATCATCTGGTAATAGGAATCAATCTTGAGATAAATTCAAGTCTTTCTAAAACAAAACAACCCCCAAACTTATTTTCCTAACACTATTAATTCAAACACACCCTTCATTATCTAAATTTTTTGTTTAAAATAAACTTCGGGTAAGATTTTCAAGTATTTCTCTAAATAATCTAAAAAATGAGCGATCAACTTCAATCACCACCTATTTATTTTAAAACTATATAAAATATATAGTAATCATTCATAAGCCATAGAAACTTATAAACTATGAAATCAATATTTGATAAAATTACACTTATTTAGTGATTGCCTTCGTGAGAGTTTGGTAAGTTGCGAACTGTGCTATATTTTAGTGTGTTTTAGTATGAGTTCCAAAAAAAAATCTTTATTTATACTTTAAAACCTTCGTTTTGTATTCTTAGGGTAAATATAGGCTATTAAACAAAAAAAGTGATTTCCCTCCAAAATCTAGTGAAAACAGTTGAGATAGGCTTAGCGTTTTCATAACACTTCCAGGTGGCCTGAATTGCCAAAGAACAGTTGGTTTTAACTTGAACACATCAAAGGAAACTCATTGAATATGCTGGATAAGAGTCTTTGTGAAGAACCAGGAGAAAGACGAAGCTAATGATCTAAGAAAAAGACCAATGCCTTTATAGTGTCTTTAAGATGTACACACGAAACAAGCAAGGCGCTAGACTTAGTTCATGACGAAATTGAAAGAAAAGTAGAGTATTGTAGCATTGTCTCAGTGATTTACAGCGCCTTGGAATTTCACACCTATGGCGTTGGGCGGATCCGTAGATTGGCATTCTCATATTTTGTTGATTTACAAGATTCAGGATAATCGCTTATCACACTTTTACTATAATTAGGAAACCCTAAAACGACTTTAGGTCACTCTCCCATCTTTCATTTCGTTCTTAGATCACAAAACTTCTAGAAGGGGCGAAGATTTCTCTTAGATGCTATTACTAAGTTTTATTTATTTTCGCATTATTTTTCTATGTCGATGAGTGATAAGTCGCTAATTGGGTTATACTTTAGTATGATATTAATATGAATTCCAAAACTTATTTCTATGCATATTCTAAAACCTTTTTTTTGTTTTTTTAGGGAAAATGCATGCTATTGGAATAAATGAAGTGATTTCTTACAAAAATTTAGTCCAAATGCAAGAAATAGGCTAAGCGCCTTCATAGCACCTCCAGGTGAACTAAAATCACCAAGGAATTATTGGCCTTAACTTAACCAAACCATAGAAAACACAATGCGAACGTTGCATATGAAGCCTTATGAAGATCTAAGAGAAAACGAAGATCGATTTCAAAGGGAAGTCCAACAACTTCACAGTGCCTTGAGAATGAACTGAAAGCACAAGCAAGGCAATGGACTTATTTTGTGATAGAATCGAAGGAAAAATATTATATCGTAGCATCATCGTTACGATTTACAATGCCTTCGAGTTTTGCACATCTAACAGCCCAACTGATTAAACTTGATTACACCCTAATGCCTAGGATGAACATACCATAATAAGGGTCAAACATGTAAGTTTCAAGTAAGAATTTGGGTGCAAGGATCAAGTGTAAATAGTTATATTTATGTGAAGCTCGCTTATATGGTTGTTTTACTATGAGTTATAGTATTATGCCATGTGTATCATTATTATCATGTTGGTGTGAGTTATGAGTTCAGCAAAATAATGCCTTATGATGTGTGCAACACGGGTAAGGAAAAGAAATAGCTTAGATGAACTTATTTATGGTGAATAATAGCATTATAAGCTTAATAACATTGGACAATGTGAGTTACGTTGAATGAAATGCAATATAGGAAATAATGGACCTGACATGCCTCATAATACATAATAGCACTAGGTATACGAGTAGGCAAAACATAGTCTAATACTGTTCTGCAAATTTGACTAATAAACCATAGACTAAACTGATGAGACCAAGTAATGTGCCAAAGGTGTCTAATAGGCTAACTAATAAGAAATTTTCCAAACTAAGGATATTGAGTTCAAACCCTTAAATGACTTCAAAAATTGACTCATATAAGGCAAAAAAAAGATTTGGCTAGATTTAATAGGAGCTCTTCATAGACCTTGAAATACATGTGTAACTTAATGAAGTGAACAACTATATAAGGAGGGCATAGCCTCATTTGTTCATCCCAGCATGGTAACCAAGAAAATACTCAAAGCATAGCACAAAAGGAGTTGCTTAAATTCTATGGATTCAGAAAAGATTCGACACCTGGAAGACAAAGATTTGAGTTCATAAGCTAGGTAAGATCTAATCCTGTCATCCCTTCCATTCTTACTAAAATTAGGTTATGTACAAGTAAAATTTTAGGCTTTGGTATTAGTAATGAATTTTTATTCTTCTATTATGGTTCTCTTCATGTTTTTGAAGTCAAAATAATGACTTACAACTCCGGTTTTCATTCGTAGAAGTTCTTATCAGTTCTTGATCAAAATGGAATGCATGAATGTTAATGGTTTAAATTTGATGATGAATCTATCGCATCTGATGTTGTTTTTGAAGTTTTTGCTTCCCCTACGAGTCGAGGATGGGATCGATGGTGATGGAGTAGGCTGGAAGACACATCGGAGGCCAGGAGATCAAAACACCCAAGTAAGGAGTTTTGATTCCCTGCTCATGTAGCACATAATCAAGCTAGATAGTGGGCTACCTGTTTTTAGCGAAAAACCAAAATTATAAGCGGGTAGCGCACTAAGCTAACCTTTTAGCGCACTATCCACCTATTCTGGTTGTTTTTCTAGCAAGTCACTATTTGAGCTGAAATTTGGTTTAGGAGCTTAACACATCCAAAACACCTTAGAATGATTTGAAAGTCGATATGTAGGTTAGTTAAGACCTAAGGAAACTTAAATAAATATGGAATGGGTATTCTGAGGTATGAGTGAGCAGCGAAGAACGAGTTTTTTTGCACATTTTATGTAAGTAAATCTCACCTGAAAAACGTTTAGCATTTATTTACAATTTTATTTTGTTAAACTGCTAAATTATGCCAATTTGGGTATGTTTGCTACTCCACTCACGCATACGTTTGTATATGGTCAATGGGACTATATGACCCCTTACCAGCTCCCTCATGACTAGCGATCTAATTTTTGCTACTGTTTGGTCATGCCCTAATCGAGTTTTTTTTGCACATTTTATGTAAGTAAATCTCACCTAGGCTACGCGTGAGAGTTACTTTAAGAGTTGATGATTTTAGAGATGGTTTTGTGAGGAGTTAACTCCAACATAGATTCCTCTCCTTTGAGGCAGTTTGCCAGGAGTTTTAAATTCTTGTCTAACATAGTTCCTCATTAACCTTTGAGATATAGCAGAGCGTTAGTTCATCACCAGAGTCTCCTCAGCCCAGTGTTATTAGTCCTACATCTTGGTATACATATGCCAAACTCACGTTCAAGATTTCTTACTTTCTTAGCAACTTATCTCAATGCTATTAGTCATTTCAATGCATTTATTATTGACTAGCATGATTTGTAGCCACTTTATATACATTCTTATCAAATGCAACTTGCGTTCCTTTTATGGGATTTACTTACTGGATTCGTCATCAACTTTTTGCATGGATGATTTAGTGCACATCCTACAACGAGCAAGAGGAAGGCCGTA
Source organism: Stephania yunnanensis (assembly GCA_039657365.1). Taxonomy (NCBI): domain Eukaryota; kingdom Viridiplantae; phylum Streptophyta; class Magnoliopsida; order Ranunculales; family Menispermaceae; genus Stephania; species Stephania yunnanensis. Next base: position 23,428,048 of record CM077589.1, on the reverse strand, counting down.
CTTGGCGACTTTATCTAATGATTGAGAGCCATTGCTAGCTCATCTTTTAGGTGTTTTGTATATATTTTGTTACTACTTTAAGGTATATTTTGGAAGACTTGATATACAAATACAAGTATATTGATCCTATTTTACATTTTTTCACCTTATATGTACATGGAATTCTTCTTATTGGTTTTCCAATACTTAAGGTTAGTTAATGAAGTAAAATTTATGTTATTTATCATTCGATTTATCTAAAATAAAATACTTCCACTATTATTGATAACTTACACTCAATAACTTACGCATTTAGTTAAAAAAAACCAATGACCAACTAAATAACTTATCAAATATGTTAAGTGAGTTAAAGGAATTGGATAACTAAACCAAATTAAGAATAGATTTTCATAAAACACCAAATAATTGGAAGGTTATGTACTTGTTGTGGGCCATCATGGCCAAGAGTGCAGATGATGGGCATGACCTGTTAATATGTCTAGCAGTATGGTGGGACCCAAATTGCCTTAGGATTTTGGGGCCATCATATTTGGTATTGGAGCCTAGGTTCGGGCGAGCCTAGGGAAAAGTTAACGAAAGAAAATAAAACTTAACAAACAAACTTAGAATGTGGAAAATCGACGACCCTGACCTAGAAACTTACTTGGGAATGTAGTGAGACGGGTAGTCTAATGGTTATACGTGTATATTTTTTCTTGTAATACTTATTTATATAAACGCGTATGCGACACTGATTAAAGCACTTCTGCGCTTGAAGATTCGAGCTGTAAGAATCACCAAAATGTTTCTACTCGTACTGATGGGGTCAGACAAGTGACCTATAGAGAGTCGTCTTAGGTTAGAGTTTACTCAAAATGGTCATCTTATATAGTACATAGCTTGAGGAGATATTGAGACATCGTTGATCACAAATAGGGCCAAAGAGGTAAGAGAGGCCGCCTCCAGTGAGATCAAAGAAGATAAAAGTACATACATGATGATGGATAGGCGATCAGCACCCATGCAGTCATACCCTCTTAGTCGCAGTAGATTATAGTAGTCCAATAATCATAAATACATATTCAAGATTAGGTTTCAGGTAAGAGATAGAAAATACACATTGCCCATTTTAAGTGTGGACAGTGGGGACACGAGAATGAGTGCCTAAGAAGTTAGTTCTTATAGTTTCTGGTCTACCACTCTAGGCTAGGGAGAAAATGCACACGGTAGCAGAGTTAAACCAGAATTCATCGAGATAGTTGGTCAAGTGTATGTTAGTTATTATTATTCCATGCATTTACTCATTAATGTTAGGCTTACATTACCTTAAAAATAGTGTGAGAAATGATTGGTAAACGATTAAAAACTTGTCACAATGATTATACGGTTCAAAAGAAAGGTTGATATTGGTAATATATTAACAAAGACTTGTTAATTTATTCTTAAATGGAAGCATATCAGATAAGCGCCCAAGAGCGGCACGTAGCATGACAACATTCAAATATTAAAATACTTAATCATTTATATGAGTGGTGTCGGAAGTGGAGATTAGCAAATATGCGTAATACTCAAAATCTGGAACTATCGTGTCGTCAGAAGTTAAGATACACTATAACTCAGATTGTATGCTACTGTTATGCCAATTCCCTAAATAACCACGACCAAAAAAAATTGGGCAAGAAGAATATAGAATGGTTGGCTACGTGCAAGCTCTAATTTAGAAACAAAACTACTTCAATTATGAATTGGAGTTCTAGTTTGAGGGATGATCAAATAGTATGGAAAATAATAAGACCCATATCTTTAGTCGGTCCAAGCGTACATAAAAAAAACTTCAACTTCATTACAAATGTTCATATACAGATACACATAAGTATAATTAGGTTCTTGACATTGGTTAAGGTCAACCTACCGTTAATTCTTAATAAGGCAATTGGAGATAAAGTTATCATAGCAAGAAACTCATTGTAAGATGTGAGGTATAAATGGATGCCAGCTACCAAAAATCTCTGAGTTGATATTTTAGAACATAATTTTCCACTAGGTTTATGATTGTATGAAGTACGACCTATAGAAATTGAAGACTTAAACACCTCGAGATCTCATCAGGGCTAGGATATATGATGATTATTGCACGCATACCAAGCATTATGAATCAGAAGTTCTATTAACTTGAACATCCTATAGGGATAGAAGAGTCAAGTTTGGTAAATCTTTGGCCTAAGATAGGTAAGACCTAGCTCAAAGAAGCGTGCCAAATAGATATTTGATTAAGATATTTAAGCTAGAATACCGTATAAACGTTATGGTTAGATAATGGTAAATTCCTTTTGATAGAAAAAGAGGCGCGACTAGAGAATGAATACCTAGAGCTAAGAGTGACATCTTATAATTCAAATTATTCTTATTTCTAGTAAGTAATTGAATTAAATACAACTACACTGACCTTGAGTATGAAATTTAAGGAAGTTAGAAATCTATTGAACATCAAGCAAAACTAAAGACCTCTATTGACCATCGAGCAAAACTAAGGACCTACGCTTGAGTTCAACTAGATATCTTCTCTATTTAGAAAATGTTAACTAAGGTGTAAGGGTCATTAAGTCTACAATTAGGAATGTTTGAAGGATGTGAGACATATGGGTTTCGAGTAGACTTTATAGAAGCAGACTATGTGGAGATGACTCTGAATGGCAGGAACGCAAGTACCGAGTCATTTGGCTCCGGTCAGAGCACTAAAATAGTCTTCCAAGATGAGTAAACTGAGTAATTCCACCAGAGGTCGGTAAGGCCTCACTGTCACCTCATTCAGATAGAGAATAAATTAGAAGTACTAGCCTAGATAGAGCTTGCAATTGCACTTAAAGTCCGTGATGACCTCAAGCCAACCGTAAGGGACAAGTTGTCTCGAACTTCTCATGCATTTTTGATTCAGTTGCAGAAGATTACGCACTAAAGTTGGTCCGACCCAGTTAAGGTCTGGTAAAAATTTTAAGGTAATATCTTGAGGAGACAATTAAAAACCATTAAAGTTCAATGAATAAAGATTGAGCTAAAAGATTAAAGAATGGCAAGTTCCGAAGGTCAGGGGATTAAAGTCGTATGGTGGAGAAGAAGATTTTCTTGGGGACTTTGGTGATCAAGGTGTAGAAGTGGTATTCGGATTAGGCTCGCTACGACAATGTAATGTTCTATTTGGGTTCTTAGTAAATTATAATATTTGAAGCTCAGTTTCTAAGTAGGACCTATCATGCTTGAGCTAGTATAGAATGAGTAGGGCTTAACTAAGTCCAACCATATTCAAGTATACCTACACTTGGAAAGTAACACAAAAATCTTACTCCTTGGGAAAATTTATCATGGATAGTATAAAAATTTGATTATTCCACCAATAAATTGAGCACTCTAGGTGTACGTTAAGGATTGTGAGTACGGTCTTAACTCGGGAGATCCAGGAAAAAATGTTAGGAGATGATCTTGGAGTTAGCAGGGATAATTTATGGTAAGTATGAGGTCTAGCATCCATGTAAGAAGAAGAAAGAGGCGTGTGATCTAGAGATTTAGAATTTAGACATGCACGACTTTTTTTAAATCTTTAAAGGAAGTAAGAATCAACACTATTGGATATGTAGTTACTCCTTTTAAGTCTTAGTACATAAGATGTACAACCTTGCTTGAAATGCACTATAAAGAAACAAGATGAGACAACGTTGACTTATACATGAGTAAGTGTTACTCATGACGAGCGTAGTCATAGACTTGTCAGAGTATTCTTTCTACTGTTTAGGTGCAATTATATGCTTAGAGGAAAGCATAGTTTTGTATGTGTTTGAGGCAAAAGTTGGATTTAGTGAAAAACACTTGTTAGTGGCCAGTGAGTTGAACCAGGATTTGTATCCCCAGAATTTGAATTTCCAAACAAGTTCAAATAAGCATAAATTACTAATCTCACTTAAGATTATGTATATGATGAAATACTCTAGGAACATTTTGTCATAATTGTGGTACGTATTTAGGCAGAAGTTCTAGAAGCATGGCTAGGCTAGCTGATGCTGGAGGCCAGTGTGAAATTTGAGAATTTGATAAACTTGATTATACATCTAATTAAATATTTACTAATTTTATTTGAAGTTTAAGTATTCAAGGCCAGACCCGCACATTTTGTACCAGAGATCATAGGTATATTTTATGTTTATTTTTTGTGTGCTTAGTGTGAGTATTATACCGTATTTTGTCGCTAAGTCATGGTGTGTTGCGGTGTTTCCTCAGTTTGTTAAACTCGGGCTGGCATGTGCATATCTGAAGGGCACGAGTGAAAATAAATTATTAGTTGTTCGAATACTAATTAATCAAGAGTTAATTCTCACGTAAAGATTTTTGCCTCGGTTTTCTTGCAATTTTGGATCAGTGGTATTGTAAAATGAGAATGAAGTAAGTGGAAGACCTTTGCTCGATATTTATGTCAGTTGGTCGTGGTCAATCTTGAGATTGGATCCAAATTGGTTTAAGTGTCATTCATTATAGCAAGAAAATTGGTCTACAAGACTTTAGTATGTTGTGGACAAAGTAAAGATTTTTAAAGGTCTTAGACTAAAATAAGAGTTATTGTCATTTTATGAAGATGAACTATTTTGTCTAGAGTTTGGTTCAATTCAGTGAAAAACTAGATTTGAAACAAGTGCTGGATGCCAAAACATGTCAAAATTGTGATTTTGAGAATTAATAAATAAATAAAAATTAAGCAGCTGACAAGCAGTTAAAGGTCTATATATACAAAGGAAAAAAAAAAAAAAATTGATGTTTCATTCTTTTGAACAGTGAACAAAATATTTAATTTCCTAAACCTTTTAACTCGGTCTTTTGCTTCGTGAGCTCCCAATGTTCGATTTTCACCCAGTTTCTTTCCATAAAACTTTAGAGCACCGCAAGACATTCAGTTTGAGCTATGTTTTTGCACTGGAAATAGGGTATTCAACCCGCAATTTAGTAATTTCTCAATTTAGGGCATTATCCTCAAATCAATTTGAGTTCTTGAAATTTTTTGATTTCTTTCACAAGGTTTTAATAGAAATAGGTACAGATTGTTATGAATTGATATAATGGGTTGATAACTAATGCAAATAAGTTTTGATGAATTGATGCTAATTTGGAATAAAACCCACTAACGTATGTTAAGGTTTTGATGAATTGAACTAATGCAAATCAGTTGATAACTACTTTAGTTGATATTGATTTACATTGGAATTCTAGATTAATTGATTATTCCTTTTTATCCAATTTGACTCCATGGGCTGTGGAAATATTTTGATGTTGTTATTGAGTAGTTTTTGTAGGATTGGTTGTTGATTTTTGAGGAATTAACTTTGAAAATATTGATTTGGAGAAGTTTTTAGTTTTAAATAAATTAAGTTTATCGAGTTGACAGGTCATATTGGAAAATTCATAACTTCTCCGTCGGTGATTCAATTTAACTATTCATGGAGTTTATGCAATGTAGGATATGAGTACTACGATTTCCTTTAGGTCATCATTACAAATATTAAGGATTACAAGGTTAAAAAGTTACCCTAAATCGGCTAGTTGAAAGATAGTTGAAATAGTTATATAAATTAGTTTTTTTGGAAACTTCTTTCGACCGTAATTTGGCAACAATTTTCATTAGGTTTCCTGATTTGGCTTTACTTGCGCTTAACCCATAATTTAATTAGGTATGCAGGGAAGCTGTCTAAACCATTTTCTAGGTGATTCGACACTTTACGGACCCTTAGAATTAAACCCAAAGTTGGATGGTTGGTTGTGAGTAAACCCAATAGTGGTCTTTACTATTTACGAAATTTATCTTTGTATCTACATTTGTATTTAGTCAACATTGCATTTCCCATCATTCTTTGTGAAAGATACATGTCATCTAAATAGAGTTGCCCCTAGTTCAGTTGTCAAAGTGTGAGGTGTTTCACTCCAGACCACACATACTACAGGAAGGCCAAAATGTCGACTCCAGGTTAGCAACATTGAACTTATAGGACCGTTCTAGGATCATCGTGAGTAAGCCTGCTTGTTATGAGCTAAGAATAGGAAATGAGGGATCCACATTATTTTATAAATTTGTTTTTATTTGGAAATGCAATTACATATTTCCATTTATTCGAACTAACATTTGTAGGAGTACAGAGCAATGTAGGAGTTTGCTTACCTAACATCTTCGACTTATTTTTAATGAAGTAAGATTCTTTATTAAGACTGGAAAGAACAAACTAGACTCGAAGATCTTTTGTGATTACTTTCAAGTTTAAAGTGTAATTTTGTTATTGTAATAATATATATTGTTTTGGGAATCTTGGGGTAAGTGTAGGTCATGAAATACTCTAGTGCATAAGAGACACTAAAAAAGTCTTGAAAATTTAATTTGATGTATATTGTGAACTACATAGAGTTGTAAGTCTTTCTAGTCCTTTCCTCATATTTGTTGTCTATTAGGTCAACTTTTTTGACATGCCTCTTTTAAAGGAGGTGATGCCGAATTTTTTTTATGAAATGTGAATCATAATACGAATGATTTCCTAATTCGCTCAATTTAAACAAATCATGAATTAAGTTTTATTAAGGATTGAATTAAAAATAAATTTTGAGATGCTAAGTCTTATAATTAAGCAACTTAAGTGAGAAACAATCTAAAACAATCAATACTTTTACTTATAAATCATTTGATGGTTTCAAACCATGGTTCTATTATATATTTCACATTGTGATTCATTTTGCTAAGAAGACAATACTTTACTTCAAAATATTTAGATAGTCATAAAAATCGACTTAGACAATTTAACTGATCCTATCACAATCCTATTGTGATTTTTTGCGTCTAAACTTAATTTATGTAATCGATTTCTATTTTTGAAACTCTTGTCTCCTTTTTTCTTTTATTGAGACTATTTTTGGAATAACCTCTTCAATTTGTTATAAATTCAACCAACACTTCATAGAACAAGTATTCCTTAATTACCCATTCAACCAGTACTAATCTCATTCTAAGACCCAAGATAATCCATATTTTGTGCTTTCCATATGTGTCGATTTCATTTTATATTTTCCTAACAATTCTAAAATGTTTGTGACTTAATTTAAGCCTATTTTGGTACTTTCCTGATTGTATCAAAATTGTAATAGTTAGATACTTTTACTTTTATAAAAGGCCATGTTCATTACTTGGATTCCTGAATCATTAAGAGTTCTTGCTCAACCAATTTCTTATTAGTTTTATAACTTACTATTTCCTTTAGTTATATTTATATCGAACTGCTTACAACATTCCCTAGTGAATTTAGATTTCTCAAGTCTATTTTATTTTCATTTATGCTCGATTTTGTTTTATAAGTCTATTCACTCTTTTAATATTTGTTCGTATTTTAACTCGTCACATTTCACGAGTTAAATATCGAATAAACATAAAGAAAACATTTCATACCACATATTCAATGATAATATAATAATATAAATCACACATCACAATAAAAAATTATCCTAAACTCATAGTCACTTCCCAAGTAATCGTGCTTAATCAAATTTTGGTTACCAACCAAAGTTTTCTTTAATTGAGCAAAACCTAGGATCTTACACAAACTCTATCATGACCCGTCTCACTAAGTCTTGACCTACCCTGATCACCCTAATTAGGCACTTAATCCAGGAATACAATAGAAAGAGGAAAATGAATTTATATAATTGAAGAAGAAAGAAAGAGAGATATAAGAAAATGAAGGAAGTTTATGAAAACTATTCAAATAAAAGATTTAGCTCGAATGCTTATAGCTAAGTTAAGCGAAGTATATTTTTTTATTCCAATAAATAAATATGAAATGATGATTATTGGTGAATAAAAGTTCATATCGACTTTGATTGTTGTGATGTTTTAAGTATTATTTGAAAATGAGATTGATTTAGTGATTTTTGTATCTCGAGATTATATTAGTTATCATAAGCTTGGTGCTTGATAGTGGAGATTGAGAAAACCTATGTAGTGCCTTGACCATGGTGATTGGTACATTTAACTTTGAATTATGAGGAGTATTGTAGAATTAGTAGGTTGAAATGTAAAATAAATTTCATTCTATCAAGATTCTTATTTTTATGAAAGTAATATATTTTTATTTTAAAGATTATTTGTGTTTAAGAATAAGAGTATATATTTATGAAATTAGAACGATGAAAGAAAATAGAATATTATTAAGAGTATTCCTTTGCTCGAGACTGCAAAGTGCTAAGTTTGGGGTATTTAACAAGTCAATATTTAAACATGTTTTATAGTGCATTTTAGGATTATTCTACATGTATAAGACTATATTACACATGGTTTTCTCTTATTTTTGTTATTTTGGGTAATAAATGGAGAATATGAAGAAATAAACAAAAAAAGGAAGATTATGAAGGAATTAATCTAGTGGAAAGAGTATGCATATAATCATCACCAAGGAATCATGTTGTACTCTCCTTTACTGTTATCACCAGATATACATGTTATTCCATTTTGTGCAAGGTTCCACACCATAGGAAGTCTTGACTCTTTATTTATGAGTTATTAATTTGTTTAGGTTTATATCCCGCTGCAATTACTTTCAAGACTTGCAAATCTAATAAGTCAGCTAAAATTATTGAATTAATGATAATAACCTAATGTGACTGATGACTAGGATTTCGTTGACCTTGCAAGGGTTGACTCTGGGGACAATGTAGGCCTTGGCCGGTAGGAGCCCATTTGTGGGGGTGGGTCACATAAAGATTGGAAACCTAGCCACCTTAATTGAAGGTACATAATTCATATATACTTCAATGAGATTGATTATATATGCATCGATATATACAATGAAATATGTTCAACTTGATTGTTTGGATGTGCATTTAAATTAAATTGATTTTTATTACATTATTTCTCATTCTTATATTTTCTTTTTACTTAGTTTAGCTTAAAAACCAACTACCTTGATTTTGTGATTGGATTTAATGGGTTGATGATACATTGTTGTTCTTGTGCCTAGTTTGTTGTTACAAGTTTATCGCTGGTACCTTGTTCGTTGTTGGTCATCGATCAAACGTGAGTGTCGATGTGAAATAAACTTATGAGTAGTGATGGTCTTAGTTGTGAACTACTTGTGAGTTTCAAAAGTGAATTATATTTCTTGTTAAAGCTACACATTTTGAATGTAATAATTTTTATAAAGAAAAGAGTTTGAGTGGATAATTAAACTTGGAACTTATTTGAATTAAAGGATACTCCATAAATTATGTAAAACGAGTAAGGACTATAAGTAGTAGTAGTAGTAGTAAGCGTACTTAGTAGAATACGTTTTTTCTCGAGACATACAAAATCCTAAGATTGGGGGTATTTGATAAATGTTTAATTAGACTTATATATAGGACTAGTTTAAATGTATAATTGGCCTAAATATCTCCAAATGAGTTCTATTTGATGGTAATTATGTGTTTTTAGATCTACAAAGTATGAAAGAGATAAAGGAGTGATTTCATGATGAAATGAGGAGAAGAAACACAAAAACACACTTGACGTCATGACATACACACTTGACATCGTGGAAAGCAAACACAAGGCATGGGCAAGGCGTGGAGAACAAAGAATGTAGTACACTTGACGTAGTGGCGGCGCTGAGGGATAATAGACATGGTATCGCGCATTTGTAAAAGGTGTCGAGTCTACTGTGAAGAGAAATTACACATACAAGGTTAACATTGTTGTGGTGTTGTGACTTTACACATGGAGCGTGGATCACTGACAGACAGCGCCGAGATAGAAAAATAGAATTATTTGGAATTCTATTTCGTTTGGAATTGTTAATTAAGGTTTCTAATTGTATTCTTATGAGTCTTAAGAGTATAAATAAGTATAGAACATGGTAAACTCACCCAATACAACCACAAGATACCAATTATAATAGATTAGTATAGATTTGAGTATTGAGAAGAGTTTTAAAAGAGAGGACATTAAAGACTCTTATTTTGCAATTCAATATTTGTTTCATCGATTCAAGTAATAGTAATATTTAGTTTAATAGCTAATTTTAATGATGTTTATAAATTGTATGATGTTGATTTCAATGATGAGTGAGTAATTTATTTATTTTAGGGATCAATGGATCATATGGTATGAATACTACACAAAATGAAGTATGAATGTATTATAATGTTTAGAAGTACAATGGTTAGAATTTGTGTTGATTCTATGCTTAATGCTATGAACATCTTGATCACATATTTGTAGATTAGAGGTTTTAAGAGTTACCACGGCCATTGGAGCTGTTAAGCCATATATGAACAACACAACCGTAAAATATACAACATTAATAGATAATTGTTGACTAAGGAGGCACAGATAGTAAACTTAAGTGTTTATGAGTCTAAAGATTTGAAACTTAATGATATGTGACACTTACATTATTCACACCGATAAGCGAAGTTCTAGTTTGCACATTAGGATCTTTTTCACCACGATAATGGGTTGAAGTGAATATTAAGGAAATTTGTCCATTCTAATTAAGCATTGCACATACATAAATAAAGATGAATGAAATATGAGATAAAAAGCATAGTAATTCATTATTTAGGTGAAGTTGTGAACTAAGAGCTTCTTATATAAGAACACAAGTTATTTTACATTGTTTTATATAATATAGTAGTTTAGTTTAAATCCAAACAAAAGAGACATTAACAATAAAGGGAATTCAACTAAGTGGCGTGTGTCCATATAAACCTTTTCCAGATGATGATATCCGTAATCAACCTTTTTTATCATATTATTACTATAGTTGACCTGCTATACTTGCGGTTATATCTGATAGAGTTAGGCAAGACAGTACAACTATATATATCGCATGAATGTAATAAAATCAACAAACATCATAACTCAAGCTTTTATCTTTTGATACCATACAAAACATCAATAAAACCATTTAGTAATTCCTATGTTATTCATAATTTTAGAAACAAATGCCAAGTTAGAAAACCTAGACTCTAACATTCCACTATATCAAAGTTATTCTTTTACTCCAAATCGATTTATAGGTAATGAAACCAAGCTTTGGACCATTCTTTGATACTGAACTATATCAAAACTATCACTTAATTTGAAACCAATTCAAAATTGATAGAATCAAAATCAGAGCCAAACTGTATTTAAGCCAATAAACTCAAGTTCTAGTACCAAACTATATCATAACTATACCTTAACTTTGTCGAACTTCAAAGTAATGAAGCTAGCTCTGATACTAAATGTAGCATCCCTTATCCTAATTAAGGCAATACCCGACCTAAAACCCTAATTAAGCCTTGATACACTAACCAAACTTAACTAGTGGAAGAAGCCTCTTACCAATATATCATAAACACAACTTGTATATCTTGATAATCAATTAATTAAATACAAAATGCATTGGAAATCAAAAAATCTTTCAATAATTACAAGATACACAAAAACTGGAATAAACCTCAGTAGTAAACTATATCCCAACCTTGTTCATTACCAATAGTAATTCGGTACGATTAATAAACATCAAGGGATATTTCAATTCATCTTACAGAAGACTATAATCTCATAATCTTCTCCATTCTTGATTTGAAGCATTTGGCGCTAACCAGAAATGTTAATTTAGGATGATCGCTCCAACTCGCTCAGTAATTGACTCTCAGACTAAATATCAGTTAACTACTAATAATCAATAAATTAATGCATAACAATATGATTCAATCTCATATCTAACAGGCTAGGATAGTATAATGAATATAAATAATATATAAACATATGCAAGTTATTTAGTCAATAGTAACTGTACCCATGACTTCACTTTCATTTCATTACTATAAGAGGCATCTCTTATTTATTCATGAATTACACTTACGAAATCACCCCATTAGCCTATGTATTATTTCATCAGTGTATTAAAGATTAGCTAAGTCTCTCAACTCCTAGGATACTGATCGATGAAAAATTAATTCATGGACTATGAAAGAAGGATTATGAAGGAAGGAGGGTAGACTCATCCTTAACGATCTCTTAGCCACTCCATATCTGATATATCTCATTATGTCTCGATTTCGAGTTATAAATCAGGTTTCTGCTCATCACGGTACAGTGCTCTCATTTTCCAGTCTGTAAACTATATGAACTAATTATATTAGTTTACGTAGCACAATTGATAAAATGGACGAGTCCTACTTAATAGGTTGTAGTTTCCTAACTTTGTCTCGACTTACTCAACTCTTGGGATTTTTTAAACTTTCTTTCATCGACCAAGAACCTAAAATAGACTAGTTTTTATCAATTCAAGTCCAATACCTTGTGTTTAGGGCCTCTAAACCATACCCTAAACCCTTGAAGAAAACCTAAATCATTTCAACATTATTGTTCTTTTCTAGGGTGGGAGTGTGCTCCACCTTCTAGGTTCATCAATCTTCTTGAAGGGAGCGAGCTCCACCTATCGTGGCTAAAATCTCTAAATTGACTTTAATCTTTTAATCAGGATCAAATGACCCGTGACTTGAAACCCACTTCGATATACGTGTCGCAACTGAGGCTAGATGGCCAATGTAAATGTTATATTTATAATAATGAATGCCTAGTTTATTTTATATTTGTAGACTACTAAATCATTTCTACTTGTGAATAGGTGTCGAAGCGTGGGTGGGAACGTACCTCAAGTTGCGGGCAGGCTTGGGACCGAGGTAGAGAACAATATGGTGAGTTGGTATAAGCTTTATCTTGCTTTTATAAGTGACATAAGTGGGGCTATGGTTGATTAAGTATCAAATACACTTAAGTTAGTGAATTAAAACTATTGCCACTTAATATTTCTCGAGACACGTAATGACCCATCTCAACACCAAATGAGTCACTTATTAGTGTCAATTGACATAAGTTAATAGGACATCTCTTAATAGACGTACCATTAGATAGGTCTCGAGATATGTGTGAATATTAGGATTAATGGCTATCAATCAACCATGTCCAATTCATGAATATAAAGCTTTTGGTCAACTCAAGAAACTCAACTCTTTCATTTCAATTGCTTAAGAGAGAAGGAAACTTGTTGGAGAAAAAGAAGATCAACAAAAACTTGGTGATTTAGTGAAGGAGAGATAAAGTATAGCTAGTGTTCATCAAGTTGGGTAACTTCTCTACACCATAGAGTTAGCTAAATTCAATGAATTCATGAATTTGATGTTGAGGGATGTCGTTTTATGTTATGATTGATGTCGTGGAACTCTAATAATTTGTATACATGTTCCTTAAGCATTAACATGGCCTTTGTGTAGAGAAAACTAGAAATTTAGATTACATAATTCTGGGTTTTATAGAACGTAGCACTTTAGGTAAATCAGCTAGCTTGCTAATTTGGATTAGTGCACTAGATAAGGATTGGTAGCACGCTAATGTGTCATTAGTGCGCTAACCCCATAAATTAGCGTGCTAGGTCTATGACAGCATAAATACTACAATTTTCAAAAATCTCCTTAAACACTATAAAAGAGTCTAATACTCTAAGTAAAGGTCCAAATACACTCAAAAACCTATAATATAATATCAGGAACCTAGGAAAGTATTTTTGGGATTATAGTACGAGTTTCAAGGTGTCAGGAGGCCGGAGTAGTATAGGAAATTGCGTAAATTGTAAGTAAACTGATTGAGATATTTCTTTACATTTCATTCCTTTTCATATTATCAATTTCAAACATTTGGACTGAATTGCTTTTGTACTCCATATGTCATGACACATTGTTCTTTTTCATTACATGAAGTTGCTTTCATGGTATAGTTCGTTGATAAAATGATTTTATTGACTCCAATTCATGTGTTATGTCATTACTGATTGTCAATACATGTGGTCAGTGAAATAGCATGCTATTAGGTAGGTGTTACATAGTATTATGATCTATTCCCTTTATGCATTAGCATGCAATGGTTCTATTTGATTCAATTACTATGTTGTTCTTGAATATGAAAGTAGTTCTTGTATCTAGGACCACTTTATTATATGATTTTTGTGGACATATGGGGTCACTAGACTTTCCAGGGTGGTCGGTATTTTTTCCCTATCTTGCGAGCACATGGGAAATGAATCTCGGGGTTGTTGGCAACCATAACTTGCGCAGCACACAGGGTATGGGACCCGGGGTTGTTGGCAAGTATATATCGCGGGTGACTAGCACCAGCGAAATGTTATAAAGGCGAGAGCACTGCTTAGACCTTCACATTGATGTCGAGCTCAGCTTCATCATCATATAGTGGAAAGGCTGATGTGATGAAGATCACGGGCGACCGACCCTAGATCATTACTACTTAGCCAATGGTCATTTTCATGTTTTTTAGCTGAAGTATCTTTTTGCATGTTCTCTTTACAACAGTTTCTATTATCATGCTTTTAGACAATTATTGCATAATTGGGAATGTGAACAAATGTCTCTCAATATTACTTTCTACTTTCTTATACTCACCGTCTAGTTTGTGATGGTGGGCGCGGATCCATCGAGTAGCAGACTAGGCAAAGATATGATCGATGATTACTTCCGAACCACTAGACCAGCTACACCCAATTTTGTAGGTTTGAATTTTTTATGTATAACTTTTATATGTATATGATATACTTTTAAGGTTGTATATTATAGGTTAAGTGTGTAGCACCTTGACCGGACACATGAAATTATATATCATCTTTTCATCATATATGTGCATGTGATCTTTATTCCCTAGTTTTTTCTACAATTGTTAAGACTTATGTTATAAGCTTCCGCTAGATTGTTAAAACTTCCGCTGGATAAACTTTTAAGTAGATAAAACTTTAATTAATTACGATCGATTTATGAATTGACATAGGATAAGTATAGGTTTATGTTCATTGAAAAAAATAATAAGTAAATAAATGGTTTTGAATACGCTGACTAGTCCCTTATTAGGTCATATATGGTGAGATTAGGGCTTAATAACAAGATTAAGCTGGGCGGTGCCTTAATTTGCGAAGGGTTCATCACAATTGGTATTTGATCTTTAGTTTATAAGGCTTAAGAGAGCCTATGTTTATAGGGCTTAGATTGTGGAATATGGTTATTCTACAATATGATACCAAAGCTATAATTTGTAGCAAAAGGCCTAACTTTTCCAATAAATAACAAATAAAAACTTAAATAAGGAAAAAAAAGTAATAAATAATCTTAGTTATGGAAAACTAGATGATCCTTGCCTAGAAATCATTAGTTGGGAAGTGAGTGAAAGCGAGATGAGGATGTTTTATATGTATGTATTTTAGTTTTCTATATGTATATATGTGTTATCTACGTAGTAGTTGATTAGCATTCACTATCAACCTGCAGATATTTATGGTCAATTCACGCGATAGCGGGGATGCAGGTGCGAGTGGCAGCTTTAGGACCGTAGTTGGCAGAGTTCATTGCCATTATGATTTCACATTTTGCTCTACCAACAGAGACATCGGCCCTTACTACTACAACTATTTCCACATTACCAACAGCAGTGCCGATAGTACATACTATACTGGTAGTGACACCTCCAGTCATTAAAATAGTTTTTACACCGTCTTTTACACCTCTATCTTCTAGCTCGATAGTAGAGGTTCAGTTGGCGAAGGATTTCATCAAACTGAAGCCAGTCTACTTTGATGGACAGAGAGATTTCAAGAAGATCGAGAAGTGGGTATTATCTCAGGAAAAGTTGCACCGATTCTTAAGGATTAAGGACAGACTTCGAGTTGAGATTCTGTCGTACTCTCTACAGAGAGATGTTGATATATGGTGGCGTTCAACTAGCTTCTGAGGGAATGTTTGAGTTATGGGATGCCTTTAAGATGAAGTTTTACCAGCAGTACTTCCCACCTGTAGTGATGAAAAGGTTGAGGAATGTTCTCATGAACCTGATACAAGGAGCTAATGAGTCAGTAATGAGCTAAAGAGACAGATAAGGCTTTTTGAGGTAGTTCGTTGGGGATTTAGAGAGAGAGGGTTTTGGTGATGTGTACCACTTTGGGGATGGACTGAGATTAGATATTGGGTTTTTGTGGTCAGTTCAGGTGCCATGACTTAGGGTGAGATTTATGAGCGTGTACTCTCTCACGAGATATTATTTAGGCAGAGTTGCCAATAGGACATCGCTAGTACCAACAATGACACCTAACCAGGTTGCAGAGTTTGAAAGGAGGAGACAAAAGGGCAAGGAACCGAGGAGATGGGATAGAGGTACCCAGGGCAAGGACATATACAGCAGTTATACACTTTGTGCCATCCCCTACACCATTACAGACTATTGTTGGTAAACCTCTCTTGCCACCACTATTTAGACCTGTAGTACTAGCTACTACTACTTTACCAGCTCTACCAGCACCACCAGCACGTCATCAGCAGCAGGGTGGTAAAGGTTGAGGCAAAGGTAGAGATAGAGGTCGAGATAGTTCTCGATAGGGGAAAAGACATGCACAGCCCCTGGATCAGGTTCAAGGTCAGCGTAAACTTGTCACATGTTATAGGTTTGGTCCGGTTAGGCACGAGATTAGAGATTGTCCATAGCCAGTAGCCGTATTACCACTGCAGAGTCGAGAGGGTGTACACATGGTAGCACAGCCAATGCAGATATCGCACGGAGACTCATTGATTGTATGGTTTCCATTTGTGGTAGACAGCTATATGTTTTGTTTGATTCGGGTTCTACAGTATCTTTCATTTCTAGTTGCACGATAGACATTTTAGGGTTGACACCGGTTAGAGTTAGCATACATTTAATTTTGAGTACCGTAGTTGGGGATAAAGTTTACTCTAATTACGTTGTTGAGGGATGTCTAGTAGAGATTGGTGGGGTAGAGTTACCTATAGACTTTAGAGTTCTCAAGTTCTTAGATTTCAACGCGTTGTTAGGGATGGATTGGCTAGCAGCGTATCATGTTCATATCAAATGTTTTAGTAAAACAATGATATTTGAGATTCCAAGGCATCAGATGTTTACGTATAATGGTAGTACACCGGAATCGAAGGCACTAAACCTAGATTTGCGAATGGTTGTGAGATGGAGACTCTAGTGTCATTATACACTATAGTAAAGAGTCAAATACCTAGGCTTAAGGACATTCTGATTATGTGCAAGTTTCCATATGTGTTTCAGGAAGACTTACCTGGTTTACCACCACCGAGAGAGAGATTTTACCATTGAGTTAGTACGAGATATGGACACTATTAGTTTACAGTCATGCCGTTTGGTTTGACTAATGCTCCTGCAGCGTTTATAAATTGGATGCATCGAATGATGAGACCATTTCATGACCGTTTCGTGATAGTTTTCATTGATGATATATTCGTTGGGTTTCGGGGATCTTGCGCAACGAAAGTTTTTGAAACCTTTTTCGAACATCCCCGAACCAAGATCCTATTGATTCCATTAAATTGATGTATCAATAAAAAAATCATACCTTAATAATAATAACTCTACGTCTGCCTTGTTTGTGTTGATTGATTCCTTTGAGACGCTGCTAGAGACAAACTTCCTCTATTAAAAATCTACACGTGAACGGACGATCATAATTCGAAGTGCTAGCCCCAAAAATCCTAGGACAAAAATTCTCTAGGAAGAATCTCTCTCGGGAATTCTCTACTACAACTGTGACCCTAATGTTCTATTTATAGTATACTAGGTCGAGTTGTGAAAAAAACTTTATCTCCTAGTCACACTCCAAATAGATGTTGGGGCATGTGCCCTAGGTCAATCCATTAACTGTCTTTATGAATACTTTTAGTTAATAAAATAGATGATTTCATTTGTTGTTTATTATAATTAATTTGCATGTTTACATTAAAATAAGATCCATGGGTATTTACAGAAATATCCTAAATGTCCCTAGTCGATCTTTATACTGGGAACCGTAATGAATTAAGACTAGTGTGAGTCTTGATTGATGATCATATGATGATTATAAGTATAGGGAAACGAATCAAGATCACGAGTACTTGTTAGGGAACAAAGTACTGGACCGACCCGCTATGAGAGCATCACATGGATTAATTCATAGTTGTTTCTCATTATAGGTATATTTTTCAGTCCTCTAACTTGAGATTACCAGAGACTTCAACATTAGGAACATAGTGATTTGACACTATCAAATGTTGTTTTAACCGGACGATTATAAAGGTTGTGATTGGTTTCTGTGTGAGCAATGTGATGAAGTTATGTAATCGAGATAGAATTTGTCCCTCTCATATAAAGCAATATATCTAGTGGATCCCTCGATGTGTTAGACTGTTAAAAGGCCTATTCTAAGTGAATTGATATTGATCAATTTCACTTGGATATTTTCAGTCTACCTAGAGATCGAGACTAGTACGATTGAACATGTTGGATGACAATTCCATGCCTTATGTTTGATCAAAAAGATATCGTGTGACAAAAGGATGTTATATACACTATTGATTTGGTTGTATCGATTTGATATTCGTACAACTTGGGTAGTCATAGTGTCTTGCTAGAGGCCGCTTATGACTTGTATACCAAAATGTGTTTTGGTACACTGCCAACGTTGGTTGAGCCTATTAGGTCGCACACTAAGAATGGTTTTGCGAGATTTTAAGATGGTTCAGAAAAATGAATTTTTTATGATAAAATTCATGACAAAAACATCCTTATGGTGTATTACACTTATACTTCTTTAAGTAGGGGTATATATGTAATTTACTTAACCGTCTATATATAAGGGTTGTATAAATAGACACTTTAAGTTAGAATACACGTACGAAAGATTAAAAGGCCGAAACTCTATTTTCGTTTTAGAAACGATTTAGGGTTTTTTCGGTATGCTCCGGATCGTTTTGGAGAGAAAACAAAAGGTTTGGTATTCTCTCGAAGCTAGCACTTCGAATCTCGGCCACCATTCGTGTGTGGACTACAAGTAGAGGGCGTTCGTCGTTGGCAACGCCTTAGAGATCGATCAACCTTTAGAAAAGTATATTGCGACTGAGGTATGATTAATTTTTTCATGGTTTAACGTTTTTAATGGAATTAGATTCGGATTCTGTTGGTGTTTTTGTCAAAATTGTTTTGTAATCTCCGCTGCGCATGAACCCCAAAACCCAACACTGGTATCAGAGCCTTCGAGTTCGATTCCATTAAATTCATTGCATGTTTTCTTCTGATATATACATGATATGCGATTGAAAGCATGTTAATAGTTGATGTATATGTGATATACATAAGTTTTCTGTGAGATTTATTATCATGTTTTGTGTATATGATACATATATTCGTGATTTAATTGAAATTAGGTTCGTACATGCTAGTAACCATGTTAGGTTAATTCGAATAATTTTAATGAATTGAGTTCCATGTTCTGTGATCCATGACACCATTTGGTTAGATTGGGATAATAGTTCATGATACAATTACATGTTTGTGATTATTTGGATGAGGACCAAAATTGCAAATAATTAATTTTCGAAATTATTTTGTTATCTTGTTATATCTATTCTGTTATTAAGTTTCTATTTGATAAAGACAGATAACAAATTAGATTAAGAGATATAAGCATAATCAGTTTCGTAATCCCTATTAGATAGGAGATAAATATGGAGAAGTTTGTTATTGGTGATATGCTAGGATTCAAATATCTTAAGTCCTAATTGGATTAGGATAAGATAATTAGTTAGATGTGGGCCCAGGTTAATTAAAAATGTTTTAATTGACTTAATTTTGGATAAATTAAAGGGTAAATTTAGGATAATTAGTTAGCGGGACTGTCGTCTAACTAATCCTAGCGCACGGAAATTCTTTTATTAGTGAACAGTATAAAAAATCTCCAAATTGTTTAGTGATTTAACAAATCAACAAAATATATGATATTTCATTGTTTACATAGAATCACTAAAACTAAATAAAATCCTTCTACTAGATTTTAAGTATCATGCCATCCATTTTAAACACTCGTCAAGGCCTCGATCACACTAATATAATTTCAGCCATAGCTGGGTGTATTGTGTTATCTTGATGAGACAAGTTGGATAAGAGTTACCTAAATGTTTAAAATGGTCCGACTTAATAAAACTATCAAAATAGTTTTGAACTTTATGCACATGATGAGATAAAAACATGACAAGACATAAGATGTCCCGTATCTCATAAAATTATCTAAAATTACATAAGATGTAATTGGTAACTGTTACCAACCTAAATAATCTAGTTCTGTGTTTCATGCCATAGCTGTCATAGAATTATGTGAAATATGGATTTTAGTCCCTTAAATAAACAATATTTTTTAGGAGGGTTATTAATTTAGTGGGAGTCTATTCCTCTATACTAAATTAAACTTTAAATAATCTTTATTGTAGATCAATTGCCTCTTCAAGTAACAATAATCTCTTGTCACTGCGATCCATCCTTGATAATGATAAGTTATCTGGGACTAACTATCTGGACTGGTTCAGAAACTTGAGAATTGTTTTTAAGCATGGACGCAAGTTGTATGTCCTGGATGCTCCAATCCCTGAGGACCCACCAGCCAATGCTACGAAAGCTGTGAAAGATGCACAAAATAAGCATGTCAACGATTCTACTAATGTTGCATGTATTATGCTAGCAAATACGGTTCCCGAACATCAGAAGAACATATAACTAATGGAAGCCTACGACATGGCTATAACGTTGAAGGAAATGTTCCAACAACAAGCTAGGTAAGAAAGGTTCGAGACAGTCAAAAACCTACATTCTTGCAAGATGACTGAGGGTGCATCAGTTAGTCCTCATGTTCTAAAAATGAAGGGCTATGTTGACCAGCTTGATAGACTTGGATTTCCCATAAGCCAAGAGCTGGCTACGGATTTGATCCTGAATTCATTACCAGAAAGTTACTCACAATTTTTGATGAATTACAATATGAATAATATGGAGAAATCGATTTCAGAGTTGCATTTTATGCTCAAAACTGCTGAACAAAATATCAAGAAACCCTTTAGTAATGTGTTGATGGTCCGAAATGGAAAGGGAATGAAGAAGAAAGGCAAAGGCAAGGCTAAAGTTGTCAAGGCTGCTACTGCACCTTTCGCAAAGCCTGTGGAACAAGTCAAGCCCCAGCCTGTTCCTGCTTCAAAACACCTAAAAGAAAAGGAAGGAAGTTGTCATTTATGTCATGCACCTTGACATTGGTTCAGAAATTGCTAACTCTATCTGGAAGATCTAAAGAGGAAAAAGGGTAGTGCGACTACCACTATAGGTATTTATGTTATTGAAATTAATTTATCTACTAGTGATTCCTGGGTATTAGATACCGGATGTGGATCTCAAATTTGTATAAATGTGCAGGGACTCACCACAAGTAGAAAGTTGAAGAAAGGAGAAGTCATCCTCCGCGTAGGGAATGGAGCATGAGTTGTTGCCCTGGCTATTGGAGCATATGACTTAGTCTTACCTAGTGGACTTTTCTTAACTTTAAATAATTGTTATTTTGTGTCTGCCTTGAGCAGAAACATCATTTCTGTTTCTTGCTTGGATATGGATGGTTTTGATTTTATTATTGCGAATAATAGATGTTCCATTTCTCGTAAAGGAATATTTTATGCAAATGTTGATTTGTGTGATGGTCTTTATATTCTAAGCATGAAAAGGTCCACCGATACTCCAGTCTTTAACATAAATACAAAGAGATTTAAGTCGAATGATTTGAATCAAACGTATATTTGGCATTGTCTCCTCGGGCACATAAATGAGAAACGCATAACGAAGCTCCATAAAGATGGACTTCTAGATTCATTTGATTTAGAAACATATGAAACGTGCGTATCTTGTTTACGAGGCAAGATGACTAAAAGTCCCTTTACTGGACACAGTGAAAAGGCAAGTGATTTATTGGGTCTAATACATACTGATGTATGCGGTCCTATAAACACAATGGTTATAGGAGGTTATCAGTACTTCATTACATTTACTGATGATTTCAGTATATATGGTTATGTATATCTAATGAAACATAAAGCTGAATCATTTGAGATGTTTTGAACGTTTCAAAATGAAGCTCAGAATTAACTTGGTAAAACTATCAAAACACTTCGATCAGATCGAGGCGATGAATATTTGAGCCAAGAGTTTGATGATCATCTTAGAAATTGTGGGATTGTCTCCTAATTGACTCCACCAGCAACTCCACAGTGGAATGGAGTTTATGATAGGAGAAATCAAACCTTATTAGATATGGTTCGATCTATGATGAGTCATGCAGATCTTCCATTATCCTTTTGGGGTTATGCATTACAAACGGCAGCTTTCACTTTAAATCTAATTCCTTCTAAAGCGGTAGATAAAACACCATATGAAATATGGTACGGGAAGAGACCTAGTTTGTCTTTCCTTAAGATTTGGGGTTGTGAGGCTTACGTAAAACGACAAGTCTCAGAAAAACTAGCACCTAAATCTGACAAGTGTTTATTTGTGGGGTATCCTAAGGAAACAAAAGGATATTACTTTTATAATCCCGCTAAGAACAAAGTGTTTGTTGCTCGGTATGGTGCCTTTATGGAAAAACTGTTTACTTCAAAAGACACTAGTGGGAGAGAAATAAATCTTGAAGAAGTTCAAGAATCACAAATAAACCTTGAACTGGTACTAGAAGTTTAACAACGATCTGAACCAGTTGAACCTCCACAAGTGACACAAGGCCCACGTAAATCTGGTAGGGTAAGACATGAGCCAGAGAGATTCGGATTTCTCATTACTGACAGTCGTGATGTGTTGCTTATGGATCAAAATGAACCCACCACTTATCAGGACGCTATGTCTGGACCAGACTCAGATAAATGGCTAAGGTCATGAACTCTGAGATGCAATCCATGTATGATAACCAAGTTTGGAACTTGGTTGATTTACCTGAAGGTGGTAAGACCATTGGACGTAAATGGGTTTTCAAGAAGAAAACTGACATGGATGGCAATGTGCATACTTTTAAAGCAAGACTTGTAGCGAAAGGTTTCAGGCAAACTCAAGGTGTTGATTATGATGAAACTTTTTCGCCAGTAGCCATGCTTAAATCCATAAGAATTTTAATTGCCATTGTTGCATATTATGACTATAAGATATCTAGCGGATCCCTCGATGTGATCGAGATAGAATTTGTCCCTCTCATATGAAGAGAGATATCTAGCGGATCCCTCGATGTGTTAGACTATTAAAAGGCCTAGTCAGTCTACCTAGATATCGAGACTAGTACGATTGAACATGTTGGATGACAATTCCTTGCCTTATGTTTAATCAAAAGGATAACGTGTGACAGAATGATGTTATATACACTATTGATTAGGTTGTATCGATTTGATATTCGTACAACTTGGGTAGTCATAATGTCTTGCTATAGGTCGCTTATGACTTGTATACCAAAATGCGTTTTGGTACACTGCCAACGTTGTACGAGCCTATCGGGTCACACAGTGAGAATGGTTTTGCGAGATTTTAAGATGGTTTAGAAAAAAGAATTTTATATGATAAAATTCTTGTGGTGTATTACACTTATACTTCTTTAAGTAGGGGTATATGTGTAATTTACTTAACCGTCTATATACAAGGGTTGTATAAATAGACACTTTAAGTTAGAATACACGTACGAAAGATTAAAAGGCCGAAACTCTTTTTTCGTTTTAGAAATGACTTAGGGTTTTTGGTATGCTCTGGATCGTTTTGGAGAGAAACAAAAGGTTTGGTATTCTCTCGAAGCTAGCACTTCGAATCTAGGCCGCCATTCGTGTGTGGACTACCGGTAGAGGGCGTTCGTCGTTGGCAGCCCCTTAGAGATCGATCAACCTTCAGAAAGGTATATTGCGACTGAGGTATGATTAAGTTTTTCATGGTTTAAACATTTTTAATAGAATTAGATTCGGATCCTGTTGGGGTTTTTGTCAAAATTGTTTTGTAATCTCCGCTGCGCATGAACCCCAAAACCCAACAATAGAGTCCTAGATAAAGTCTAACTTTAAAAAGGATAGAGTCATAGATAATATATAATTACTAAACCAATAAGAGTTATAATTTATCTAAACCATAATAAGAATTAAAGTCATACTATAATTCCAATTAGAGTCCTATTCAAAATACGATTTACTAAGAGGCGGAATTTATTGTCACACGAGAAATGTATGAGAATCTTAAATCCTAGTCAAACTATGACATTTAATGAGAATCTTCAAAATGAATTTTATCATATAAAATTCATTAACCCATACAATATTAAATCGCACTAATCCGTTCTTTATGTGCGACCCAATAGGTTCTTACAACGTTGACAGTGAGCCAAAACTATTTTGGTATACAAGTCATAAGCGGTCTCTAGTAAGGCATTATGACTACCCAAGTAGCATGAAGATCAATAAATCGATACAACCTAATAGATAGTGTATATCATATCTCTTTGTCACGCGATCTCTTTTGATTGAACATAAGACTTGGAATGTCACCCTTATAGTTCAATCTCCTAGTCTCGATCTCTGAGTAGACTGAGATTGTCAAGTGACATTGATACAATCAATTCACTAGACATGGCCATTTATCACTCTAACATATCGAAGGGCCCAATAGATATCTCTCCCTAAAAGAGATGGACAAATTTCATCTTGATCACACTACATCCACACAATAGTTGAACAATGACCAATCAAAATCTTTATAATCATCCGGCTAAAGGCAATGTCTGATTGTATCAAATCATTGTGCTCCTAATTTTGGAGTCTTTGGCGATCTCAAGTTACAGGACTAAATGATATAACTCTCATGAGAATCACTTACGAGATTGACCATGTAGTGTTCCCATAGAGGGTCGGTCCAGCATCTATCCTAACAGATACCCATTATCTTGATTTGTATCCATATACGCATAATCATCACATGATTATCAATCAAGACTCATACTAGTCTTAATTTGTTATAGTTCCCCTAATAATAACTAACTAGGGAGATTTAGAATAAAGGGAGATTTAGAATAATTCAATAATTATCCATGAATACTATTATAAAATAAACATGCATCTACTTATAATAGTTAAACAACGTTTACAGAATTGGCTAGGGCACATACCCCGACATCTCCCACTTGAACTAGGTCTAATCCTACACGTATCCAATACTGAGTAACCTTAATGCATTCTTAGTGGAAAAAGCTTGTTTATGTATCGCTACATTGTTTGTTATTGATGTTCTGCAAATATTTATGTTGTCTCTTTTATAAGACAAAAACACTCAAGTGATTGTTTAGATCTATAGTATAATTTAGGTTCCATAACCTAAATTTTCTATTGGTTTTACAATAAAAGCCAAAATTATTTCCAACATTTGGAACCACACCTTATTCAATCATGAACCTTACAATCTAAATATTTTCTTTGGCTGGATCAAATGCCGCTAAAAACTATGTTTATGTTATAGGACTTGTTAGAGTAAGTTTAAAACATTTCCAACTCATTCTTACGAAGTTAACACATATCCATATTGCGATCATTAATCTTTTATATTAATTTGAAAGCTTGCTTCGTGTAACCATTTACAAGACTCATATCTTTCAAACTTATACAAATCTAATAACATCTCTTAAGTGCTTCTGAAGTACTTTATAATGTTATTAATAAATATCCAGTGATCCTCTTTAGAATCTATGAGATATATGAATGTTTTTCCCAAAGCATATGACATATCGAGTTGAATGCAAAGTATAACAAATGTGATGATTCTAATAGCTAATGCGTAAGAAATCATATTCACATTGTCTCGCTCATCATTTGTCTTAAGACTTTGAGTCTTGCAGAGACTTATGTTATAAGAAATAAGAACGAATTCTTTTAAGAATCTCGTACGTTGAGACTTTTTTAGTTATTTTTCTATATAAGCACTCTTATTTAAAGCAATTAGCCTCTTATATCTATCTCCATATATCTATATCATAAGGATATAGGCCTAATTAGCTAAGAATCTTATTGAGAAACCTTCCTTAACCAAGACTTGACATTCTGTAGGGTTAAGAGGTCAATTTCAATGAATAATATATCATTAACATACAAATCCAAAAAGATAATTGTGCTCCCACTAACCTTTATGTATACACAAGGTTTATCTTTGATTCAATAAATGTAATTCATTAATTATTTAATCAAAACAAAGACCTCGACTCTGATAAGCTTGCTATAATCTGTAAATGGACCCTTTAAGCTTGCATACCTTTCTCAAATTCTCAAAGTAATAAAAAATACCCTTAAGTTGTATCATACACATCTTTAAGGAGCATAGAGCAATGATAATTTTAACATCCGTTTGTCATATCTTATAGTCAAACTATGAAGTAATGACAATAGGATTCTAGAACTTAAGCTTAGGTACCAGTGAAAATCTTATCATAATCAACACCTTGATATAAATTGGAATTTTTGATAAGCCGTGCTTTTAAGTATGCATCTTTTCTTTTTCATGTCACTTTAACTCATTTTCGTCTAATGGTCATACCATCTTCAGGTAAATAATTCAAGTTCCGAACTTGGTTAACATATTTGAATTAAAATTTTGAGTTATTAATAATTAGTTTCTTCGTTCAATCTAGACGAGACATGTCTCATGATAAGTAGTGATTCATTCTGATCCAGTATCAAAAATATATCACAACTATCAATAATAAGAAATTCTAAATTTCTCTGGCCAATTCATAATTATTCTAGGTTTTCAAGAGATATATGTTACTTGTGTATACTCAACTAGTTCAAAACTTTGTTAATATTCCTAAAGTGGTTCGACTTTCTTTTTTGGCACTTGAACATTTCAAGATTTAGTTTATTCCCAATAGTGTCTTTAAAATAAACTATTTACTTAGAAAGTCATCATTGTTTTAGCAACAAACAACTTGTTCTCAATTGTATAAAATAGTATCATAATGATCAACAACAAAATAGACTCGAATGACTTAGGCATCAAATTTTATGTGACTTAGCGTTTTACGCAAGTCTTGTTGCCTCAAGTCTTAAGAAAAGATAAACTAGGTATTTTTATTCTATATCATATATGGAGTTTTATCAACCACTTTAAAGAAAATAAGATTTAGTGTGAATGCCTTGGTTTCTAAAGTATAGCCTCAATAAGACATCATAGAAAAGTTTGTGTGAGACATCATAAATCAAATTATATCCTATATAGTTCGATTTATCCTCTTAAAACATCATTTCACAAATGACGTTCCTAATGAAGTTAATTGCAAGACAATCTCACAATTTCAAAGATGGTCACCTAAACTCTTGGCTCAAATATTATCTACCTTGATCTCATCAAAGTATGTTAATAGTTTTCCAAGTGATCTTTTTCTCTTATACACATTTTGAAATGTTTGTAACAATTCAAATTTATGTCTTCCAGATAGGATTTGTAATTCATTATAAAATGAAGAATTCAATTCTATGAAAAAAATCCGTTCTTTAAGGCTTTCTTTAGAACTTGGCAAAGCCTAGCTTATAACCAAGGTATAAGTGCCAACACAAACACCTTTTGTAGCTTTTATCTTCCCTTTATATTTCTTTATTAAATTCCTTTATGTTACAAACCATCAAATATATATCTAAGTCCCTTTTTTATTATTCTGTCTTACAATTTTAAACAATGTTCTCCATATCTTTCAAATTATATAGTTTAAAACTATTTCGATGAATTATAGATCGAATCTACTGCCAATATTTGGCACATTAACATTCAAGCCTTTTGAGATAATTAATATAGTTTTTTCATGTTCTAAACTTAAAGACATAGTAATAGGTTCTCAACCATTTTACAAGAATCTAGGAATTTTGCAACCTTATGCCCTTCCCGTGTGATTTACTGTTGGAACATTTCCTTGAGTGTCATTGTCATATCATTAGTTTTCATGACCCGAATCTTTCTCAAAGTTCAGTTTTATATTTGCTAACATGACATATAATCCTTGTACTAATAGGCGGTAGTTTAAAGGAATCATTAATCTAAGCCATACATCCTTGTTTTATGGTTGATAACATTTATCAATTTTCTAATCAAAATAGGGAAATTAGTCTTAGAAATTATTTTATCCTTATCAAGAATTGATCGCAGTTACTCTTGATTAGTGTTACTAGAAGTTTAGCATCTACACCTAGAAGATTATGCAGAATAATTTATTAGTAAGTAATTAAACTCACACTAAATTAATAACCCTCGTAAATATTAATTTAGTGGTATAAGATCCATATTTCACTTAATTTTGAGATAGCTAAGGCATGACACTAAAAATCAAGTTATTTAGGTAGGTAACTGACAGTAACTACAAGTGTACGACAAACATCAAAGTAATAGTGGCAACAACTCGTGTTGGTATTGGGAATATCGTATCCACAAGGACGGTTATGTGATAATATTTAGTCTAATTAAGAAATAGAGTTAGGCATTTAAAAGTTGGGTTTTGTAAAAACAAATTATTAATTAATTTAAACTAACTAACTGAAAGTAATTAAAATTAGGTCTTAAGCTAAAGAGAGAATATCCTAGGAAATCTAATTCGCCCAAATCGTGTCCTTGAGTCCAATTTAATTATAAAGTCTTCCAATTCATGCAATGATAGGCGAATTTCTTATAATTCATTGCATACCGAGGTCTCAGTGATGGAGATTCTAACATCTCACTCGGACTCTACCAGTCAGCGTGAATAGTGTAAGTGAGATACTGCATTAAAAACCAAATTCAATTGCCTCCTTAGTCAATGACCATTGATCGATGTGTCATATGTTTTAAGGTTGTGTTTCCCCTAATCCAGATTCAAAAGTCCCAATGGTCATGGTGACTCTCAAACAGTCTACACCTACTTGATCAAGGTAAGTTTAGCATAGCACACAAGAACACAAAATCAAAATATTGAATTGAAAGAACAAATATAATCACATTGAGATTTAAAGAATCCAATTTATGATCCAAAAATCCCCATAACAAAAGAGATTACCCCATAAGTGCGTTCAATTCAACACAATTCATGATAAGAAAGCAAGAAAACATGAATTCAAACCTACAATGAATATAAAATCCAAGATTTTTTTATCACTCTTCTTCAATCTTCACACGTTCTTCTTAGTTCTCCAAAGCAAAAGATGATTCTCCTTATCTCTATTAACTATATATAGAGGTATTTTGGTCCAACTAAAATACGTTTAAAACCCTAAAAATATGCAAGACTCAGATTTACTGGTTGTGGCGTTGTGGCGCCCGCACATCGCCGGGATATTTTACACTCACTGGATTCGGTACTGTGGTGGCGCCATGTCCAGCAACTTCATTTTTCTTCTTCATTTCTTCACGTTACCCGCTTGTCATCTAGTCTCATTATCCCTTGAACCTAATACACCCAAAAATACACCAAATAAGCCAAAAATCATCAATTACTTTATTAAATAATTAACTAAATCCTACTTAACACACTCAAAATCATGCTTCGCATCACACCCCCAAACTTAAGATTTTCCTAGTCTCTAATAAAAAATCACACAACAAGATATGCAATTTACTTTAAACCAACAAAATAAACATTAAAAGCATCATCCATAATCGGAAAATATCAAGTATGAAAACACAAATTTATTTTCACATTTTATAATTCTCACTTCTTAACTTACCTTAGTGGCGTCTTCCAATCTCAGATTCAAACCATATATTGGCTCAACCCA
Source organism: Stephania yunnanensis (assembly GCA_039657365.1). Lineage (NCBI taxonomy): Eukaryota > Viridiplantae > Streptophyta > Magnoliopsida > Ranunculales > Menispermaceae > Stephania > Stephania yunnanensis. The sequence goes on along the minus strand of CM077589.1, from coordinate 23,398,366 downwards.
AAGGTTTTCAATTACCCACGAACCCAGCCTTTCAACCTAACTTTCATAAGATCTCACTTTCAACAACCCAAATGCAGTTCTGAAACTCTAGCCTCCACTACTCAAGAGAGTTCACCATAAGTATTTGAAAAATCAATAATTCTTTATTTAGAGCATCAACTTCCATGCAATTCCATAAGCTTATTTTTCGTTCCACTCTCCGCTATCATCAAACATAAAAGAACAATAATTCTTAGGTCTTCGATAGGTTGTAATGGGGTCATGGATCGGTGTATCAAAAAGTGGATTTTTAAGTTCAAACAAAGTTAGATAGAATACACAAACCCTTTCCTTACATACATAGAGCTCTCTACAATAATAAACTCTCAAAAAAAAATCACTAACATTCACTTAGGAGTTCACTCATAACACTTCTTTTTCATCACACCAGTCCATATTTTTTCTTTTTCTTCAAACTTTATTTGGTGGATTTATTCATTCTCTTTCTTTACTTTCCCTTTTTTTAGGGTGGATTTCATATTTCTATTAAAGTTTACAAGCTCTTTCCATCATAGATAAGGGTTTCTCATCAATCTAACTTTTAGGTAGGCTAAGGCTTTTTTAAGCTCGGACCTATGAAGGGTGCCAAAAAGTCATAGCAATCAAAGCTCAACGGGGTACTAGTGATGTAATGTATAGGAAGGATGTATAGGACATTGTGTAAAGCATTCAAACATGGCTTAACTTCTCTCTGTTGGGTTTTGGGGTTCATACGTAGCGGAGATTACAAAACGATTTTACAAAAAAAAACCCAACAGGATCCGAATCTAATTCCATGAAAAACGTTTAAACCATGAAAAACTTAATCAAACCTCAGTCGCAATATACCTTTCTGAAGGTTGATCGATCTCTAAGGCGTTGCCAATGATGAACGCCCTCTACCAATAGTCCACACACGAACGGCGGCCGAGATTCGAAGTGCTAGCTTCAAGAAAATACCAAACCTTTTGTTTTTCTCCAAAACGATCCAGAGCATACCAAAAAATAAGTCGTTTTTAAAACGAAAATAGAGTTTTGTCCTTTAATCTTTCGTTCGTGTATTCTAACTTAAAGCGTCTATTTATACAACACTTGTATATATACGGTTAAGTAAATTACACATATACCCCTACTTAAAAAAGTATAAGTGTAATACACCACAAGGATGTTTTTGTCATGAATTTTATCATATAAAATTCATTTTTCTGAACCATCTTAAAATCTCGCAAAACCATTCTTAGTGTGCGACCCGATAGGCTCATACAACGTTGACAATGTACCAAAACACATTTTGGTATACAAGTCATAAGTGGCCTCTAGCAAGGCATTATGACTACCCAAGTTGTATGAATATCAAATCGATACAACCTAATCAATAGTGTATATAACATCCTTTTGTCACACGGTATCCTTTTGATCAAACATAAGGCATGGAATTGTCATCTAACATGTTCAATCGTACTAGTCTTGATCTCTAGGTAGACTGAAAATATCCAAGTGACATTGATCAATATCAATTCACTTAGACTAGGCCTTTTAACGGTCTAACACATCGAGGGATCCACTAGATATCTCTTTTTATATGAGAGGGACAAATTCTATCTCGATTACATAACTTCATCACATTGCTCACACAGTAACCAATCACAACCTTTATAATCGTCCAATTAAAGACAACGTTTGATAGTGTCAAATCACTATGTTCCTAATGTTGAAGTCTCTAGTAATCTCAAGTCGGAGGACTGAAAAATATACCTATCATGAGAAATAACTATGACTTAATCCATGTGATGTTCTCATAGCGGGTCGGTCCAGTACTTTATTCCCTAACAAGTACTCATGATCTTGATTCGTATCCCTATACGTATAATCATCATATGATCATCAATCAAGACTCACACTAGTCTTAATTCATTATAGTTCCCAGTATAATGATCGACTAGGGACATTTAGGATATTTCTGTAAATAACCATGGATCTTATTATAATGTAAACATGCAAATTAATTATAATAAACAGCAAAATAATTATAATAAACAGCAAATGAAATCCTCTATTTTATTAACTAAAAGTATTCATAAAGACAGTTAATGGATTGACCTAGGGCACATGCCCCAACATCTCGCGCTTGCACTAGGGCCAATCATACATGCATCTAATGCCTAATGATCTAACATGACCATCATGTTTTGCTTGTGGAAGAGCTTTTGTCAATGGATCCGCAACGTTGTCTTCAGTAGGTACTCCGCAAATCTTTACGTCTCCCTTCTAAAAAATTTCTTTGATGAAATGAAAACGCCTGAGTATATGTTTGGATCTGTGGTGTGATCTAGGTTCCTTAGCCTGTGCTATTGCCCCGTTATTGTCGTAATACAAACAAATAGGGTTAGCAATACTTGGAACCACACCTAGTCCAGAAATGAACTTTTTGATCAAAGCGCCTCCTTTCTTTGCATCGGACGCCGCAATATACTCACTTTTGTTGTAGAATCTGTCACAGTCTCTTGCTTCGAACTTTTCCAGCTTACTGCACCCCCATTCAAAGTAAACACATATCCAAATTGCGATCTAAAATCATCTATATCAATTTGAAAACTTGCATTTGTGTAACCAATTACAACTAGATCATTTTCCAAACCTCCATAGACCAAGAACATTTCCTTAGTCCTTTTTAAGTATTTAAGGATGTTCTTTACTGCTATCCAGTGACTCTCGCCAGGATCTGACTCATATTTGCTCGTAGTGCTCAAAGCATATGATACATCAAGTCGAGTGCATAGTATGGCATACATGATAGATCCAATAGCCGATGCATATGGAATCTTATTCGTACGGTCTCGCTCATCATTTGTCCTAGGACATTGATTCTTGCTGAGACTTATGCCTTGAGACATTGGCAACAATCCTCTTTTAGAGTCTTGCAAACTGAACCTATTCAGCACCTTGTCTATGTAATCACTCTGACTTAGATCGATTAGCCTCTAAGATCTATCCCTATAGATCCTTATCCCTAGGATATAGGCTGCATTTCCTAAGTCTTTCATTGAGAAACACTTCCCTAACCAAGACTTGACATTCCGCGATGTTGGGATGTCATTTCCAATGAGTAATATATCATCAACATACAGTACCAGAAAAATAACTACACTCCCACTGACCTTCTTGTATACACAAGGCTCATCTTCGTTCTTAATAAAACTAAAATCCTTGATTGCTTCATCAAAACAAAGATTCCAACTCCGAGAAGCTTGCTTTAATCCATAAATGGATATTTGAAGCTTGCATACCTTCCTATAATTCTCAGGATGTACGAAACCTTCAGGTCGTGTCATATACACATCCTCAAGCAGCTTTCCGTTAAGAAATGCTATTTTTTCATCCATTTGTCATATCTCATAGTCATAATATGCAGCAATGGAAATTAAAATTCTTATGGATTTAAGCATGGCTACTGGCGAAAAAGTTTCATCGTAATCAACACCTTGAGTCTGCGTGAAACCTTTTGCTACAAGTCTTATTTTAAAAGTATGCACGTTGTCATCCATGTCAGTTTTCTTCTTGAAAACCCATTTACATCCAATGGTCTTACCACATTCAAGTAAATCAACCAAGTTCCAAACTTGGTTATCATACATGGATTGCATCTCAGAGTTCATGGCACTTAGCAATTAATCTGAGTCTGGTCCAGACATAGCCTCCTGATTAGTGGTGGGCTCATTTTGATCTATAAGCAACACATCACGACTATCGGTAATTAGAAATTCGAATCTCTCTGGCTCATGTCTTACCCTACCAGATTTACGTGGGCCTTGCATCACTTGTGGAGGTTCAACTGGTTCGTAACGTAGTTGAACTTCTAGTAGCGGTTCAGGGTTTATCTGTGATTCTTGAACTTCTTCAAGATTTATTTCTCTCCCACTAGTGTATTTTGAAATAAACTGTTTTTCCATAAAGGCACCATGCCGAGCAACAAACACTTTGTTCTCAGCGGGATTATAAAAGTAATATCATTTTGTTTCCTTAGGATACCTCACAAATAAACACTTGTCAGATTTAGGTGCTAGTTTTTCTGAGACTTGTCGTTTTATGTAAGCCTCACAACCCCAAATCTTAAGGGAAGACAAACTAGGTCTCTTCCCGTACCATATCCCATATGGTGTTTTATCAACCGCTTTAGAAGGAACTCGATTTTGAGTGAAAGCTGCAGTTTGTAATGCATTACCCCAAAAGGATAATGGAAGATCTGCATGACTCATCATAGATCGAACCATATCTAATAAGGTTCGATTTCTCCTTTCGTAAACTCCATTCCACTGTGGAGTTGTTGGTGGAGACAATTGGGAGACAATCCCACAATTTCTAAAATGATCATCAAATTCTTGGCTCAAATATTCACCACCTCGGTCTGACCGAAGTGTTTTGATAGTTTTACCAAGTTGATTTTGCACTTCATTTTGAAACGTTCGAAACATCTCAAATGATTCACTTTATGTTTCATAAGATATACATAACCATATCTTGATGAAATCATCAGTAAATGTAATGAAGTACTGATAACCTCCTCTAGCTATTGTGTTTATAGGACCGCATACATCAGTATGTATTAGGCCCAATAAATCACTTGCCCTTTCACTGTGTCCAGTAAAGGGACTTTTAGTCATCTTGCCTCGTAAACAAGATACGTACGTTTCATATGTTTCTAAATCAAATGAATCTAGAAGTCCATCTTTACGGAGCTTCGTTATGCGTGTCTCATTTATGTGCCCGAGATGACAATGCCAAATATAGGTTTGATTCAAATCATTTGACTTAAATCTCTTTGTATTTATGTTAAAGTCTGGAGTATCAGTGGACCTTTTCATGCTTAGAATATAAAGACCATCACAGAAATCAGCATTTGCATAAAATATTCCTTTACGAGAAATGGAACATCTATTATTCGCAATAATAAAATCAAAACCATCCATATCCAACCATGAAACAGAAATGATGTTTCATCTCAAGGCAGGCACAAAATAACAATTATTTAAAGTTAAAATAAGTCCACTAAGTAAGACTAAGTCATATGATCCAACAGCCGGGGCAGCAACTCTTGCTCCATTCGCTACGCGGAGGATGACTTCTCCTTTCTTCAACTTTCTACTTCTGGTGAGTCCCTGCACATTTATACAAATGTGAGATCCACATCCGATATCTAATACCCAGGAATCACTAGTAGAAAAATTAATTTCAATAACATAAATACCTATAGTGGTAGTCGCACTACCCTTTCTCTTCTTTAGATCTTCCAGATAGAGTTTGCAATTTCTGAACCAATGTCCAAGTACATGACAGAAATCACAATTTCTTTCCTTTTCTTTTGGGTATTTTGAATCAGGAACAGGCTGGGGCTTGACTTGTTCCACAGGCTTTGCGACAGGTGCAGCAGCAGCCTTGCCAACTTTAGCCTTGCTTTTGCCTTTCTTCTTCATTCCCTTTCCCTTATGGACCATCAACACATTACTAGAGGGTTTCTTAATATTTTGTTCAGCAGTTTTGAGCATCAAATGCAACTCTGAAATTGATTTCTCCATATTATTCATATTATAATTCATCACAAATTGTGAGTAACTTTTTGGTAAAGAAGTAAGGATCAAATCCGTAGCCAACTCTTGGCTTATGGGAAATCTAAGTCTATCAAGCTGGTCAACATAGCCCTTCATCTTCAGAACATGAGGACTAACTGACGCGCCCTCAGTCATCTTGCAAGAATTTAGGTTTTTGACTGTCTCGAACCTTTCTTGCCTAGTTTGTTGTTGGAACATTTCCTTCAGCGTTATAGCCATGTCGTAGGCTTCCAGTAGTTCCATGTCCTTCGAAGTTCGGGAACCATAGTTGCCGAGCATAATACATGCAACATCGTAGAATCGTTGACATGCTTATTATGCGCATCCTTCACAAACTTTCGTAGCATTGGTGGTGGGTCCTCGGGAATTGCAAAGCATCCAGACATACAACTTGCGTTCATGCTTAAGAACAATTCTCAAGTTTCTGAACCAGTCAAGAAAGTTAGTCCCATATAGCTTATCCTTCTCAAGGATGGATCGCAGTGACAGGGGCTTATTGTTACTTGAAGAGGCCATCGATCTACAATAAAAATTATGCAAAGTTTAATTTAGTATAGAGGAATAGACTCCCACTAAATTAACAAGCCTCCTAAAACACACTGTTTATTTAAAGGACTAAAATCCATATTTCACCTAAGTCTATGACAGCTATGGCATGAAACACAGAACTAGATTATTTAGGTAGGTAACAGTTACCAATTACATCTTATGTAATTTTTAGATACATTTATGAGATACGGGACATCTTATGTCTTATCATGTTTTTATCTCATCATGTGCCTAAAACTCAAAACTATTTTGATAGCTTTATTAAGTCGGACCATTTTAAACATTTAGGTAACTCTTATCCAACTTGTCTCACCAAGATAACACAATACACCCAGCTACGGCCGAAACCCAGCTATGGCTTAAACCGTATTAGTGTGATCGAGGCCTTGACATATGTTTAAAATGGATGGCGTGAGACTTAAAATTTAATAGAGGGATTTTATTCAGTTTTAGTGATTTTATGTAAACAATGAAATATCATATATTTTATTGATTTGTTAAATCACTTAACAATTTGGAGATTTTTTATACTGTTCACTAATAAAAGAATTTCCGTGCGCTAGGATTAGTTAGACGGCGGTCCCGCTGGCCGGTCAATGGTAGGTTCATTGTGGTCGGCCAATGGACGTGGGTAGAGGCGCCGCGCCCCAGCTTTTTTTTTTTTTAGAAGACGAATCTCAATTCCGAAAATTGAAATTCGCTATAGAAAACCATATTTTTCGCTGATTTTATTATCCTAAATTTACCCCTTAATTTATCCAAAATTAAGTCAATTAAAACATTTTTAATTAACTCGGGCCCACGTCTAACTAATTATCTTATCCTAATCCAATTAGAACTTAAGATATTTGAATCCTAGCATATCACCAATAACAAACTTCTCCATATTTATCTCCTATCCAATAGGGATAACGAAACCGATTATGCTTATATATCTTAATCTAATTTGTTATCTATCTTTATCAAATGGGAACTTCTTAACATAATAGATATAACAAGATTAATAAATAATTTTGAAAATTAATTATTTGCAATTTCGATCCTCATCCAAATAATCACAAACATGTAATTGAATCATGAACTACTATCCCAATCGAACCTAATCATATTAGTTTCAAATTAATATTCAGCCTTATACAATTCAAGAAACGTAAGACAATGTAACCTAAATATGCATACTGAATTACAGAGATTTCATTCATGCATCAATACACGAAAAATAAAGATTATACCTAATGGTGTCATGGATCACAAAACACGAAATTCAATTCATTAAAATTATTTGAATTAACCTAACATGGTTACTAGCATGTACGAAACTGATTTTAATTAAATCAGAATATGTGTATCATATACACAAAACCTGATAATAAATCTCAAAGACAACTTATGTATATCACATATACATCAACTATTAACATGCTTTCAATCATATATCATGTATATATCAAAAGAAAACATGCAATGAGTTTTATGGAATCAAACTCGAAGGCTCTAATACCGCTGTTGGGTTTTGGGGTTCATACGCAGCGCAAATTACAAAACAATTTTGACAAAAAAATCCCAACAGGATCCGAATCTAATTCCATTAAAAACGTTTAAACCACGAAAAACTTAATCATACCTCAGTCGCAATATACCTTTCTGAAGGTTGATCGATCTCTAAGGCGCTGCCAACGACGAACGCCCCCTACCAGTAGTCCACACACGAACAAAGACCGAGATTCGAAGTGCTAGCTTCGAGAGAATACCAAACCTTTTATTTTTCTCCAAAACGATCCAGAGCATACCAAAAAACCCTAAGTCATTTTTAAAACGAAAATAGAGTTTTGGCCTTTAATCTTTCGTTCGTGTACTCTAACTTAAAGCGTCTATTTATACAACCCTTGTATATAGACGGTTAAGTAAATTACACATATACCCCTACTTAAAAAAGTACAAGTGTAATACACCACAAGGACGTTTCTGTCATGAATTTTATCATATAAAATTCATTTTCTGAACCATCTTAAAATCTCGCAAAACCATTCTTAGTGTGCGACCCAATAGGCTCATACAACGTTGGCAGTGTACCAAAACACATTTTGGTATACAAGTCATAAGCGGCCTCTAGCAAGACATTATGACTACCCAAGTTGTACGAATATCAAATCGATACAACCTAATCAATAGCGTATATAACAACCTTTTATCACACGATATCCTTTTGATCAAACATAAGGCTTGGAATTGTCATCCAACATGTTCAATAGTACTAGTCTCGATCTCTAGGTAGACTAAAAACATCCAAGTGACATTGATCAATATCAATTCACTTAGACTAGGCCTTTTAACAGCCTAACACATCAAGGGATCCACTAGATATCTCTCTTTATAAGATAGGGACAAATTATATCTCAATTACACAACTTCATCACATTGCTCACACAGTAACCAATCACAACCTTTATAATCGTCTGGTTAAAGACAACGTTCGATAGTGTCAAATCACTATGTTCCTAATGTTGAAGTTTCTGGTAATCTCAAGTTAGAGGACTGAAAAATATGCCTATCATGAGAAATAAATATGACTTAATCCATGTGATGTTCTCATAGCGGGTTGGTCCAGTACTTCGTTCCCTAACAAGTACTCGTGATCTTGATTCATATCCCTATACGTATAATCATCATATGATCATCAATCAAGACTCACACTAGTCTTAATTCATTATAATTCCCAGTATAATGATCGACTAGGGACATTTATGATATTTCTGTAAATACCCACAGATCTTATTATAATGTAAACATGCAAATTAATTATAATAAATGGCAAATGAAATCCTCTATTTTATTAACTAAAAGTATTCATAAAGATAGTTAATGGATTGACTTAAGGCACATGCCCCAACACTCTCCTCAATCCTTTTAGTTCATAATTTATCGCCTCAAGTGGCTTTATAATAAGTTCTAGAATACCCAAATCCTCATTAAAGCCTGCATACTTTAAGTTTATAAGATAGGATGTGAAAGCAAAAACTCCCCTGATTTAGAAGAGTAGTGCACCGATGAAGAATGAGATTAATCCTCATATAAAGACGGGAGATTGTCTCTCACACTGTGCTAGCCAGAGTCATCAAAGTAAATAGCCGAAGGTGGAAGCGGGTAGTTACGATCAGTGGGATGGCGAAATATCTGTCGCTGGTAGCGTGTCATCCCCTCTAAATGCATAGTTGTTGCCCGCTAAAATGAATGCTATTGTTGATGTATAAGAAGCTGATCATGTTGCACTTCCTTCAATATGCGAAAATAACAATCCTCCAGAGTGTGATGCTATTTCTAGTGGTCATGGGGAATCAATGCCAATGGTCGAGGGTCATTTCTGCCCTGATCAGTATGTGGTGCTTCAAAATGTGATGCCGGTAATGGTGTTTGCCTATGCAAACGTCACTGTAGTCGACTCGAAGGTCCAAGCTATTGCTCTCGAGGGTCATCATCTGAATTAATGTAACCTGGAGGTGACCTACATTGCCATAATGTAGCATCGGATATGGGGTTCAACCTCAATGTATACTCATTAGTGTTAAAATGGACAGTTTAATGCTTGCACAAGTGAGTTATAATCCAAGGATGATACAACACCTTTAAAGGTGGCCCACAAAGAAGACTCGCCAAAGAATGGGAGATTACCTCCCCAAAGTCGACATCATCACCAGCAAAGATATGCGCAAATAGAGTAGCACTCTCCAGTATGATCTCGCTAGTATTCCCCATCGGCATTAAGGTAGAACAAATAAAGTGGAGCCAACCTCTGGTGGACCGCCTCAAATTCTCGGTAGCCAATTATTAATAATAAAGGTCGTCCTTACTCCTTTTCCACAAAGCGGACCCAAAACACAAATAATATCAGCTAAATTTGTTTATGGTTGTAATCTTTAGGGCACCATGGAAAGTAAGATTTTGACGAGTCCCATGTTAAACCAGAGCTCTGTTTACATATGCACCAGTAACATTAACGTCGACGCCCCTCACCCATACCTTCTGGTTAGGACATTGGTGGTATCCGTTTGCATAAAATTCCATGGTGAGTTCATCAGATATCACGGCCTTATCAATGTTTCGCCAATAACTGCAGTACGCCACCCATGATGTTCCACAATGTCCAAAATATGCTTTTTGTATTTATTGAACACCGTAAATATACACTCGAGTTTTATTGTTAAGGAGGTGTACTTTTTGTAACGAGCCTCTGCCCCTTTATCCCGGTAAAACTCAATGGCGATGTCATCAGTATCAGAGTCAGAAGCAGAAGTAACCACTAGACGATTAGAGCATAGGGGTTAGACAATCGGAAGTTTAGACCGAGATGCACATGGGGTACTCGTCCTGAAAAGAAAATAAGATTAGTAAGTCCAACTATGATTGTGAGAGAAAAACACATTATGCTTGTTAACAACATGCACATAAAGTAGGGGACAAAAATATCAAATAGAGCACAACACCCCCTAAATTTAAGTGAAGATGCATGGTGCAAAGTTGTAACAAACAAAAATTTTAATTCATGGACATACTATTTAACAAACACCAACATGATCATGAAAAATTAACACACAACTACATAAATGAACAATGTGTCAATAATGAAACCAATCAATTTAAACATAACGGGCATACCCACACAAGTATATAAAATGCCGAGGAGAAACAATGTAAATGGATTGATCTATTAAAAATTCATTAAGGCATTTATTCAAACACATTGAACACAAGGGAAGAACATAACTAAATATCCCGAATTAGTGCACAAAATCAACTCCAACACAAGCAAACATGGTAATCCAATTAAACTTCGATAAATCATGTAATAATCGAATCAAAAGAATTTGTAAAAATAGTTGGAATACATATCTTGTAGAGGTTGAAACAACTCAAAAACACCTACAATGGAAGACCAAAAAGAGTAGAAATCAAATAGATCTAATATTCACCTATTAGTGTGGGTTGATTTGGAGAAATGTAAGAGAGATTGGTGATGGTGGAGAGAGGTTAAGTGTGTGGGGAGGGTGGTACGGTCGGCTATGAGAGGGGTTGTGATGTGAGAGATGAGAGAAAAAGGTAAAAGCCTTCAAAAGGGCACTAGGCGCTGGGCCTGGCGCTTTGGCGCCAGTCCAGCGCCCAATTAGCCAAGGTTCTGGTCGTGATGCTGGCTCTGCGTCATGCACCACTGATTTTTTTTTCGAAATTGAAATAACAAATATAGGGGCGCTACAGCGCCAGCACAGCGCCACCTCCAGAAGTTGAGCAAGGAGGGCGTTGTGTCGACGCCGTGGTGCCAAGAAAGTGTCACCTCCAGGAACGTAACTATTTTGGGCGCTAAGCTTGTGTTGTGGCTCCCAGCTCAGCTCCAAGGTTAGGGAGACACTATTTTGATAAAATCAAACAATTTTCACCCCCAACGGACGCATAAGCCCCGTGCAATCATTATGAAATCACACAAACACCAATCAACAATTTTTTGAAACACAATTCATTAATCAAAATGGATCAAACTAAATAATGAATTGAATTCATAGCACAAGCTAACGGTGACGGTGATGCGCTCGACCACTCCCTCTATTTGTTGTTTTGAAATCGTCCACTTTGATGAAAAATCACCCGGCAAATGGAGAACAACCTGAAATTATGTAAATACACCCAATTAGTCTTGCAAAAAAATCCAATCGTATGGCAACTAAAATTCTAAAAAAAATAAAAAGATAACTTTAGGGTGCCTCCTAGTAGCGCTAAATTTTACGACGTTAGCTAGACGCGTACTCATGAGCACTATTTGCCGGTAGCGGCAAACTCCCTTTACCTCACGTTCGAACTGTAGTAAAGCTTCAGTCATTGAACGTTGACTTTAAATATCTTCCCATTATCACTTCAAAGCTCCACCACTCCATATGGCCAAGTTTACACGACCTTGTACGATCCATACCACCGTAACTTTAACTTAATCGAAAATAGCTTGAGCTGCGAATTGTAGAGTAATACCAATTGTCCCGGCTCGAAAATTCTTTGCTCTATCATTTGATCATGCCACCTCTTCATTTGCTCTTTATACAACTTGGCGTTCTCATATGCATGGAAGCGAAATTCATCCAACTCTATCAATTCAAGTAATCATGCATCGCCGACAACTTTGATATTGAAATTTAACTTCGTTAATGCCCAATACGCCTTGTGCTCCATCTTAACCGGTAGATGACATGCCTTCACATAAACTAATCTATACGGAGACGTCCCAATTGGCGTTTTCGACGTCGTCCAATATGCCCACAGTGGTTCATCAAGGTGTAATGCCCAATTCTTATGATAAGAATTTACGCTCTTTTCTAAAATTTGTTTCACCTCCCAATTACTCACTTCAGCTTGGCCATTAGTTTGAGGATGATAGGCCAATGATGTCTTGTGTCGCATGCCGCACTTGCGGAGCACCATATCCAATGCTCTATTGCAAAAATGCATCCTTTCATCACTCACAAAAGCCCGAGGTGTCCCAAATCGACGAAAGATGTTCTTTTTCAAGAAATCAATAACACCTTTTGCATCATTCTTCGTCGTCGCCATGGCCTCGGCCCACTTCAAAACATAATCAATGGCACTAAGGATGTATTGTTTCCTATGAGACATTGGAAAAGGACCCATAAAATCAATCTCCATACATCAAACAATTCTACCTCTTGAAAAGTAGTTTAAGGAAATTCTTATCATTACAAAATATTTCCAGTTTGTTGACATTCGTTGCAAGTCTTCACATAGATGTATGTGTCTTTGAAAAAACTCGGCCAATAGAAGCCACTTTGAATCACCTTTGCCGCTGAACGTTGAACGTCAAAATGGCCACCGAACGGAGAAGAGTGGCATCCGTCTAAAATCCCCATAAACGCATCTTCGGGAACACATCGTCATACCAACCCATCATTGCACTACCGAAACAAATAAGGTTCATCCCTTAGATAATGATTTACATCACTCAAGAATTTCTTTTATGCGGATGGACTTAAATCAGGAGGCAAAACTCGACAAGTCAAGTAGTTCACGAAATATGAGAACCATGTTACATCTCGTTGAACATTCACTCTAAAAAGTTGCTCATCAGGAAAAATGTCGTAGACCGGCTTCTTAGTATCCGCCTCTTGTTGCGACAAACGTGAGAAGTGATCAGCCACTACATTTTCACTAACTTTCTCATCCTTGATCCGTGAATACTGTTACTTTAGAACCCACAATGCACGGTCGAATTTGTCACATGCGAACACTATAACCAACAGTTCTTTCTCAGTGGTTGTGTAGTTCTACTGAGCCGGATCCAATGTTTTGCTCGCATAATAAATAGCAGAAAAGAGTTTCTCTCTCCTTTGACCCAAAACAGCCCCTAGAGCGAATTCACTTGCATTGCACATTATTTTAAAATTGGACTCCTAATCAAGGACAACCATAATAGGCGCCGAAATCAATGTCATTTTCAAAATGTGAAAGGCCTTCATACACTCATCAGTCATCACAAAAGGAACATTTTTTTCAAGCAACCCACGTAAAGGTTTTGTGATTTTTTAGAAATCTCGAATAAAACGATGGTAGAACCCGACATGCCCTAAGAAGCTACGAATATCTTTGACAGTCTGAGGCACATAAAGTTTCTCAATTGTAACTATCTTTGCGCGATCCACCTCCAACCCCTTAGATGATAATCGATGACCAATAACAATCCCTTCACGGACCATAAAGTAAAAAAAAAATTCAATTCAACACCAAGTTAGTGTCTTGACATCTTTTCAACACTAAAGAAAGACTCTATAAACACAAGTCAGAACATGCCCCAAAAATCGAGAAATCATCCATGAAAACTTCCATTATATCTTCCACCATATCTGAGAAAATTGCCATCATACACCGTTAAAATGTCGTTGATGCATTGCAAAGACCAAAAGACATTCTTCGAAACACAAAAGTACCATATGGACAACTGAAAGTAGTCTTGTACTAATCCTATGGTGTTATAGCAATCTGATTATAAACTGAGTACCCATCAAATAAACAATAATAATCAAATCCAGCTAGTCTGTCAAGCATCTGATCAATAAATGGCAATGAGAAATGATCCTTTTGTACCGCCTTGTTCAGCTTTCGGTAGTCGATGCAAAAAAGCCATCCTGTCACCGTTCTCATCTGCAATGTCTCTCCTTCCTCATTCTGAACTACAGTCATACCCCATTTTTTAGGGACAACATGCACTGGTGAAACCCATGAACTATCGGAATGGTATATATGATTCCTACATTTAACCACTTTAAAATTTCTTTCTTCACCACTTCTTTCATTACTAGATTCAAGCGACTCTGAGGTTCCACAGATTGCTTATGCTATTCCTCCATTAAAACTTTACGCATACAAATTGATGGGCTAGTTTCTTTAATGTCCTTGATAGTCTACCCCAAAGCTGATTTATGCTCACGTAAAACACGAAGAAGCTTCTCTTCCTCCAACTTGGTCAAGAAAGAAAATATAATCACTGGATATGTTGACTTGTCCCCCAAGTATGAGTAACGCAAATGCTTAGGCAGAGGCTTCAATTTAAGACTTGGTTTAATGACTGCACTTTTAGGCTCAAGTTCTAACTGCTTAAATGGTTGATGGAATTTCACTGACTTCAAAGCTGCCAACTCTTCCACTGTTTCATGAAGTATACATTCACAAGTTTGTTTCATTCCATCCACAGTGTGCTTTATTCCCTCCATCTCTTTCTCATTCTTCTCAAGCCTTTGGGTATGATTAATATCCATAGTCTTCAAATATTGTTCAATGGCCTAGAAAGAGGGTTGTTTTCTGGTGGAATTTTTCGTTGTTGCATTTGGTTCCCAAAACCCGGTGGAGTTACTTGCAATGCATTATTTGGGTTTCCATACGACAAATTTAAGTTGGAATTGATTCCCTGATAATATCGTTGTGGAGCTGGAGGCCTTGGCCTAAATTTGTTCCCGTAATTTTGATAGTTCAGGTAATTCACTTCCTCATATTCCTTAATTTGAGGTGTTTGATCTAATGGGTTGGCCACCAAAGACATTTGATGCACAGGCTGATGATTTTATGGTTGTTGATTAGCCTGTCCTTGTTGAAGCTTAGCAATCTGATTGGACAAATTTGACAATCGAGCCATTATCGTTGTTTGCGTATCAACCTCAAACCTTTCTGGTGCCTTCTTTGATGATGTTTGTGCTCTTGGTTGCACAAAGGAATTCATATACATCATCTCAAGTAACTTACATGCATCGTCCTCACTTTTAGAGAGCAAGGTACATTTTGATGCCGCATCAACTAAAGTCCTAGTGTTCGGAGTCATACCAGAGTAGAAAATTTGCAATTGAGCCCATTTCTCTAATCCGTGCCCCATACACTAATTCAACAACTCTTTAAATCTTTCCCAAGCTTCGCCCAATGATTTTGTCTCATCTTGCCTGGAAGAGTTGATTTTCTGCTTTTGTTATGCCACCTTCACTAGAAGGAAAGAATTTTGAAAGAATCTTTCATTAATATCATCTAAAGAAGTAAGGCTTCCCTGATTAAGCCCGTGAAACCATGCCTTTGTTTTCCCCGCTAGCGTAAAAGGAAAAAGCCGCATCCTAATGTTTTTTTTTAAGATATGACTTATGCGAACTGTGTGGCACTTCTACAAGAACATTTCCACATGTGCTACTGGATCTTCATTAGGAAAACCATTGAAAAGACTATATTGAACCAAATTAATCGATCTCGGTTTGAGCTCAAATGGACGATTGTTCACCGAAACCCTCATCACGCCATTATAAGTTACTTGAACATCCAGCTTGAAGTAATCCCGAAGATGTTGTTGCCTCTACTCTTGTCCTTGGTTCGCAGCCATATTATTAGCCTCTTATTGTTGCTCATGTGTATAATTCAGGAAAGTAAATCAAGCTCGGAATCATTATCTTCCACTTCAATCTCTTCTTCGTTTTGCATAGACACAAAACCTGAAACAAAAGTGAAGAGAAGATCAAGTGTAGATTGTTATTGAAATTAAACAAAAAGAATTAAAAAATATTGCTAAAAGAAATAAAAATACTAAACGAACTATCCTATTCAAACTAAAATTAGCTACCATCCCCAGCAACGGCGCCGAAAACATGACAGCAATCGCAAGTGTACGGCAAACGTCAAAGTAATTGTGGCACCAACTCAAGTTGGTCTCGGGAATATTGTATCCACAAGGATGGTTATGTGCTAAAATTTAGTCTAATTAAGAAATAGAGTTAGGCACTTAAAAGTTGGGTTTTGTAAAAATAATTATTAATTAATTTAAACTAACTAATTGCAAGTAATTAAAATTAGGTCTTAAGCTACGGAGAGAATATCCTAGGAAATCTAATTCACCCAAATTGTATCCTTCGAATCCAATATAAAGTCTCCCAATTCATGCAATGATAGGTGAATTTTCTACAATTCACTCCATCCCGAGGTCTCGGTGATTGAGGTTCTAACATCTTACTCGAATTCCGTCGGTCAGCGTGAATAGCGTAAGTGAGATATTGCATCAAAAACCAAATTCAATCGCCTCCCTAGTTAATAACCATCGGTCGATGCGTCATATGTTCTAAGGTTGTATTTCTCCTAATCCAGATTCAAAAGTCCCAATGGTCATGGTGACTCTCAAACCCTTAAATCTACACCTACTTGATCAAGGTAAGTTTAGCATAGCACACAAGAACACACAAATCAAAATATTGAATTGAAAAAACAAGTATAATCGCATTGAAATCAAAAGAATCTAATTTAGGATCCAAAAATCTCTAGAACAAAAGAGATTACCCCATAAGTGGGTTCAATTCAACATAATTCTTGATAAGAAAGTAAGAAAACATGAAATCAAACCTACAATGAATATAGAATCTAAGATTTTTTATCACTCTTCTTCAACCTTTCTATGTTCTTCTTGGTCTCCAAAAGAAAAGACGATTCTCCTTATCTCTCTTAACTATATATATGAGGTATTTTGGTCCAACTTAAATAAGTTTAAAACCCTAAAAATATGCAAAACTCGGATTTACTGGTTATGGTGTTGTTGCGGGGCTATGGCGCCCACATAGTGCCCATAATATGCAACGAAACTCAACCTGGCGCTATGGTGGCGTTGTGGTGCCCGCACATCGCCAGGATATCTTACACTCCCTGGATTTGGTGCTGTGGCGGTGCCATGTCCAGCAGCTTTATTTTTCTTCTTCATTTCTTCGTGTTACACGCTTGTCGTCTGGTCACATTTTCCCTTTAACCTAATACACCCAAAATACACTAAATAAGCCTCGAATCATCAATTATTTTATTAAATGATTAACTAAATCCTACTTAAGACACTCAAAATCATGTTTCGTATTAGTAACCATTACCAATTGCATCATATGCAACTCTTATGTTCTTTATGAGACCTAGACATCATATGTCACAACATGTTACGTCCCATCTATGCCTAAAGCCCAAAACACCTTGCGAAGACAGAACCATAATAATGTGATCGAGGCCTAGACAAGTGCTTAAAATGAGTGGGCATTAACTTAAAATTCTAATCGAGGGATTTTTATCAATTTGTATGATCCATGTAGTGTTTTTACAATGATTAATTCTAACATCTATTTAATTATGGAATATCATATATACCCAATATGCATAGAATAAAGATCATTTATATAAAACAAGAATATACATCTTCATATATCAACAAGGCATCATAAAACAAATCAAGAAAATCAAATACCTTAAAAAATTTCAAGTGCATGAAAGATTATATTTTCATTAATCTCATCAATTAAATATATCGCAATATAATTTTTATCGGACTCTATTTAATTAAGACCCCTTTTAATTAAATATTTTAATTAATATTAATAACAGTCCTACTAATTTAAATTAATTTTAATTCAATAAAAACACCTTCAAACTAAATTAGTTCAATCCAATTAATGAACAATAACCAACAACAACAACAACAACAACAACAACATAGCCTCAGTCCCAAATTAACTGGGTCGGCTACATGGATCAAGTTTTTCCATTGTGCTCAATTAAGTGCAATTGATGGTGAGCTTTTCAAACCATTCAAATCCCTCCTAATTAGTGCATCCCATGTTACCTTTGGTCTGCCCCTACCGCATAAAATTTCTACAGTTTCTATTGAGTCGAGTTTTCTAGTTGCGGCATTTGTAGGCCGTCTTTGTAGGTGACCAAACCACCACAACTGCCCTTCCTTAATCTTTGTATCAATTGATGCTATTCCTACTTGTTTTTGAATTTCTATATTTCTTATTCTATCTTTACGAGTTTTACCACACATCCACCTAAGCATCCTCATTTCTGCTACATTCATTTTATGTAATTGTTGTTGTTTTACCGCCCAACATTCACTTCCATAGAGCATAGCTGGCCTAATTGCGGCCCTATAAAATTTTCCTTTTAACTTGGTTGGAATATTTTGATCACAAATCACCCATGTTGTACTCCGCCATTTCTTTCAATTAATATATATAACTCAATTAATAGAAATAGAGTTGTAATCATATTACAACTTGGAATGGATAGCCTATATGGCTAAGTCATTCCAATGAGTCGGAGGATGAGGGATCGAGTCCTACTATCAACAAAAGGCTACCTATTTATTATATTTTTGTAATCATATTACAAATAAATGCTTTTAATTTTATTTTTTAATCATGTTACAAGTTGAATTGCTAGCTAGGATAGCTAAAGCATTCCAAACAAAGTTGAATGGTTAGGGATCGAATCCTATCTTAGCCAAGATCTTTTTACTTTGTTTATCAATATCATGGCTTTCATATCCCATAAAACCACCAACATATAAAATTACACAAGTTTATGTACATAAATAGTGAGATCTTATCCGCCAAATTTGATGCGCACCCATTTTGTGCATGTATGTGCGTGACGGTGCGACTACTTCAAGCCGATACTTTCCCACTTTTGCATATAGATTAATTCTATTAAACGCAAAGATGCAACCATATATAAATTATTATGTTTGAATTATATATATCATGTATATCAAAAAATAAGGGAACATTACAATTTAATTAAATCATGCCTACTGGCTCTGATACCACTGTTGGGTTTTGGGGATCATGCGTAGCGGAAGTTTTCGAAAGCTTTTTTGAACATCCCCAAACCAAGATCCTATTGATTCCATAAATTGATGTGCCAATAAAAAATCGTACCTTAGCAAGAATAACCCCATGTTTTCCTTGTTTGTGTTGATCGATTCCTTTAAGTCGCTGACACGAACGTCCTCTATCAGAAATCCACACACGAATGGACGATCACAATCTGGAGTGCTAACCCCAAAAATCTTAGGACAAAAATTCTCACAAAAACCCTCTAGGAAAAATCTCTCTTGGGAATTCTCTACAACAACTGTGACCCCAATGAATTATTTATAGTACACTAGTTCGAGTTGTGAAAGAACCTCATCTCCTAGTCACACTCCAAATAGAGTCCTAGATAAAGTCCAACACTAAAAAGGATAGAGCCATAGATCATCTAAAATTACTAATCCAATAGGAGTTGTAATTTATCTAAAACTCATACTATAATTCCAATTAGAGTCCTATTAAAAATAAGATTTAATAAGAGACGATTTCTTGTCACACTAGAAATGTATGAGAATCTTGAATCCTAGTCAAACTAGGACATTTAATGAGAATCTTCAAAATGAATTTTGAAATATAAGATTCAATAACCCATATAATATTAAACCGCGCAAATCCGTTCTTTGCGTGTTACCCAATAGGTTCATACAACGTTGGCAGTGAACCAAAACCATTTTGGTATACAAGTCATAAGTGGTCTTTAGCAAGGCATTATGACTACCCAAGTAGCATGAAGATTAATAAATTGATGCAACCTAATAAATAGTGTATATCATATCCCTTTGTCACGCGATATCTTTTGATTGAACATAAGACATGGAATGTCGCCTTTATAGTTCAATCTACTAGTCTCAATCTCCGACTAGACTGAAATTGTCAAGTGACATTGATCCAATCAATTCACTAGGCATGGCCATTTAGCGGTCAAACATATCGAGGGGCCCAATAGATATCTCTCCCTAAAAGAGAAGGACAAATTCCATCTAGATCACAATCAAAATCTTTATAATCATCCAGTTAAAGACAACGTTTGATTGTGTCAAATCATTGTGCCCATGATATTGGACTAAATGATATAACTCTCATGAGAACCACTTACGGCATTGACCATGTAGTGTTCTCATAGCTGGTCGATCTAGCATATGTTTCCAACAAATACCCATTATCTTGATCCGTATCCGCGTACGCATAATCATCACATGATTATCAATCAAGACTCATACTAGTCTTAATTTATTATTTTCCCCACAATAATAACTAACTAGGGACATTTATAATAATATAATAATTATCTATGGATATTATTATCAAAGAAACATGCATCTACTTATAATAGTTAAAAAATGTTTACAGAAATGGCTTAGTGCACATACCCCAAAAATATTGATATATTCGAGGACTCGAGAGGATCCTCAAATAGACGTTATAAACCTTGAGGGAGCATCGACTCTACGCCAAGTTCAGCAAATGTGAGTTTTGGCTGTTAGAAGTCAGCTTTTTGGACATGTTATTGGAGCGACAGGCATTGTTGTAGATACAGCTAAGATTCAGGCTATTATGGATTAGCCTACGCCGATGTTAGCTATGGAGATCATGAGTTTTCTGAGGTTAGAAAGATATTAACATAGATTTGTGAAGGATTTGTCAAATATCACTTCACTGATAATCAGATTGACTCAGTTTGATTGGTCTGAGGAATGCAATGAGGCATTTGCTCAAATAGAGATTTTTGACTACCGAACCAGTGTTGATATTACCAAAGGCTGGACTGGGATTCCTGGTATATCCAAATGCTTCTCATACGGATCTAGGTTATGTGTTGATGCAGGATAAAGGCACGGTGGCTTATGCATCTAGACAACTGAAGTTACATGAGAAGAATTATTTCACTCACGATTTAGAGTTAGCAATGGTAGTATTTGCTTTGAAGGTATGGAGACATCATCTGTATGGAGAGAGGTTCGCACTCTATGTCGACCATAAGAGTTTGAAATGCCTCTTCACACAGAAAGAGCTAACATAAGACAACGCAGATGGTTAGAGTTTCTGAAGGACTAAGACTTTTCTCTAGAGTATCACCTAAGAAAAGCTAACGTAGTTGCTGATGCGCTGAGTAGAATACGAACTGGTGGTGCTGAGATTGTTATATATCATATGATGCATGAGTATGGATTACTTGAGGCAGCGACGATGATGACTCAGTCAGATATTCCTATAGACACTCGGATGATGATTTGTGCACAGATAAGGCTTCAGACAGTATCTACACAAATAGTGTTAGAAGGTCAAATAGCTGATATTCTATATCCAAGGTTTAGTGAGTTAGCCTAGAGTACTTATTGTACTGACTGGACTGAGATGACAGATCAGTGTCTAAGATTTAGAAGCAGATAGTGGATACCGACAGTAGCAGAGCTGAGAGATGAGATTCTTCAGGATTCACACCGTTCTCGGTTCACTGTTCATCAGGTAGGATCAAAATGTACCATGACATGAAAAGGCATGTTTGGTGGCCTAGGATGAAAGTGGACGTATCAAAGTTTATTAGAGACTATAGGATCTACCAGCAGGTGAAGGCAAAACATCGTAGACTTGGAGGATTATTACAGTCATTTCCCTTTCCACGATGAAAGTGGGAAGACATAACCATGGATTTTGTTAGAGGGCTGCCGAGAACTTCCCATCGACACTATTCTATTTGGATGATTATGGATAGACCGACAAAACTTGTCCATTTTATACCAATTGCAGCTCATTACACATTTGACCAGCTGAGTGTATTATTCGAAAGGGAGATTATTAGGCTGCATGGGGTGCCATTGACTATCACATTAGATAGAGATGTTATGTATATGTCCATGATGTGGGGAAGTATGCAAGATCAGTATGTTACGCGCCTACAGTTTAGCACAGCCTTTCACCCTCAGACTGATGGATAGACTAAGAGGTTGATTCTCACTCTCGAGTATATGCTCAGGGCTTGTGTACTTGAGTTAGGCGAATCATGGGAGAAATACCTACCTTTGTGTGAGTTTGTATACAACAACAGTTTTCTGGCTAGCATTGAGATGACGCCATTTGAGGCTTTATATGGCAGATTGTGTTGCTCACTATCTTGTTAGGCTGAGCCAGAGGACCAAGACATTATACGGCCTGAAATTGTTATTGACCACACAAAGAAAGTATGACAGATTCGCTAAAGGCTTAAAGGAGCCTAGGAGAGGCAAAAGAATTATGCAGACACATATTCCAGCGATCTCAACTATGACGAGGGAGCCTTAATGTATCTAAAGATTTCTCCTTAGAAGGGTCTTCACATATTTGGTTTGAAAGGCAAGTTAGCACCGAGATTCATCGAGCCTTTCAAGATTAAGAAACGGGTCGAAAAGGTCGCTTATAAGTTGGATTTACCTCCACAGTTGTCAGGGATTCATCCAGTGTTTAATATTTCTATGCTTTGCCTAGCCAAGTCAAAGGCAAGCGAGAGATCGATATTGGGCTTGAGTCAGATTGACTTAAGTGAGGACATATCATATGAGGAGCAGCTAGTACAGAATCTAGATTGTAGGTACAATAGTTGAGATGCAAGTTTATCCTTAAAGTGTTGGTTAAGTGGCGGTTCCATGGAGACTCGGAACTCTCTTAGGAATAGGAAGACTATATGCGCGATAGTTTCCATACCTCTTCGAGTCAAGTATAACTTTAGGTTAAGCAAAATCTCGAGGATAAGATTTCCATTAGTTGGGAAGAATTGCCACGACCCAAATCTCTAAATTGACTTTAATCTTTTAATCATGATCAAATAACCTGTGACACGAGACCTGCTTCGATATACGTCTCGCGACAGAGGCTAGATTACCGAGATAAATGTTATATTTGTAATGATGAATGTTTAGTGTATTGTATATGTGTAGATTACTAAGTCATTCTTACTTGTGAATAGGTATCGAGACGTGTATGAAAACATGCCTCGAGTTGCGTGTCAGCTTGAGACCGAGGTATAGACCAATATGATGAGTTGGTATAAGCTTTATATTGCTTTTATAAGTGATATAAGTGGGGCTATGGTTGATTAAGTATCAAATGCATTTAAGTTAGTAAGTTTAAACAATAGCTACTTGATAATTCTCGAGACACGTAATGACCTATCTAAACACCAATCGAGCCACTTATCAGTGTCATTTGGCATGAGTTAGTGGGACATGTGTTAATAGATGTACTATTAGATAGGTCTTAAGATAAGTGTGCACATTAGGATCAATGGCTATCAATCAACCATATCAAATTCATGATATAAAGCTTTTGTTCAACTCAAGCAACTTAAATTTTTCATTTCAATTGCTTAAGAGAAAAAGGAAACTTGCTAGAGAAGGAGGAGTTGCTTGAGAAAAAGAAGATCAGCAAAAACTTAGTGATTTAGTGAAGGAGTGATCAAGTATAGCTAGTGTTTATCAAGTTTGGTAACTTCTCTACACCATAGATTTAGCTAAATTCAATGAATTCATGAATTTGATGCTGACAATTGTTGTTTTATGTTATGATTCATTTCATGGAACTCTAGTAATGTGAATGGATGTTGCTTAGGCATTAACATGGCCTATGCGTAGAGAAAACTCGGAATTCTGATTGTAGAATTCTGGACTTTACCGCACATAACACGCTACGCAGATCAACTGGTAAGCTAATTTGGATTAGCGCACTATATAAGGATTGGTAGCGCGCTAATGAAGCTAACCCCAGACATTACGCACTAGGTCATGACAGCATAAAAATTGCAATTTTCAAAAAATCCTTAAACACTATAAAAGAGTCTAATACCCTAAGTAAAGGTCCAAACACACTCAAAAAGATATAATATGATATCAGGAACCTAAAGAAATATTATGGAGATTCAAGTACGAGTTTCGAAGTGTCGGGTGGTCGGAGTAATATAGGAAATTGCGTGGATTGTAAGTAAATTGATTGAGATATTTCTTTACATTTCATTCCTATTCATATGTTCATTTCCAGTCATTTGGATTGAATTGCTTTTGTACTCCATATGTCATGACTTGTTCTTTTTCATTACATGAGGTTGCTTTCATGGTATAGTTTGTTGATAAAATGATTTCATTGACTCCAATTCATGTGTAATGCAATTATTGATTGTTAATACAGTGGTTAGTGAAATGGCATTCTATTAGGTAGGTGTTACATAGTATTGTAATCTATTTCCTTTGTGTATTAGTATGCAATGGTTTTGTTGGATTCTATTACTATGTTATTCTTGAATATGAAAGTAGTTCTTGTGTCTAGGACCACTTTGTGATAGATACCCGGCGAACATATGGGGGTCACTAGACTTTCTAGGGTGATCTGGATTTCTTCACTATCTTGTGCACCATACGGGAAATGAGACTCGGGGTTGTTGGCAAGCATAACTTGTGCAGCACACAGGGTATGGGATAGGTTGTTGGAAAGTATATATCGCAGGTGACTGGCACCAGCGAAAGGTTATTAAATCAAGAGCACTGCTTAGACTTTCACATTAATGTAGAGCTCATCTCTAACCTCATATAGTAGAAAAACTGATGTGATGAAGATCATGGCCGACGGACCCTAGATCATTACTACTTAGCCATGTGTCAGTTTCATGTTGTTTAGCGGAAGTATCTTTTTGCATGTTCTCTTTACAATATAGTTGTTATTATTACGCTTTTTGCATAATTGGGAATGTGAACAAATGTTTCTCAGTATTACTTTCTACTTTCTTATATTTACTGTCTAGTTTGTGATGATGGTTATAGATCCATAGAGTAGTAGACCAGGCAAAGAGAAAATTGGCGATTACCTCTGAGCCACTGGAGCACTGCCACACCCGATTTTATAGGTTTGAGTTTTTGATGTATTACTTTTATATGTATATGATATACTTTTCGGGTTGTGTATTATGGGTTGACTGAGTAGTACATTGACCAGACACATGATATTATATATCGTCGTTTCATAATATATATGCATATGATCTTTATTCCCTGATTTTTTTCACAATTGTTAGGACTCAAGTTATAAGCTTTCGTTAGATTGTTAAGACTTTCGCTGAATAAACTTTTAATTAAACAAAATTTTAATTAACTCTGATTTATGAATTGACATAGGATAAGTATAGGTTTGTGTTCATTTAAAAAAATTAATAAGTAGGTAAATGATTTTGGATAGTTTGACTAGTTCCTTATTAGGTCCTATATGGTGAGATTAGTGCTTAATAACAGGATTAAGCCTGGCCGAGAAGGGGTTGTCACACCACCACTGAGCGACTGATTTCTAAACTGGATAGCAATCTTGTTCAATCATCAACTTCTTCGCAAAACCTCCTAAAACACTTGGGGGGCCTCAACATAAGTCTTACACCATTAACAACCCATCAAAAAATAGCAATTGTCTACAAGACAACAACTCTATTCAATCCTCAACTTCATCACAAAACTTCCCAAAACACTTACGAGGGTCTCAATAGATGTCTTAAAGGATTAACAACCCATCATAAACAATAATAGTCCACAATCGAATCACTAATTCATTGAATCCATCAAGAAGGGAGAAAATTTAATAAATTCTTACCCAATAAATCCCAAATCCAAGTAACTGTCCCTCGAACTCAGCTAATTAATTCACATTCTTTTACCTTCCTTCGACTCCTCCAACAATTTGAGATCAAACCATCTATTCTCCTAAAATCAATCGATGGAACAGTGAGGATAAACTCAACTGTTTTGATTCATATATGTATATATATATATATATTCCTTGAGATTCGCATCACGCGATCTTGAGGCTGATCAAATGGAAAAGAAATTAAGGTGGCACCAGTTACTAACGTAACACATATCACTACACTCGCATGCATTTTGAGGTCCTTCAACGATCCACATTAACTTGATCTAAATCAAAGGTTTTATATTTTATATATATTTATATATATTAACTGTACATACACCTACGCATTTGGCGCCCA
The DNA here is from genome assembly GCA_039657365.1 of Stephania yunnanensis. Taxonomy (NCBI): domain Eukaryota; kingdom Viridiplantae; phylum Streptophyta; class Magnoliopsida; order Ranunculales; family Menispermaceae; genus Stephania; species Stephania yunnanensis. Next base: position 23,372,012 of record CM077589.1, on the reverse strand, counting down.
TAAACCCACACAAGCGCCAACGAGGAAACTTGGGCGTGCATACTACTTACGCCTCCCACGTGTCATTAGACACACCCAACAATTTATTATCTATTTTCCAATTATAGACTTTACATTAATTTCCATTAATAACCTATAATCAGTTCAATTATTTTTTCCATGCCAAACAAACATAATACAATCGCACCATCGCATCCACATGCTAATGGAGATAAGTCGGACTTAATTACAAGCCTAACTCAGGTTAATGAGGATTCAGATTAACATTAATAACCAATTTAAAGTAACTAGTTGTTACAGAAAAAGTTGCCAGATTCATGGAAAACACTTTTGATGATAAACACCAAAAAAGGAAGATAGCTTGACATAGTATGCTTCCTTCATTTTAGTCAATGCATCGATTCAAGTATAAAAGACTAGAATTGTATAATGCATTTCTTGTTTTGGAAGGAGAAGACTGGAGTCGAGCGAATCCAGGATTTTTGATAGCCCTGGGCTATAAATATTTTTTAAATTATTATTTTTATATATTATTATGTATACTTTAAATAAATTATACCACAATATATATATATATATATATGCATCCATGACAAACATAAAATTAGCATGGTTATTGCATAAATTAAGTCACAAACTATTAAGCAAAGAAAAAAAATATTTGAACACAAACAATTGTAATAGATCAAATCGAAACCAAATCAATAGATAATGAGTTCAACTGAAGTACCTTAAATTAAAATTGTTGTCTACTTGTCACAAACATGACGCGATCATTGAAAAGTGTATTAGCTGCAAACACAAACAATATAGAATCAAATATAAATTATATTGTTGGGTAAAGAATAAAAATAATACTTAAATAATAAATTATATAAAAATTAGAATATGAAGAAAAATAACTTATTTAAGTTGTGCCCTCCTTTGCTTTAAAGAATCGAATTCATCAATTACTTCATCTATATCGATATTTTGAGTGAATTCTCGTTCGATATGAATGATCATAGTATTTGTCAAGAATTCTTCTTCCTTTCTATTCGTAAATCAGTCTTTATACAATTCATAGCTGAAAATGCTCGCTCTGTTGATGTCGTTGATACAGGTTGAGTCAAAATAAGATGAATCAGTCTCTCAACCAAGTTGTAGTGATGCGACTTATTTTGTCGAGTTAATATCTCCGATAACTCAGAAGTTGAATATAAATTCTGAAAACACTTATGGTGAAATATATCAACCTCGTAATGCTCCAATTGACATCTCAAATGATGCATTTCTTGATCATTAAAATCAGCAGGATAGAACTTCTTGCAAGAATACATATTTGATCAACATCAAATAATTTGAACTGATCATTTGGTTGGAAAGCACAACTCAACTTAAGGATTTCCAATGCATCATCATTGAATATGTAACTCAACTCTTCCAATTGATAGACAATCATGGAATTGAACATATCAAAGTGGTAATGATGCTCAACTTCGATGAGACTTTTTTACTAGCAAGAATGACCTGTGCCCTCTTTGTACCAAGCATTCATATATGGTGTTTCGATTTCATACTCTATGCAAATCAAATTCATACACATCAAAAGGTGATCAAAGCTTTCATTTCGTAATTTTGGAAGTACTTTTGTTATGAATCTATTGCATTCAGAATATCTAGAGTTTTTTCTTGCATGTTTCAACAAAGCATATATGTAATTCTCATGATTCTATGCATTACATGCAACATGAATACGAAATCAAAAGTTTCCATCATCATTAAAACACCTTTTGCTTCACCACGAATATCATCAGTAGATCCATCACTAACCATTTTTAAGCACTTGCATCGTTGCCCAATACATATCAATCACACTGCAAATAGAATCAAAATGAGAGCTCCACCGTATGTTCTCATGCTCGTTGTAAACTTCCAATTTGATTAGCTCTTTTACCAGTTTCACTTTCACCACTAGCTACTTTACGTGCAATCTTTACAGCTTGAAAGGCTTGCAACTCAGTAAGGTATTTTGGAGAAGAACCTATAAGGTTAACAATAGAAGACAACGTTGAAAATAGTAACCAAATCGACGATTCCTTTTTAGAAGTTGCAACTAATGCCAGTTGTAGTCGATGAGCAAAACAATGCACATAATATGCATATGGACAGTCTTTGAGAAATAAACCTTGCAACCCATTCCATGGCCTACGCATGTTACTAGCACCGTCATATTTTTGACCGTGCAAGTCATCTATAAGTAATTTATACCGAGCAAGAGAGTTACATACACTTTCCTTAAGTGTTGAATCAGCAGTGTTTTCAACTTGGACAATATCAAAAAGACACTCTTTAATTTAGCCTTGACCATCCACGAATCTCAACACAATTGTCATTTCTTCTTTGCCTACTGTATCCTTGGCTTCATCAACTAATAGACAAAACTTTTTATCTCCAATTTCTTCACGAAAGTTTTCTTTCACCATGTTAGCCATAATATGCAAAATCTCTTTTTAAATATTTGGTGAGGTGTATTTTGAATTCTCTGGAGCATTATCGAGTATAACATCCTCAATGTTAACATTTAATCTACCCATAAGCTTCAACATTTCTATGGGATTTCCTCGATTTTCTGAAGTTGAACCTTCACGATGACCTCTAAATGTGCATCCTTGTAAACTAAGCCATTGAACAGCCTCACTTGTAATCTTAAGCCGCAACTAATTTTTTCGAACATCCTCTGAAGTTTGTGCATTTATCACCATATCAATGTGTCGAGTAACATTCAACAAATTCTCAACAGATTGTACTGAGTTTCTATGCGGCGAATTGATACTTCCCATATATATCAAGAATGGACAATTAACCCTTTGATTAACTCTTTTCCAATTTTTAAGTCCTTCATTAGTTAATGTGCAGTGAGGTGTATTACCATTTTCAAAAAGGTAACACGAGAAACAAAATGAGAATACTCCAACCATTGAAATTCTCCAAACCATTTTGGTTGAAAGCGACAATATCGATTTCCGAATAGAGTTCGTGGGTATTCTGGCAACCCAGGTTGATAAGAGCCCATCTTTATATATGCTCGTCTAATTTCATCTCGCACATTGAAGGAATATTGTCATATTGGAGTACGTAAGCCTGGATCTCTTTCAAGAGAATTATCATCAATATCAACTTCTCGAGTTGGAGATTTTAAGGGTCTCGCTTCCTCACGAGATGAAGCCTCAACAACTGATGGAGAAAGATTGTCAACCTTCGATGCCTCCCCACTTGATTTAAAAAATGAAAAACTTGTCTTCGTTCTTTTGTTACCACGACGGTCTATAGAGTTTAGCCCAAAGCTAGTATGATATCCTTAAAAGAAAAAATGTCTCCTTAAATATTAAAGTCATGAAAACTTTCTTTTTATTCTCCTAATTCAATCAATGTAAATAGTACATGATCAAAGATATAAAAAAAAACATGTGAAACATAAAAATAAAATAAAAATGGATTAACGTTGCTAATTTATATACATAATAAATTAATTTTTTGTATTAATTATACATTTTTATCATAACTTTTGAAAAAATCGGATTCGATGCATTGTTAAGTTTGTACTTAACGAATTAAACTTATATCGGTACAAAATCTACTTTAAACTTCAGCATCTCAATCACCCTTTTTTATCAATTTTTATCTTAATGTATATATAAACCTACTTCAAACTAGTTTTGCAATATATATATATATATATATATATATATATATATATATATTATAACATTATATACAACATATATACTCTTTTATTTAATATATATATAATATATACGCTACTGTTGGAATATTTATGACTTTCTAATGTGTGTGTGTGTGTGTTTGTGTCAATGACATTATAATGTGTTTGATTTATGTGAAGGTAGCCAGGTAGGAGAAGTGAAAATAAGGCTATTTGACATTTAATGGATTATCTGAAAATAACCGATTATTTTAACAATTATCTTTTTTAAATGGTCAAATAACACTAGTGGAACTATAAATAACTTTGTTGTATGTAGGTACTACTTTTAATTACTTCCATAGGAGACTTCTCTTCCTCTAGCCAAACATTTGATAAGGAAAATAATTGAGACTTGTTGATGATGATTTATTCTTTTTGTGTGATATGTTATTGCAAATAAGCTATGTTGTCAAAAATATGAGATTTTTGACAACATAGTTATACAATCGATCTCTTTCTTATAAAAAAAAAAAACCCAACTAACAAAACATCAAAAACCAACAAGTTAAGAAAAATTAAGAACTAGCATACATCTTTGCTCAATGATTTTCACATTAAAAAAATATCCCTTCAAAAAAAGACAAACAAAAAAATCTATGAACCAACACACCTCTTTGCTTGCACTATGTAAGAGAACCGTCGATCTATCCTCGTAATATAGTGCATGAAAAAAATTAAATGTGGAGCAATGAAATTAATCCCAAAGAGATGGATTAGTTTCTTCAAACACAAAAAAGAATAGAGGTAGAAGACACAAGACAATAGAATTTGAAAAGACATTGCTCCAAAAAACTTCGAAAAATGTAAAGAACTTACATTCGGTGAGTGTGTGAATGCCGCAAATGTGCCGAGAAAGTGTCGAGAGTTTTTTTTTTCATTTTTTTTGTAGTGCGCACGTTTTGGCAGTATGTGCCGTTGCTAAATTCTTTTGTTGTCAATGGGTAGGGTTTAACCATTTGAGAGATTTTTTGGGGTGGACTCAATTGCACTTTTGGGCTTAAATACAAGTTTAAAAAAAAAAAAAAAAATTTGGGGGCAAGGCCAACGTAGATACGCCCCTAACTAGAGTTACTACATGCATTAAATGACCAACCCGAACAATCACAGACTATCCGCAAATGCATCCATATCTTTCTTTCATTTTTTTTTTTGATAAATTGGAGGCAATACTTCTTTTGTATCCACCAAAGTTTGAACCCGCATCCATATCTTTTTCAAGGTCACGCTAGGAGTTTTCAAGGTCACGCTAGGAGTTTTTAGTAACCAGAATGTCGCATTGCATGTGCTCTTCCAAGGATCAGAACATACATGGATGGCATTAATCTTGACTTCTACCTCCTGTTTTGATAGTCTAAATAATGTTAGTTGTCTATCGAGGTCTTTTGAGCTATTGAGTTATTGGAGACAATTTCCTAATTATGTGGTGATTACTGACTTTAGAATGAATCTTTTCAAAGCTATGTATACTTACAAGTTGTTCTTGAGACGAGCTTCTCTAATTCTTGTTTATATTTGTTTTCTTTCGTTTTGAGTGCCACTTAGTGTTATTCAGCAGGTTCTGCTGGCCAATGGAACTAAAAGAGATATGAGTTCTTAGCGTCCCTGGAGAAATATGTATCTTTAAATCTATTTACAAGTTTCCTTTGTTAATCAAATAAGTAGTATCGTGGTGGACTTCTATTTTATATTTTTCGCATATCATGTGCTCTACTATGTTGAAATTAATTTTATGTGCATGTAAACCTTTCTTTTACATGAGGTTGAGGTTTATGTTGTCTATCTCTTAGTTGTGTTGCTCATTTCATTGTACTTTTTCAAGGTTTGAATGGGATACACCTGCTAAAGAATTTGTTTGGTGGATATCTAAGTACCAGTGAAATAATGCCATGGAAGTCATTGAACTGATGCATCTATCATGGACCCATGGTAGACTTAAGTTTTTGGTGGGCTATTTTTGTGTTAGAAATTCTTGAAATGTTAGGCCCATTCTTTTGTGTGTAATGTATTGGGTAGTGGGATGCAAAGATCTTCCACCTTATTCGTTTGAAATTCTGATATATATATATACTAGTTTCAAGACGTGCTACGCACGATTCTCCTGCTCGCTTCATTCGCGGGAATTAATTTCTAAGAATTTATTAAGAAAATTTAAAGTTGTAATTAAAATTTAAAAATTAGAAATACAAGTACCTTTTTTAGCTTATCAATATTCTCTACTGTGATTGAGATAAAAAAAAAAAAAGTATATTGGATTGATGAGAATGAGTTCATGATTGATTTGGAGATAAAAAAAAAACGTGTAGTGGATTGATAAGGAGTTAGAGTTTGATTTGGATACAAAAGAAAATGTTGATTTGAGATAAAAAAAAGTATGGGCAAATAGGTAAATTTCATTATCTCTCAAAAATTCGTGATTCGTGGTTTTATATATATATGATAGATATATATACAAATATATACTTCTCCTATCAAAAAAAAAAGAAACAAAAAAAAACATTTGTTAACTTTTTTACCATTATTTTAACTTTTTATTTTTTTAACTTACTTTACTTTCTTACTATTTTCCTTACTTTTATTACTGTTTATTGTTTTTTTTGACTTTTTTTGACTTTTTTAGATTTTATTTTTTTTAATTATTTTTAAATATTACCGATAGCATATGCTATCACTAATTTCTCGTTAAACAACAAAGTGAAGAGAATTTTGCTAGATTCTCGTCAGTCAATTGAAGACAGACCTGCAAGTGAAAGTTTGTCCCTATTCAGCGACAAACTTGTAGTCTGTCACTAATTTCCATCTGCGACAAAGTCTTTTGCGACATACCAATTCTGATGCAACTCTTATCGCTGTCCTTTTTGCGACAAAAAAAGTACAAAATCAGCTACTGATTGGTCTGTAGCTATCCCTTTGTATTTTTAAATTGTCATTAGACAGCAGCAAAACCTTGTTATTAGACAGCAGCAATACCTTATTCTAAATTTTGCTGGATTTGCTAAAAAGATCTTTATAATGGTACCCACAAATTATCGAATTCATGCAATTGATGATATATCACTTAGTAATCTTTTAACTACCTATTTCAATATGCAAGTCTACCTCTATTTCTTCAAGATTCCTTCAATTTTTATTCTTATGTAGAATTGATAAAAAAATATTTTTTCTATTAAAAAAAACTAAGCAGGTCAAATAATTCCTTTTATTTTTATTTTTTTCACAATAACTACAAAACGTTGATTCCTAGATGAAAACAAAACAATTTGATGAAGTTTTATCTCATCCCCATATCAGAGTAGACATGCAAACTTTTAAGCACATGACAAACGTCATATTTGTCCTTATCATTCTCCACATCCATTTTTTTCTTTGAACCACCACATCTGTACTTTTACTTAAACTAAAGAATTCGTTAAGATGATCATAGGTGAATTCAGAAAATCTTGTTAGGAAGCGAACTTTCACCTAATTTTTTTTCAAACAAATAATTATATTAGTAAAGAAAAAAGTAGTACGATAAACTAATAATCAAAAATAATTTACAACGTAAATTAAAAATATCGCTAAATTTTATGTGAAGGGAGTTGAATCCTAAGATTTTCCATGCATGTTTTGTAAATTAAAAATACCAATTTCTTATGAGACACATACGAAACAAGCAAACTTCACAATGTGTAAACATTAATCTCACAATATAATTTTTTCATTAATTGTAGAAATTCTAACTCATCATATAGAAGTTTTACTATAGATGATGTAGAAGTAGAACACTAAATCATACCTTTGAATCACTTCTCAATGTTTAATGCTTCCTCTTCTCTTAAGCTTTTCGACAATTTGTTTAGAGCTCCAACCAATGAAACAATAGGGATCGAAAAGCCCTTTTGTCTTTAAATTTTTTAGGGGTATTTTCATAATTAAATGGAAGTTTTGCTCTTAATCGAGTTTTTGACCAATAACTTTTTAACTGCAATTCGGAATCAAAACCCGTAAAATTTTGGTGAAAGTATACTTCAAGACCTTTCTAACAAGTATTTATATGACCCATTTAGTTTTTTATATAATTTTTGCAAATTGTTACTTAACTATATACCTAAAAAAAAAACTTATTTTTTTAGATTGCACTATACAATACATAATTGGCATTATAAAAATATACACTAAGAAACTCCAAACGCATCATTTAGCAACTACACATATTCACCATTGACGATGATATACTAGAATAATTAGGTGCAAGATTAGACTGTTAGCTGTAAGTCCGGTTCGATTATGGTAGAAATTTGATTTTGGCAAAAACTGAGAGCATCTCTAATGGTACTTCGGATTGGAGTGAAAATAGATCCACCTAGAATATTGATAAGCCATAAAATATGAACATTTTACATTGCATTTTAGTATGTTTTATGAGGTAAGTCTCTAAAATATGGTCCTAATAGCTTATATTTGTTCATTTCATATTTTTATGGTATATAATTGAAATCGGGGCGAAACGGTGTAAAATGTATATGTGATAGTTCTATGTTGGAATTAGATCGAAAAATGTGTTGCACGAATTCCAAGGCCAAACTTGTCATAATCGCGATCCGAATAGGTGAATGTACGATTCACAATTTGGAACAATGGCCAAAGATTCAATTTCATAGTGTGAATTGGGATGTTTATGAATCGCACAAAGAATCGCGAGAATCGAGGTGAATCGTGTGAATCGCAACGCGAATCGCACGATTCACCAATTCAGGCAATTCACACGATTCACCCATTCAGGCGATTCGTGTCTTTCTCAAGCCATTGACAATTTTATTTATACGTAAACTATGTTTAAAATTTTGAAGTTGGACTTTGCTTGATTGATGGTTGATACTTGATATTTTGATTCATGTAAACAATCCATCTCCTGTAGTTTTTTTATTTCTTGTCATCTTAATTGTAATTGTGGAGTGCACTTAACCTACAAAACAAAGTTACAAATGTAACAGCCTATTGTTACATTTTTTTTAAAAAAAAAAAAAAAACCTTAAAAGCATGTGAATTATAAATGTGCAAGAAAAAGAATTTGATCTAAGAAAATTTAAAATATATGCGATTCAATAATCTGTCTGAATCTTACAAAACTTTGATGCAAATCCTGATTCGATTCCCTCAAGCCCCTTATCAATTCGCTTCTGATTCACGATTCTGACAAGCTTGCCCGAGGAAGTGAAGCAAGTCTCATAAGGCTGATGTGATGTGTGATGACGTGACGATACGTAATTCGGAATATATGAAGAAATTGAGTAAAAAGGGAAGAAAGTGAAAGATTTGATCGAGTGGAATATTTGATCGAGTGGAAGTGGTACGCAAAGAATCATCAACAAGTGAAGGAAGAACTGAGTTTTTGTACTAGCGATTCTTGATGTGCAGTAATCGCTGGTGAACACGAGAAAAAATCAGAGAGCTCAGTTTTATGAATTTACCCAACGATTCATGATGTGCAGGAATCGCTGGACCAAATTTCGTGAATTTAAGATAACTACGTGTTGTTTGAGTTAGTTTGGGATGTTTACTACCTAAAATACTATAAATAGAACTTTAGGGTTTCAAAATTAGTTGCCTAAAAGCCTTGGTTGTTCTTGGAGTCATAGTCTACATTGTCTATATACATTGTCTATTATTTTCATTACTTTTGAAGATTCAAGTATTTAATTCAGATGTATTTTTAATTATGTCTTATCTTTACTTTATTGCAATGTTATTTATGATTATGAGTGAGTAGTTACTTGATTTAATCAAAGTCCAAACGTGAACTAGATCTATTTTGCAATTTAGTTATGATGAGATGAATGTGTTTAATGCTTTAAACTTAATTGAATTCTTTAATTCACTGATTTAATAAATTATTATCTATTGATTTTAATCATGAATTTGAGTGTTATATGAATAGTGGTCAATATGTATGTGATGTTTGATTCATTATCAAATTCGAAATAATAACTAGGATTATTTGAAAGGCAAACACCATTTAAATATTATAGGCGAAGTCGAGATCTAAATCTAGTGTTGAAGTGGCTTTCCGAAGATGTTACATTTAGTAATTCGAAGTTTTCATAAAGTTTAATGCGATTTTATTGCGTGGTTAACGTCTTCGTGTAAATAAAAGGGTTCGCTCAATAGAATTAAAATGTAGCTTTTCCACCAGTATAAGGAGAGCAAATGGTTAGCTAAATGCTATTTACTTACTTATGATTAAAATTTAATGATATATCATGCTTTATAAAGAATGCTCATAACTATATGATAGAAGTAACATGTTTGGAATGCAAAATGTGTTTATATTTTCATTATTCTGGATGTTTGTTTAAATATTTATTTATTATTGAATTAAATTTATTTGAATGCTAGTGACTTTATTTGTGTTAATTAAGTTAATTATTAATTAGTAATTAGTGACAAAACAAAAATAATAAAAACCCTTGACTAATGAAGTTACACAATCCCTGTGGAGACAATACCTACTTACCACTTCCGCAAATTTAAAAGTATAATTAAAGTAGAAAATTTATTGTACAATATAACCAAGGGATCTCCTTATGGAGAGCGCCGAGAGACTTAATCGACAAGAATAGTTATCGATTAGCAAAGGAGTCCACAGAGACGGATCTCCTTATTGGTTGAACAGCAAACTATTAACTAATCATATCTTGTTCCGACTTGAGGAACCAATGTGGCCCTTTAGCCCTATTCCTGGGACTATTTTGCGTGTCTTCCCAGTAGAACAGCATGTTAAGAGACTGATTGCAAATAGCTGAAATCCTAATGTAGCTTAATTTGGAAGGCTATAACGAGTTCCAATTGTATCGATGTTTTAAGGTTGGAATGGGACTTCCAATGTATCAATATATGATCTCAATGAAAAAAAGGTGCATTTTGATGATATACAGCGTCTTAAAAGAATGCAAAATCTGATTGACAAGAAAGCAGTGCTTACCTGAAGTATGCTCACATTGTTAAGATGGCTCAATAAACAGTGTTATAAGAATAAGAATTGGACAGTCGGGTGCAACTATAATTAATGTATATATATGAAACAGATGAGAGATGTATTCCAAACTACACTGAATTGATGAGACATCTACAGAACTATAATAAAGCAAAGCAAACACTTTAACCAACAAATGATCAACCTGTTGTACAAAGGGAAGCAAGAAAGTAGAACTTATCTCGTTTGAATGTGACGCTGGCTTCTTCTGTATGCTTTCATATGAACTTTTAGACTAGGCAGAGAACTTTAAGATTAACTTGTCTACATGAATAAGAATATCATCAATACAAGGTCGGACAGTGGCCTGAGGCTGGAGCATCCATGTCACGAATTTATGGAAAGCGTCAGGATAAGGGGGATTAGGGCCGGCCGGCCACTTAACTTGGGCATTCACGACGGCCAATTGCAAGCTTCCACCTGATTCCCCCAGTGCATAGTCAAAGGGGGAAACACAGTACCTAACAAAAGCATGAAGCACAGTTAGACGGGTGGAATTGAGGATTTGATCTCTATTGTGGAGAAGAACAATCTCATTCTCTTCATCTGTATGTCCCATGACAGTGTGACAGAAATCTTTCTCCAAAGAATTCAAGATGGGATCAAATAGCCACGATCAAATTGCCACTGCCACCACTACTACCACCACCAACAATAAATAATGTATGAACTGTATAATTGCAAACTATAGAAAATGGGATCAAATTGCTCGGACTGCAAAGTTCCACAAGTGTTACTGTTTTGTGCTATTGTTATGGCCCAAGGTGCCTATGCAGCGAAAGGAAAAAAAAAAGACTATTATTTATACACTTTTGAGAATCAATTGACTAATAAATAGTATAACAACAACAACCCCAAATTAATTGAGGTCGGTTACATGGATCAAGCTCTTCCATTGTGCTCGATTTAGTGCAATTGATAGTGTGCTTTCCAAACCCTTTAAATCCCTCCCAATCAATGCATTCCAAGTTCAGTGCTTTCAATACGTCGATGCGATTCTAGACGGTTTTGTCCTGCCTAGACTAGTTAGAGCCCAAGCGGATTAAAAAAATACTTACTCAAACCTCCCTATAAAATGAATGATTTATTTAGAGACCCTCCACATTAAGGGCCATATTTTTCTCTACACATTCTCATCAACATATTTTCACCTCCAACTTTCCACCTATTTTCACTCACATTTTTAAATAATAAAATATTTCAAAATAATAAAATAAAAATATATGTTTAATAATTAAACACATACTTAAGAAGCACAATACCATTAATAGTATATAATGCAAAAAAGTAAATGCATCAATTATCAAATATATGTAAATGCAACACTTATCAAATACCACCATCAACAACTCATACAATCAAACTATAAAACGCAACCATCCAAATCAAAATAAAAGTCATTAACAATCCTACAAACAAAAAAAATTAAGTGTACAAAAATGCTTGATGAGAGATGGTGAAGGAGGGTTAGGTGCCTCCTACCAAATTAAGGCTTAGGCGGTGGGCAGCCGAAAGGGGACTAGTCGGGGACTTGAAAACATTGTGAAGTTAGCTTCGCTCTACTCCTACATCTCGAATTTCTTCAGTTTCTATTGAGTCGAGTTTTCTACCGAGGGTATTTGTAGGTTGTCTTAAGAGGTGTCCATACCACTGTAATCGTCGCCCTTCCCTAACTTTGTGTCGATTGGTGCTACTTTTGCTTTTCTTTGAGTTTTTTATCCTTCTTATTCTATCTGTTGTTACGAGTTTTACCACACATCCGCTTAAGCATCATCATTTACATCTCGAATTTCTTCAGTTTCTATTGAGTCGAGTTTTCTACCGAGGGTATTTGTAGGTTGTCTTAAGAGGTGTCCATACCACTGTAATCGTCGCCCTTCCCTAACTTTGTGTCGATTGGTGCTACTTTTGCTTTTCTTTGAGTTTTTTATCCTTCTTATTCTATCTGCTGTTACGAGTTTTACCACACATCCGCTTAAGCATCATCATTTATAATGCGTTCATTTTATGTATTTCTTGTTTCTTACCGCCCAACATTCACTTTCATAAAGCATAGATAGCCTAATCGCGGTTTTATACAATTTTCCTTTTAATTTGGTAAGAATATGAGTTTGGGACCTCCCTCCAACCCCAACATTTTTTGGGTATGAAAAATGGGTTTGGAACAACCTTCTCCAATTTTTCGAGTATGGATAATGAGGATTAAATTCATTGATGCTCATCAAACCATATGAAATGTATCAATTTGGTCATAAAACTTTATTTTGTAATAAAGTCATTGAACTTTAAAGATAATTTCAATTTTCAGAGTCGATCATTATGGCCACTTTTCAACAAATCCTGCAATTGCATTGATGATGTGGCGATCCCAGTTCTTTCCATCCCTATTCTAGTTTTTTGTGGTTTTTTATCCGATTCAGACATTAGCCTTGGGTTTTCATGTTTTTCGATCTCCACCTCCGCAACACCAAAACCCCTTTTGCGCCTCGTGAAACCCACAATTTCAAATCTTAATCGACAAGATCTTCAACATTTACATCATCTTCTTCATGTTAGTTTCAAGTTTTGAAGGTTAGATTCAAATGGGTTTCTTTTGAGAATTTCATTGATCGAATGTTGGGGGGTTTGTTGAAATTAGTGCTTTAGATCTACCAATTATTTCTAATTTTGTTATTTGAGCACAGCTTTATTCATTCCTAGATTTTAGGAATTTGTTTTCTTTATGTGAGCAGGATTTAGTTAGTCCTATATTTCTAGAACTTTCTATATTTTTTATGAGATCTTTTAGCTGCTATTTTGTAGGTGTCTTAAGTTAGAAGTTTTAGGATTTATTCAATTCTGTTTTTCCCATTAATATGCACGTCAATTAAGCCACAAATAAGAGAACCGAAAGATTTTTTTTTTTTTTTAAGTTGTGTGTGCAACTGTGTTTAAGGAGAACCAAAACATCGTATTTTGGACTCCAATGTTGATTCTCTCTAAGTGGAGAATTTTTTCAATTATAATTTCTATCTTTCATTGGTTTTCAAAACCAACAATTGGTATCAGAGCTTACATCTTAAGGGATCTGTGGAATGGATTCTGAAAATAGTTTCGACAAAATTGCTCCTCCAATATTTAATAAAGAAAACTACCAACTTTAGGCGGTGAAGATAGAGACTTACTTGGAAGCTTTAGATTTGTGGGAAGCGGTAGAAGAAGATTATGAAATCCCTCCGTTGCCACACAATCCTACAACGACTCAAATCAAGAGCCAAAAAGAAAGAAAAATCACGAAGTCAAAGGCAAAGGCTTATTTGTTTGTTGCCGTCTCAACAACCCTATTCACAAGAATTATGTAATCCGCGAAAGAGATTTGGGATTACTTGAAGAAAGAGTATGAAGGAGACGAAAAGATTCGAGGCATGCAAGTTCTCAATCTAATTCGAGAATTCCAATTGGAAAAGATGAAAGAATTTGAGACTATTAAAGAGTACTTAGATAGATTACTAATTGTTGTCAACAAAGTGCGGCTACTTGGCACAGATTTTCCCGATTCAATAATGGTAGAAAAGATCCTTGTCACAGTGCTAGAAAGATATGAAGCATCTATCACCACTTTGGAGAACACGAAAGAACATTCCAAGATCACGTTGGCGTAGTTGTTGAATGTCATGCAAGCACAAGACCAACGAAGATTTATGAGGGAAGATCGTGTTGTTGAAGGTGGGTCCGCCATGCATGAAGATCACAAGAAATTTTACAAAAAAAAGTCCAACAACAAGTGGAGAAAACATGGGTAGAAACTCTTGGAGAAACTATCCACCATGTCACCACTGTGGGAAAAAAGGTCATCCACCATACAAGTGTTGGCAAAGACCAGATGCAAAATGCACCAAGTGTGATAAGCTTGGACATGAAGCTGTGATTTGCAAAAGTGAGTCTCAAAATAATGAAGTTGAGGCCTAAGTTGTTGATTTATATGATGAAGATCAAATTTTTGTTGCAAGTTGTGATTTAACTGAAGATTCCAACAAAAGTTGGTTGATTGATAGTGGTTGCACAAACCACGTGTCAAGGCAAATATTTGTTTAGAGACTTGAAGCCAATTAAAGTCAAGAAAGTCAGAATTTGAAACGGTGGTCACATCCTAGCAAAAGGAAAAGGCACCGTTACAATCACAACAAGTTCAAGTACAAAATTAATTTCAGATGTTCTTTAAATGCCCGATATTGATCATAATTTACTTAGTGTGGGACAATTGATTGAAAAAGGATATACAAGTATCCATTGAAGATTTGCATTGTGCTATTTTTTATGCTATTGGTCATGAGATTTTGAGGGTTAAAATGAGAGGTAAAAGCTTCTCATTCGATCCAATGGAAGTGGAGCGGAAGACCGACAACAATGAAGTCAATTCCGCAGAAATCGGGCACAAAAAACTTGAAGCTTGTCACCTTCAAAAAATTTTGAATACAAAGAAGAAAGATATTGCAAGACCTCAAAAAAGGCAATCATTGCATGGAAAAAAGCCATTATTATTTAAGCTCCTACCGAAGATGTTTCAGAATGTGAGGTATTTTGTTGATACTCCACTGAAAACAAGGAAGTATAATTTCAACCAAGGAAATTCTCAAGTTCATGATGTTACCGGTTCTTTTGTACCAGGTGTTCTTACAACATGTGTTAATGGAGTTGGAAAAATTAACACATTGGATGTTCCTTCTCAAAAAGAAAGATTGGTGGTTCAATTAAAGAAGTTGATATAAGAATTGACGGTTATCCTAAAGTTCAAGATTCATTGGTACATTATCCACAAATCAATGTGGAAGGTTCGATGTTATATTCAAATTGGTTGAGACATCCTCCTGATATTACTTCAAGTCAACAAGTTCAAGCTCCTCAATTAGAAGATTGAAGTTTGTAGATCCTAAAGCAAGGAGGATTGTTGAAATTAGTGCTTTAGATCTACCAATTATTTCTAATTTTGTTATTTGTGCGCAGCTTTATTCATTCCTAGATTTTAGGAATTTGTTTTCTTTATGCGTCTACATCAAAGATCGGCTTTAAACCCATATCTATTTATTTTAGTTATGGATGAACTAACTAGACATATTCAAGAGGATATACCATGGTGTATGCTATTTGCAGATGATATTGTCTTAGTGGATGAAACAAAAGATGGAGTGAATAGGAAATTAGAACTCTGGAGGAATACATTAGAATCTAAAGGCTAAGTTGAGTAGGACGAAAACCGAATACATGCCCTTTGAGTTTAGAAACACTAGACATCGAGATGACGGGGTGGTAAAATTAGGGGAAGTAGAAGTTCCTAAGGTAAACCATTTTAGATACCTAGGATCAATCATACAAAATGATGGTAACATTGAGAATGATGTCACACATAGAATTCAAGCTGGATGGAAGAAATGGCGGAGTGCAACAGGGGTGATTTGTGATCGAAATGTTCCTACTAAGTTAAAAGGAAAATTTTATAAGACCGCAATTAGGTCAGCTATGCTCTATGGAAGTGAATGTTGGGTGGTAAAACAACAACAATTACATAAAATGAACGTAGCAGAAATGAGGATGCCTAGGTGGACGTGTGGTAAAACTCGTAAAGATAGAATAAGAAATATAGAAATTCAAAGACAAGTAGGAGTAGCACCAATTGATACGAAGATTAGGGAAGGGCGATTGCGGTGGTTTGGTCACCTGCAAAGATGGCCTACAAATGCCCCAACTAGAAAACTTGACTCAATAGAAACTGAAGAAATTCGACGAGGCAGGGGCAGACCAAAGTTAACATGGGATGCATTAATTATGAGGGATTTTAATGGTTTGAAAAGCTCACCATCAATTGCACTTAATCGAGCACAATGGAAAAGTTTGATCCATGTAGCCGACCCCAGTTAATTTGGGACTGAGGCTGTGTTGTTATTGTTGTTGTTGTTGTTTTCTTTATGTGCGCAGCATTTAGTTAGTCCTATATTTTTGGAACTTTCTATATTTTTTAGGAGATCTTTTAGTTGAATTTTGTAGGTGTCTTAGACTAGAAGTTTTAGGATTTATTCAATTATGTTTTTCCTATTAATATGCACGGCTATTAAGCCACAAATAAGAGAATCGAAAGATTTTTTTTTTTAAGTTGTGTGTGCAACTGTGTTTAAGGAGAACCAAAACATTGTATTTTGGACTCCATTGTCGATTCTCTCTGAGTGCAGAATTTTTTCAATTATAATTTCTATCTTTCATTGGTTTTCAAAACCAACGGGGTTTAAGTATTTGAGTGTCTAGTGCAAAGTTAGTCTAAATGAGCATGGCGAGTGTTTGGATTGATTGAAGTTGTTCTGTGGAGGATATCAAGTGTTTTGATTGAATGAAGTTATTGTGGGGATATAAAAGCAGATTCATTCCTCTCTCTTGAGCAACTCGAATAAATGAAGACAGAGGTTCGTCAACACGACATGGTTAGGGCATTCCCAATCGCCCTGCCATGGAACCGCTCCATTCTTTGTGATTTCCTTTCTTTCTTTTTTTGAGTTTCTTTCTTTCTTTCTTTCTTTGATTTTCAATAACTTTAGTTTCTTTCCTTTCTTTGTTGCTCTTCTTTTACAAATATGGGGCAGTGAGGAATATTAATTCTGAAACAAAGGAGTTAGAACACAATTTTTATAGTTCTTGTTCAAAGAGAATTGTTGTCACTGAAACGAAGCCCAATTGCAGTCTGTCATAGATATTCAAGCAATTGAACAAGTTTCACAAAAGTCCACTTCGACAATTCTTCTTCAGTACACACAAGAATGTGAGTTTTGGGTGGTCTTGACAACCCTCTTCGAAACCAACAAACCACTCCAAAGAAGAGAACGTTGAAGATCTTGTCGAATGGTAGGTGAGTGTATTTTTTACGGCTTCCACGACTAAGCGATGGGCATCGTGACGGTTATGATGAATTTGAAGATGAGGAACAACATGATGTGAATGTTGAAGATCTTGTCGATTAAAGATCCGAAATGTGGGTTTCACGAGGCACAAGAAGGGCTTGGTATTGCAAAGGTGGAGATCAAAGAACATGAAAACCTAAGATTAATGTCTAGATCGAAAAAACAAAAACAAAAACAAAAAAAAACCAAATTAGGGATGGAAAAAATCGAGATGGCCACATCAGCACAATTGCCAGAGTTGATGCCAGAAAGTGGGCCACAATGATCACCCCTGAAATTATCTTGAAAGTTTAATGATCTTGTAAAAAAATAAAGTTTTGTGACCAAATTGATACAATTCATAAAGTATCGCTATCAATAAAACTAACCCGAATAATGGGCTTGGGAGCCCTCCATTATCCAGACTTTGGGCCGACCATGTAGCACATACAATGATCTACATAGGTGGAGTTGATGATGTGCATTCTTAGGCCTACCATAATAATATTCAATTCCTTCAAATTCTTTAGTGTTGAGTTTTCAAACTAGGATATTTTCAAGTTGTCTTTTAATGCATCCAAACCACCACTGCCGCCCTTTAATATTTGCTTTATTAGTGCTACTAGTTTTTTTTTGAATTTCCATATTTCTTATTATATCTTTAAGACGACTTTAATTGCATATTATATCTTTAAGAGTACTTCAACTGCACAACCTTAACATTGGAATATATCCGCTACGCTCATTTCAAGTATATATAGTTTATTTATTGCACAGTACTCACTTCCATAAACCATAACTGTCCTAATTGAGGTTCGGTACAATTTTCATTAGTTTAGCAAGGACTCGATCATATATATTACACCCTGTTGCACCCCTCCACTTCTACTATCCAACGTAAATTATCTAAATGTCATCCTTAGTATTTCTATCCTTTTGTTTGATTAAATGTCAAAAATGGTTCAACTTAGGAACTTCTACTTCGAATTGTACAACTTCATTATCTTGATATCTAATATTTTTGAGCTAAATGTATACATTTAGTCTTTTGTCCTACTCAACATAAAGCCTCTAGACTCTATGTTTTCCTTTCAAAATTCTAATTTTCTTTTCACTCTCTGCCTTTTTTTTAAAAAATTAATGTATAATAGTAGTATTATTTAAAAACTCAAACTTGAAACTATACGTGCGTGCACACCCATCTTATATATGTAGTTAAGCAAGACTAAAGACTACATGGATGAAACTCTTCCATTATGCTCGATTTAGTGCAATTGATGGTGAGCTTTCCAAACCATTCAAATCTCTCATAATCAATGCGTCCCAAGTTAACCTCGGTCTACCCTTACCAAAAGTAATGGGAAAAAAATTACAATGAAACCACTACTGACAAAATATCAACAATTTAAATATCAACAATTTAGCAAGTCAAGTTTATGGTGCATGTTCAATATCAAATATATATATATAATTGTACGAAACAAGAAAAAAAAAAGTGAGAGAAATTGTCTACTAAAGACCATGTACAACAAACATTACAAACTAGAAGCCTAAGTCAATATGCAAAAACATATATTACATATGTCAACAGCTCCTTGAACTGCTAAAAGAACACAAAGAGCTTCCCACCTTGCCTTGTGTACCTAGACAATGGGCTGATTGCTGCTAAGGCAGCTCCTTGATGACAATGTTCCTACGGATGAAGGATGATATTGACTCATTCATTATCACACCAACAATAGTTTCATCATATACTCTTCCTACTGTAACATGCCACTACTATGGATGAAGGATGATATGTTGACTCATCCATGTACATAACTGCAACTGTTTTACCATATATTCTTCTCCTTACTGTTTGCATGCTCAGTGTTGACACAATTGGTCAAGATGCATGAACATACCAACACTTGTTTCATCATTAACTCTATCAATCCTATTTATCTGAAAACTTAAGTATTTCACCAATTGTTACAGATCTAAAATGATTTTATAGCTAGTACTCCTTGGCCATCCCAATGCCAATAGGTTGCTATGTTTCTACAGCTACACACCAGGATCTACTATAATTTGTAGAGCAATGCACTGTTAATGGAACTTGGGAAATATGTATTCATTCAATGTATGAACTTTGAGCAAATAATTTATACAGCTTCGAATCTCCCTCTACAAGTGGCAGAAAAAATTATAGCAAGGAAGAGAATCCAAGGAATAACTTGTATATTTGAAAGTCTACATAGTTCAACTGGGGAAAATGTTCTCTAATACAAAATTAACAAATACCAAATAGGAAGTTGTGGTTGAATGGCTTGAATTTGTAGTTTTGTAGTATGAAAGAGAGCAAAATAATCCCAATAAGCAACTCTGGTACCAATTTTTTGAATGTAGACAAAAAAATGTCATATAGGCTGACGGCGAAATAGGTTCTTTATTCTTCTACAAGAAAAAGAGTCGGTACGATTAAAGAACCTCTTCGTAATAGAAGGAAGAGAAGAAATATTGTACCATGTATGAAGATTTTCTACAATACCCTCGTTATTCTAGAAAATACGCTCTAAAGTTATAGTCATTGTGATTTCATATAAATCGATAATTTATTTTGCAGCAACAAAAATGATTCTTTAAAGTCCATAGATTTGAACAAATTTCCTGAAGCATTTTCCCATCTGTTTTCGCTTAAATTGCCACATGTTCTACATTTAGATATGCCTGACAGTCTGAATGTAAAACTCTGACATGGAAGCCAAAGCAGTGCAAACTTGTAGGCTGAATTTAAAATTCTGACATGGAAAGCAAAGCAGTGGCAAACTTGTGAACATTTTCATGTCGAGCTTGCTAGCAGGAAGTTTTCTAATGATAATAGAGCAACCATCTTAACAAATTTCCTCAATTTTTTTCCTGCCCGTTCTCTCTTAACATGCAACAAGTCCTACAATTAGATGGATACAACAGCCAGACAATAAGAGTTTGATACAGAAACAGGAAATATAAGCAGGGGCAAACATGTGACCATTATCATGTTTAGCTTGCTAGAAGGAGAAACTCCCACTATGACAAAAACATAACACCTTGGGTGCTAGAACTGAAAATGGTTGAGAGACTGACACTCAAAAGTATTATTTTGCAGAGTAAGCAATCCACTAAGATAAGAAGGTAGCACTCACATTATGGCATATAAAGTGCATCCGAGTGACCAAATATCCGTTCTCTCATCGATATCAGCATGACTAGGGCAATCCCAAAACTCAGGAGCTCTGAAAGGTGCAGAGCAGTGCTCAGCAGCCCATTCCTGTAAGCCAACGGATGATGAGTAGATCAGAAGTCAAGTCAGACCAGGTAAGATTGTCACTGAATAACAGAAGATCTCTTGTAATCATGAAATACAAAAGAAAAAATTGCAGTATGTCCAAACACAGTTTGAGAGGAAAACTAGAGCAAAAAAAGTAGTTAAGGGCAAGAAACGCCTAGCATAATTAAGTAAAGAATAGCACAAGCAAATTATCAATTACCAAACCTGTCACACATAAAAATAGCCCCATAAAGCAACAAAATAAAAGTTCAAAACTTGATTTGGATACGAGTCATATGCTATATGACTAAGGCCCTTCAGGATATAGAAAATTTTAGTATGGCAACAACAACAGAAACTGCTCACTGTGAGCTCATCATGATACAACCACAATTATACAAAGAAACAATTCACAACGATGACCATTAAAAATAAATCTGAGCTTACTTTAAGGGCTTTATGACTTGCAATAATTTTGGCATCTTGGATGCCTGAACTGGAAGAACGGAGACTTGTTCTCACAGTTCATGAAAAAAAGATAAAAAAAGGGATGAAACATGAAAACTGGAATGGATGGCTTCCTGGAGAAGTTAGTATATCTTCAAAGCGGAATAGTGCATTATCTATCAAATGGCATTGAACATCAGAAATACTTATGGCATATTTCCTTCTGATACTCACTTTTATTTTATTTTTTTAGTTATCCCATGCATGTTTGTGGATATTTGAGAGTTTGTTTCTACTCTAAAATTCACTGAAACGGGCTTAAAAAATGTGCAAATTTTATCATAAAGAGACTAACTGGGCTAAAACAGAGCTTTAAAAGAATATTAGAAACTCCTAGATAAATAGTCATTGGCTAATTGTGCTTTTTCACTTGACACAGATGATATTCCATCACTAGAATTTGAGTCTTTCATTTATCAACCACTTAACTGCAAGGATTCACTTTCACCCACAGGCCAACATGATGATACTGGGCCTTTTAATACCCTTTACGACAAGTTCAAGCTTGAATGCCATGAACCAAAACCTTTGAAGGGCACCATAAAAAAGGCTGACTTTGCAGAGTAACCCATCATAGTTCCAACTTTTTGAAAGAAAATACTTTCATATCCATTCAAAAACAAGTATAGGGTCTTCTTTAACTACCCTTTTTGACAAACTCAAGCTTCAATTGCATGAACCATAACCTTTGTGGCACAAATCAAAGGGGCTGTCTTTACAGATTTACCCATCTTCCAATTTAGTGAGAGAAAATGCTTTTCGATCCGCTATATGCTCAATTCTAAATTTAGCAGAGAAAAAATAAAGATGGAAACACAGTAGAATGACAGAGACATCAGAAAGAAGGTGTCAAACAATGGATGAATAAAAGTTTTCAAGACTAAATAAATGCATACCTGCAATTGCAATGCCTCAGAACGAGACCTAATTTCCTTTCGTGCCGGCCTAGCACTTCCAAAATCCATCAGTATTGCTAGAGGTGCTTGTCCTTTCCTGTGTGTGATGAGCACATTTCCTGGTTTAATGTCATTGTGTGCATATGGAGGACTGAAACTGTGCATGTGCTTCAAACCTTCACAAAGCTGAAAAAGATGCAGCGAAGGCATACAAAACTAAGTAAAATGGGTATAATGGTAATTCTAGATGATACCAACACAGAACTGAAACGTATTCAAACATTAACAGCATCATGATCCAAGAAGAAAACCTTTAAAACAAATCTGCTACCATGGTTTGATAATTCTACGAACTCTTCGAATTAATCAGATTTTTTTAAGCACCGAAGTAAGAATTAGGTGTAGACGAAGTTTATCAAAACAAGTTAGAGAAAAATGATAACATTTCAAGTTTGAACGCTCACTTTGTAACAAAAGGAAAATGCAGACTGTGTCGCGTGTCACATTGGGTCGTATGCGGAGAGTATTATAAAAGGGTAAGCTCTTCATTTGTTTATTCACAAGCTCAAGTTCTCCTAGAGCTTCAAAGTACAGTTCCTCCTTGAAGTTTTTGTGTTGTTCGCATTCTTCATTTTCATCGAAGCTTTCTGGGCTATTTGCTTATTTCGATCCGTTTTGGGTGGCTGTTTGTTTTGCATAGATGTCTCAAGGTACTTCATCTAGCAATTCTTTTTCTGATTTTTCAACTAGGAGAGTTTATAGCTTGAGGTCTTCTAGGGGTAACAACTCTATTTCATATAGATATATTAGTGGCCCAAAACTTGTTGATGACAGCGTGAAGGGAAGTGTGAACCTTTTGATTCTCTTGAACCTCCACTATGTCATCTACAAGTTTTGGGTCACTAATATTTCTATACGAAATAGAGTTGTTACCCATAGAAGACCTCAAGCTATTAACTCTCTTACTTGACGAATCAAAAAAAGAAGGGTTAGATGAAGTACCTTGAAACATCTTTGAAAAACAACTTCTACATCCACCAAAAACGGATCGAAAGAAGCTACTAGCCCAGAAAGCTTCGAAGAAAGTGAAGAACACTTTAAGAACTTCAAGGATGAACTATACTTTGAAGGTCTGAAAGAACTTGAGCTTGTGAAAAAACAAATGAAGAGTGCACCCTTATATAAGTCTCTCCGCACACATGCCAATGTGGCATGCAAAACATAGTTACATGAAGTTCCTTTCAAAAAAGCGTGCACCAAGACATTAACGGCCCACTCGCATCACCGGACTAGACTAACTAGTTTGGAGATTAGGTTGAAAGAAGGTGTTCGTTTGGCACGACTTGTTTAGACGACGCATTCATTAATCGATACCTATACCAATTAACAAACCCACCAATTCATGTCTCGTTGTTAATCCGGACGTTGAAGGATAACCAACAGACTGTATTGCCCCTTGTTAAATGCTATGTTACTTGGACTCGGGTACGGGTGTCGGATATGGGTACGTATCTAAGAGTCGAACTTGCTATTCTTTAAGTTAAAGGATACGGGGAACCGGCTAGATGTGTCCAAATATTTGGACACGGGTACTTGGACACAACAAAGGATAAAAACATATACTTACAACCAAGTATATTATATAGGCAGTTACTATATTATTTTTTATATGTTTTAAATTGTTGGACAATAAGTATACCATTGTTGGGTTGAAAAATATAAACGTAACGAGAAGCATTGATGAGCTATATATGGTTTTTACTTTTCAAAAGTAAAAAAGTAAAAAAAAAAAAAAAAAAACATGTACATAAATAATGCGGGCCCATCTTAAAGTCAAACGACCTTTCCCTTCTTCCTCGATGAGTTAGGGTTTTTACTTTTCAATTTTCCCAACTCTCTCACTCTATCTGCTCTGCAACTCTCTCGGGATGGGTCTCGACTTCTTCACTCCCTTTCTCAAGTTCTCCTCTGCAACTCTCTATTAGGATGGAAGAGCTTCACTCAAATATGCACTGAAAGTCCCAAATCTAGTATTTCCGAATTCCTTTGTGCAACTTCTCTCTCTTTTCTTGCATCTCTCTATCTCCCTAATGTGTCAAATCTCATATTTGTTGCATTCAACCTCAGATCTACTACATCCAACTTCAAATTTGTTGTGTTCAACCTCAGATCTGATGTGTCCAACAGATCTACCACATCGAGCCTCAGATTTACCACATCCAACCTCAGATCTGATGCTTCCGACTTCAAATCTTGAAGTTCTGTCGTGTCCAACCTCAAGTATGTCACATCGACATGTATTCCCTGTCTGTCGGGTCTTGTCGATGTGGGTACCCTGGCACAAAATGTCGAGTACATGTATCCCAGGCTAAATGAGCCTTAAATTCGCGATTTTGACGAGGAAGCGATTCTTTGGGGTGTATATATATAACGACAACTTTTGTAGGAGGAGATTTGCAACCATGGAAGATGAGATCATATGGCCAAAGTTGATGGCAATGGCAAAGCGAATCCACAAAGGTGAACAGAGAGATCTGACGGGAGAAATAGAGAGAAATTGATAGAGATGTAAGTAATTTTTATAAGCTCATTTTGTATGTTGGGGTGGTTTCTTGGAAAGGAAGTGATTTTTTAATGGAATGAGTATTTTGGAGTGGTTTGTTGGAGATGCCCAAGATCCACTTTTCTTGCTTGCACTTTATTCTATATGTCTTGATTTTTTTTTCTTAGTACAGATCATTGATTCCTTTGTTGTGGTTCCCTTTTTTTTTTTTTGGTAGATGTGGTTCCCTATTTCATGTTTGTGTGTTATGGAAGAAGAAGACGGTGTTATAAAAGTAATTTTAGAATATCTCAATTAATTTATTTCGACCCAAGCGAACAAAATGGGTTTTGGGGATAAACTTCAAACCCGAGATTCACAATCAAATTCGTTAAACTCATGACTATTATATTTGGCAACCACACAGGCCATAAGCCTTTAATTGCTCATCGAGCATTGAAAGTGTCATCGACCATCGTCATAAAACCAACTTAATGGTTCATTAAGCAGTGAAAGTGTCATCAAAAGTGTCATAGAATATGATCATGAATCACTCTTAATGACTCATTAAGCACTAAAAATGCCATTAAAAGTATTACGGAAAGCGGTTAAGAAGCTATCTAGATGCCACATTAAGCACTATAGTAAAAATGCAATTAAAAGTAATCCTCCACAAAGTACTTTATGAAGGAGTGAGTAGCATATGATATAGCATGTACAATATCTTCCACTGAGATAGGTGTATGCAGATCTCGAGGACATGAAAAAGAAATATAATTTCCCAAACTCTAAGAAAGGAAGAGCCTTAATGTCTGTCCTTAGGGTACACAAAATTAAAATCAAGAATGGCCAAATAAAAGAATGTTCCCTGGAAACATATCCAGGCAGCTAAGGAAAGATTTCTCAAATTTGGCAAGCCTCAGAAAACGAGATTTGTTAAATAACTAAGGAAAGATTTCCCTAATTTTTTAACCATCAAAAATGGGATTCGTAAAACACTTAATGAAAGATTTCTCTAATTTGGTAAGCCTTGAAAAATGAGATTCTAGGTGAACCCAAATCTCTAATACTTACCTAAAGTACGAATCTCGAAAAGGAATGAAAGAGACAAGGCAAGTATTAGACTAGGTAACAAACAAGATACGTTCCTTAATCTTAAATACCAAACTAGGTTGGAACGAAAGGTATGCTCTCAAATCCCCCAAACCCTTCGTCTCTCTAATTCCTTCTCTAACTTAGGCATCAGAGTGTTCTACCTAGAGGCCCCCACTCAGGATCTACTTTGCAGAGTGTGACGCAGACTACCGGGGAGCTGATGTAGGACATGTGAAGTCTTATCCAAAACATTGCAAGCGTAGAAGCAAAGATTGATTTAGATTAGGAGTTTCTTTGTTGGAGTCTTTGTAATTAGAAGTTTAGTTTCTATTTTGATTAGGATTAGAAGTTTTTATTTTATTAAAAGTTTTGTGTTATTAGAATTAGTAAGTTTTAATTATTTTCGTACTTTATTTAATGTAATTTTAGAAAGTCATTAGAACTTCAAATTCCAAATTGTATTAGGTGTTTAGGTTAAGTTTTATGATATAGAACATTGAATAAGATTGATATTTCCTAAAATTCCTTCTCTCTTCTTCTCCTTGATTTCTCTCCTCTATTCCTCCATTAGGAACGCCTCAGGATTCGTGCGGTTCATCGTTCCAGGCCATAGTGCGTTCAGTCGACGCATCAAATTGAAAGTAATTCTCAATCTCCAAGTTAAATGGAAAGGCCCTATGAAGCTCTATAGTGACAACAACTCAACTATCAACATTGCACACAATATTGTGCTGCATGAGATAACAAAACATGTTACAATTGATTGACACATCATCATGGATAAGTTGGATGAAGGGACTATATGCATGTCATATGCACCATCTTCTCACCAATTGGTTGATGCTTTAACTAAGGGATTGAATAGTTCAAGCTTCCGCAGGCTCATATGCAAATTGGAAATGGATGACATCTACTTTCAAACTTAAGAGAGAGTGTAAAGACACGGTTTGATGATTCTTGACATAAAGGAGTTTGAAATTTGAATATGACAATAACATTTAAATCCCTTAATCATAGGAACGCTTAAACAATGGAACATAACCATATTTAGTGGTATACCATATTTCTTGTATCTTTATCTCTGATTTTGTATAAATATAGAACTCATGTAACCAAAGAAATATAATAAAGATTAACCCCTCTCCTTTCCTCCTTTGGACATAGGTCTTATATATATAAAGGGTGCTTCTTTGGTAGGAACTAGAAAAATACCCATGACATGGGTATTTCATTTATGATCATAAGATTAACATCAAGATCTGTATCATGATAATCAGCTAAGCAAGCACAAAAAGGATGACTTGCTTTCCAGGTCACAGTATTAATTATTTCATAACACCAGCATTAAACACACAACCTCAATTAATGCATGAGGAGAGAAGTCCAAGGGATTGAAATATTCATCTCTAAATATGAAATTGGGCTATTTAAAAAATGAAATTGTGCTCGAGAAGCAAGTAGCTAACAATGTATAGGTTGAAAACTTCACAAATTAAATACAAAATAGTAATTGTCTAAATCATGCAATAAATCTTATGTATCATTTAATTAATTAGTTTTTCACAAATGCATATACTGCTACATTTCGATTTAGATTAATAATAAATAATATGCAAGAAACAAGAAAGAAATTAAATTAATAAAATCGAAATAAAAAAAAGAGATCAACCGAGAGAAGCAAGATCGGATTTGAGAGATGCGTAGGCAGGGGTGGCAAAAAATTTGGGTCCAGACGGGCTAGGTCAAGGAAACCCCCACTATAAAAAGTATATTCATAATTGTTCAAACTCAAATCGATTTTAAATTTGGACAAGACTAGCTTGTTGAGATCTATTTTGCTTAAAATTAAGATTGTTTGATTGTCAGGATTTGACGCAATCTTGAAAATTAACTTTTTATATAAAAACCTCTTGAAATGTTAAAATATATACATATTACAGTCACGTACGATGAAATTTGAAAAAGTAACGTCAAATTCTTAACAAATATGGCACTATAAATCATTGTAACACTATTGGATATAATTCATGTAATCAAACATTTAATGTTAAGAAAAAAATGTTCAAGTATAAAAAAAAAAGTTAAAATTTAATTCATTGCAAAATAAAAAATATCTTTAGTACATTAATTTCTATGTGTATTAGAGTAGATTAATGTTTGTTAATTTATTTAATAAGTACTAAGTGTCGAATATACCCTTTTATCGAAGATAATTAACGCTATTTAAAATTCGAACCGAGTTTAGGTCCGGTCTGGGGTTACAGGGCCTTGTCTAGACCTGGTATGGTTTTGAATTTAGACAAGAAGTTTTTGTCTAAACTCGCCTTGGATTTATAAAAATATTGTCCAAACCCTTTTTATTTCGAGCAAAATAAATTCGGGCCGACGAATCCGAACACTAAATTGTAAGCCAAATCTGGAGCGATCGAGCGTGACACGAACGAGCAAGTGAGCGTTTCTTTTTTGTGTAAGAGGAATCAGTACCCAACCTCGCAGATGAGAGAGCTTCTTTTTTTCATTGTGTTGCATGTGTGGTTGGCCACACAAATCCTTTCTTAATTGTTTTTAATATTTTTTCGAGGTTAATTAATTCTTAATTAAATGTTTAATAACTTTATTTTTGGGTCCAAAGAGCCCTTGATAAATAAACGAGCATATTTGTTGCGCAAACTCAACTTGATTTTAAATTCGAACAAGTGTGTCTCGTCCATACCAGATTTATAATACTTTTTATGGAAAAAAAGTTATTATAAATTACATATAATATAATCTCTACTTATGTAGTTTTAAAAGGTTGCGTCCAAGTTGCATTTCCTGTTTAAATATTACAAGAAATAATGATGTCTTTTAGTCAAATGATGAAACACAACATTATTCAAACAACGTAAGTTTTGAAATTAAAATAGTACATTTTTATAAGTGCTATTAATTTTTTATTGTTGATTTTTTCTTGATTATACGATGTACGATAATATATTTTCAAAGGAAAAGTAAGAACAATTTGAAACCCGAGCAGTGTTCGGGTTTAGACTCTTGTCTGGGACCGACTTGAATTTCGCTTTGGACAACAAAACCTTCCTTAAACCCGAGTTGGATTTTGAAACTTTTTTTGTATGAACCCGGTTTTTTTAGGGCGGACAAGATTGACACACCTAACTCATATAGTGCAAAAAAAATAAAAATAAAATGTAGCAACAAAAAAATAATAATAAAACAACTAACTTCCCCACATCAAAATCCAACTCAGGTTTCGTGTTTTATGAGGTGCACAGCTAGACACTAAAATATACAACAACAACAACAACATAGCCTCAGTCCCAAATTAACTAGGGTCGGCTACATAGATCAAACTTTTCCATTGTGCTCGATTAAATGCAATTGATGGTGAGCTTTTCAAACCATTCAAATCTCTCCTAATTAATGCATCCCATGTTAGCTTTGGCCTGCCCCTACCTCGTCGAATTTCTACAGTTTCTATGGAGTCAAATTTTCTAGTTGGGGCATTTGTAAGTTGTCTTTGCGGTTGACCAAACAACGCAACCGCCCTTCCCTAATCTTTGTATCATTGGTGCTACTTCTACTTGTCTTTGAATTTCTATATTTCTTATTCTATCTTTACGAGTTTTACCACACATCCACCAAAGCATCCTCATTTCTGCTACGTTTATTTTATGTAATTGTTGTTGCTTTACCGCCCATCATTCACTTCCATATAACATAACTGGCCTAATTGCGGTCCTATAAAATTTTCCTTTTAACTTAGTAAGAACATTTCGATCACAAATCACCCTTGTGCACTCTGCCATTTCTTCCATCTAGCTTGAATTCTATGTGTGACATCATTCTCAATGTTACCATCATTTTGTATGATTGATCCTATGTATCTAAAGTGGTTTACCTTAGGAACTTCTGCTTCCCCTAATTTCACCACTCCGTCTCTCGATATCTAGGGTTTCTAAACTCACAGTGCATGTATTCGGTTTTCGTCCTACTCAACTTAAAGCCTTTAGATTCTAATGTATTCCTCCAAAGTTCTAATTTCCTGTTCACACCATCTTTTGTTTCATCCACTAAGACGATATCATCTGCAAATAGCATACGTCATGGTATATCCTCTTGAATATGTCTAGTTAGTTCATCCATAACTAAAATAAATATATATTGACTTAAAGCTGATCCTTGATGTAGTCCTATCGTAATGGGAAATTCTTTTGTAGCTCCTCCAAATGTCCTTATACTCGTTACTACTCCATCATACATATCTTTAATAGTGTCTATATATCTAGCATGCACCCTTTTTCTTTATAGAACCCACCAAAGAACATCTCTAGGGACCCTATCATATGCTTTTTCTAAATGTACGAATACCATATGAAGATCTTTTTTTCTTTTCTCTATATTTTTCTAACAATCGTCTTACAAGGAAAATTGCCTCCACAGTTGACCTCCCAGCATGAAACCAAATTGGTTCTCTGATATTGTTGTTTCTCTCCTTAGCCTATTGTCAATTATCCTCTCCCAAAGTTTTGTAGTGTGACTCATAAGTTTAATTCCTCGGTAGTTTGAGCAACTTTGAATGTCTCTTTTGTTTTTGAAGATTGGCACAAGCGTGCTTCTTCTCCAATCCATTGGCATCCGTTTTGATTTTAAAATTTTATTGAAAAGTTTTGTTAACCAAGTCAATCCAATTTCTCCTAAGCATATCCAAACCTCTATGGGTATTTCATATGGGCCACAGGCTTTCTCTATTTTCATTCTTTTCAATGCCTCTTTAACTTCTACAATTCTAATATTGCGTGTATAGTTTACATTTCTTTCTTGGTATGGGTTTTCATCTATTATAGTATCAACTTGGCCATCATTAAATAAACTATCGAAGTAACTTCTCCATCTCTCCTTAATATCATCATCGCGCTTTAAAACATTTTGATTTTCGTCCTTAATGCATCTTACATGACTTAGTCTTGTTTCTTTTTATCTCTTAATTTGGCCAGCTTATATATTTTTTTTTCGCCATCTCTATTACCTAACCATGTATATGGATCTTCCATGAAATTTGTTTTAGCTTGACTAACTACTTTTTTAGCTCGTTTTCTAGCTTCTCTATATTGATTGTAAACATCTTCATCTTGACACTTAGGTATTTTCCTATACACCTTTCTTTTAATCATAATTGCTCGTTGAACATCCTCGTTCCACCACCATGTTCCATTCTTTGGTGGTCCCAAGCCTTTAAATATACCTAATACATTTGCTCCCACTCTCCTTATGCAGCTACTCATTTCTAGCCACATTGTATTAGCATCTAAGTCAAGATTCCAAACATTTTCCTTTAGTAGTTTTTCTCTAACTCAACTTGTTTACTATGTTTTAGGTTCCACCACTTTATTCTAGGGTCGCTAACTCCTTTATTCATATTATGTCGTCGTGTTAGCTTAATATCAAGTACTACTAACTTATGTTGGGTAGTAAGTGCTTCACCAGGTATTACTTTGCAATCTCTACATATTTTTCCATCTATTTTTCTTGTTAAAAGAAAATCTATTTGACTCTTGTTATGACCACTACTAAAAGTAATTATATGTGACTCCCTCTTCTTAAAACTAGTATTTGCTTAGACAAGATCGTATGCTGAAGCAAATTCTAAGATTGATTCCCCTTCTTCATTTCTATTATCGTAACCAAAACCTCCATGAACTCTCTCAAACCTATCGTTACTTGCCCCGACATGCCCATTTAAATCTCCTCCAATAAAAACTTTTTCATCTAATAGTATACTTTGCATAAATCCATCCATATCGTCCAAAAACTTGCGTTTGATGCTCTCACTTAATCCTACTTGTGGTGCATAGGCGCTAAGTATGTTAATTTTTTCGTCTCCAATAATTAATTTAACTAGAATCAATCTATCTCCTATTCTTTTAACCTCTACGACCTTATCCTTGTAATCATTATCCATCACAATTCCTACTTCATTGCATTTTCTATCTATACCAGTGTACCACAATTTAAACCCTGTGTTTCTTATTTCTCTACTCTTTTCTCCTACCCATTTTGTCTCTTGGAGGCACGCAATATTGATTCTCCTTCTAATCATAGTATCCATTAGTTCTATTGACTTCCCCGTAAATGTTCCTACATTCCATGTTCCTAAACGAGTTTTTTCTCCCCTTTGTAGTTGTTTTCCTTTTCTATTTCTATTTTGTCTAAAGGATCCAGTATCCATATCTATGATTTTGTTTTTGTTTTCATGTTTGTTTTGAACTAGCTTCTTTACCCACACCCGTCCTTTGTGTGGGAACCCTTGCTCAGTTTTCTTCACATCCGGGCAACTATGTGAAGGGACTAGCTTCTTTACCCACATACATCCTATGTGTGGGAACCCTTGCTCATTTTTCTTCACACCCAGGCGGCGATGTGAAACACGCCCTTGCTCATTTCTCACTACACTCGGGCTCCGATGCAGCGCGTCGCGAGGTGGGAACGCCCCAATGTTTATATTTCTGATCCATTTCATGAAAAGTGACAAAAGTTTTACGTTGCTTGTCAACCTATCACAACCCTCCTCCATTTTCCAAGAATAGAAAATGAGTTTGGGGCCTCCCTCCCCCACTTTTCGGGCATGAAAAGTGAGTTTGGAACCTTCCTTACCCATTTTTCGATATGAAAAAATGGGCGTCAGAGTCCTCCTCCTTTATCCGGACTTGGAACCGGCTATGTAGCGCACATAGTGTACAACATAGGCGGAGTTTGGACACTAAAATATAATAACATTAAAAATTAAAAAGGATAATTAAAAAAGAAAAACACTAATTGGGATGACACGCAACACATTGAAGAGCAAGAAACAAAACAACTAACTTCTCCACATCAATTAATGCGGATCACAAGACCTCCTTTTCCAATTATTTTTTGTTTAGATTGCTAAAAAAATGAGACACAAATTGTCCAACTAACAAAAAAAGTAATCGACCAATTCACGACGAGTCCTAGTTAGATTGATGAAATCAGACAGCTTGGCAGAAAAATCAGGGCAAATCAACATTGTTAGTAAAAAAATATCAAACTTTAGATTAAAATCTACATTTTATATGCTTACAAAAGAAATCAAGATTTCAGATCAATTAGATTTACTTGGAAAACTTCAAAACAAATCCCAGATTATATAATTAATTAAAACACAACCATCTCTCAATTAATTAATGGTTGACATTAATTAATGAGAAACACCTAAGCCATTCTTTTCGTTTCCTTCTACATTTCAAGATTTTTGTGTTGTGTGTGTCACAATTCTGCTCCCTCTCTGATTTTATCTAAGTACTATCTTTATCTATACAATAAATTTGAAGATGGTATAGGTTTATTGTCTTGTTAATGGAGTTACATACACTAACATTTCTTCTTGCGCATATATTACGCAGGCGCGCGCGTTTAAACACATTTCTTATGTAGTAAAAGCGTTGTGACACGCACCATAAAAACGAACTAATCGTTATCTTCATTCTATGATGAATGAAAGAGTGAACAACGTGTCAACATAGGAGCTTCCAGCTTCTGAAAAAATGGAGCTTGAAGCTTAAGGAAGAAATAAGAAGACCGTTTAAATTTCTTTCAATAATTACTATGATTTTACTATGATTATCTAATGGTTGCTATTGAAATACCCATGTCATGGGTATTTTTCTAGTTTCCACCATAGAAGCACCCATATATAAATATATAAGAATAAGTGATAATACATAGAATTTCATTCCTTACTTGAAATATCGTTTCTACCCTTCCATTCCTGATTTTATTCGTTCCCTTTCTATTTTATTGGCTTTTCACTTTGCACACACCCGTTTCGTTTCCTTTTTATTTTATTGTCTCTGCGATGCATTCTCTTTTTCCATCGCACGGTTCAATCGCTAGCACCACCTCTGCTCTTCGTGAAGTTATCAAATCGTTTTTAGGGCATTTTTCTTCAAAACCCATGTCAAGATGGGTGGATTTGTTAAAGCAAATTTAGCTTCTAGGGCCTGTAATCGATTAGTTAGTGAAACGTGCTCATGCTTAGAGCAAGATGTTTGATTTACAACTTAATCATGACAGTCGAATAAAACTTGTTTTTCTCTAAAATTTTAAAAATAGTGTTGTGATTGCAATTGTAAGGGTGTAAATGTTTGTTGAGTTTTTTAGATTGCGGGGGGAATGGTTGAAGGTGCACTTGCTCATGTTTAGAGCCTCCATAACGCTTAAAGCTCAGAAATAGGTTCTCAGTTAATACTCGTGTCATTGTTCTTTATCTTTTTGTTTATCTATATATGAGATTTACCTCAGAGAAACATATAACTTACACATATATATTTTTTTGGAGAAAATTAGTTGCATTGATTCATATATGTATTAATTAAAATCTTTAACAAGCTAACACAATATTTCGAGTTTGTTTTCTTATCAATGTACTGTGGTTTTCTTATCAGGGTTATATATATTGTGTTTTTTTGTTGGTGCTAGATTGAGTTTATGGATGTTACGTGCTTCTTATCCAAATTAAAAGAATTTATTGGTTGTATTTGTTGTTGTTGTTGTTGTATTTGTTCTTCTTTAGTGAGATTATTTTAATTTGATGAAGCACTGAAATGCAGGCCCATGGCATGAATGAGATTGGTCACTTGTTCATATTGTTTGTTAATTATATGTTGTTGTTTTTTTTTAAGCCATTGTGTTTGTTATGTTAGAACAAGGTACAAAACATATAAATTGTATTTCAATTATGAGCATAAACCCTAAACCCTATATATATGAGAATTATGAGTATCTGCGTTATAAGTATATGCGCATATTATTGCAAGATCGTTATCAATTTGAATCTTTTATGAGCAAAGTATATGATAGAATGTCTAGTTTATGATCGTTAAATGAAATTGCTACTACTCTTCCTTCTTTTAATAGTCTATGCTTAACAATCCTTTTTGAAGAAGAAAGAAGAAACTAAATTTTGCCCATTCAAAAAAAAAAAAAAAAAAATCTTTTTTTAGTACATCAATACGATACCAAATGAAATTTAATTTTGCCCCTTCTTTAATAGTATTGCATCTACTAGAGTTATTTATTTCTTTAATTAAACTCCTGCGATTGAAAACTAGTATGTATGTGTATATATATAGGGTGATTCTACCATGGTGATTGGTGAAAATCACCATTGATGGTGATTTTTATTTTTAACCATTGGATTTAAATCCAATTAATAATATAGCTTCTTGCTACTTGTGCAAACATTTAAGAGTCATTGATAATGGTGATTTTTCCCAATTACCATGGTAGAAATATATATATCTACTATACTTAATAAGCCTGAATGACCCGACTTTACTTAATAAGCATGAATAACCCGACTTTCTACCGTCACTTGAAATCTTGGAGTTACACTTTTTAATTTTCAATTGACTCCTTTGCATCCCTCTTCACAAACTCGTCCCTTTTTCGTTACCTATACCACATCATGTCATGGTTTCAAAAAGAAGTCGCTCACCAAGCCCATTATGTTCTTGCTCTCTTCGTTCGCCAATCGCTATTCCCCTCACGTATCTAAGACTCACCTTCACTCTTATATTTCTATCAATCTCTCTCCATTGATACCTGACATCTTCAAAGAGCTACCGTGGTGCACAAGATGCCCTATAGTTTGGAGGAATTTTATTTGGGGACGGACGAGAAGATGAAGTGGTTTCGAGGACATTGCTGATTATTCTGGGTATATGGTTTAAGATTTATTATATTGAACGCAATTAATTGTTGAATTCAATTCTTTAACTTTGCATTTCATGCACACTAATTAGGTCACACTTGGAACTTTTTTGTCTATTCGAAATCTTAGAAATTAGTATTAAGGACAGAAGTAGATTACAATTAGGTCCATGTTCCCTACCATGAGTGGCAGTAGAGCCAAACACTAAAATTGAAACTGTTCTACGTTCAATCAGCAACAATTTTATGGAGTGCAAGACCTTTTTCAGCAATATTTTGCTGATTACTCCCATCTCTACTATTTGTATTTTATCATAACCCTAAAGGCTTTCTCACCAATGTCATACTATGTCTTCTCTGTTTAGTCGAGGCCCAAGTTAGTTTTTTTCCCCTAATATGCTTGTTGCCTTGTAAATATCTGACTCGTCTCACCTATTTTTTTTTTTTTTGGAAGAAAATGCTTATAATTTGTCCAACTTCATATTCATTAATCTTAATTGATATGCCAGTGATGTTATCAATAGAAGCTACAGATGGTATATCAAGCTCAATTGGAGAGGTAATACAGGTATTAAAAATTTCAAAACCTAATTTTCACTTTATTAAAGATTCACAGTTTATATAATCTGTTTCAGTTTTTATACAGGATGTTTCCTTGTTACTTATCATATCTATACATGCGTAAGATATTATGTTTTTTCCAAGCTAGCTTCTAGCCTTATACGTGTTGTATTAAAGTTTCATATTGACTACTTAAGACTCGAGTTGTTGATTTCAAAGTACATGTGTCTTTGGACTTGCTAAAATGTGGACTTCATACAACCTTCCCTCTTCTTTGAGTGATTTTAAATGGACTTAATTTCAGTAATCTCACCTCCACTAGACTCTTACTCAGGTTATCAACATAAATCATTTAAAATTTATCACCATATTAACGATTTTGTGGTATTAACTTTTAACTCTTAAATCTTAATGTTCTTGTTGTTAAGCAACTTGTGAGATTCTTGCAATGGTCCTCTTTATTATATTCTTGGCATGAACAATTCATGCTCGCGTCTCCAATGATTTCAAGAAGATGACTCTTGTGAAGTTACTAAGAATCTACGGCTGAACAAGTGAACGATCCAACTTCTACAGAGCACTTGAAATTATATAAATGCTTTTTATGGAATTACTGCATTGTTCTATTTTGGAGTGCTTAGATGGCAGTACAAAGCCATGAGGTTTGGGACTTGCTTCGGTTTAGTATCAAAAATGTGTTCGGAACTGTTGTTGCGTATATTAAGGAGAATGGCCATACTTAGCTTCATGGGTATGTCATTTGATGCTTCAGTAATATATCATGTGGAAGTACAATGATATTTTGTTGCCTTACCAGATGGCCCAATCATCTTATTTATCAAGGATATTTACCATAAAAATCAGAATGAGTATGCTTTGGTTCGCTTCCTAATCTAAGTTTCCTCTCATTCACAAATTTATTGAATGATTATGACTAAGTACTTTAGCTTGATCAGTAGTTATGGAGGAGGCAAAGTACAAAAAATGATCATCTACTTTGTACATTAAAAAAAACTGTGTATCCCTGGACTTAATTTCATCTACAACAACTACTTTCGGTTATTTTTTTCTAATTTAATCACAATGGCTAAAAAATCATTTTTTATATAATTTTTTAAGAATCAAAATCCCATTTTTCGGATAATAAACACATGTTGTCGTAATTGAATTATTTCTCGCGAGCGTAGCGAGAGGGCTTGTTCATGCGAAGCACGTTCCCTAAACTATATATATATATATAATCATAGACATTCCTAAAGTTTCTAATATGATTAGGAAATTGAAGCCCGAATCCACTTTTAAGATCACCTATAATAAAGTGAGAAAAATACTAAAAAAATTAAATTATAGTTAGATAAAATCATTTAATTAAAATAGATATATATAATTCTATAATGATTCTAAAATAAAACTTCTACTTTAAATCAACTTTAGATGAAATAATTAGGAAAATGCTTTACAAATTTTCAAATTTAAATAATTTTCTGTGTCTTGTGCTTTATGATTTAGTTAGATAGAATTTCAAAAATCAAATTGCCTATTTGGTAAGATTCATGGTTTTCTCGTTAGAGTTTATATGCGTTTGATCCATTTCATGAAAAGTGACAATTTTTACGTTGGTTGTCAACCTATCGCAATCCTCCCTCATTTCCCAAGAATGTAAAATGGGCTTGGATCCTCCTTCCCCCAATTTTCAAGGTATGAAAGATGGGTTTGGGACCTCCCTTACCCATTTTCCAATATGGAAAATAGGCGTCAAAGTCCTCCACCTTTATCTAGACTTGGGACCGGCTATGTTGGGTTTCTTGTCAGAGTATTAAATTTAATAAAATCTTGCTCCTCTTTCACATTCCTAAGAAATTGTGGTTTTCTCCCATTCTTCTTTTATCTATAACCAACAAATTGGAATCACTAAAACCTAAAGCTACCATATAATATCCCTGGCCCAACTATAAAAATTGTGCAAACTAGTTTGTGAGGCTCCTCCGCAATTGGATAACAAAAGCGTGTGACCAACTTATCAAGTTACCATATTTGGTAGCTGTCTCATTGTCATAACCAGGTTACATGCACTGAATTTCAAAGGTCGAAAAAGCTACTTTGTTCCTACGTCGCATGTGAAAAATGGAATTCACAAAGAACAACAATCAAGCAAATTTTTCAACATGGGCTAAAACACTCATTTTATATTCTTCGGAAAGAGCTTTCACATCAAACATTTGTTGCCTATCTAGATTAGGAAGCCTACTACAGAGTCCAAAGCAAATAATATAATTCCCACCCCCTTTTCAAAATCTTAATCAAATTTAGCTAATCTACAAGACCACGTACACAGTTTCAAAGGAGTTTCTGTGGTAAGTCAACGCATTAGGTATTAACAGTTACTCATGATTATAATAATACAATCAGGGTAATGAATTTCAGATGTTAGTCAAACATAAATGACATATATTGCGAATCATCAATGGTCAAATTTCAAATGCTCTTCATACTATATAAGATACATTAATTCCATAGCCAACCATCTAAAACCTTGATATATGATAAAGTCAGCATATGCTCATTTTCATAAGTTTTTTCCATTACAAAATGAAGGCCAACATATTAATCAAATTGAAGTATTATTTGAAATTTCATAGAACATATCACCCCATTATTTTCCATTGAAGTGCATTATGATTGCATCTAGGTGCAAGAGAATATGCATTACAGCCAAAAAATATATACACATGTGGGAACTCATTGTTTTCCAATATAATTTTCCAAAATCATCCTAATGAAGTATGGTAATTAGATTCAGTACAGCAAATTTACTAAAAGTGAACACATGGACGTGAAACTACTTGACAGTAAGAAAAGAGAGCATTGCATTGTATAATTTACTCCTGAATCAATTTTTGACTTAATTTCAGGTCATCTTGCACAACATTATTCAAAATGTTTTTTTTTTTTTTTAGAAATGATGATTGAAGAGCAATATAGCTAAATGTATGTTGCTTTCAAAGGAATAAGACTAGTCTTTTCATTTCCTTAAGTTATGAATGTCTTTTTTTCTGGCTATGAGAAACAATTCGGTAAAATACAAAATGCCCCCAGATGTTTGATGAAACATGCACTTTAGTCCCTGCGTTTTCTTAAATATGCACTTTGATCCCGCTAGTTTACTACGCAAAAGCATCCGTGTGTTAGCGTCAAGTTAAGATATAATTATTATATCACTTTTTGAAGATGTGGCATGTTTGTTCTACTTCTACCAATAATAACCTGGAGGTTTTACATGCTCTCCCTTGTTTATTCAACACACAAGCCCCTCATAAGTATAAAAATAATAGACTTTTGTCTCTTAAGTATGCGAGTATATGTATACTTCTACTAATTTGTGTTACGAAACATTCATATATTTTAAATTAATAAAGTCACAATTTGCGAGAAACAAATTATAATAATCCAAATGCAAATATATTTATCAATTAATAATAATAAATTGACAATCCAGGTTTAGTAAAATGGTTTTAACATCCAAAATAATAAAGCCATGATAGTTTCCACCTTGAAATGAATAAATATACAAAAAACTTTAACAAATAATTATTTCTACTCTGCAATTTGTAATTAATTAATAAGAATGTGTAAATCCAACAAAAGATTTATCAAATAATTATTTCTAAAATATAAATAAAAGGTTAAGTGGGAAGTAAACGTTGGGTTTATTTCTTTGTGTGTTTGAGTTTGTGTAGCGACATTTTAGTTTTTTCACATTAACTCAACCATGGTTTAGACAAAAGTTTGTAGGAGGGACCAAAGTGCATAATTCTGA
This sequence comes from Stephania yunnanensis, assembly GCA_039657365.1. Classification (NCBI taxonomy): domain Eukaryota; kingdom Viridiplantae; phylum Streptophyta; class Magnoliopsida; order Ranunculales; family Menispermaceae; genus Stephania; species Stephania yunnanensis. The sequence goes on along the minus strand of CM077589.1, from coordinate 23,331,914 downwards.
AAACTTAGGGACTGAAGTGCATATTTCTGAAAAAACATGGACTAAAGTGCATTTTTACATCAAACCATAGAGAGTAATCTGATAGAGAAGGAGGGGGTCGCCTCGCGTGCTTTATTGATATACCAAGAAAAGGGAATACAACTTACAAAGAAATACACCTTAGACCCAGAGAAAGAGAGACTCTCTCCTCTCACACCACTCTCGATCTACAGATCTCTCTTCCCTCCCAAGACGATGAATAGCGATCCCTTTTATACCTCCCCCAACCGACTTTAACTCGTGCGTGTGTCATGCCACACACGCGCCACTGACGCCAACCCACACCTTACTCATGCTGACCGCACCCCACTCTCTCCTGACACACCATTTAACTGTCCGGACCCACTGTCCAACTGTTCGGGCCCACGTACTCCCAACCCAACAGCCCCTGAAGAGGGAATTGATCCAATGCTCCCCAACTCAACAGCCCCTCCAGCAATTCTCCTTTGGTATACTTTCCTAATTGGGGGACGTCCCTTAATGCTATCAATACTCCCCCCCTGAACAATCACCTTGTCCTCAAGGTGGAAGGATGGAAAGGACCGACGAATGTGACAAACCAATTCCCAAGTGGCTTCAGATAGAGGAAGGGTAGTCCATTTGATGAGCACTTCAGGACCCACCGAGAGGTGACGATATGCCAAAACCGATTCAGGCTCGCAGTCGATCACAAGAGAGTCGGGCAGAAACGGGGGAAGAGCTGGAGAAGCAGGAGTCGAGCCCACAGCAGCCTTCAGCTGAGAGGCATGAACGACTGGATGAATGGAGGAAGAAGCTGGGAGGTCTAATTTGTAAGCCACCGCGCCAATGCGTGCCAAAATCTTGAAAGGGCCATAATACTTCGGGCTGAGCTTCATGTTGGTGCGGCGTGAGACTGACAACTGCCGATAAGGACAAAGCTTGAGATAGACCATGGTGCCGACATCGAACACCACTTCCCGTCGACCTTTATCGGCCTGTTGCTTCATACGATTCTAAGCGGAGAGGAGTTGAAGACGGAGCTCCCGCAGGGCTTGATCCCTTGCTAATAACATAGTGTCAAGGTCGGAAGGAGCGCGGGCCGAAGGGACGCCCAGCTGAACCAGGGGTGGAGGGTCACGCCCGTAGACCACCTTAAAGGGAGTGCAGTTCAGGGAGGAATGGAAAGAGGTATTGTACCAATATTCCGCCCAAAAGAGCCAATCCGACCATAACTTGGGGCGTTGGCTGATAAAACAGCGCAGATATGTTTCAAGGCATCGATTGACCACCTCTGTTTGGCCATCACTTTGAGGGTGATAGGCAGAACTTCGATTGAGTTGGGTGTGGTGAAGGCGAAAGAGCTCGCTCCAAAAATGACTGAGGAATATTTTGTCACGATCAGAAACCATAGAGCGGGGAAACCCATGAAGACGTACCACCCCGTGCAAGAAGATATCAGCCACCTTCTTAGCAGTATAAGGATGTTTCAGGGGAAAGAAATGGCCGTATTTGTTGAGCCGGTCCACGACCACTAAAATGGAGTTGAACCCATGTGAGCAAGGCAGACCTTCAACAAAGTCAAGTGAAATGTCTTCCCAAATAGCTGTGGGGATGGGACGGGGTTGTAAGAGACCCCCGGGAGCTAAGGTTTCATACTTGTTGCGCTGGCACACCTCACAAGCTTGAACAAAACGTTTGACATCCTTGTGCATCCCTGCCCAGTATCAGCAGCCAACCGTTTGTACGTATTCAAGATGCCCCCATGGCCCCCCACTGATAGAACAGATAGGGAATGGAGCTCGGCGTTGACAGGATAGCGTGAAAGAGCATCAGCCACGATGTTAGAGGAGCCAAGCTTATACTGGATATTGAAGTGAAAACCCATCAGCTTCAACATCCATCGTTGGTACTCCGGAGCGACCACCCATTGTTCCAACAAAAACTTCATGCTGCGCTGATTAGTGCGGACGAGGAAACGCCGACCAATGAGGTAGTGGCGCCACTTTTGAACTGCGAGGACAATGGCCATTAATTCTCGCTCCTAAGCAGATTTGGCCAGCGCCATAGGGGAGAAAGCTTTTAAAAAAAGCGATCGGTCGGTCATGTTGTGAGAGGACGGCGCCGACCCCCAGCCCCGAAGCATCGGTGTCGATCACAAAAAGGGCCGAGAAATCCGGCAAAGCGAGAACAGACATACTTTTCATTGCTTGCTTCAGTTGATTGAAGGCGAATGTCGCTTCCTCAGTCCACTCGAAAGACTCCTTGCGAAGGAGGTGTGTAAGTGGAGCGGCAATCTTGCCATAGTTCTGCACAAAACGCCTGTAGTAACCGGTAAGGCCCAAAAATCCGCGAAGGCCTTTGGGAGAATACGGGAGAGGCCACAAGTCCATGGCCTTCACTTTGTCCGGATCCGCTGACACACCTTCCTGAGAAATGATGTGGCCCAAATAGTCCAAGCTGGATTTGGCAAAGCAACAATTACGAAAGTTAACGAACAAGGAGTTAGACTGGAGAACGGAGAGAACATGAGACAGATGTGCACAATGGTCATGCATCGACTTACTATAGACCAATATATCATCAAAAAAAACTGACACAAAACGACGAATACTTCCCTTGAAGATGGAGTTCGTTAGAGATTGGAAAGTTGCAGGAGAGTTGGATAAGCCGAAAGGCATCACCAGAAATTCGAAATGGCCGTCATGGGTGCGGAAAGCTATTTTCGGAACATCAGCCGGCTTCATTCTAATTTGATGGCAACCAGAGCGTAGGTCGAGCTTCGAGAACACACAGGCCCCATGTAGTTCATCCAGGAGCTCATCAATATTAGGAATGGGAAACCGGTCAGGAACGGTGGCCTTGTTTAAAGCTCGGTAGTCCACGCAGAATCTCCAACTTCCGTCCTTCTTTTTCATCAAAAGCATTGGGCTAGAGAAAGGCGAAGTACTAGGTTGGATAATTCCCGCCAAGAGCATCTCGTTAACCATCGTCTCAATCTCTGATTTCTGTATTTGGGGGTAGCGATATGGTCGAACTCGAATGGGATCAGTACCGTCTTTCAGGATATGGCGTGATCACAGTCACGAGCAGGCGGAAGTGACACAGGGACGTCAAACAGAGCGGAGAAAGATTTGAGCAGATCACGAATGCAAGGTACCTCAATTGATTCCCATGAAATAAGCGGAGACGGCTCGCCACTGAGGCATTCGATCAAGAAACATCCTAAGACCGAGTCCAAGGAGCGCTGGATAGACTTGCAAGACACCAGGGCACGATGCAAGGAGGGGTCCCCCTCGATAGCCACCCAACGACCCTCGTAATGAAAATACATAGTTAAGTTTGGCCAATCTTCGGCGGTGAACCCCAACGACATGAGCCACTGCATTCCTAGGATCACGTCGGAACTCAGCATCGAGATCGGGTGGAAATCAGCAGTCACCGTTAACCCTTGAAATTGCAGTTGAACGTTCTTGCATACCCCTGAACCCGGAACCCGTGATCCTCCCCCCACGAGAACGTTGTAACCAGTGGTGGAGGAAACTGGAAGATGGAGGGTACGAACCAACTCAGGTGAGATGAATTTGTGTGATGCACCGCTGTCGATAAGGATCACCACATCGACGCCGTGGACTTGACCTTTAACCTTCAATGTCCGCGGTCCGGGGGGTCCATCAATAGCATGCGTCGTCAGCTCCACCGTTGGTATGTCTAGTTGCTCCTCCCCCACATCCGAGAGAGGGGCCGGGGAATCATCTTCGTCATCATCGACTAACATCACATGTAACTCCTTCCGCTGGCAACGATGGCCAACGAACCACCGAGCATCACATCTATAACAGAGCCCCTGCTTTCGACGAGTCTCGGCCTCGGCCTCCGTCAGTCGCTAGAACTTAGGGGGAGAGACCTGCGGCATTGCGTGCTTGGAGGACGAAGGATCGAAGAAGGAGAGACCTGCAGCGTTGCGTGCTTGGAGGACGAAGGACTCGAAGAAGAGGAAGAGGTAGGACTGGACTTAAGTGTGAGGCCCCCATGACTTGGGCTTCTTGGCAAGCCCGGTCCAGTCTCTCGAGTTGGGCTTGTAATAGTATGGGTGACCCACCCAGGCTCTTTTGAATCAGTTTTGGTTGTTGGGCTTGGCAATGAATGGGCTTTTGGGCCTCCTCCCGAGCCCAAACCCATCGCGTCACCTTGGCGGTGCTTACGCTCCACCTGCGTAGCTCGTTCGACGATGGCCGCTAGAGTGTGGGGTGGCTCCACCATCACTTCCAGGCGGAGACAGTTGGATAACCCGTTGATGAAGACGACGATGGCTTGGGTTTCCGACAAGTCTTCCAGCTGCAGATACAACAATTCGAACCGCTGCCGATACTCAGCCACGGATGATTCCTGCTTGATGGAGAAAAATTGTTGGCTCGGACTAAGATGATCGGCATCCATGAAGCGCCGCACCAGTTGCCCCTTCAACTCAGCCCAAGACGTGAACGGCTTCGTCTTCTCCTCCATTTGCAATCAGATCTGCGTCGGTCCCACTAAACAGATCCGAGCAGCTCTGAGCTTCAACTCCTCGGGCATTTCATGCAGCGCAAAGTAGTGCTCGGCTTGGTTGAACCAGACGAGTAGGTCCTCGTCGTTGCAAGTAGGCATCTTAATCTTCTGTACATCGAGACCGGATCTATACGGTGGAATGACCAGATCTGCTCGCCCAGCCATCTGTGCTCGTCCTCGGAAGCCCAGATCCGGTGGATCTGCTGGGAAATGGGTTTCCCCATCCCCGATCTGGCTGATCTGCGACTGTGGCGACCGATCCTGGTGGTGCAGTTCCCGGATCTGGCCCACCAACTCCCTGATCTCCGACCGCAACTCTCCCAAGGCTGTCTCCGGGGCTGGAATCCTCTGCAACTCCGCTGGAACTTGCTTCAGCTACTCCTCCAGTGACTCAACTCGGGCCACCATTCTTGACGGCATAGATGGTTGCTCTGATACCACTGATAGAGAAGGTGGGGGTCGCCTCGCGTGCTTTATTGATATACCAAGAAAAGGGAATACAACTTACAAAGAAATACACCCTAGACCCAGAGAAAGAGAGACTCTCTCCTCTCACACCACTCTCGATTTACAGATCTCTCTTCCCCCCCAAGACGATGAACAGCGATCCCTTTTATACCTCCCCCAACCGACTTTAACTCGCGCGTGTGTCACGCCACACGCGCGCCAATGACGCCAACCGACACCTTACTCATGCTGACCGCACCCCACTCTCTCCTGACACACCGTTTAATCGTCCGGACCCACTCTCCAACTGTCCGGGCCCACGTACTCCCAACCCAACAGCCCCTGAAGAGGGAATTGATCCAGTGCTCCCCAACTCAACAGCCCCTCCAGCAATTCTCCTTTGGTATACTTTCCTAATTGGGGGACGTCCCTTAATGCTATCATAATCTTGTATTTTACCCAAAAACAATCAGTAAGGAGACTTTGATGATGATAATACAAGGTCAAATTCCTTTACAAAAATAATAGTCCAATTCAAAAGCTTTAGATTAAGCTTTGCTAAGTGCAATAGGAAACTAATAATTGAAATGGACTTGCAAAATTATTAGGTGCATAGGGCCTATTTTCACCTGTCGGAATATCTGAAGAACATCACTTGTAGAAAAGAATTCCTTTTTTGCTGTCATAGTTTTGGCATTGTCCAGCAAAGTTCCATCCAAGTGAACAGGAAACAGCAAATATGCTTCATGATTCCAAGTTCCGTCTTGAGTGGCCTAGAATTACAAACATTAAGATCCCCATTAATCAAAAGCTTGAATAATACTATAAAATAGAGAAGTTATTAAGCATCAGTGTCATTATGCAACATAGTTTGTTGATGTCATCATGAAAAGCCTCAAGTCACTTATAGAATAACCCTTCAAACTATAACATGGACGGCAAGAAAAAGCATAACTCCATTATATGTTCAAGGCACATGTTGTACTAAATATTTTTCTACTTAGATGAAAAATATTTAGTTACGGTAATAGAAATGAAGAAGGAGAATCAATTTTAGAATTTGCTTCAGCATATGATCTTGTCTTAGCAAATACTAGTTTTAGGAAGAGGGAGTCGCATATAATTACTTTTAGTAGTGGTCATAACAAGAGTCAAATAGATTTTCTTTTAACAAGAAAAATAGATAGAAAACTATGTAGAGACTGCAAAGTAATACCTGGTGAAGCACTTACTACCCAACATAAGTTAGTAGTACTTGATATTAAGCTAACAAAACGGAAAAATATGAATAAAAGAGTTAGCGACCCTAGAATAAAGTGGTGGAACCTAAAACATAGTAAACAAGTAGAGTTTAGAGAAAAACTACTAAAGGAAAATGTTTGGAATCTTAACTTAGATGCTAATACAATGTGGCTAGAAATGAGTAGTTGCATAAGGAGGGTGGGATCAAACATATTAGGTATATCTAAGGGCTTGGGACCTACAAAGAAGGAAACATGGTGGTGGAACGAGGATGTCCAACGAGCAATTAAGACTAAAAGAGATATGTATAGGAAAATACCTAAGTGTCAAGATGAAGATGCGTACAATCAATATAGAGAAGCTAGAAAACAAGCTAAAAAAGTAGTTAGTCAAGCTAAAACAAATTTCATGGAAGATTTATATACAAAGTTAGGTAATAGAGATGGCGAAAAATATATATATAGGCTAGCCAAATTAAGAGATAAAAAGAAACAAGACCTAAGTCATGTAAGATGTATTAAGGACGAAAATCAAAATGTTTTAACGCGCGAGGAGGATATTAAGGAGAGATGGAGAAGTTACTTCGATAGTTTATTTAATGATGGCCAAGTTGATGCTATAATAGATGAAAACCCACACCAAGAAAGAAATGTAAACTATACACGCAATATTAGAATTGTAGAAGTTAAAGAGGCATTGAAAAGAATGAAAATAGGAAAGCATGTGGCCCATATGAAATACCCATAGAGGTTTGGAAATGCTTAGGAGAAATCGGATTGACTTGGTTGACAAAGCTTTTCAATAAAATTTTAAAATCAAAACGGATGCCAATGGATTGGAGAAGAAGCACGCTTGTGCCAATCTTCAAAAACAAAGGAGACATTCAAAGTTGCTCAAACTACCGGGGAATTAAACTCATGAGTCACACTATGAAGCGTGGGAGATGATAATTGACAATAGGCTAAGGAGAGAAACAACAATATCGAGAGAACCAATTTGGTTTCATGCACGGGAGGTCAACTATGGAAGCGATTTTCCTTGTAAGACGATTGTTAGAAAAATATAGAGAAAAGAAAAAAGATCTTCATATGGTATTCGTAGATTTAGAAAAAGCATATGATAGGGTCCCTAGAGATGTTCTTTGGTGGGTTCTAGAAAGAAAAAAAGTGCACGCTAGATACATAGACACTATTAAAGATATGTACGATGGAGTAGTAACGAGTGTAAAGACATTTGGAGGAGCTACGAAAGAATTTCCCATTACGATAGGACTACATCAAGGATCGGCTTTAAGCCCATATCTATTTACTTTAGTTATGGATGAATTAACTAGACATATTCAAGAGGATATACCATGGTGTATGCTATTTGCGAGATGATATTGTCTTAGTGGATGAAACTAAAGATGGAGTGAATAGGAAATTAGAACTACGGAGAAATACATTAGAATCTAAAGGCTTTAAGTTGAGTAGGACGAAAAACCGAATACATGCACTTGTGAGTTTGGAAACACTAGACATCGAGATGACTGAGTGGTAAAATTAGGGGAAGTAGAAGTGCCTAGGGTAAACAACTTTAGATACCTAGGTTCAATCATACAAAATGATGGTAACATTGAAAATGATGTCACACATAGAATCCAAGTGGATGGAAGAAATGGCGGAGTGCAACGGGGGTGATTTGTGATCGACATGTTCCCACTAAGTTAAAAGGAAAATTTTATAGGACCGCAATTAGGCCAGCTATGCTCTATGGAAGTGAATGTTGGGCAAGTAAAGCAACAACAATTACATAAAGTGAATGTAGCAGAAATGAGGATGCTTAGGTGGATGTGTGGTAAAACCCGTAAAGATAGAATAAGAAATATAGAAATTCAAAGACAAGTAGGAGTAGCACCAATTGATACAAAGATTAGGGAAGGGCGGTTGCGATGGTTTGGTCACCCGCAAAGACGGCCTACAAATGCCCCAACTAGAAAACTTGACTCAATAGAAACTGTAGAAATTCGACGAGGTAGGGGTAGACCAAAGTTAACATGGGATGCATTAATTAAGAGAGATTTGAATGGTTTGCAAAGCTCACCATCAATTGCACTGAATCGAGCACAATGGAAAAGTTTGATCCATGTAGCCGACCCCAGTTAATTTGGGACTGAGGCTATGTTGTTGTTGTTGTTGTTGTTGTTTAGCACAGAATTCAATTGATAAGTATGGCACTTACAATCTAAATCATTGCAAGACTATGAATATTACTTTGAGACCATTAAATTAAGTGCAAGGAACGATACACTGTAATTCCATTCATTCAAGACATTGAATATTTCTGATGGCCCCAAGTTTCTCTGTGCAAGGTACACATAAAATTGTAGCAAGTATAATACTGGAAAAATAAATCATAGTCATAGAAAAAAGAAGTGTTTAACATGCTTGATCTCTAGCCAGCTAGGTTTATAGCATCGTCCTCACAGTAAAAATATTAAGAATTCGGCTAAATGGCGACTTAGGTAAAATATGGTCATCAAAATATAAGTCCAGTAGTCCACGTAGTTGAGATATTTCGGAATAAGAGTAAGTGGAGATCAATGATAATGGCGACCAGTTATGTACTATATGCTAAAGCTTCATAGAAATTGTCTTATGATTGCAGATCAGAGGACAAAGATCCCCGAAAGGTAATGGACAACACGAGAATATTTAGTAGCCAACCAAAAGTGAAGATCGTGCATGTATGGTTCAAGGAAACCTCTAAACACTTAACTGCAATGACAACGGATCCATAACTGTTGCAGATTCCAAAACTACAAGCATCCAGCAAGTCCATCAATAGCTAGTTGAGCTCAAGATTGCACATGCATGTCTCGTGCATAACAAATGAAACAATTTAACATAGTAAGTCCATTAAGCATTACCTTAACAGCAATTATAGCGTGATCAAGAAGCGGAAGTAGATTTGGATGGCTAAACAGGGACGAAACACGGATCTCCTCCCTCACCAACTCGAGCTGTTCATTATTTTGAATCAGAACCTTCTTCATCGCATAAGTCCCATCATCTACAACGCCAATGAATCTCATCACGTTAATAATAGAGCAACTTCAGTTACAACCAAAGCTCGAACAATATGGATAACAAAACTATTCAAAACCAACCCCATTGAGAAATTCGATTCAAATACTAAATCCCGAAAACAAGACAAAACCCAAAAATCGATCAACACCACCACAATGGGTGCTTAGATTTTGACCTGAAACATGAGAGGGGTCCTTGAATTTCTTGCCGACACCACCACCAGAAGCCGATTCGGTACCGACAACGATCTCCTTGACCAGATAAACATACGCGAACCCACCCTCGCCAAGCTGTCTCACGACTCTGAAACGATTCTCATTAATCCAAACGTCTCCTCCGCCATTGACAGCGTCGTACAGTGCATTCAACCCAGAAAACGAGCAACCCATCTCTGTGGTTCGCTCTCTCGGTTGACAAACACTTCAACACTCTGATTCTCTCACGCACGCACTAGATGAGATCCCTCGCTTTTCATTTCTTTTCTTCTTCTTTTTTTTCTAACAAAATAGAACAAACCTGGAGTCTCACTCAAAGCCTTCTCTCAAGATTGTTCCGATTTTACTAAATCTATTTATTTTTAGGTTTCGTATTCTGGGTTTACAATTACAGGTCTCAATTTCTCGTTCAAATACACAACAAAACCACAGCCCCATATCTTCTTTTCGAGCTTACCTCGAGATGCTGCGTAACGTACCTCAAAGTACATAACACCGTCTCAGTTGTGTTTGCGTTTTGTTCTTCGTATATGAATATTATACAGCGAGGCGAATTCGCTGGCTACGCTGTTTAGAACTGGGAAATTGTTACAACGTGGGTAACGCCCATCGTTGTTATTGTTTGAAAATAGTCAAACCCATAGTGAGACTATGTATAGTGTTTTTTTTTTTTTTTTTTTTTTTAATAGGAACAAGACTTTATTTTATTGTAGCCATAAAATCAAAGTATGTACATGAAGAGAAATAATGTGTCTTCATAAAACAAAGTTGAAAAAAATCTCTACCAGTGTACTGAGGAAAAACGCGTCGCTCCCATAAAATTGTAAGAGAAAGAAATATGTTCCCCTACAATGAGACCGAGCCAATAGCAACTCGTCATCACGTGGTGTCGCATACTCACCGAATCAACTAGATTGAACTCGTGATTATACGACTGGGCTATACAAAAGTGAGAAAAAAAAAGAAACAAAATACATTACTGGCCTCAATATACATCATATACCCCTTTCATCAATCGCCATTTTCCAAAAGAGAAAACATTGACGCCACACTGCATCGCCCCCATATATATTTCAGTTATGTTCCATTCAACCAAGCCCCATTAATTCGATTCCATCGCCAATCACGATACTCCTTTAGTTCGGATACCCATAGCTCCACATATCTTTAAATTCATTCTTAACATCATTCATTCCCTGTTTTTTCCTATTAAATATACTCTCATTCCTCTCTAACCATATCCTCCACAGAATTGCAAGTACTCTATTTTGCCACAACACCTTCTGCTTCCTTCCCTGTCCCTAGGCCACCATCAACGAGAAACATTCCCCCACCTAAGTGGACAACACCCATGACATTTGAAGTTCATTAATTAGCCATCCTCATAAATGTGATAGAAAGAGCAAGTGAGAAATAGATGGTCAATAGTTTCCCTCTCCCTATAACACATTTTGCATTGCGAAGGTTGTAGATACCAATTCTGCCTCCGCGATTGCATTACTTCATTTGCATTCACTCTTCGTTTCTACAGGACCCAAGCAAAAAAAATTATTTTACGTGGAGCAACGCTGTGCCATATTACTTTTGTGTTCCTATATTGTGTCCAACCCTCCATCTTCCACAACAAGTCCGTAGCCAAGTGCATAGTAAACTACCCATTTGGATCTCTTATCCACACTATTTGATCATCTTAATTTGGATGTAATTGTAGTCCTTCTAAACACCCAAATAATTTTGCCAGATCATTTGTCTCCACAACATTCATCGTATTCCCCCTCCATTTATCTTTCCAAAATTTCATTATACCCTCATTCCCCATCTTGAAAATAATCCCCTGGTAAATTAAGGTTTTCTCCTGCACTTTGTACTTCCAAGGACTTCTTATCATTTTTCTTGACCCATCCCCCAAATCCCACCCATTTATGTTATTTCCATAAATACTACAAATTACTTGTACCCACAAACTATCGGGTTCATTTGGTAATCTCCATAAACATTTGGCTAGCAATGCACTATTTTTCTTCTTTAGACTTCCAATCCTCAAGCCCCCATATTTCTTTGGTAGAGCACACTCTTTCCATGTCACCAAATAAGATATTTTTTTAGTTCCCATTTTCTGCCACAAAAGTCCCTCATGTAAAACTCCATTTGTTAAGCTACCTTGCTTGAAATGTGAAACATTGACAAGTAAAACAGAGGCAAGGCAGTGAGCACCGAGTTTATTAAGGATAATCTTCCTCCCTTTGACAAGAACCCTTTTTTCTACCCATCAAGCCTCTTAGCAATCTTTTTAAGCACTGGATACCAAAACTCCTTTTGCAATGGTGAGTCCCCTAATGGTAATCCCAGGTAAGTCCTAAGCCACATTCCCATTCGACACCCTACCCCGGCAGCTTGTGTCTGCACCTCATTCTCATCAACATTTATTCCCACCACCATACATTTATCCTCACCAATGCCATTATTGTGTATAATGATCTACCATCCCTATTTGAAAATAACAACGAATCATCTTCATACTGCAAATGTGTCACATTAATATTGTTTTCGCCTACTTTGAGACCCTCAACAACCCCACATGTTTTAGCCTCATCTATCAATCTTCCGAGGACATCAACGACCAGAATAAACGAGAAAGGTGAAATCGGATCTCCTTGTCTCAATCCCCTCTATGCATTTATCTTCCCCCTTGGTCTCCCATTCACCATAATTGAAAAACTGGTAGAAGATAAGCAACCTCGAATCCACGCTCTCCATCATATTCCAAATCCCTTCATGGTAAGTACATATTCTACAAAAGCCTAATCCACTATATCATAAGCTTTTGAAAAGTCTAATTTCATAAAGAAGCTCTTTCTTTTCTTAACTCGAGTTTCCTCCATGACCTTATTTTCTACCAACACAAGGTTTAATAACTGCATGTTAGCCACAAAAGCACACTGTTCTTTCCATACTATTTCATGGAGAACATTTTTTAATCGCGCTGCCAACACCTTGGAAATAAGTTTGTATATTGAGGTTACTAGACTTATAGGCCTAAAATATGTAACGCATTCCAATTTAGCCCCTTTAGGTATGAGACATATATATGTCTCGTTTGTTTTTTGACTAATGCACCCATTACTATAGAACTCCCCAAAATTTTTCATGAATTCAGTTTTCATGAACTCCAATGTTCTTTGTAAACTGCCATTGTATAACCATCGGCCTCCGGAACCATATCATCTGCATAGCTATTCATTGCATTCCACACTTCCATTCCAGTGAATGGACTATCTAATCCCTCTGCCTGCATATTGGAAATAGGAGACCAGTTGATGCCCTCAGTTCCCCATCGTTCCGTCGCCTCTTATGTGTAAAGATCCCTAAAGTATTCCATAATTGTATGAATAATGGTTGCCTTATCTTCAGTATACACCTCATCACTCATTTTTATACGGTTAATCATACCCTTGGATCTACAATGACTTAGAATACGATGGAAAAACCTTGAGTTCTCAGCTCTCGGTGCACTACCACTGTGTATGTGAATATCGAATGCCCTGGGATATCAAATATCACTATCTTGTTGAAACAATCAATATGAGCATGATACGCAGCTAGCCAATCCGTCCTTAACAATGCATTAAAATCTAAGAACTCAAGCACTCTGAAGTCCATAGATCATTGTCCACAGGTAACTTTACCCTAATCGTCTGATTAGGGTAAACCCTATCCCTACCCGTGGTACTCAAAATCAAATGTATGCTAACTCTAACCGGTGTCAACCCTAATATGCCTATCATGCAACCAGAAATGAAAGATATTATAGAACCTGAATCAAACAAAACGAATAAATCCCTACCATAAATGGAAATTGTACCCTTAATGAGTCCTTGTGTAGTTTTAGCATCTGGTTGTGCTACTATGTTTACTCCCTTACGCCTCTACTGTGGGAATACTGTTGTCGGCTATGGAGAATCTCTCACTATATGTCCAACCTGACCACACCTATAACAAGTTATAATCCTACGCTGACCCTTAGCCCGATCCTGGGCCTGTCCTTGTGATTGTCTCTATTAAGAACCATTTCAGCCTGTTCGTCTACTTTTTCATTACTATAGGCAAGAATTAGTGCTGATATCACTACAAAAAAAGAGCAAATCAGAAACGGAATTAGCAACGGAATTAAGTTCCGTTGCTAAAAAAGAAGTTAGAGACGGAATTGAGACGGAAAATTCAGAGACGGAATTGAGACAGATCAGAGACGGAAATAGAGACGGAATTAAATTCCGTCTCTAAAAAATGGTGCCAACATTCCCACCAAAACTTTATTTTGTTATACCCGTTCATCGAATCTCGAGATTTGTGCATCAAATCTCGAGATTTTGATGAGCCCCTCCAACACCCCCACCACCGAAATCCCCAAATCCCACGGCGACGAGCAAATCCCTTCGTCCTCTCCCACCACAGAAATCCCCAAATCCCACGGCGACGCCCAAATCCCTTCGTCGTCTCTCCTCTATACTCTCGTCTCTCCGATCGTCTCGTCAAGTTCGTCGTCGACCAAAACCTGTTTTGATTCTGAGTTTTAGCAGGAGAGACCATAAATCAAAAAGTGCTCTCCACACGCCTTCGCCCGCACAAAGAGAAGATGGGATTCGGAGTTTTAGCTCTCCGAGCTTCGCGAACCTCCTCCACCATCAATCGCTGCTTCTCCTCATCGCCAACCCTCTCCGTTTCTCGAATCTTCGCGAACCCTAGCAATCGCCACTCCAGATCCATCGCCTCCACACCAGAGCTTCGAAACGCCGAAGCCGCAGCGGAAGCGCCGCAGCCTCAAGAGATCCATCCGCGCGACGACGCCGGGCGAGCTAGGGTTCATTTTCCCAAGCCGAAGATGCGATCGAGGTCTTCGTCGACGGATTCCCGTCACCATCCCTAAAGGAATGACTGTCTTCGGCTTGCGAGGTCGCCGGAGTCGACATTCCTCGGTTCGCTACCACGCCCGCCTCTCCATCGCCGGCAATTGCCGAATGTGTTTGGTTGAAGTCGAGAAGTCGCCAAAGCCCGTCGCTTCTGCGCCATGCCTCGCGCTTCCGGGTTTGGGCAATTTGGATGATCAATTCAATTCAAAATGGCGCTCTTCTTGTCTTATATCCTAGGTTTTGACTCGGATGTCTCTGTTGTTGTTGTTGGTGGTGCAAAGGCGTTGGATCGAGTGAAGGAGGAAGTGAACGCGTTGGTGAATCTTTGCGACAAGTGAGTGATTCGTTCATCTTTGAAAACTTGTTAATTCGTCTTTGGTGTGTTGATTTGATTTGATTTTTGTTGTGGTTTGGAGAGTTGAATGTGTAATCAGTGAGGAGTTGAAGGAAATTGGTTGGAATCGTAGAATTAGATTAGATCCGGTGCTTTGTGTGGCGTTGTACTGTGAATTGGAGCTAGATCAGAAAGTTGAGCTTCCTGAAATTTGTAGGCACTAATTTCTTGAATAATTAGATGATACCTAGATCTGAACGTCGTTTAGACCATAATTTGTGCTGTGTCAAGACCTAATTATGCAAACGGCCGTAATGCAGAGCCATTCATTTTACGAAGGCGTTAATACGAGTGGATCTTGATGTCCTAATAGCAAAACAAACTTCATAGCATGATGAGTAAGATTTGTTGTGTTAACTCTATGAGTTGTCAGGATTGCGAAGGCGTTGAGCAGTTGCGGTGCGAGTCTTGGAGACATCATCGACTACTCGAAAGGCTTAAACATGAGCTTGAGGTCACAACTCAACGTCAAGAGATAGTGTCTTGCTTTCTGAGGGACTATCAGCTTTCCAATGAGGAGGTGCTTGTTGTCCCAATTTTATCATACGCAGCTTTTTAGCGTGTACGTTGTCCGTTTTGTATGCCAATTTTTTACGATGAACATAATCAATTTGTAGATACATGCATTGAGGGAGGAAGACTTGAGTGAAAATTTCTTTAAGGCACTTTCTCATGTTCAAGAAATTCATGCCAATTGCAAGATACTTCTCAGGACTCATCATCAGGTATTTGCCCTTTAATTAGTGCTTGACACATGCTTGAATTTTGCAATTTTTGTATTCATGTATTCATGTATTCATGTATTTATGTGATTTACAATTATAGCAAGGACTTGCTGACACAGTGAGTGCCGACTCTTCTGATGTTGTGCTCGTTTTCTCATTCACACCACCAATGGATTCATTCACTAGATGTAATTGATATCGCTCGTTGAGATCATAGACGTTTCATTAGAAGTTTAATCATTAAATGGTAACTACCAATAGTGACCCGTGTTTGATTTTAATCCCCGATAACCAAGAGTGGATCTTTAATGTATATTTGAACAAGAAGAACGCCATGGAATTGTAAGAGAACTAAGAAAGAAAATGAATATCACGTATAAAGAGTGTTTTTGTCCTGAAAAGCCTAATTGTCAATATTGTTATTCATTTCTTCTATTCCATAATCATTCAATACTTGAAGAATGGTATATTTATATTTAACTCATGCAAGGACATTTTTGCAACGTGCAGGTTTGGAGCTAATGGATATGATGGCTGTATACCAAGAGGGGGCTTATGAGCGCTTGTGCAGGTTAAGAATCTCTAGCCCCAGTTAACCAGTTAAACATGACATTTAATTTCATAAGCAAGCCTTTATATGATTCTTTGTTACATACATATGGTTAGGTGAGACTTGATAGCATTCAGTAATCAATCACCATTTGAGGTGCTTTTGTTGCATATTTATTTATACTTAAAAAAAAAATTAATTTCACATGTATGTTGTAAATGCTTCGACACAACTTCTTCTATTGCTATTAAAACGTAAATGTATGTAGTTTCAATTGAGTAGCTATTTTAGGTTGGTCATATTTGTTCATGCTCGAGATGTTGTCCCAAACTCCAGTCTTATTTCTTATTTTCTTTGGAAATGTGGATGAGTCTAATTTCTACAGCACACCATTATATTGTGATTTTAGTTCAAAATACTCTTTCTTGCACTCCAATTTCTGAAATTTGTTGTTTGCATCAAATATCTGAAGCCTTTCATGGTTAATGCAAGCTGGTCTTTTTTTGTTTTTAGCTTTTGTTTTGAGCAAGTCTTGCATTCTCAGTCTCAGCCTAACCTTATAGTTTCTTATAAACTTAGCAACACCCTGGAATTCTACAGCCATACCGTAAGTCAAGCTCAAAGCATTAGTGGAACCAGTCACATTCGTCTCCTCTCTTACAATATGTGCCTTTCCTTTTGTTAGATTTCAGAGTTCTTTGGGTAGAGAAACAACTCTCGTAACACACTTTGGCTCCTCAAGGATCCGCACAAAGATAGTTTCTTCGTCAAGGGCCCTTTCGAGCTCTCCGGTCGTTCTTCTCTCACCTTTGGTAATGTACCAATTAATATTTCTCTCACCTTTTTGGCTTGTTTATGAGTTTATTCTTGATTCATTGTTGCTCAACTCTAATAGCTTTTGAATGCCAGAGTTTTTCTTTTTTTTCTTTAGATTCATTGCTCACTTTCTCGCAGTACTTCTTTATAATCAATATCTATTCAGATAGTAAAACAAAAACAGACTTATTGAGTTTCACATTTCTCTTTGGTTAATATAAGCGAACGAGGTAGTGAAGTATCTTTATCTTTCATGGATGGATGCATTACTTCTTTCTTATGATGCCAGGTGCTCGTAAAAGTGTTGGTTAACTTTCGAAAGTCGTAAAAAATGATGAAACCCATTGAAAGTTCCAACCAGATCTATCTTCTATTTTTATAGCCAAAATAGCCTATTTTTATCACTATTTATTTCCTTGTATGTCATTCTCATACCATGATTATTCACCATTTGTAGAATATGTGGAGTTCAAGTATGATATAAAGGCTATAAACATGATTATTAAAGGCTTTTTTATTGAAAAACTTGTCTATATGCATATTGGGTTCATTTCCTTCTGGATAATGATGAATTTCTTTTTCTTTATTACTTTATTAATGTTGTGTTTGGCTCATACACTTGTGCTTGCGATGATACGTAGTTCTCCCATAATATTGTTTATATTTCTATTATTGTTTGTATAATTTAGTGATTTTTTTCTTTTTGATCTTTTTTCAGGTGTTTTCTACGAAGTCAAGTATTATTTGAAGCACAATCAACTTACATAATCTCGGAGCACTTCATTTTTTTTTTCATTTAGAACAATTTTTCCTTTTACTTTTGTAGAAATATACGATATATAAACTTTTTAGATTGTTTTTTTTTGTTTCGTGTACAGTACATTGAGAGAAGATAATTTTAAGGATATGTTAAGTTTATATAAACTGTGCAATATCAATATATTATTTAGCTATGATTTGTATTATATATTGGCAGGTTAAATGTGCTTGGATTGAGACACATATATATATATATATATATATAAGACTTTAAAAACTAAACAAAAATGAAAATTAGAGACGGAAATAGCAACAGAATCCAGAGATTTCGTTGCTATTTCCGTCTCTAATTTTCGAGGATTAGATACAGGAATCAGAAACGGATCAAATTCCGTCTCTGATCCGTCTCTGATCCGTCTCTGATTAGCAACGGATCAGAGACGGAAATAATCAGAAACGGAATTTATTCCGTCTCTAATCAGAAACGAAATTTATTCCGTCTCTAATCAGAATCGGAATTAGAGACGGAATAAACTCCGTCTCTGATCAAAAACGGAATCGCATTTCCGTTTCTGATTGAATTAGCAACGACGTTTTTAGAGACGGAATTGATTCCGTCTCTGTTCCGTTTCTGACTGCAATTAGAGACGGAATTTTTGCAAATCAGAGACGGAAATTTCCGTTTCTGATTTGCTGTTTTTTTGTAGTGTAGAACTTCTTCTTGAAGGCAAGAGTAGGCTGGCTTATATTCGACGAAGTCCTTCACAAACTGGACCTCAATTGATATGCTGGAAAATGTGGGCGTGGAGGATGGTACAATCTCAGCTATCTTTACTACTAGTGTGGTTATGACCGGAAGAGTGTACACCACTGGAGCTGCTGCAATCTTCGATTTTGCTTTGATAAGCCATGCGCTCTACAAGTTGACGACGTTCGCGACATTAGCAGCTATGTAGATAACATATATATAAGGAAATTCTACTATGGTGATTTAACTTTTAGACCATTGGATTTAAATCTAATGATCAATTTGATAACTACATTAATGACACTTTAATGTATGCAAAAGCAACAAAAAGCTATATTATCTATTGGATTTAAATCTAATGGTCAAAAATAAAAATCACCATGTATGGTGATTTTTGCTAATCACCATAGTAGAATCACCTATATATACATATAGAAAATATCATGTACATATAAGACATTCCCATCTCACTTTCGCTTACTTCCCAACTAATAGTTTCTAGGCAAGGATTATCTGGTTTCCACAACTAAGATTTGTATTATCTTGTTTAAATTTTTAGTCGTTACTTATTAGAAAAGTTGGTCTCTATTACTAACTGTAACTTTGGTATCACTTTGTAGAATAACTACATTCCACTGCGTAAGTTCTATAAGCTTAGGCTCTGTAACCTAGGCTCTGATACCACCTGTGACAACCTCTTCTCAAAATAGGGCACTGTTTGGCCTAATCCCGTTGTTAAGCCTTAATCTCACCATGTATAACTTAACAAGGAATTAGTCAGCTTTTCCAAAACCTTATGATTTCCTAATTGTTTTTTTCAAATAAGTATTTTCTTATCTTATGTTAATTCATAAATTAGAGTTAATTAAAATTTTACAATTTAGAGTTTATTCAATGGAAGTCTTAGCAAATTAGCTGAAGCTTTTAACATGATACCTAATAATTGTGAAAAAATCAGGAAACAAAGATTACATGCGTATATATAGTGAAACGATGATAATATGTCATCATGTATTTGGTCTGAGTGCTATCTCTCAACCCATAATATATATAACCCCAAAAGTATATAAAGACATATAAAAGTTATACAATTAAGTCAAAACCTATAAAATTTAGTGCAACAACACTCCACTGGCTCAGAGGTAGTCGCCGATCTTCTCTTTACCTGATTTGCTACTCGATGGATATGCACCAACCATAAAAAAAGCACAGTGAGTACAGGAAAATAGAAAGTAACACTAAGAGACAATTTTTTCACATTCCCAAATATGCAACAAGATATAAAAACATAACAATAGGAACTAAGCTGAAAGAAAATCATGCAAATAGATCCTTAGCTAAACCAAATGAAACTGACACCCAGCTAAGTAGTAATGATCTAGGGCCAGTCGGCTGTGATTTCCATCACTTCAGCCTTTTCCACTATATAAGCTAAGCTCTACATCTCTATGAAGGTCTGAGTAGTGCTCTTCTCTTTTATAATCATCCCAAGTGCCAGTTACCTACGATATATACTTTCCAACAACCCAGTGATGTCACCTAAGTTGTACTTGCCAACAAACCCGGGTCCTATACCCCGTGATGTCACCCAAGTTATAGTGGAGAGATCCCGATCAACCTAGGTAGTCTAGTGACCTCTCATGCGTCGCAACACCTCTATCATATCATGGTCCTAGATATAAGAACTAATTTCATATTTCAAGAAATAACATGGTTTGAGAATCCAACAAAGCAATTGTATATCTAATACACAATGGAAATAGATTCACAACACTATGTAATACCTACCTAATAGCATGTTATTTCATTTAACCACATGTATTAACAACTAAAATGACATAGCACATGATTTAGAGTCTAACATTTTAACAATCAACCTATACCATGATAACAAACTCATGCAAATGAGAAAGAAACAAGTCATGGTATATAGAGTATAATAGGAAAATCATTCCAAATGACTAGAATTGAACAACTAAATAGGAATGAAATGTAAACAAATATCTCAATCAATTTACTTATAATCCATGCAATTTCTTAAGCTAATCCGACCTCCTAACACCTTATATGACATATCTGAACTCTCGAGACTCTTCTTTAGGTTCCTGATATCAAACTAATCCAAATAAATTGGGTTTAGGTCAGGTCAAATGGGTTTATGAACCTTAACCCAAAACAACCCCTTAAGACTAAACAACATTGAAATTTTAGTCTTGTATTGCTGCCCAATTTTAGGCATGAGATTGTTCAAATATCAAAATCTTCCCTTCGTACAAAGTTTTTGGGATCTAACTTAGCTTTTCGAAAAGGTTTGGTTTGCATAATTTTGATTTAAAATGAAAGGGATCTTGCAATTCTACTAAAAATAGCTAAAATTAGAACCAAATCTGAGTAGTAGATTTTAAAAAAATCATTTCTCCTAATTTGTAGTTTCGAAATTTGTGATTTTTGGTCACAAGACAACTAACTTACCAAATAACAATATACTAAAAGATTAGCTCATTTGGATGAGTAATTAGGGAGTTATGCCTTTTAAAAATTTAGTTTCAAAAATCTCGTAATGCATTTAATCACCTATTTATATAGCACTTTTGGATATGAAAGCATTTGAACTACAAAATTTCCAGTAGGATAAAGTTATTTCCTTTTGAGTTACCTTTCAAATGCTACCAAATTGGGTTCATTTCGATTTAAAATGAGCAAGTTATGACCACATTACATAGGTTGGTTTATAATGCAACATGCAGAATTTTCATTTTGGTCTTACAATTTTAAAAATTCATATCTTTTTTATTTCAAAACCAAATTAAGAACTTCTTAATAGCTAGATTATCAGCTTGATATAAAGAATCAAAATATATCAACCAGTTTCAAAGACTTGATCATCTACCCTTTGAAAATGGCAAAAAATTAGAACTGGTTTCAAACTTAAATAAAGAGATGTGTATATAGGTTTGATGACTCTTTGATTCGAGCTCTAACTATTAAACACCAAATTCTTCAAAACCCTGCTGATTTTCTCATGAGTTTCTTCTCTAAAAAGTTTTTTTTTGCTTATAAGATTTGCAAATGAAATGAAATGTTTGGTTTGCTTGTGTTGATCAATTAATCTTATATAATTTTAAGTATACACGTCTCGAGACTTATCTAATGACTTACATCTTAACGCATGTCCCACTAACTCTCCACTATCTCATGCTAACTAATACCAATATCAACTCAATTGGTTTATTGATGTGCCAATATGTATATCGAGAATCATCACATGGCTATTGTTTTAATTTGCTTACTTAGGTACGTTTAATATAAAATCAACCATAGCCGCATTAAAACTAATATTTAAGCTACACTAAACCACATTAACCTCAAACTAAGTTACCTCATCACTCTCTACCTTGGTCCCATGTAGGCATGCATATCGAGATGCGTCCCCACTCACTTCTCGACACATATACACAAGTAGGAGTGACTTAGTAGTCTATACATATACAATACACTAGGCATATATCAAAACAAATATAACATATACCTCAGCTACATAGATTCGATCAATGCAAGTATCTCGATGTGGGTTCCACTTAATGGGTCACTGATTTAAGGGATTAAACTCGAATTAGAAATTCGGGCAGTGACGGACCCATCCGAGGAGAAACATTTAAATACACAAAGGCTCCTTCAGTATATGTGAGATCGCTCTAATACATGTCTACATACTCCCTTTAAACCTCTGGTAAATCTTTCATACCTTCTCCGTGTGATCAACAACATTTTCAGACACTACCAACTCCCGATCCTCTAGTTTAACCCAACAAGATGTCGAGCAACATGATTTGTCATATAAAGCCTCAAATGGTGCCATCTCAATGCAAACATGATAACTGTTGTTGTATGCAAACTCACACAATAGTAAACACTCCTTTCAATATCCGCCAAACTTAAGTACACAAGCCCTGAGCATATCCTCGAGAACCTAAATCAACCTCTCAGTCTAAAGGTGAAAGGTTGTGCTGAAATGTAGGCGAGTACCATACTGCTCCTGCATACTGCTCCACATCCTGAACTATATATAACATCTTTGTCTAACGTAATAGTCATGGTATACAATGCAGTTTGATAATCTCCCTTTCGAATAATAAGCTCAACTTGTCAAATGTGTAATGAGCTGCAATTGGTAAGAAATGACAGATTTCGTCACTCTTGTCCATAATCACCCAAATAGAATCTTGTCATTAGGCAATTCTCGATAATCCTCTGACAAAGTCCATGACTATATCTTCCCACTTCCATCATGGAATGGGAAGCGACTTTAATAATCATCTAGGCCTACGACGCTCAGTCTTCATGTACTGGCAAATCCCATAGTTCCCAATGAACTCTGATATATCTGCTTTCATCCCAGGTCACCAAAAATGTCTCTTCCTGTCATGGTACATCTTCGTCCTGCCTGGATGAACAGTGAACCAGGAACGGTGTGAATCCTGAAGAATCCCATCCCTCAACTCTACCACTAAATGTATCCACAACCTGCCTCTGAATTTGAGAAGCTAGTCCATCGTCTTTGTCCAGTCAGTACAATAAGTGCTTTGGGCTACTCACTGAATCTCGGGTACAAAATGTCAGCTCTCTAACTCTATAGCACTCTTTGTGTAGACATTGTTTGTAGCCTCATCTGTGCACAAATCCTCACCCTAATGTCGATAAGAATATCTAGCTGACTCATCATCGCCGCTGCCTCGAGTAATCCATACTCATACATCATATGACATCTAACAACCTCGACATCTCCAATAGGTATCCTACTCAGTGCATAATCAACTGCTTTAGTTTTTCCTAGTGATACTCCATAGAAAATTCGTCATCCTTCAATAGCTCCAACCATTTATGTTGTCTCATGTTTAGCTCTTTCTGTCTCATGTTCAGCAACTATTTGTGCTCCTTCAAAGTTTGTAAAGACTTATTGAGGTGTTGCTCGTGATCCTTTCGGTCCTCGAATATATCAATATATTATCGATGAAAACTATCACGAAATGGTCAAGAAACGAACTCATCACCCTATGCATCAAATCCATAAATATGGCAGGGGCGTTGGTCCAACCAAACGACATGATTGTAAATTGACAATGTCCATATCTCGTGCTGAATGTTGCCTTGGACCTAGCCTCATATCTGACCCTAAGTTGATAATACCCTGATCTCAGGTTTATCTTGGAGAAACTGCGCTCCTCTCAATCGATCAAACAAATCATCAATCTGTGGCAATGGATACATATTTATGATTGTGGCCTTGTTCAACTGTCTATAGTCAATACACAGCCTTAAAGTACTATATTTCTTCTTCATAAACATGACATGTGCTCCCAATTGTGACATAAAAGGTATGATAAATCCCTTCTATTCCATATCTTGCAACTAACTCTTAGATTCCTCCTACTCTCTCGGAGCCATGCGATACAGTGGTATAAATATAGGTTTGGTGCCTGGTACCAACTCAATAATAAAATATATCTCTCTTGGTGGTGGTAAACCAGGTATGTCCTCCAGAAATACATTTGGAACTTGCCATAATTGGAATCTCCTCCAGTCTGGGTCCCTGACGCTCTGCTACTGTGTATAATGATAGCAAAGTCTCCATCTCTCCACTAGTCGCAAGTCGACCTCTAGTGCCTTCAGCTCTTAGCGTACTACCACTATATGCGAACATCTGAAGCCCTAAAATCTTAAATATCACTATCTTACTAAAACAATCGATATGATCGTGATACGCTACTAGCCAATCCATCCCTAATAACACATCAAAGTCTAAAAATCTGAGAACCCTGAATTCTGCAGGTAACTCTACTCCCACCTATCTCTACTGGACATCTCTTAACAAGATAATTAGGGTAAACCCTATCCCCGGCTGTAGTACTCATAAATCAAATGTATGCTAACTCTAACCAGTGCCAACCTTAGCATGCCTATCATGCAACCAGAAGTGAAAGATATTGTACAACCTGAATAATAAGACATAAATATTTACCACAAATAGAAACCATACCCTCAATGATTCCTCGTGTGGTGTCAACATCACGCTGTGCTACCATGTGTACTCCTTCTCGACTCTGTGATGAAAGTACTACCACCGGCTGTGGACAATCTCTAATCATATGCCTAACTTGACCACACTTGAAGCAAGTAACTAGCCTACGCTGACGCTGTGCTTGATCTTGGGCCTGTGCTTGTCTTTATCCCTTTTGGAAACTATCTCGATCTCTATCTCTACCTCTACTTTAACCTCTACCACCTTCTTGCTGTTGACATGGTGCTGGTGGTGCTACAAGAGCTAATAAAGTAATAGGAACTGGCAATGCAAGTCTGAATAGTAGTGGCAATGGAAGTTTACCAACTATACTCTACAATGGTATAGGGGATGATATATAGGCTACAATTGATGTTACTGTCCCTAATCCCTAAAAACCTCTCTTCCATCTCCTTCGTTCCTTGCCTTTTTGTCTCCTCCTCCCAAGCTTTATTATCTGATCAGGTTTCAACACTGGTCCTAATGACTTCCCATTGGTAACTTTTCTCAGATAATATGTATCGTAAGAAAGTACACACTCATATATCTCACCCAAAGTCCTGACACCCCAACTAATCACATAAAACTCTATATCTGGCCTAAGTATATCCCCGAAATGGTATACATCCACATAATCATCTCTCACTAAATCCCAGCAAACTGTCTCAAATAGCCATATATGTTTATGTAGCTCATCATTGACTCATTAGCTCCCTATCTTAGATTCATGAACTCCTTCCTCAACCTCTTCATTACTGCAGGTGGGAAGTACTGTTGATATAACTTCTTCTTGAATGCATCCCAAGACTCAAAATCATCATCAGGAGCTATCATCACACACCACTAAACATCGATGTCTCTTTGTAGTGTATACGATGGAATCTCATCTCAGAGTCTATCCTCAATCCTCAAGACTTTATATAGCTTCTCTTAAGACAATACCCACTTCTAAATCTTCTTAAAGTCTCGCTGGCCATCAAAGTAAACTAGCTTCAGTCTGATAAAATCCTTCACCAACTGAACCTCTACCGTCGACTTAGAAGATGTAGGAGTGACAAACGGTGTATAAACTGTTTATATGGTTGGTACTGTCACTACCAGTATAGGTTATACTATTGGAGCAGCTACTGTTGGTAATGTAGGAGTAGTAATAGTAGTAGGGGCTAGTGTCTGTACTGGTGGAGCACAACGTGTTGTCATCATAGCTATGAACTCAACCAACTATTGTCCCTAAGTTGATACTCAATCAGATAACCTCTGAATTCATCAGCAGATGGAATAGGAGGCTGGCTACCACTAGCACATGCATCCCCGCTATCGCGTGAATCAGCCAACGATGTCGGCAAGTTGATAGCGAATGTGAATCAGCTACTACGTAGATAACATATATACATATATATACATATAAAAACTAACATGTACATATAAAATATCCCTATCTCACTTTTACTCACTTCCCAACTAATGGTTTCTAAGCAATGATTATCTGGTTTCCACATATAAAAATTATATTTTCTTATTTAAGTTTTATTTGTTAATTATTAAAAAAATTGGCATTTGATACCAACTGTAACTTTGGTATCACATCGTAGAATAACTACATTCCACTACCTGTGCTCTATAAAATTAGGCTCTGATACCAACTGTGATGACCCTTTTTTAAAATAGGGCACAACCTAGCTTAATATCGTCATTAAGCATTAATTTCTCCTCATAGGACTCAACAACGAATTAGTCACCCTTTTTCCAAAACTTTCCTACTTACAAGTTAATTTTTTCAAATAAGCATTTTCTTATCTTATGTCAATTAATAAAACCGAGTTAATTAAAATCTTAAAAACTTAAAATTTATTCAGCAAAAGTTTTAACAATTTAGCGAAAGCTTTTAACATGATATCTAAGAAAATGGAAAAACTAAAAAACATAGATCACATGCATTAGAAATAATGTATACAACCTCTAAAGCATATGAAAGACATATAAAAGTCATACAACAAAGTCAAAAACTTACAAAATTTGGTGTAGCAGCACTCCATTAGCTCGAGGTAGTCGCCAAACTTCTCTTTGTCTGGTCTGCTACTTGATGGAACTTCACCCACCATCGTCAAAAGGAAGATTAGCACAGAAAGTAGAAAGTAACACTAAGAGACATTGTTCACATTTCTAAATATACAAAAAGTATTTGAAAGCATAATAATAACAACCACGTTGAAAAGACCTTATGCTATAGGATACTCTAGTTAAACAAGATGAAATGAACACTCGACTAAGTAGTAGCTATTTCATTTGACTAAATATATCAACAATCAAGAATGACATAGAACATGATTAAGAGTCAATGAAACCATTTAACCAACAACCAATGCCACGATCAATAAACTCATGAAAATGAGTAAGAATCAACATAGTCATGGCATTTAGAGTATAATATATAATAAGTCCAAATGAATGGAAATGAATAACAAAACATGAATGAAATGCAAATAAATGTCTCAATCAGTTTATTTACAATCCATGTAAATTTTCTTACTAATTCGCCCTCCCAACACATCAAAATCCGAACCCTCGAGACTTTCCTCTAGGCTCCTAATATCATTTAACATGTTTTTTAGTGCGTTTAGACATTTAATTATGGTATTGTAGTTATTTAAAATGTTTAAATTATAATTAGAATTTTTGCAGATTTTATATTTTCAAAGCACCCATCGCACTGGATGTTCTGTCTAGTCCGCTAGTGACCTCATTAGCACACTAGCTAGCTCATTAGGTGCTATATTACAGGAAAACTAAGAATCTTGCACTTAGAATCTTGATTTCTCTCCACACATATACCATTCCAACACCTTGAGATCTCTTTTCTCACCTACTAGAGACCCTAAGATACCTATTAACACCACAAGATCAGCCATACATCATTTACTTCATAAATTCATCAAATTAACTAAATTACTTGTGTAAATAGAATTACCTAGTTGATGAACACCCCCTCCAAAACACCAACTCTACTTCAACTCCCTTGCTGATTTCTTGATCTTCTTATCTAACTTTGTTGCTTCATCACTTTACTTCTTCTTTAATTTTTAGAAATGAGAATGAAATGGTTTGCATGGGTTGATTTTTCCAATCTTATATATTAAGATAAGATTGTTTAACAGCCATTGGTCTTAATGTAATTGCATATTCCGAGACTAGTCTAATGGCCTACATCTTAACGCAATTCCATTAACTCTCCACTAACTCCATTTAACTAACACCAAATGGAAACTTAATTGGTCTCTTGATGTGTCAATACGTGTCTCGAGAACCATTAAATGACTATTATTTTAACTTGCTAATTTAGGTTGCATTTAATATAAAATCAATTATAGCCACATTAATACTACTAATTAAGCTACACTAAGCTTAAATAAACTTACCACATCACTCTCTACCCCTGTCTTTCGCCGATTGTGACGACCACTTCTCATAATTAGGGCACCGCCCAACCTAATCCTGTCATTAAGCCCTAATTTCACCGCATAGGACTTAAGAAGGAATTAGTCAGCTTTTCCAAAAATTTTCTACTTACGAATTAATTTTTCAAATAAATATTTTCTTATCTTTTGTCAATTCATAAATAAGAGTTAATTAAAAATTTATAAAATTAAAGTTTATCCAACGGAAGTTTTAGCAATTTAGCAGAAGCTTTTTAAAATGATACCTAAGAATTGTGGAAAACCAGGAAGTAAAGATCTCATGTATACATATATAAAGAAACGATGATGAAATAGATCAATATATATCTGGCTGGGGTACTATCTCTCATCCCATAAATACAACCCCAAAAGTATATGAGTGACATATAAAAGACATACAATAAATCAGTAAACCTACAAAATCCTGTGTAGCAGCACTCCACTGGCTTAGAGGCAGTCGTCGGTCTTTTCTTTGCCTAGTCTACTACTCGTTGGATCTGCATCCTTCATCATAAAAGGGACGGCGAGTACAGGAAAATAGAAAGTAACACTAAAAGACATTTATTCACATTTCCAAATATACAAGAAATATTTGAAAGCATAATAATAGCAACTATGCTGAAAAGAAATCATCATAAAACATACTACAGTAATATGAAACTAACACTCAGCTAAGTAGTAATGATCCAGGGCCGATTGGCCGGGAGTCCTATCACCAATGCCTTTTCCACTATATAAGGATGAAGCTTAGCTCTAAATCTTTGTGAAGGTCGGAGCTGCACTCTACGCCTTTATAATTAATCTAAGTGCTAGTCACCTACAATGTATACATGCTAATAACCCCGGGTCCTTTACCCCGTGATGTCACCCAAGTTAGTGGAGAGATCCCAATTACCATGGAAGTCTACTAACCCCTGTGTATCGCAACACCTCTATTATATCATGGTCCTAGTTATAAGAACTACTTTCATATTTCAAGATATAATATGGGTTGAGAATCCAACAAAGCAATTGTATATCTAATGCACAATGGAAAATAGATTTACAACACTATGTAACACCTACCTAATAGCATGCTATTTCATTTGAGCACATGTATTAACAATAAAAAATGACATAGTATACAACTTGGAGTCAATGAAACCATTTAACCTACAATCTATACCATGATAGCAAACTTATGAAATGAGAGAGGAAACAAGTCATGGTATATAGAGTACAATAGGCCAATCAATCCAAATGACTGGAATTGAATAATAAAACAGAAATGAAATGTTAATAAATATATCTCAATTAGTTTACTTACAATCCAGACAAATTTTCTATGCTAATCTGGCTTCCCAACACCTCAAAACTCGTATCCAAACCACCGAGACACTTCCCTTGGTTTCTGATATCATTTAACATGTTTGTGAGCGTGTTTAGACCTTTAGTTATGGTATTGGACTTGTTTATAGTGTTTAAGTTTAAGTTAAGAAATTCAGATTTTTGGTATGTTAGAGCACTTAACGTGCTGGGTCGGTCTAGCGCGCTAGTGACCTCACTAACGCACTACCAAGTTTCTCTAGTGTACTATATGAACTTAGCGCGCTAGCTGATCATACCTAGCATGCTATGTTAAGGAAAACCCATAAATCTTCTGACGACCCCTTGTCATAATTAGGGCACCAACCGACCTAATCCCATCATTAAGCCCTAATCTCACCACGTAGGACTTAACAAGGAATTAGTCAACCTTTACAAAATTTTTCTACTTACAAATTAATTTTTCAAATAAGTATTTTCTTTACTTAAAGTTTATTCAGCGGAAGTCTTAACAATTTAAATGAAGCTTTTAACATGAAACCTAAGAATTGTAGAAAACTAGGGAATAAAGATCGCATGTATGTATATATGTATATAACACGGTGATAATATATTAACATGTATGTGTTCAGGGTACTAACTCTTAACCCATAGTATATACATCCCCAAAAGTATACGAGTGATGTATAAAAGTCATACAATAAATCAGTAAACCTACAAAATCCTATTTAGCAACACTCCACTGGATCAGAGGTAGTCTCCGATCTTCTCTTTGCTTGGTCTGCTACTCAATGGATCTACACCCACCATCATAAAAAGGACAATGAGTATAGGAAAGTAAAAAGTAACACTGAGAGATATTTGTTCACATTCGCAAATATACAATAAGTATCTAAAAACATAACAATAACAACTATGCTAAAAAAGAATCATGTTATAAAATACTTTAGTTAAACAAAATGAAACTGACATTTGGCTAAGTAGTAATGATTTAGGGCCGGTCGGCCGGGAGTCTTATCACTAATGCCTTTTCCACTATATAAGGATGTAGTTGAGCTCTACATCTTTGTGAAGGCCGAATTTACGCTTTACATTTTTCTAATTAATCCTAAGTGTCAGCCACCTGCAATGTATACTTGCCAACAACCTTAGGTCCCATACCCCGTGATGTCACCTAAGAGAGTGGAGAGATCCCGATCGCCTCGAAAGTCTAGTGACCCCTCCTATGTCGCAACACCTCTATCTATCATGGTCCTAAATACAAGAGTTACTTTCATATTTCAAGAAATAACTTGGTTTGAGAATCCGACAAAGCAATTGCACAATGGAAATGGGGTCTACGACACTATAAACCACTACCTAATAACATGTTATTTCATTTGACCACATTTATTAATAATAAAAAATGACATAGCACACGATTTGGAGTCAATGAAACCATTTAACTAATAATCTATACCATGATAGAAAACTCATGAAATAAGAGAGGAAACAAGTCATGATATATAGAGTGCAATAGGAAAATCAGTCCAAATGCCTGAAATTGAAAAATAAAACAAAAGTGAAATGTAAATAAATATCTCAATCAGTTTACTTACAATCTAATCATATCTCCTAACTATTCTAGCCACCCGACACCTCAAAACTCATATCCGAACCCCCGAGACCTTCTCCGAGGTTCCATATATCATTTAACAAGTTTTTTAGTGTTTTTAAACCTTTAACTAAGGTATTTGACTTATTTACAGTGTTTAAATTTAAGTTAGGAAATTGCTGATTTGTATGCTGTCATAGCACCTAGTGCGCCGATGACTTGATTAGCACGCTAGTAACCTCATTAGCGCGCTACTAAGTTTCTTTAGCGCGCTAGTTGATCGTACCTAACACACTATGTGAATGAAAATTTAGAATTCTGCACTTTGAATTCTAGGTTTTCTCCATAAATAGGCCACCCCAACACCTTGGGTTCTCTATTCCACGCCTCTAGAGACCCAAGACATCAACAACAACATAAAAATAACTATACATCATTTATTTCATGATTCCATCAAATTAAGCTAAGTTAATGGTGTAGTAGAAATACCTAGTTGATTAACTACACCTAACTTGATCAATTTTCGCAAAATCCCACTGTTTTCTCCAAATTCTTATTGATATTTCTTCTCCAAGTTCTCCAGCAAGTTTACTTCTCTCTTAAGTTTTTCAAATGAAATGGTTTGGTTGCATGTGTTGATTATCCCAATCTTACATATTAAGATAAGATTGATTGATGGCAATTGATCTTAATGTACATACGTATCTCAAGACTAATCTAATGGACTATACCTTAACACATATTCCACTTACTCTCCACTATCTTAACCTAGCTAACAAAAATATCCGACTCAGTTCGTCTCTTGATGTGCCAACACATATCTCGAGAATCATCATATGGCTATTGTTTTAAATTGCTAACTTAAGTTATATTTAATATAAAATCAACTATAGCAACATTAAAACTAATATTTAAACTACACTAAGCCTAAACAAACTTACCACATCACTCTCTACCCCAGTCTAACACCGGCACACATCTCGAAGTGTGTCCTCACTCACATCTCGACACCTATACACAAGTAAGAGTGACTTAGTAGTCTACACATATACAATACACTAGGCATAAAATCACCACAAATCTAACATATACCTAGGCGCTCTCGCTTCTGTCAATGCACACATCTCGATGCAGGTCTCACATCACGGGTTACTGATCCTAATTAAGAGATTAATCTTGGATTAGAAATTTGGGCCGTGAAAATCCTACACTTAGAATCCTGAGTTCTCTCTACACATAGGCTACCCTAAAACCTTGGGAACTCTATTTTACATCTCCAGTGACCTAAGTCACAAATTAACATCATATAAAGAACCACACATCATATAATTCATGAATTCACTAAATTAATCTAAGTTTCTAGTTTAAGTGAATTATCTAGTTTGAAGAACACCTAGCTCGATCAACACCTCATAACAACAAATTCACCAAACTCTCTAATTCCTTGCTGATATTTCTTCTTCAGCGCTTTCCTGAGTTTCAAAGTTTTGTAATGAAATGAAATGTTTGGTTTGCATGTGTTGATCAATCAATCTTGTATATTAAGATAAGGTTGATTGTTAGCTATTGATCTTTATGTATACACGTATCTCAAGACTTATCTAATGGCTACAACTTAACACATGTCTCACTAACTCTCCACTATCTTATGCTAGCTAATACCAATTTTAAACTCTATTGGCCTTTTAATGTGCCAATACGTATCTCGAGAATCATTACATGACTATTGTTTTAAATTTCTTACTTAGGTTACATTTAATATACAATCAATTATAGCCACATTATTTCAACTATATAAGCTACACTTAGCTTAAAATGAACTTACCACATCATTCTCTACCCTGGTAACACATGGACACACATCTCTAGTTGCGTCCCCATACACATCTCGACACCTAAACACAAGTAGGAGTAACTTAGTAGTCTACACATATATAATACACTAGGCATACACCATAACAAATATAACATATACATCGGCTATATTGCTTCGACATGGCATGTATCTCGATGTGGGTCCTACGTTATGGGTCACTGATCCTGATTAAGAGATTAAACCTGGATTAGATATTCGGGCCGTGAAAAATCTTCCCAACTAATGGAGATTTCATATTCAAAATTAAACTTAAGTTAAAATTATACTTGACTCGAAAATGTATGAAAACCTATCTCGTATATAGTCTTCCCGCTCTCGAGTGAGTTTCAAGTCTTTATGGAACTACCACTTGACTAACACCTTCGAGATAGACTTGCCTCTCAACTGCTGTACCCTTCGATCTAGGATCTGTACTGGTTGCTCCTCATAAGATACATCCTAGCTCAGGTCAATTTGGTCTGAGTTAACTGTCAGTCTTATGCCTGCATTCGATTTAGCTAGTCAAAGCATAGAAGTATAGAAAAATGGATGAATACTCGACATCTTTAGAGGTAACTCCAGCTCATAAGAAACCTTCCCTACCCATCTTTTTATTTTGAAAAGCCCGATGAATCTCGATGCTAACTTGCCTTTCAAACCAAACTTGTGAGGACCCTTTCGAGGATAAACCTTTAAATACATAAAGGCTCCCTCGTCATACGTGAGATCGCTGCGATATGTGTCTGCATGTTTCTTTTGCCTCCCATGGGCTCCTTTAAGCCTCTGACAAATCTGTCATACCTTCTCCTTGTGATCAACATGAATTTTATGCCCTACTAACTCCTAGTCCTCTTGCTCAGCCCAACAAGATGACGAGCAACACGGTCTGCCATATAAAGCCTCAAATGGTGCCATCTCAATGGTAGCCTAATAACTGTTATTGTATGCAAAATCATATAACGGTAGGTACTCCTCCTAAGATCTGTCAAACTCAAGTACATAAGCCCTGAGCATATCTTTGAGAACCTGAATCATCATCTTTGTCTGTCCATCAGTCTAAGGGTGAAAGGCTGTGTTGAACAGTAGGCATGTACCATACTGCTCCTTCATACTCTGCCACATCCTGGATGTATACATAACATCTCTGTCTGACGTAATAGTCAATGGTACCTCGAGCAGTCTGATAATCTTCCTATCGAATAATATACTCAACTGGTCAAATATGTAGTGAGCTGCAACTGGTAAGAAATGGGTAGATTCCATCAATTTGTCCACAATCGCCCAAATAGAATTATTTTAACAGGAAGTTCTTGGCAATCCCCTGATAAAGTCTATGGCTATGCCTTCCTACTTCAATTATGAATGGGAAGTGGCTGCAATAATCCTTTAAGTTTACGATGTTCAACCTTCACTTGTTGGAAAATCCCACAGTTCTTGATGAACTCTGATATGTCCACTTTCATCTCAGGCCACAAAAAATGTCTCCTCATGTCATGCTACATCTTTGTCATGCCTGGCTGAACAGTGAACCATGAATGATGAGAATTTTGAATAATCTCATCTTTTAGCTCTGCCACTGCTGATATCTACAATCTGCCTTTAAATCTTAAACACTGATCTGTCATCTCCGTCCAATTAGTGCAATCAGTACTCTGGGCTAACTCATTAACTCAGATATAAGATATCGACTCTCCAACCTTCTTATATTCTATATGTAGACATTGTCTGAAGCCTCATCTATGCACAAATCATTACCCGAGTATCAGTAGGAATGTCTGACTGCCTCATCATTGCCACTACCTCGAGTAATTCATACTCATACGTCATATGACATTTAATAACCTCAGCATATATAGTCGGTATTCTACTTAGTGCATCAGCAAATATGTTAATTTTTCCTGGGTGATACTCTAGAGAAAAATCATAGTCTTTCAAAAACTATAACCATCTGTGATGTCTCATGTTAAGCTCTTTCTATATGAAGAGGTATTTCAGACTCTGATGATCAATGTAGAGTGTGAACCTCTTTCCATACAGATGATGTCTCCAAATCTTTAGAGCAAATACCATTGATGCCAACTCTAAGTCATGAGTAGATAATTCTTCTCATGTATCTTCAATTGTTTAGATGCATGAGCCACCGTGCTTTTATCTTGCATCAACACATAACCTAAACCCATATAAGAAGCATCTATATATAGCATGAATCCCTATCATGCCTTTGATAATACCAACACTGGTGCAGTGGTTAACAATTTTTTTAGCTGAGCAAATACCTCATCGCATTCCTTAGACCAATCAAATCTGACATCCTTTCGAGTCAATCTAGTAATCGGTGAAGCGATCTTCGAGAAATCTTTCCCGAACCTACGATAATATCCTGTTAACCCCAGAAAACTTATGATCTCCATAAATAACGTTAGTGTCTGCTAATCTACAATATTCTAAATCTTGGTCATATCTACAATAATACTTGCTGTTCCAACAACATTTCCCAAAAAATTGACCTTTAATAACCAAAATTTACACTTGTTAAACTTGGCGTAGAGCCTGTGCTCATTCAAAGTCTACACCGTCTCCTTGAGGTGTTGTTCGTGATCATCTTGAGTCCTCAAATATATCAATATATCTTCGATGAAAACTATCATGAAGTGGTTAAGAAACAGTTTCATCATCTGATGCATCAATTCCATAAACATGGCAGGAGAATTGGTCAAACCAAACGACATGATTGTAAACTAACAATGTCCATATCTCATGCTAAAAGTTGTCTTAGATATATCCTCACCCCCGATCCTAAGCTAAAAATACCTTGATCTCAGGTCTATCTTGGAAAAAATTTGCGCTCCTCTTATCGGAATAAACAAGCCATCAATTCGTGGTAATGGATACTGGTATCTGACTGTGACCTTATTCAACTGTCTATAATCAATACACAACCTCAAAGTACCATCCATTTTCTTCACAAACAAGACAGGTGCTCCCCATGGAGACATAGAAGGTGTGATGAATCCCTTGTGTCCTAAATCCTAACTCTTCGATTCCTCAAACTTCTCGAAGCCATACAATATGGTGGTATAGAATCATTCTAGATCCTAGTACCAACTCGATAATGAAGCTTATCTATCTCGGTGGTCGTAAACCAGGTAAGTCATCCGGATACATGTTTGGAAAGTCGCACACAACTGAAGTTTCCTCAAGTCTAGATCCCTGACTCTCTGCTACTGTGTATAATGATATAAAAGTCTCCATATCTCCATTAGTTGCAAGTTGACCTCTAGTGCCCTCAGCTCTCGATATACTACCATTATATGTGAACATCGGATGCCCTGAGATCTCAAATATCACTGTCTTACTGAAATAGCTGATATGAGCATGATACGCTGCTAAACAATCCATCCCTAATAACACGTCAAAGACTAAGAACTGGAGAAACTTGAAGTCTGAAGGTAACTCTACCCTACCTATATATACTAGACATCCCTTAACAAGACAATTAAGGTAGACCCTATCCCCTACTACGATACTTAAAATCAATTGTACGCTAACCGTAACTAGTGTCAACACTAAGATGCCTATCATGCGACTAGAAATGAAAGATACTGTAGAACTCGAATCAAATAAAACATATAAATCTTTACCATAAATTGAAGCCGTACCCTCAATGAGTCTTCATTTGGCATCGGCATCAGGCTGTGCTACCATGTTTACACCCTATCGACTCTACATTGGAATCACGCCTACTGGCTGTGGAAAATCTTTAATCACGACGTACCCAACTTAACCATACTTGAAGCAAGTAATCGACCTATGCTGACTTTGTGTCTAATCTTAGGCCTATGCTTGTCTATGTCTTTGTTAGGAACTATCTCGACCTCTACCTCGACCTCTGCCTCGACCTCCACCACTTTGTTGTTGCTAATATGACTTTGGAAGAGCTGGTAAAGTAGTAGGAGCTAGCAATGCAGGTCTGACTTGTCGTGGCAAGGGAGGTATACCAACAATAGTTTGTAACAGAAAAGGGGTGATACATAAGGTTTAACTATTATGACTGTCCCAGATCCCTAGGAACCTCTATCACATCTCCTCTGTCCCTTGCCTCTCTGTCTTTTCCTCTCGAACTCTGCGATCGAACCAGGTGTCAATGTTGTTCTTAGTAGTGTCCCATCAGGAACTCTGCTCAGATAGTAAGTATCGGGAGACAGTGTAAACTAGTTAATCTTGCCTAAAGTCTTGGCACTTGACTTGACAACGTAAAATCTTATATCTGGTTTCAGTCCATCTCCAAAATAATATACATACAATGAATCATCTCTCAATAGATCTCCAGCAAAGTGCCTTAGATAGCCGTATCTGTCTCTATAACTCATCACTAACTCATCAGCTCCCAATCTCAAGTTCATGAACTCCTTCCTCAACCTCTTCATCATTGCAGTTGGGAAATACTGCTGATAAAAGTTTTTTCTTAAAGGAATCCCAAACTCAAAGTCTCTATCATAAGCTATCATCACATACCACAAAACATCGACGTCTCTCTATAATGTATATGACAAAATCTCAGCTCAGAGTCTATCCTCGATCATCGAGACTCTATACAATTTTTCCTAAGACAACGCCCACTTCTTTATCTTCTCAAAGTCTTAATAACTATCAAAGTAAACTGGCTTCGGTTTGATGAAACCTTTCACCAACTGAACCTCTATTGTCGAGCTAGAAGATGTAGGTGTGAAATAAGTTGTATAAACTATTTCTATGATTGGTGTGTCACTACCAGTATAGTCTGTACTACCGAAGTGAGTGTCGTTGGTAATTTGGGAGTAGTAGTAGTATTAGAGGGTGGTCTCTGTGCTGGTGGAGCAAAACGTGATTTCACTATGGTAATGAAATCTGCTAACTGTTGCCCTTGAGCAGCTACTCGATTAGAGAGCTTTTGAAAATCATCAGCTGATGGAATATGAGGCTGGCTGCCACTAGCACCTGAATCCCTGCTATCGCATGAATCAACCATTGGTGTCTGCAAATTGATAACAAACGCGAATTAGCTAATTCATAGATAACACACATATATTCATATAGAAACTAACATGTACATATAAAATATCCCTACCTCACTTTCACACACTTTCCAACTAATGGTTTCTAGGAAAAGATTATATGGTTTTCCATAACCAAAATTTATATTTTCATAATTAAATTTATACTTTTTACTTACTAGAAAAGTTAGGCCTCTGTTACCAATTGTAACTTTGGTATCACAATGTAAAATAACTACATTCCACTACCTAAGCTCTATAAACTTAGATTCTGATACCACCTGTGACAACCGCTTCTTATAATTAGGGAACTGCCCGACCTAATTATGTCAATAAGCCCAAATCTTACCATGTAGGACTTAAAAAGGAATCAGTCAGTCTTTCCAAAATTTTTCTACTAAAAAATTAATTTTTCAAATAAGTATTTCCTTTTCTTATGTCAATTCATAAATGAAAGTTAGTTAAAAGTTTACAAACTTAAATTTTATTCAACAGAAGTCTTTACAATTTAGTAGAAGCTTTTAACGTGATATTTAAGAATTGTGGAAAACCAGGAAGTAAAGATCATATGTATACATATATAATGAAACGACAATGAAATATATCAACATGTATTTGGTAAGGGTACTATATCTCATCCGATAAATTCAACACCAAAATTATATGAGTGACATATAAAAGTCACACAATAAACTAGAAAACCTACAAAATCATGTGTAGCAGCATTCCACTAGCTAAAAGGCAGTCGCCGATCTTCTCTTTGCCTAGTTTTCTACTCGTTAAATTTGCACCTACCATCATAAAAAGGACGGTGAGTACGAGAAAGTAGAAAGTAACACTGAGAGACATTTGTTCACATTTCCAAATATACAAAAAATGTCTGAAAGCATAATAATAGCAACTATATTGAAAAGAGATCATGTTAAACGATACTATAGCTAAATGATATGAAACTGCCACTCGACTAAGTAGTAATGATCCAGGGCCGATTGGCTAGGAATCCTATCACCAATGTCTTTTCCACTATATAAGGATGGAGCCAAGCTCTACATCTTTGTGAAGGTCGAAGCTGCGCTCTACGCCTTTATAATTAATCCTAAGTGCCAGTCACATGTTACCCAAGTTAGTGGAGAGATCCCGATAACCTCAGAAGTCTAGTGACCATGTGTGTTACTACATCTCTATCATATCATGGTCCTAGTTACAAGAACTACTTTCATATTTCAAGATATAACAAGGTTTTAGAATCCAACAAAGCAATAATGCACAATGGAAAATAGATTTACAACACTATGTAACACCTATTTAATAGCATGCTATTTCATCTGACCACATGTGTTAACAATAAAACATGACATAGTACACAATTTGGAGTCAATGAAACCATTTAACCAACAATCTATACCATGATAACAAACTCATGAAATGAGAGAGGAAACAAGTCATGGTATATATAGCATAATAGGCAAATAAGTCCAAATGACTAGAATTGAATAATAAAAGATAAATGAAATGTAAATATCTCAATCAGTTTACTTACAATCCGCGCAAATTTCCTATGCTGATTCGGCCTCCCGAAACCTTAAAACTTATATCCAAACCCCCAAGACACCTCCCTGGGTTCCTGATATCATTTAACATATTTTTTAGTGTATTTAGACCTTTAGTTAGGGTATTGGGCTTGTTTATAGTATTTAAGTTTAAGTTAAGAAATTCAGATTTTTTGTCTATCAGAGCACCAAGCGCGCTGGGTGATTGGTCTGGCGCTAGTGACCTAATTAACGCGCTACCAAGTTTCTCTAACACGCAATATGAAGTTAGTGCGCTAGCTTATCACACCTAGCGTGCAATGTGTAGGAAAACCCAAAATCCTACATTAAGAATTTTGAGTTCTCTCCACATATAGGGCACCCCAACACCTTGGGAACTCTCTTTTACATCTCCAAAGACCCAAGACAACAATTAATATCGTATAAAAAGCCACGCACCATATATTTCATAAATCCACCAAATTAATCTAAGTTGCCAGTGTAAGTGAAATTACCTAGTTTGATGAACACCTAGCTTTATCAACACCTCCAAACACCAAATTCACCAGACTCTCTAATTCCTTGCAGATCTTTCTTCTCCAGTAAGCTTTCCTTAGTTTTTTAGTTTTGTAATGAAATGAAATGTTTGGTTTGCATGTGTTGATCAATTAATCTAATATATTAAGATAAGGTTGATTGTTAGCCATTGATCTTTATATACACAAATATCTCGAGACTTATCTAATGGCCTACAACTTAACACATGTCCCACTAACTCTCCACTATCTCATGCTAACTAACACCAATTTTAAACTCTATTGGTCTTTTGATGTGCTAATACTTATCTCGAGAATCATCACATGTCTATTGTTTTACATTTTTAACTTAGTTTACATTTAATATACAACCAATTCTTGCTACATTATTTTAACTATATAAACTACACTTAGCTTAAAATGAACTTACCACACCACTCTCTACCCCGATACCATGTCGGCACGCATATCGAGTCGTGTCCTCATACACGTCTCAACACCTAAATACAAGTAGGAGTGACTTAGTAGTCTACACATATACAATACACTAGACATACACCACAACATATATAACATATACCTCAGCCAGATTGCCTCAGTAATGGCATGTATCTCGATGCGGGTCCTACGTCAGGAGTTACTGATCCTGATTAAGAGATTAAATTCGAATTAGAAATTCGAGCCATGACATTGGCACATATCTCGAGGCACATCCCCATACATGATTTAACACCTATACACAAATATGAGTGACTTAGTAGCCTATACATATACAATACACTAGGCATACATCAAAATAAATATAACATATACCTCAACAACCTCACCTTGGTCAGTGCACGTATCTCGATGTGGGTTTCACGTCATGGGTCACTAATCCTAATTAAGGAATTAAACTCGATTAGAAATTTAGGCTGTGAGATTTTCAAATATAGTTATGTTTACAAAATAAAATAATTAACTATATTAACTTTTTTATATTAGTGATTACAAACTAATTTGGTTCAAACCTCACTGATTTTGACTCATTTTTCATTCCTTTTCTCCAAATTACCTCTTTTTGTCTTGAAAACACATAAAATATGAATAAGTGTTGTAAATATGGGATATAATCTTGTAAAACACATTAAATTTAGTCCAAAATATAGGACATTTGTAGACTTATTATATGCAATTACACTTCTTTATCCACAATCAATTGGAGATTGATGAATTAACATCTTCTAAAGTCACATTCGTCGATGTCACTTCTGTCAAGCCTATTGGCATGCTACATATGTGCCAGTGGTGGTGAAAAAATCATCATTCTCGTTGATTTCCTTATTATGCTACAATTTATTAATGAAGACCCTTCGTTGTTGCTAGGCCGACCTTTCTTGGCTACTACTTAAGCTATATTGGAGGTCTCAAATAAAACCATTACTAGGGTGAATGAAGAATCAATCACTTTCTGGAATGGTCATAAAACGAATAACCCAAATTATCACATTAGTGTGGTTACTATAAAAAGTTTGACAATCAAGTTATTCGTGAAAAGAATGATCCTTATTCCTATTATAATCATTAACTGAATATTTAAAAATATTATATGCGACACAGAAGCGTCGTTTAATCTATTACTATTTGATACCTTATTAAGACCAATTTTTACAGTAGAAGATATGAAAAAGACCCAAACATCACGGTCCACCTTGCCTATAGATTTATAGCATATACATTAAGTATACTTGATAATCGATTATTTAGACTTATATAAGGTTAGTTTAGTAATATATTTAGTATAAATATCCCGAAATGAGATCAAATTAATGTTGTTTATGTATTTTCGGGTGCACAAGGCATAAAGGAAAGAAATGAGTGAATTTGAGTAGAAACAGAGAAAAATTACACAAAAATAGGTTTTGTGTCGTGGTTAAGCAGTGTTAGTGCTGTGCGAGTTCAATACAGAGCATGGAAGAAAAAGGCACGACATGGGAGAGCAACGTAAGAAAGAAAATCTGGTCATGATGGTTGGCGCAGTCATGGCACCATCAAGGTCAAAGGAGGCACCGGGGATGGCGAGACAAATCGCCGAGACCACCGAACTAAAAACTTGCACACCAAGTGACTGGCGTAGTGGCAGCGCCTTGGATTTGTACACACATTGCTAGGACATAAATGTCTACGTTAAGATTTGAAGAAAATAGAAAATAAAGTTCTATTTTCGGGTGAGATTGTTAAGTAGGGTTTCTAATTACTTTCAAATGTGTGTAGCATATGTTTAAGTATTAAGAAGATTTATAGAGAAATGACATTGAAGACGTACGTGTAGTGACTCAGGTATTGTTTTTATTGATTTAATTGAAGTTATTTCATTATATCTCTGATTTCAATGAATATCACTATGTGCATGTTTGTTTCTATTAAGTGTAAATTGTTTATTAATCTTAAGGATCAATGGATCCTATGGTATTAATGTTATGCTATAAATATGAATAAATTAGAAAAATAAAAAGTGCAATTGTTAGAATTTGTATTGATTCTAAGTGTAATGCTACGACCATCTTGATCATATGTTTGTTGATATTGGTTTTAGAAGTTATTATGGTCATTGAAGCTTTTGTTGGGGGTATGTGTCCTAGGCCAATTTTGTAAACGGTGTTTAACTATTATAAATAGATGCATGTTTATTTTATAATAATATCTATGGATAATTATTGTATTATTCTAAATGTTCCTAGTTAGTTATAATTACGGGAATAGTAATAAATTAAGACTAGTATGAGTCTTGATTGATAATCATGTGATGATTAAGCGTATACGGAAATAAATCAAGATAATGGGTATCTGTTGGGAACAGATGCTGGAGCGACCCGCTATGAGAACACTACATGGTCAATGTCGTAAGTGATTCTCATAAGAGTTATATCATTTAGTCATTTGACTTGAGATCACCAGAGACTCCAACATTATGAGCACAATGATTTGATACAATCAAACGTTGTCTTTAACTGGATGATTGTAAAG
This sequence comes from Stephania yunnanensis, assembly GCA_039657365.1. Classification (NCBI taxonomy): domain Eukaryota; kingdom Viridiplantae; phylum Streptophyta; class Magnoliopsida; order Ranunculales; family Menispermaceae; genus Stephania; species Stephania yunnanensis. The sequence goes on along the minus strand of CM077589.1, from coordinate 23,289,127 downwards.
ATTGTGATTGGTCATTGTTCAACTATTGTGTAGATGTTGTGTTATCAAGATGGAATTTTTCCATGTCTTTTAGAGAGAGATATCTATTGGCCCCCTCGACATGTTAGACTGATAAATGGCCATGTCTAGTGAATTGATTGGATCAATGTCATTTGACAATTTCAGTCTACTCGGAGATCGAGACTCGTAGATTGAACTATAAGGTTGATATTCCATGTCTTATGTTCAATCAAAAGATATCGCTTGACAAAGGGATATGATATACACTGTCTATTATGTTATATTGATTTATTGATCTTAATGCTACTTGGGTAGTCATAATGCCTTGCTAGAGACCACTTATGAGTTGTATACCAAAATGGTTTTGGGTCACTGCCAACGTTGTATGAACTTATTGGGTCGAACAAAAAGAATGGATTTGCCCGATTTAATATTGTTTGGGTTAATGAGTTTTACTTGATAAAATTCATTTTGAAGATTCTCATTAAATGTCCTAGTTCGACTAGGATTCAAGATTCTCCTACAATTCTAGTGTGACTAGAAATTTTATCTCTTAGTAAATCCTATTTTGAATATGACTCTAATTGAAATTATAGTATGACTTTAATTCTTATTTGAGTTTTAGATAAATTACAACTCTTACTGGATTAGTGATTGTAGATTCCATATGACTTTATCCTTTTTAGAGTTGGACTTTATCGAGACACTATTTGAAGTGTGACTAGGAGATGGAGTTCTTTTACAACTCGACCTAGTGTACTATAAATAAGACATTAGGGTCACAATTGTTGTAGGGAATTCCCAAGAGAGATTTTTCCTAGAGAGTTTTTGTGAGAATTCTTGTCCTAGGATTTTTGGGGCTTGCACTCCGGATCATGATCGTTCGTTCGTATGTGGATTTCTGATAGAGGACGTTCGTATCTCACAGCGTCTTAAAGGAATCGATCAACACCAAACAAGGCAAAAATGAAGTTATTCTTCCTAAAGTATGATTTTTTTATTGGCACATCAATTTAATGGAATCGATAGGATCTTGGTTCGGGGATGTTCGAAAAAGTTTCGAAAACATCCGTTGTGCATGATCCATGAAACCCAACAATGGTATCCGAGCCAGTAGACATGATTTAATTAAATTATGAAAGTATCGGCATGGTGTTGTTAATGTAGTCGCACAGTCACGCGCATACATGCACAAAATGAGTGCGCATCAAATTTGGCGGATAAGATCTCACTATTTGTGTACATAGATATTTGTAATTTAATATGTTGGTGGTTGTATGGGATATGAAAGCAATGATATTGATATATATATAAAGAGCTTTGGCTAAGATGGGATTCGATCCCTAGTTACCTAACTTTTTTTGGAATGCTTTAGCCATCCTAACTAGCAATTCAACTTGTAACAAGATTACAAAATAAAATTAAAAGAAAGTCTACTTGTAATATGATTGATTACAAAATAGAATAAATAGGTGGCCTTTTGCTAATAGTAGGATTTAATCCCTCATCAACCGACTAGTTGACATGACTAAGCCATTTAGGTAATCCATTCCAAGTTGTAATAGGATTACAACTCTATTTATATTAATTGAGTTATATATATTAATTGAAAGAAATTTTAATTGATTAATTACCATTAATTAAATGAGTTTATTGTTCATTAATTGGATTGAATTAATTTAATTGGAAGGTGTTTTAATTGAATTAATATCAATTTAAATTAGTGGGACTATTATTAATACTAATTAGAATATTTAATTAATATATTTAATTAATGAGATTAATGAAAATATAATCTTTCATGCACTTGGAAATTTTTAAGGTATTTAATTTCCTTGATTTGTTTTATGATGCCTTGTTGATATGTGAAGATGTTTATTATTGTTTTATTTTAATGATATTTATTCTATGCATATTAGGTATATATATGATATTCCATAATTAAATATATGCTAGAATTAGTTATTGTAAAACACTACATGGATCATAAAACTTGATAAAAATCTTTCGATCACAATTTTAAGTTAATGTCATCCATTTTAAACACTTGTCAAGGCCTCGATCACATCAATATGAGTCTGCCTTCGCTGGGTGTATTGTGTTATCTTGGTGAGGCAAGATGAGACGTAACATGTTGTAACATATGATGTCTAGGTCTCATAAAAAACCTAAGAGTTGCATATGATGCAATTGGTAATGGTTACCTACCTAAATAACTTAATTTTGAGTGCCATGCCTTCCCTGTCTCAAAATTAATTGAAATATGGATCTTAGACCCCTAAATTAATATTAACGAGGGTTTTTAATTTAGTTGGAGTTTAATTACTCACTAATAAATTATTCTGCATAATCTTCTAAGTGTAGATGTTAAACTTCTAGTAACATTAATCCAGAGTAACTCTGATCAATCCTTGATAAGGATACAATAATTTCTAAGACTAATTCCCCTGTTTTAATTAGGAAATTGATAAATGTTATTTACCATATAAACAAGGATGTATGTCTTAGATTAATGGTTCCTTTTAAACAACCATCTAGGATTGTATGTCATGTTAGCAAATATAAAACCGAACTTTAGAAAAGATTCGGGCCGTGAAAACTAATGACATGACAGTAACACTATAGGAGATGTTCCAATAGTAAGTCACATGGGAAGGGCATAAGATTGAAAAATTACTAGATTCTTGTAAAATGGTTGAGAACCTATTAATATGTCTTTATGTTTGGAAAATGAAAGAACTATATTAATTATCTCAAAAGGCTTGAATCTTCATGTGCCAAAAGTTGGCAGTAGATTTGATCTATAATTCATCAAAATAGTTTTAAACTACATAATTTGAAAGACATGGGAACACTGTGTACAGTTGCATATGATGTTTAAAATTGTAAGATAGAATAATAAAAGGGGGCCTTAAATATATATTTGATGGTTTGTAACATAAATGAATTTAATAAAGAAAGATAAATGGAAGGTAAAAGCTGCAAAAGGTGTTTGTGTCAGACACACAAACCTTATTTGTGAGTTAGACTTTGCCAAGTTCTAAATAAAGCCTTAAAGAACGGATTTTGTTTTTCGTAGAATCAAATTGTTCATTTTATAATGAATTACAAATCCTATCAGGAAGACATAATTTTGAATTGTTACGAACATATCAAAACGAGTATAAAAAAACACTTGCAAACTATTAACATACTTTGACGAGATCAAGGTGGATAATATTTAAGCCAAGAGTTTAAGTGACTATCTTTGAATTTATGGGACTGTCTTGCAATTAACTCTACTAGGAACGTCATTTGAGAAATGATGTTTTAAGAGGAGAAATTGAACTATATAGGATATAACTCAATTTATGATGTTACACATAACTTTTTAAGATGTCCTATCAAGGCTATACTTTAGAAACCAACGCACTCGCACTAAACCTTATTTTCGTTAAAGTGGTTGATAAAACTCCAAATATGATATGGAATAAAAAGGATATAGTTTGTCTTTTCTTGAGATTTGAGGCGGTGAGACTTGCGTAAGACGTTAAGTCACATAAAATAAGATGCCTAAATCTTTTATGTCTAATTGTGGTTGAACACTATGATACTATTTTATACAATTGAGAACAAATTATTTTTTTTCTCAAAATGATGTCTTTCTAAGCAAAGAGTTAATTTCAAAGACACTATTGAGAATAAAATAAATCTTGAAATATTCAAGTGCCACAAATGAGAACCGAACCACTTTAGGAAGATCAACAAAGTTTTGAAGTAGTTGAGTATACACAAGTAACATATATCTCTTGAAAATCTAGAATAATTCGAAATTGGCCAGAGAAATTTGAGATTTTTTATTATTGATAGTTGTGATGTATTTTTGATACTGGATCAAAATGAATCACTACTTATCAAGAGACATATCTTGTCTAGATTGAATGAAGAAACTAAGTGTTATTAATTCTAAATTGTAATTCATGTATGTTAGCCAAGTTTGGAACTTGAATTATTTACCTGAAGATGGTATGACCATTAGATGTAATTGAGTTAAAGTGACATGAAAAAGAAAAGATGCATACTTAAAAGCACAGCTTATCGAAAATTCTAATATAAATTAAGGTGTGGATTATGATAAGATTTTCACTGGTAGCTAACCTCAAGTTCTATAATTCTATTGTCATTACTTCATAGTTTGACTATAGATATGACAAACGGATGTCAAAAATAGCATTGCTCTATGCTCCTTAAAGATGTGTATGATACAACTTAAGGGTTTTTTTTATTATTTTGAGAATTTGAGAAAGGTATGCAAACTTAAAGGACCCATTTACGGATTATAGTAAGCTTATCAGAGTTGGGATATTTGTTTTAATGAATAATTAATGAATTGCATTCATTGAATCGAAGATAAACCTTGTGTATACATAAAGGTTAGTGGGAGCACAATTATCTTTATGAATCTGTATGTTAATGATATATTATTAATTGGAAATGACGTCTTAACCCTGTAGAATATCAAGTTTTGGTTAAGGAAGGTTTCTCAATGAGATTCATAGCTAATTAAGCCTATATCCTTGTGATAGATGAATAGAGATAAATCTAAGAGGCTAATTGCTTTAAATAAGAGTGCTTATATAGACAAATAACTGAAAAAAGGTTTCAGTGTACGAGATTCATAAAAGAATTCATACTTATGTGTTATAACATAAGTCTATGCATGACTCTAAGTCTTAAGACAAATGATGAGCGAGACAATGTGAATATGATTTCTTACGCATTAGCTATGAGAATCATCACATATGTTATACTTTGTATTCAACTAGATATATCATATGCTTTGGGATAAAAAATACATATATCTCATAGATTTTGGTGAGAGTCACTGGATATTTATTAATAACATTCTTTACTTCAGAAGTATTTGAGAGATGTTATTAGATTTGTAGAGGTTTGAAAGATATAGAACAACAACAACAACAACAACAACAACAACAACAACAACAACAACAACAACAACAACAACAACAACAACAACAACAACAACAACAACTACAACAACAACATAGCCTCAGTTCCAAATTAACTGGGGCGGCTACGTGGATCAAACTTTTCCATTGTGCTCGATTAAGTGCAATTGATGGTGAGCTTTGCAAACCATTTAAATCCCTCCTAATTAATGCATCCCATGTTAACTTTGGTCTGGCCCTACCTCATCGAATTTCTACAGTTTCTATTGAGTTAAGTTTTCTAGTTGGAGCATTTGTAGGCCGTCTTTGCAGGTGACCAAACCATCGCAACCGCCCTTCCCTAATCTTTGTATCAATTGGTGCTACTCCTACTTGTCTTTGAATTTCTATATTTCTTATTCTATCTTTACAAGTTTTACCACACATCCACCTAAGCATCCTCATTTATGCTACGTTCACTTTATGTAATTGTTGTTGCTTTACCGCCCAACATTCACTTCCATAGAGCATAGCTGGCCTAATTGCGGTCCTATAAAATTTTCCTTTTAACTTAGTAGGAACATTTTGATCACAAATCACCCCTGTTGCATTCCGCCTTCTCTTCCATCCAGCTTGAATTCTATGTGTGACAGAGGTTTGAAAGATATGAGTCTTGTAAATGGTTACACAATGCAAACTTTTAAATTAATATAAAAGATTAATGATCATAATATGGATATGTGTTAACTTTGAAGGAATGAGTTGGAAATGTTCTAAACTCACTCAAACAAGTCCTATAACATAAATTGAGCTTTTAGCGACATTTCATGCAGCTAAAGAAAATGTTTAGATCGTAAGGTTCATGATTGAATAAGGTATGGTTCCAAGTGTTGGAAATAATGTTGACTTTTATTGTAAAATCAATGGACAAATTTAGGTTATGGAACCTAAATAACACTATAGATCTAAACAATCACTTGAGCGTTTTTATCTTATAAAAGAGAGAACGTAAAGATTTACAGAACATTAATAATAAACAATGTAGCAGATACATAAACAAACTTCTTCTACTAAAAATGCATTAAGATTACTCAGTATTAGATACGGGTAGGATTGGACCTAGTGCAAGTGAGATAGGTTGGGGGTATGTGCCCTATGCCAATTCTGTAAACGTTGTTTAACTATTATAAATAGATGCATGTTTCTTTTATAACAGTATCCATAGATACAAACAACAACAACAACAACATAGCCTCAGTCCCAAATTAACTGGGGTCGGCTACATGGATCAAACTTTTCCATTGTGCTCGATTAAGTGCAATTGATGGTGAGCTTTGCAAACCATTCAAATCCCTCTTAATTAATGCAACCTATGTTAACTTTGGTTTCCCCCTACCTCGTCGAATTTCTATAGTTTCCATTGAGTTAAGTTTTCTAGTTGGGGCATTTGTAGGCCGTCTTTGCAGGTGACCAAACCATCGCAACCGCCCTTCCCTAATCTTTGTATCAATTGGTGCTACTCGTACTTGTCTTTGCATTTCTATATTTCTTATTCTATCTTTACGAGTTTTACCACACATCCACCCAAGCATCCTCATTTATGCTACGTTCAATTTATGTAATTGTTGTTGCTTTACCGCCCAACATTCACTTCCATAGAGCATAGCTGGCCTAATTGCGGTCCTATAAAATTTTTATTTTAACTTACTAGGAACATGTCGATCACAAATCACCCCTGTTGCACTCCGCCATTTCTTCCATCCCGCTTGAATTCTATGTGTGACATCATTTTCAATGTTACCATCATTTTGTATGATTGATCCTAGGTATCTAAAGTAGTTTACCTTAGGAACTTCTACTTCCCCTAATTTTACCACTCCGTCATCTCGATGTCTAGTGTTTCCAAACTCATAGTGCATGTAATCCTACTCAACTTAAAGCCTTTAGATTCTAATGTATTCCTCCAGAGTTCTAATTTCCTATTCACTCCATCTTTACTTTCATCCACTAAGATAATATCATCTGCAAATAACATACACCATGGAATATCATCTTGAATATGTCTAGTTAGTTCATCCATAACTAAAGTAAATAGATATGGGCTTAAAGCCGATCCTTGATGTAGTCCTATCGTAAGGGGAAATTCTTTTGTAGCTCCTCCAAATGTCTTTATACTCGTTACTAGTCCATCATACATATCCTTAATAGTGTCTATGTATCTAGCATGCACTCTTTTTCTTTATAGAACCCACCAAAGAACATCTCTAGGGACCCTATCATATGCTTTTTCTAAATCTACGAATACCATATGAAGATCTTTTTTCTTTTCTCTATATTTTTTTAACAATCGTCTTACAAGGAAAATCCCCTCCATAGTTGACCTCCCAGGCAGGAAACCAAATTGGTTCTCTGATATTGTGGTTTCTCTCCTTAGCCTATTGTCAATTATCCTCTCCCACAGTTTCATAGTGTGACTCATAAGTTTAATTCCTCGGTAATTTGAGCAACTTTGAATGTCTCCTTTGTTTTTGAAGATTGGAACAAGCGTGCTTCTTCTCCAATCCATTGGCATCCGTTTTGATTTAAAATTTTATTGAAAAGTTTTGTTAACCAAGTCAATCCGATTTCTCCTAAGCATTTCCAAACCTCTATGGGTATTTCATCTGAGCCACATGCTTTCCCTATTTTCATTCTTTTCAATGCCTCTTTAACTTCTACAATTCTAATATTGCATGTATAGTTTACATTTCTTTCTTGGTGTGGGTTTTCATCTATTATAGTATCAACTTGGCCATCATTAAATAAACTATCGAAGTAACTTCTCCATCTCTCCTTAATATCCTCCTCGCACGTTAACACATTTTGATTTTCGTCCTTAATACATCTTACATTAGTTAAGTCTTGTTTCTTTTTATCTCTTAATTTGGCTAGCCTATATATATATATATATATTTCGCCATCTCTATTACCTAACCTTGTATATAAATCTTCCATGAAATTTGTTTTAGCTTGACTAACTACTTTTTTAGCTTGTTTTTTACCTTCTCTATATTGATTGTACGCATCTTCATCTTGACCACATTATCCATAGATAATTATTTTTATTATTTTAAATGTTCCTAGTTAGTTATAATTGCGGGAATAGTAATAAATTAAGACTAGTATAAGTCTTGATTGATAATCATGTGATGATTAAGCGTATACGGATATAGATCAAGATAATGGGTATCTGTTGGGAACAGATGCTGGAACGACCGCTATGAGAACACTACATGGTCAATGTCGTAAGTGATTCTCATAAGAGTTATATCATTTAGTCCTTTGACTTGAGATCACCAGAGACTCCAACATTAGGAGCACAATGATTTGATACAATCAAACGTTGCCTTTAACTGGATGATTGTAAAGATTGTGATTGGTCATTGTTCGACTATTGTGTAGATGTTGTGTTATCAAGATGGAATTTTTCCATGTCTTTTAGAGAGAGATATCTATTGGCCCCCTCGACATGTTAGACTGATAAATGGCCATGTCTAGTGAATTGATTGGATCAATGTCATTTGACAATTTCAGTCTACTCGGAGATCGAGACTCGTAGATTGAACTATAAGGTTGATATTCCATGTCTTATGTTCAATCAAAAGATATCGCTTGACAAAGGGATATGATATATTTATTAGGTTATATTGATTTATTGATCTTAATGCTACTTGGGTAGTCATATTGCCTTACTAGAGACCACTTATGAGTTGTATACCAAAATGGTTTTGGGCCACTGCCAACGTTGTATGAATCTATTGGGTCGCACGAAAAGAATGGATTTGCTCGATTTAATATTGTTTGGGTTAATGAGTTTTATTTGATAAAATCCATTTTGAAGATTCTCATTAAATGTCCTAGTTTGACTAGGATTCAAGATTCTCCTACAATTCTAGTGTGACTAGAAATTTTATCTCTTAGTAAATCCTATTTTGAATATGACTCTAATTGAAATTATAGTATGACTTTAATTCTTATTTGAGTTTTAGATAAATTACAACTCTTACTGGATTAGTGATTGTAGATTCCATATGACTTTATCCTTTTTAGAGTTGGACTTTATCTTGACTAGGAGATGAAGTTCTTTTAAACCTCAACCTAGTGTACTATAAATAAGACATTTGGGTCACAGTTGTTGTAGAGAATTCCCGAGAGAGATTTTTCCTGGAGATTTTTTGTCAGAATTTTTGCACTAGGATTTTTTAGGCTAGCACTCCAGATCGTGATCGTCTGTTTGTGTGTGGATTTCTGAAAGAGGTTGTTCGTCTCTCGCAGCGTCTTAAAGGAATCGATTAACACCAAACAAGGCGGACATGGAGTTATTCTTGCTAGGGTATGATTTTTTTATTGGCACATTAATTTAATGGAATCAATAGGATTTTAGTTCGGGGATGTTCGAAAAGGCTTCGAAAACTTCCGTTGTGCATGACCTCATGGGCAGAAATCAATGAAAGACTTCTAGATAAGTTCTTTCTCCTATGAAGGTCAACGAAATGAAGATGAAAATCAATCAATTCAAGCATTAAAATGTCAAGTCTCTTGGAGAGGCTTGAGAAAGATTCAAAGAGATGTTGACGAGATGTCCAGGACATGGATATGTGAAATGGGCACAACTCTAGATAGTTTACTATGGAATGAACCATAGCATGAGAACACTAGTAGATGTTGTAGCTAGTGGTTCTCTATTAACCATGGATGCGGATGAAACATTGGATCTCTTAGATCTTATGTCTCAGAACTATACCGTCGGCAATCACTCCACAATAAGGAAACCAGCTGGCGTATATGGGATTGATTTGCAAGCTGCGATTATGAAACAACTATCAACCTTAGCAATCAAATGGCAAAACTTTAAGTGGGACAACAAGGTCCACAAGTACAGGCGATACAACAATCCATCAATCACCAAGCAATTCATCAATCAAATATGGACATGCAACAAGGAATAAAATATGAAAAAATAAACTTCATGAATAACAGGGTTATGAAAACAACTTCATGCCGAGAGGAATGGCTTTTCAAAGGTTTTATCAATGATACAACAACAACCCTAACTTCTTGTATGGAAGTCCTGATAATACATTGAAGTTACCTCCAGGCTTTGATCAATAAGTCCAGCTAGGGCAAAATGAAGAGTTGACTTCATTGAAGTCAATTAAGAAACTCTTGAATGCCATGAACATGAGAAATAGGGAACACCATAAGAAGCATGAGAAAGAAATGGAAGAAGTGAAGCAAGCGATGAAGAGAATGGATGATGAGAGATCACGATCCATCAAGAACTCATAAAGAGGAATTAGTCAGTTAGCTATTGCCTTGAATTTGAGGAAGGAACGAGGGAAGGACAATTTTCGAGTAGCACAAACATTAATCTGATGGAAAACATGCATGCAGTCTAATTAAGAAATGGAAGAACAACTAAAGATCCAGTGTAACAAGATGATACATCAAATGATATAAGGAAACGAAGTGATGAAGCAGCACCAAGGGAATGCATAACACTTAGATAGTGACATAGGTACCAAAAAAGAAGTTGCACCAGCTGAAGAATCATAATGGACTTAAAGGAAAACAAGGGGGGAGAGGCAAAAAAAAAGATGTAGTACTAGAGAGATTTACATTTCTTGACAATCCGCTATTAATAAATCCACCTCTACCATATCTTAAGTGATTCAAGAAACCAAAAGATCAAGAACAATTTAGGAAGATTGTGGAGATGTTTAAAAAGTAATACATAAGCATCCTATTCGCAGATGCATTGGAACATATGCCAAATTATACAAAGTTTCTGAAAGACATAATGTCAAGAAAAGTAGGACTGGAAGATTATGAAATAGTAAACTTGACAGAAGAATGTATTGCTAAGTTACCTCCAAACTTTAAGGATGGAGAAAATCTCTCCATTCCATACACTATAGGAGTACACTGGTTTGATAATGTCTTATGTGATTTGAGAGCAAGCATAAATTTGATGCCTTTATCAATATTCAAGAAATTAGGTTTGGGAGAAATAAAGTCGACCAATATGATGTTGCAATTAACAGATTGATCAATAACCTATCTAAAAGAAATGATTGAAGATGTGTTGGTAAAAGTGGATAAATTCATTTTTCCTGTTGACTATGTAGTGTTGGATATGGACGAAGATTCAGAGGTACCATTAATCTTAGGGAGACCTTTCCTAGCAACTCCGCAAGCATTAATAGATGTTCGAAAGGGAGAGGTAAAATTACGAGTAAATGATGAGGAACTCATGTTCAATATCTACAAGACCTTGAAATTTCCAAGTGAGGGAGAGCACTATAAGAGTATCGAAGTTAGAGATGTAGTTTCTTACTGAATTTTTGATATAGCAAAGGAATATATGCCAGATAACCCTGTAAGGACCCATCTAACAAAGCCTTGACTTATCCCTAATTCCCCTAATTAGGCATCTAATCAATTCAATTAACTTCAACCTCAAAATATTTTTATTTCTATCCTTAATAATTCTCCAAAACTAAATTTATATCCTGATTCAAACTCAATTCATGATTTTTTTAATTGGAGCAAATACCCAAATTCTATAAGACTTTCGGCAACAACTCCCCTACAAATGGCATGCCGAAAAACTATCACCTAATATATAGCAAAGTTGGAGAGAGGCCTAAAATGTGACAACACCAAATCCCGAGGCAAATCGGGCATCACCACATCGGCGGACATGTCACCAACCTAGGCCATGTCACTTGCACACCTGTTCATGACGGCCCACAAGCTATCCATCTTGTAGTCCGACTTAGTCAATTTCGTTGTTTAAAAGATTATTTTGTCGAAACATACTAAGTTGATAAGTTTTACAACTTAATTTATTTATTTTGATTCTTCTCAGGTTATTTTTAATAGCGGAAGTCTTAACAACATGCAATAATTAATGTAAACAAGTTTTGCAATAATTAACAACCTAAGGGGCGGAAACTCGGCAAAAAGAATACCATGTATATCAATAAGGGCGACAAAAGGTATAACAATTTTCAATATACATGTATTAGGTAATAAGTCTCCCAAAATGATCTAAAAAGTATATATATATATATATATATATATATATATATATATAAATGCAAACACCTATGAGTAAGCTAGTGGAGGCTCTCCGGATCAGAGGTAGTCACTGAGCACAACCTTTTTCCAGCTCATCATAGGATTTGCAACTTGCCACCAAAAATAATGACAAGTTCCAGTGAGTAAATCCCAAAGAAATTGAGTTAGTATTCATAGGAAATCCAAGAAAACGGCTACAATTCATGCATATAAAGTAAATGAACAGGAATATAAAACATGAATATAAGTTGTGAGATAATCAAGAATATGGAACGCGAGTGTGGTGCATAGTTGTCGAGCCCTGGGATACAAATATTAAACCGAGAAGGCCTTAGAGGCGAGGAAATCCACATCCCCTCTTCACGATCGAAATTAGGAACTCTGTTGGTTGGAAGGTAGACTTCTACCTAACGACTCAAAAGATAGGAACACTGTGACAGATGCGAGCCTTATTCCAACTCACTTTCGAGATCATCGATTCATGGAGAGAAATCTCACGCGCAGTCTAAGGTAAGACCAACACTGTAGCAACAATCGGATCATCATCGACGAGAGAGTTGGAAATGGGTCATACTGTCCCTTTGACCATACACATACACATACGGGAATAGAGTAAACATGCAAGTCGAACTGGTGAAAAGTAATATGAAATAAACAAATTTACGAAGGAAATAAGTAAATTCTAAATTGACTTTCTCTTGGGTTTACTTACCTTAAGCAATCGCAACTATCTAAGATGCACGCTCGACACCCGACTATAGTCTCCTAAGTCCATGGTGTCCATTTATATCACTTTAATTATTTTAGTGTTATATTAAGTGGATTTATAATGTAGGACCAAAAACTTGAGATTTTATTTCAAAAAGTTTAGTTTCGGCACACTTCTCGAGTTATACCAAGGTGTCGACACCCAAAAACTCCTCGAAAACTACTTTTCTACATTTCTCTCCATTTTTTATATATTTTCTTGTTTTTTTTTTTTTGGATTTTTCTTGAATTTTCTACTTTTTTTTTTATCCATTTTATGTAATTATCAGTAATTTATTTTGATTTAATTTTTTGTTATTTTTAATTAATTCATTTTAAATTTATGGTGCGTTGTACCCGAACCGGGCCACCTGGGTCCTAGTCTAGCCTGGCTTGGCCCGACCCGTCCCTGCGCTTGGGTAGCCCGGCTCGGCCTACCTTGTTGCCAACCCTCCCTCAAAATCGTCTTCGGAGAGACGATTTCGTCTCTCCAGAGACAAATTTATTAATTTTGTTTTTTATATATAAACAACAATAACAACAACACCAACAATATACCATCACCATTAAAGTCTAATATTACTTCAAAAACTCAACCACAACCACCATTACTCACCTCGGTCTAGGAAAGTCGCCGACGAATGTTACCGAGAAAGGAGAACATCGCGAGAGAGGTGAGATACTGAGTTAAGGTGGCAAAAGAGCTTGGTGAGGGTGAGATTAATTGAGATGGTGAGGTTATGTTGGAGAAGAAAAAGAAAATGGAGGAGGGAGAGAGTGCTTGGGTAGGGAAACAGGGAGTGAAGAGAGATTTTTTATTTAAGTGAGAGAGGAGAGAGAAAGAAAGGTATAGGTGTGATTTGGTGGGTGATGTGATGTTTGATGTAACAACTAGTCATTGACTACCCCATACACCTGCGTTACGCGCACACCGTGACGTCGTACACTCTCGTCACTATACGCGCACAACGCGACTAAGTGTGATTTTTAATTAGCGCGACACAAATTATTAAATAATAATAAAATAAATAAACACACCACACAAAAGTAACAAATTTACCTTGTTAGGCATGCCTTAGACTTTTCCTCAATGTCCACGTGGATCTGAGTTTAGGGTCCTAATCTGTAATTTATCAGTTAATCGAGATTAATTAAAGTGGGTTGTTACAATCTTCTTAACTAAAAGGAATTTTATCTTAAAATTCAAATTTAATTTGAATCTTTACCTTGGAGCAAGTGGGGCTATCGCTCCTACACGGTAGACTCTCATTCCCATGTGAGGCCTTTGTTCTTATGAAACTGCCATAGAACGAGTACAAGTGGTATTTTCTTCCTTTTGGGAGTCTGTACCTTGCGATCCACTATCTCAATGGGGGTGTTCCTCATATGTCACATCCGGTTTGACCTCGATCATAGTCATATCAACCATCGGTCGCTGTTCCGATCTTGCCAACCTCAGCATAGAAATGTGAAAAACATCATGAACCCCCCCCAACTAGCTCGGTAACTTCAATTGATAGGCAACCTTCCCAACTCGTCGGACTATTTGAAATGGCCCGATGAATCTCAATGCAAGTTTCCCCTTAATCCAAAGTCTCTGGTGACTTCAAGGGAGAAACCTTCAAGTAGATCTAGTCATCTACCTTATAACTCAGCCCATCGTGATACTTATTCATGTACTTCTTCCGTCTATCCTAACTAACCTGTAACCTTTGATGAATCAACCTGACTTTCTCTATGTGATCTACAAAAATTTTAGGCCCAACGACAGTGATGTCCTCGGGCTCTATCTAACAAGCTGGTGATCTGCGGGGTCTCCCATGTAGTGTCTCAAATGATGTCATCCCAATACCGGCCTGATAGTTGTTGTTGTAAGCAAACTTACAAAATGGCAAAAAAATATTCCCATGACCCTTCAAACTAAAGCAAAGAAGCTTTGAGCATGTCATTAAGCATTTAAATAAGTCTCTCTAACTGCCCGTCGGTCTACGGATGAAAAGCCATGCTGAACTATAATCTGGTACCATACCGCTCCTGCATGGCATGCCAAAGTTGTAAAGTAAGCCAACTGTCTCTGTCTGACGCTATAAATACTGGAACTTCATGCAATCTGATAATTCCTCGCTTGAATAGCGTGCTCAACTATGGAAAGCTATACTTATGGAAATTGGAATAAAGTGCGCTGATTTTGCTAGTCGGTCCACGACTACCCAAATACCATCATGCTTACATAAGGTCGTCGACAACCCACTAACGAAGTTCATAGTGATGTGTTCCTATTTCCTTTGTGGAATGGTAGTGGCTACAATAGTCCTCCAAGCCTCTTGTGTTTAGCCTCCATCCCTGGGCACCAAAATAATCATAGCATATCATGGTACATTTTGGTTTTTTCGGGATGCACTGTGTACCTGGATCTGTGAGCCTCCTAAAGAATACCATTACGTAACTCTGCCACTGCTGGAAATTCACAATCTACCTCGGTGTCTCAAACATTCATCAACGAACTCGCACTAATCTGGGTAATCTGGACTTTTTGTCATGTCCCTGAACCTCTGATATATCACATCGGCTCTTTAACACTCCAAAACGCATGGGATAGATACTGTCGGTACTGTATCTATTCGCAAATATGTCCCTTTATAGTATTTTGAATCTCCAATAAACTCATAGCTGCTGCCGCCTCGAGTAAACCAAACTCGTGGGTCATCTAGCAAATCAATGTCTTACTATTTGGACCTCTCATGCTGAGGGCATCGACTATGAAATTCGCCTTCCCAGGCTGATACTCGATGGCAAAGTCATAGTCCTTTAGCAACTCCAACCACCATCGCTGTCTCATATTCAGATCCTTTTGAGTGAAGAGGTACTTCAAAATCTTATGATCAATATATAGTGTGAACCTCTCACCATAAAAGTAGTGTCTTCACACCTTCAGTGAAATACGACCGTTGCAAGCTTCAGGTCGTGCATTGGATAGTTCCTCTCATGGGTCCTTAACTTACGTGACAAATAAGTTATCACTCTATCTTCTTGCATCAGGACGAATCCCAATCTGGTGCCACAAGCATCTGTGTGAATAGTCAACTACTTGCCTAGCTTTGGCAACACTAATAATGGTGCAGAAGTCAACTTTTTCTTCAACTCAATGAAGGCTGACTCGCATTCACTGGACCAATTGAAAACCACATCCTTCTTGGTCAATCTAGTCGTCGGTGCGGCGATCTTGGAGAAATCCTATACAAAACGTCGATAATATCCTGCCAATTCCAAAAATCTCTTGATGTCTATCGCACACTTTGGTGTAGGCAAGTCGATGATAGTGTGAATCTTATTTGGGTCTACTAATATCCTTTTGTCGCTAATCACGTGTCCCAAGAACTTCACATCAGAAAGCCAAAACTCGTACTTACTGAACATGGTGTACAATCTGTGTTATTTCAAGGTCCTCATTATCTCTCTAAGATATTTCTCGTGGTCCTCACGAGTCTAGGAGTAAATCAAGATGTCATCGATGAATATTATCATAAATCGATCAAAAAATGGCCTTAGAACTTGATGCATCAAATCCATAAATACAGCCGACAAATTTCTCAACCCAAGTGGCATGACAGTGAACTCAAATAACCCGTAACCCATACTGAACGTTGTCTTAGGTATATCATCCTCTCTGATCTGCAACTGATGATATCCTAATCTCATATCAATCTTGGAGAAGAACTGTGCTCCGGCCAACTGGTCGAATAGGTCATCAATCCTACGCAATGGATATCTATTCCTAACTGTCACCTTATTCAACTTTTGGTAGTCTATTCACATCCTCATGCTACTGTCATTCTTTCTCCCAAATGGACTAGTACTCCCCAAGGTGACATACTTAGGTGTATGAAACCCTTTTTCAATATATCGTTTAGCTGAGCCCTCAACTCTCCGTGCTCTGGTTGTGACGTACGGTAAGGTCTGCTTGCTATAAGCTATGTGCATAACGCTAACTCAATCATAAACTCTACCTATCTGGGCGGGGGTAATCCAGGTAAATCCTCAAGAAAAACATCTAGAAACTCATGTACTACTTGGACATCTTCAAGTCTGGCCACTGGTCTCTCGTTAGACTTTATTGTCCGTGTGAGGGTCTCCATCTCCTAGGTGGTCGCTAACATACCTCTAGTGATCGGAAGTGATCCCGTGACTGTGGTAAAGGTGGATTCGGGAATTCCTGATATTTGGAAAATGACGATCTTCCTAAAATAGTTTAACTGAGCGTGGTATGCCGCCAACCAATCCATGCCTAAGAGTATATCGAACTCTAAGTACTCTAATACTTAGAGATCTATGGGTAACTGATGACTACCAACCTTAACTGGAAAATCTCTACAAATTCAGTTAGGATATATCTTATCCCCAACGACCGTGTTAAGGATAAGGTAAGTGCTAATGCTCTCAAGTGTCAAACCCAACGCTCCTACCATCTGTCCCAAAATAAATGATAATGTACTACCAAAATCTATAAGTGTATGCTTAGGGCGAACAAAAATAATCAACGTACCTTCAATGAGTTGTCGATACGCATCATGATCTTGTGCGACAACTTTTGGTAGTCTATTCACATATTCATGCTACCGTCATTCTTCCTTACAAATGGACTAGTGCTCCCCAAAGTGATATAGTCGGGTGTATGAAACCCTTTCTTGATAGATCCTCTAACTGAGCCCTCAACTCCTGTGCTCTGGCCATGACATACGGTAAGGTCTGCTTGCTATAGGCTATGTGCCTGACACTAACTTGATCATAAACTGTACCTGTATGGGCAGGGGTAATCCAGGTAAATCCTCAAGAAAAACATCTTGAAACTCATGTACTACTGGGTCATCTTCAAGTTTGGCCACTAATCTCTCGTTAGACTCTACTGTCCCTGCGAGGTCTCCATCTCCCAGGTGGTCTCTAACCTACCTCTAGTGATCGGAAGTGATGTTGCGACTCTGGTAAAGGTGAATTCGGGAATTCCTGGTATCTGAAAAATGACGATATTCCCAAAACAATCCAACTTAGCGTGGTATGCCGCCAACTAATCCATGCCTAAAAGTATATCGAACTCTTAGTACTCTAATACTCGGAGATATATGGGTAACTGATGACTACCAACCTCGATTGGACAATCTTTAAAAATTCGGTTAGGATATATCTTATCCTCAACGACCGTATTGAGGATAAGGTGGGTGCTAGCGCTCTCAATTGTCAAACCCAACTCTCCTACCATCCGTCCCGAAATAAATGATAATGTACTCCTAGAATCTATCAATGTATTCATTGGGCGACCAAAAATAATCAACGTACCATCGACGAATTGCCAAGATGCGTCACGATCTGGTGTGACAATTGCGTACACCTGCTCCCTCGCTTGCACTAACTGAGTTGTTTGTAGAGGCACTGGTTCCCTGGTACACTCACTCTTGTAGTGCCCCTTCTGTCCACATCTGAAACATGTGACATGCTGCCGATGTCTATAGCCCTGACCCTGATGTCCACTGGCCCTTTGGCCCTGTCCCTGCCACTGACACTGACTATTGTCTTTGCCTCTCTGGCCTTGACCCTGAGTCTGTCTCTACGGCTACTGGACTACCACAACTTGTTATGGCTGTACATGTATAATTACATGAGCGCTGATCGTTTGAGCATCGTCATGTCCGCGCCTCTGTCCCCTTTGATCTCTCTGATCGCGGTTCCTATTGCCTTTCCTTTCTGACTTCCCTTGGCCCCTGTTACTGTCCTGATGCACTAGAGTGGGGACGATCTCGCTCCACATTAAATATGACTCATGTGCCAAAGCCCTCTCATAGACATCCTGTATTGTCCTGGCTCATGTCAACAAAATCGCACCCCCAATCTTTGATCATAGTCCTCAAATAAAATAGTGGACCTAAAGTCGCTCAGTCCCAACTATGTTTATTGCAAACTAAAGCAGGTATTTGAATCTCTCCATATACTGGATCATCGTATGGCTACAGTGCATTAATGTTAGGAACTTCTCTCTCAGTCTTAGCTGAACCTCTATCGTGATATACTGGTCATATAAGACCTTCTCGAACTCTGCTTAAGTACTTGACTCTCAGTGGGCGGCTGTGTGGGCGGTCCACCATACTGCAGCATTTCAACTGAACATGAATCTGAAAATCCTAGCTCGTATGCTGTTGTGAATCCTCAAAAGTATGTGGAGTCTCTCGTGTGAAAGAACCTACTTCCCAGCTACCTCTGGGTCTCCGCCTTCATAATAGTAGCTTAGCTGAAAATGCACGAACTCCTTAATCAGCTTCGCATTAGCTGATAAGGAGGCCTCGAACGTGATCTCCTGGGGCAAAATCAGGGTCGGTGCCACGACCAGCGTTGTTGATGGTGTAGTGACTGCTGGCCATTTCTTGATAGTAGTGGTAATGAGTGGAGCCACCTGAGCAGTTAAGGCGACAACTGTCTGCTCTACAATAGTGGCAACGGCGAGTGTGGCAGGGGCCTATATGGTCGCTGCCTACACTTAGAGCAATCAAAGGATCTGGTCGAGTTGTAAACTCTGGAGTGCGACCGTGTCGCACAAAGTCTGATCCGAGTCGGCGGCTGTCGAGGCGTTTGTCTATCCCCATCATCTGAATGAAGAACTGGTTGTCCATCCATGTTGAATCTACAAATCGCGAACGTGCCGCAAGTTAGCGTCGTACTACGTGTATATAAATATTACAATCAATATATACACATACAAGTCCTAGCACTACCCGCTCACTTAGCTTCCCAACTGAAGTCCTAAGTCAGGATCTTCAGGTTTCCACATCAAATATTTATTATTAAATTTCATTCGGTTGTATTAAACTCTCCCATAAGTTCGGTTAAAATTAGGCTTTGATACCAACTGTGACGGCCCTAAATTACGAGGCAAACTGGGCACCGCCACATCACCGATCACGTCACCAACCTATGCCATGTCACTTGCACACCTGTCCATGACTGCTCGCGAGCTATCCATCTTATAATCCGACTTAGTCAATTTCTTTGTTTCAAAGATTATTTTGTCGAAACATACTAAGTTAAGAAGTTGTACAACTTAATTTGTTTATTTCGATTCTTTTCAGGTTATGATTAATAGCGGAAGTCTTAACAACATGCAATAATTAATGTAAATGAGTTTTGCAAAATTAACAACCTATGGTGTTGAAACTCGGCAAAAAGGATACCATGTATATCAATAAAGGCGACAAAAGGTATAACAAGTGTCAATATACACG
Source organism: Stephania yunnanensis (assembly GCA_039657365.1). Lineage (NCBI taxonomy): Eukaryota > Viridiplantae > Streptophyta > Magnoliopsida > Ranunculales > Menispermaceae > Stephania > Stephania yunnanensis. The sequence goes on along the minus strand of CM077589.1, from coordinate 23,269,065 downwards.
TATCAGGTAATAAGTCTCCAAAAATGATATAATATATATATATATATATAAATGCAAACACCTACGAGTAAGCTACTGGTGGCGCTCCGGATCAGAGGTAGTCGCTGAGCATTGCCTTCCCCCGGCTCGTCATAGGATCTGTTGGGTTTTGGGGTTCATACGCGGCGGAGATTACAAAACAATTTTGACAAAAACCCCAACAGGATCCGAATCTAATTCCATTAAAAACATTTAAACCATGAAAAACTTAATCATACCTCAATCGCAATATACCTTTCGGAAGGTTGATCGATCTCTAAGGCGCGCAACGACGAACGCCTCTATCAAGAGTCCACACACGAACGGCGCCGAGATTCGAAGTGCTAGCGTCGAGAGAATGCCAAACCTTTTTGTTTCTCTCCAAAACGATCCAGAGCATACCAAAAACCCTAAGTCGTTTCTTAAACGAAAAAGGAGTTTTGGCCTTTTGATCTTTTTTGTTTGTGTATTCTAACTTAAAGCGTCTATTTATACAACTCTTGTATATAGACGTTTAATAAATTACACATATACCCTTACTTAAAGAAGTATAAGTGTAATACACCACAAGGACGTTTATGTCATGAATTTTATCACATAAAATTCGTTTTTCGAATCGTCTTAAAATCTCGCAAAACCATTCTTAGTGTGCGACCCAATAGGCTCATACAACGTTGGCGAGTGTACCAAAACACATTTTGGTATACAAGTCATAAGCGCCTCTAGCAAGACATTATGACTACCCAAGTCGTACGAATATCAAATCGATACAACCTAATCAATAATGTATATAACATCCTTTTGTCACACGATATCCTTTTGATCAAACATAAGGCATGGAATTGTCATCCAACATGTTCAATCGTACTAGTCTCGATCTCTAGTAGATGAAAACATCCAAGTGACATTGATCAATATCAATTCACTTAGACTAGGCCTTTTAACGATCTAACACATCGAGGATCCACTAGATATCTCTCTTTATATGAGAGGACAAATTCTATCTCGATTACACAACTTCATCACATTGCTCACTTTGATAACCAATCACAACCTTTATAATCGTCCAGGTTAAAGACAACGTTTGATTGTGTCAAATCACCTGTGTTCCTAACGTTGAAGTCTCACGGTAATCTCAAGTCGAGGATGGAATATATACCTATCATGAGAAACAACTATGACTTAATCCATGTTATGTTCTCATAGCGGGAATTCGGTCCAGTACTTTGTTCCCTAACAAGTACTTGTGATCTTGATTCGTATCCCTATACGTATAATCATCATATGATCATCAATCAAGACTCACACTAGTCTTAATTCATTATAGTTCCCGAGTATAATGATCGACTATGGACATTTAGGATATTTATGTAAATACCCATGGATCTTATTATAATGTAAACATGCAAATTAATTATAATAAACAAGCAAATGAAATCCTCTATTTTTATTAACTAAAATTATTCATAAAGACGGTTAATGGATTGACCTAGGGCACATGCCCCATCATCTCCCACTTGCACTAGGGCCAATCATACATGCATCTAATGCCTAATGATCTAACATGACCATCATGTTTTGCTTGTGGAAGAGCTTTTGTCAATGGATCCGCAACGTTGTCTTGATAGGTACTCGCAAATCTTTACGTCTCCCCTCTCAATAATTTCTCGATGAGATGAAAACGCTTTGAGTATATGTTTGGATCTGTGGTGTGATCTAGGTTCCTTGGCTGTGCTATTGCCCCGTTATTGTCACAATACAAACAAACAGGGTTAGCAATACTCGGAACCACACCTAGTTCGAGAAATGAACTTTTTGATCCAAAGCGCCTCCTTTCTTTGCATGATCGGACGCCTGCAATATACTCACCTTGTTGTAGAATCGCCACGATCTCTTGCTTGAACTTTTCACTTCGCACCCCCATTCAAAGTAAACACATATCCAGATTGCGATCTAAAATCATCTATATCAGTTTGAAAACTTGCATCTGTGTAACCATTTACAACTAGATCATTTTCAAAACCTCCATAGACCAAGAACACTTCCTTAGTCCTTCTTAAGTACTTAAGGATGTTCTTTCTTGCTATCCAAATGACTCTCACCTGGATCGATCGATATCTGCTTGTAGTGCTCAAAGCATATGATACATCGGTCGAGTGCATAACATGGCATACATGATAGATCCAATAGCGATGCATATGGAATCTTATTCATACGGTCTCGCTCATCATTTGTCTTAGGACATTGAGTCTTCTTGAGACTTATCCCATGAGACATTGGCAACAATCCTCTTTTAGAGTCTTGCAAACCGAACCTATTCAAGCACCTTGTCTATGTAAGCACTCGACTTAGACCGATTAGCCTTTTAGATCTATCCCTATAGATCTTTATCCCTAGGATATAAAGTGCATCTCCTAAGTCTTTCATTGAGAAACACTTCCCTAACCAAGACTTGACATTCTCGCAATGTTGGGATGTCATTTCCAATGAGTAATATATCATCTACATACAAGATTACCGAGAAAAATAACTACACTCCCATGACCTTCTTGTATACACAAGGCTCATCTTCATTCTTAATAAAACCAAAATCCTTGATTGCTTCATCAAAACGAAGATTCCAACTCCAGAAGCTTGCTTTAATCCATAAATGGATCTTTGAAGCTTGCATACCTTCTTAGAATTCTCGGGATGTACAAAACCTTCGAGGTTGTGTCATATACACGTCCTCAAGACTTTCCATTAAGAAATGTTGTTTTTACATCCATTTGCCATATTTCATAGTCATAATATGCAAAGAATGGCAATTAAAATTCTTATGGATTTAAGCATGGCTATCGGCGAAAAAGTTTCATCATAATCAACACCTTGAGTCTGCTGAAACCTTTTGCTACAAGTCTTGCTTTAAAAGTATGCACTTTGCCATCCATGTCAGTTTTCTTCTTGAAAACCCATTTACATCCAATGGTCTTACCACCTTCAGTAAATCAACCAAGTTCCAAACTTGGTTATCATACATGGATTGCATCTCGAGTTCATGGCACTTAGCCATTTATCGAGTCCTGGTCCGACATAGCCTCCCGATAAGTAGTGGGCTCATTTTGGTCTATAAGCAACACATCACGACTATCGTAATGAGAAATCCGAATCTCTCGGCTCATGTCTTACCCTACTAGATTTACGTGGGCCTTGTGTCACTTGTGGAGGTTCAACTGGTTCGAACGTTGTTGAACTTCCGAAGAATGTTCGATGTTTACCTCGTGATTCTTGAACTTCTTCAAGATTTATTTCTTTCCCACTAGTGTCTTTTGAAATAAATTGTTTTTCCATAAAGGCACCATACCGAGCAACAAACACTTTGTTCTCAGCGGGATTATAAAAGTAATATCCTTTTGTTTCCTTAGGATACCCCACAAATAAACACTTGTCAGATTTAGGTGCTAGTTTTTCTGAGACTTGTCGCTTTACGTAAGCCTCACAACCCCAAATCTTAAGAAAAGACAAACTAGGTCTCTTCCCGTACCATATCTCATATGGTGTTTTATCAACCGCTTTAGAAGGAACTCGATTTAGAGTGAAAGTTGCAGTTTGTAATGCATAACCCCAAAAGGATAATGGAAGATCTGCATGACTCATCATAGATCGAACCATATCTAATAAGGTTCGATTTCTCCTTTCAGAAACTCCATTCCATTGTGGAGTTGCTGGTGGAGTCAATTGGGAGACAATCCCACAATTTCTAAGATGATCATCAAATTCTTGGCTTAAATACTCACCACCTCGATCCGATCGAAGTGTTTTGATAGTTTTACCAAGTTGATTCGCACTTCATTTTGAAACGTTCGAAACATCTCAAATGATTCACTTTATGTTTCATAAGATATACATAACCATATCTCTTTGAAATCATCAAGTAAATGTAATAAAGTCTTGATAACCTCCTCTAGCCATTGTGTTTATAGGACCGCATACATCAGTATGTATTAGACCCAATAAATCACTTGCCCTTTCACTGTGTCCAGTAAAGGGACTTTTAGTCATCTTGCCCAGTAAACAAGATACGCACGTTTCATATGTTTCTAAATCAAATGAATCTAGAAGTCCATCTTTATGGAGCTTCGTTATGCGTTTCTCATTTATGTGCCCGAGACGACAATGCCAAAGATAGGTTTGATTACAGAAATGACAATCTTCTTCCTTTTCTTTTGGGTGTTTTGAAGCGAGAAGAGCAGTGGGGCTTGACTTGTTCCATAGGCTTTGCGGCAGTGCAAAGCAGAATGTGCCTTGGCAACCTAGCCTTGCCTTTGCCTTTCTTCTTCATTCCCTTTCCCTTTTGGACCATCAACACATTACTAAAGGGTTTCTTGATATTTTGTTCAGCAGTTTTGAGCATCAAATTTAACTCTGAAATTGATTTCTCCATATTATTCATATTGTAGTTCATCACAAATTGTGAGTAACTCTCTGGTAATGAATTCGGGATCAAATCTGTAGCCAACTCTTGGCTTACGGGAAATTCGAGTCTATCAAGATGGTCAAAATAGCCCTTCATCTTCAAAACGTGAGGACTAACTGATGCACCCTCAGTCATCTTGCAAGAATGTAGGTTCTTGACAGTCTCGAACCTTTCTTGCCTAGCTTGCTGTTGGAACATTTCCTTCAGCGTTATAGCCATGTCGTAGGCTTCCATTAGTTCCATGTCCTTCGAAGTTCAGGAACCATAGTTGCCAGCATAATACATGCAACATCGGTAGAATCGTTGACATGCTTACTATGCGCATCCTTCACAGCTTTCGTAGCATTGGCTGGTGGGTCCTCAGGGATTGGAGCATCCAGGACATACAACTTGCGTTCATGCTTAAGAACAATTCTCAAGTTTCGAACCGATCAAGAAAGTTAGTCCCAGAGATAGTTTGTCCTTCTCAAGGATGGATCGCGATGTGAGGGGATTATTGTTACTTGAAGAGGCCATTGATCTACAATAAAGATTATGCAAAGTTTATTTTAGTATAGAGGAATAGACTCCCACTAAATTAACAACCCTCCTAAAACGCATCTTGTTTATTTAGGGGACTAAAATCCATATTTCACCTAATTCTATGACAAGCTATGGCATGAAACATAGAACTAGATTATTTAGGTAGGTAACAGTTACCAATTACATCTTATGTAATTTTTAGATCTTTTTTATGAGATACGAGACATCTTATGTCTTAGCATGTTTTTATCTCATCATTTGCCTAAAGCTCAAAACTATTTTGATGGCTTTATTAAGTCGGACCATTTTAAACATTTAGGTAACTCTTACCCAACTTGTCTCACCAAGATAACACAATACACCCAGCTATGGCTGAAACTGTATTAGTGTGATCGAGGCCTTGACAAGTGTTTAAAATGGATGACATGAGACTTAAAATTTAATAGAGGGATTTTATTCTGTGTTTAGTGATTTTTATGTAAACAATAAAATATCATATATTCTATTGATTTGTTCAATCACTAAACAATTTGGAAATTTCTATATTATTCTCCAATAAAAGAATTTCCTTGCGCTAGGATTAGTTAGGCAGCAGTCCATTAGCCGATCAATGCCAAGATAGATTCTATTGCCGATCAATGGATGGTACGAGGTCTGGGGCGCTCGCTTTTTTTTTTTTTTTTTTTTTTTTTTTTTTTAGAAGACGGATCTCAATCCGAAAATTGAAATTCGCTATAGAAAATCATATTTTTCGTTGATTTTACTATACTAAATTTACCCCTTAATTTATCCAAATTAAGTCAATTAAAACATTTTTAATTAACCCGGGCCCACATCTAACTAATCATCTTATCCTAATCCAATTAGGACTAATCTTATCCTAATCCAATTAGGACTTATCTTATCCTAATCCAATTAGGACTAATCCTAATCCAATTAGGACTTATCTTATCCTAATCCAATTAGGACTAATCTTATCCAAATCCAATTAGGACTTATCTTATCCTAATCCAATTAGGACTAATCTTATCCTAATCCTATTATATCACCAATAACAAGATTCTTGATATTTATCTCATATTCTAATTTGTTATCTATCTTTATAAAATAGAAACTTCATAACAAAATAGATATAACAATATAAATAAATAATTTCGAAAATTAATTATTTTCAAATAAATAATTTCGAAAATTAATTATTTATAAATAAATAATTTCGAAAATTAATTATTTGCAATTTCGGTCTTCATCCAAATAATCACAAACATGTAATTGAATCATGAACTACTATCCCAATCGAACCTAATGGTATCATGGATCATAGAACACGAAACTAATTTCAATTAAATCACGAATATATGTATCATATACACAAAACATGATAATAAATCACATGAGAAAACTTATGTATATCACATATACATCAACTATTAACATGCTTTCAATCATATATCATGTATATATCAGAAGAAAACATGCAATGAGTTTAATGGAATCGAACTCGATGGCTCTGATACCACTGTTGGGTTTTGGGGTTCATACGCAGCGGAGATTACAAAACAATTTTGACAAAAACCCCAACAGGATCCGAATCTAATTCCATTAAAAACATTTAAACCATGAAAAACTTAATCATACCTCAATCGCAATATACCTTTCAGAAGGTTGATCGATCTCTAAGGCGCTGCCAACGACGAACGCCTCTATCAGCAGTCCACACACGAACGGCGGCCGAGATTCGAAGTGCTAGCGTCGAGAGAATGCCAAACCTTTTTGTTTCTCTCCAAAACGATCCAGAGCATACCAAAAACCCTAAGTCGTTTCTTAAACGAAAAAGGAGTTTTGGCCTTTTGATCTTTTTTGTTTGTGTATTCTAACTTAAAGCGTCTATTTATACAACTCTTGTATATAGACGTTTAAGTAAATTACACATATACCCTTACTTAAAGAAGTATAAGTGTAATACACCACAAGGACGTTTATGTCATGAATTTTATCACATAAAATTCGTTTTTTAGAATCGTCTTAAAATCTCGCAAAACCATTCTTAGTGTGCGACCCAATAGGCTCATACAACGTTGGCGGTGTACCAAAACACATTTTGGTATACAAGTCATAAGCGGCCTCTAGCAAGACATTATGACTACCCAAGTCGTACGAATATCAAATCGATACAACCTAATCAATAATGTATATAACATCCTTTTGTCACACGATATCCTTTTGATCAAACATAAGGCATGGAATTGTCATCCAACATGTTCAATCGTACTAGTCTCGATCTCTAGGTAGATGAAAACATCCAAGTGACATTGATCAATATCAATTCACTTAGACTAGGCCTTTTAACGAGTCTAACACATCGAGGGATCCACTAGATATCTCTCTTTATATGAGAGGGACAAATTCTATCTCGATTACACAACTTCATCACATTGCTCACACAAGTAACCAATCACAACCTTTATAATCGTCCTAGGTTAAAGACAACGTTTGATTGTGTCAAATCTTGTGTTCCTAACGTTGAAGTCTCTGGTAATCTCAAATCGAGGACTGGAATATATACCTATCATGAGAAACAACTATGACTTAATCCATGTTATGTTCTCATAGCGGGTCGGTCCAAAGTACTTTGTTCCCTAACAAGTACTTGTGATCTTGATTCGTATCCCTATACGTATAATCATCATATGATCATCAATCAAGACTCACACTAGTCTTAATTCATTATAGTTCCCAGTATAATGATCGACTATGGACATTTAGGATATTTATGTAAATACCCATGGATCTTATTATAATGTAAACATGCAAATTAATTATAATAAACAGCAAATGAAATCCTCTATTTTTATTAACTAAAATTATTCATAAAGACGGTTAATGGATTGACCTAGGGCACATGCCCCATCATGATCTGCAACTCGCCACAAAAAACAATGACAAGTCCCAGTGAGTAAATCCCATAGAAGTTTAGTTAGTATTCACATGAAATCTAAGAAAATGGCTACAATTCATGCATATAAAGTAAATGAACGGGAATATAAAGCATGAATATAATTCGTTAGATAGTCAACAATATGGAATGCAAGTGTGGTGTATAGTTGTCGAGCCCTAGAACACAAATACTAAACCAAGAAGGCCCTAGAGGCGAGGAAATCCATACCCCCTCTTCGCGGTCAAAATAAGGAACTCTGTTGGTTGAAGGTAAACTTCTGCCCAACCCTTCAAAAAAGAGGAACACTGTAACGGAGGCGAGCCTTACGCCAACTCACTTTTGAGATCATCGACTCGTGGAGAGAAATCTCATGCATAATCTAAGGTATGGCCAACATCATAGCAACAATCGGATCGTCATCAATAAGAGAGCCGGAAAGAGGTCATACCGTCCCTTCGACCATACACAGACACACGCGGAAATAGAGTAAACATGCAAGCTGAACTGGCAAAAAGTAATATGAAATAAAAACATCTACGAAGGAAATAAGTAAATTCTAAACTAGCTTTCTTGTGGGTTTACTTACCTTAAGCAATCACAAATATCTCTCCAAAATGTCCCGCTTATGCCTCGAGATGTGTGCCTGACACTCGACTATAGTCTCCTAAGTCCCTGGTGTCCATTTATACAACTTTAATTATTTTAGAGTTATAGTAAGTGGATTCGTAATGTAGGACCAAAAATCTGAAATTTTATTTCAAAAAAGTTTAGTTTTGGCATACGTTTCGGGTTATACCAAGATGTCGACGCCTAAAAACTCCTATAAAACTACTTTTCTATCTTTTTCTCATTTTTTATATATTCCCTGACATTTTGGATTTGTCCAAAATTTTGTACTATTTTTATCCATTTTATGTAATTTTTAGTAATTTATTTTGATTTAAAATCATTTTGATTTAATATTTGTTATTTTTAATTAATTTATTTTAAATTTGTGGTGAGTTGGGCCCGGGCTGGGCCCTATTCAGCTCAGCTCGTTGCGGCTCAACCGGGCCACCCCGGTCTGGGTCTGAGCCGGCTCTGCCCAACCTATCCCTGGGCATGGGCTGCTCGGCCTGCCTAGGCTTAGGCAGCCCAACCCGACTTGCTTGGCTGCTCACCCCCTCCTTCAAAGTCGTCTTTGGAGAGACGATTTCATCTCTCTAGAGACAAATTTATTTTATTTTTTATTTTTTATTTATAAACAACAATAATAATAACAACAACAACAACAACAACAACAACAACAATACACCATCAACAATACACCAATCACCATTAAAGCCTAAAATTACTTAAAAAACTCAACCACAACAACCATTACTCACCTTGGTCTAGGAAAGTCGTCGAGAGAGGAGAACACCGTGAGAGAGGTGAGAGACCGAGTTCAGGTAGTAAAAGAGCTTGGTGAGGGTGAGATTAATGGAGATGGGGAGGTTTTTGTTGGAGAAGAAAAAGAAAATGAAGGAGGGGGAGAGAGAGAGCTCGGGTAGCGACATGAGTGAAGAGAGAGATTATTTCTTGATTGAAGAGAGAGAGGAGAGGGAAAGTTAGGCATATGTGTGATTTGATGGGTGATGTGATGTGATGTTTTGATGTAACAACTAATCCTTGACTACCCCATACACCCGGGCATTACGCGCACACCTCGATGTCGTACACTCTTTTCACTACACACGCATAACGGGACTAAGTGTAATTTTCAATTAGCATGACGTGAATTATTAAATAATAATAAAACAAATAAACACATACCATACAAAAATAACAAATTTACCTTGTTAGGCGTGCCCTATACTTTTTCGCAACGTCCACGTTGGTATGAGCTTAGGGTCCTAATATATAATTTGTCAATTAATCGGGAATAATTAAAGCATGTCGTTACATAAAAGGACTCACAACTCTGTGCAGTTCACAATATATATTAAATTCAAACTTTAAGTAATAACTTAAAGTCTCCGATACCTTAGTTAAAACTTTATAATCCCAAAATAAACTGAAACTGAATCATAAATATCTTAACTTACCTTGAACTAATTTAAGAGACTCTCATAACCTAATCAAAAGTATTTAACGACCTACACTCACCCCAAAGCCCAAAACAACATACGTAAAGTGATTACAACAAGAAAAATAAACTTTAAACTTGAAAATAATCACCAAAGATATTCGAGTCTTGTTTATTCTTTCCTGTCTTCATGGAGAACCTAACATCATAAAAAGCAACACGAAGATGTCAGGTAAGTAAACTCTTATATTGCTCTGTACTCCTGCAAATATTAGTCAGAATACATAGAGACATGTAATTGCATTCCTAAATAACAAGAAATTTATATAACAATGTGGATCCCTCATTTCCTATTCTTAGCTTATATCAAGCGGGCCCACTCACAATGAACCTATAACAGTCCTACGAGTTCAATGCATGCTACCCCAGAGTTGACGTTACCCGCCTTAGATGTCTACAGTATGTCTAGTATGAAATGGAGCACCTTACACCCTTACGACCGAAGCAGGGGCAGCTCTATCCAGATGACATATACGCATGACCAAGAATGATGCAAAATGCAATGCAAACTAAACATGAATGCAGGTACAAAGATAAACTCCATAAATAGTAAAGACCACTGTTACTTACAACTAACCAATTTTGAGTTTAATTTTCGGCATTCCCGGAGCGTCGGATCACCTTGAAAATGGTTCCGATAGCTTTTTTGCATACCCAATTATATTATGGGTCAAGCTTCAAGTGAAACTAAATTATGAAACCTAATGAGAATTGTGGCAAAAATACGCTTGAGTATAATTTCCATAAATATTAATTTATATAACTGTTTCAACTAGCTTTCAACTCTCCAACTTGGGGCAACTTTTTAACTTTAAAAACTATAATATTTGTCATGATGATCTAAAAAATCTTGTAGTACTCATGTTATACTTTTCATAGACTCCAAGAATACTCAAATCGGATCACTCACAGAGAAGTTATGAATTTTTCAATATGGTCTGTCAACTATGCAAATTTTATTTATTTTGAACTAAAAAACTTTTCCAAATTAATATTTTCACAATTAAATCCTCAAAACTCAAAAACAAACACCACAAACCACTCAATACCAACATCAAAATATTTCCACAACCCAAGGACTCAAATTGGATAAAAACCAAAAACCAATTCATAGAAAAACTCAATGTAAATCGATATCAGCTACAAAACATCTCTAAAATAGTTATCAACTGACTTGCATTAGTTCAATTCATCAAAAGCCTAAACTGAGTCGTTGGAACTTAATCCAAATTAGCACAAATCAATATAATATACCAATTCATAACAATCCTTACCGATTTCAATCAAAACCACGTAAAAGAGTTCGAGAAATTGCGAAAACTCAAATTGAATTTAGGAAAATACTCTGCATTGAGTATTTACCAAATTTTGGGCCAAATACCTCTTTTCCACCCCATAAGCATAGCTCGAACTGAGCATCTTGCGATGCTTTACAGTTTTGCAGAGAGAAATCGAGCGAAAATCAGATGCTAAGAGCTCGCGGAGTGAAAGAGTGCGCGAAGAGGGTTAAGGAAATGAACGTAGGAACGTTATGTTGAATTGAAATGTAAACATTTTGATTTTTTATTTTGACTTATATATATATTTATATATATAAACCCTCAGCTACTTGTTAGCAGCTTAATTCTTTTTTATTTATTATTTCCTGAAATCCCTATTTTGACGTGTTTCAACTTCCGACGCTTTTCTCGGATCCAATTTTTCACCAAATTGAGCCACCTTCTTGACAAAACTATTCGACTCCACAAAATGTCCATCACACTGTAACGACCCATTTTATTAACGTCGTTATTTATCTCATAATCTCAGACACAGACGCCAACTCATATCCATGTACACGCCGCGAGTAGACTAGGACACATGACGACTTAGGTACATTAGATAATTGTGTGTTGGATTGCGTATTTATGAAGCAACTTGATAAATTATTTGTTAAATACATTGCATGTGTGTATGTTGAATAGTGATATCGAGCAAGGTCGTGTGATGGGTAGTTGTTTCGACGAGTGTCTCAACACGTGTATCGAGAGTCGAAGTACGGGTATAATAGAAAAACTCCACAAATTCATGTAATATGCCTAGGTAGTCCAATTTAAATGAGTAATGTAACCATAGGCCAATTAAATAAAAATTTTAACAATAGGCTATGACGTGCCTCAAAATACGTATCGAAACGTGGGGCATCGGATACTAGGTAGTCGAAGGTTAGTGGGACCATCTGTGGTGATAAATAAGACACAAACCATATGGTTTTAAAAGGCTTAATGTAGTGTGACATCAATTCAACAAATGAAAGCCAACAGTTTGCCTTTAATAAAAGGGACCTTGAGATGGACATCAAGATCATCATATTGAGTTACTCTAGAAAGAGAGTGTGTTATTGGAGTCATTAGGAGGTGTAGGACAACATGCTTAAAAACCATAAGATAATCCTTGGGATACGTATGCACACTTGATCAAAGCAACCCATATGTAAAGGGAGTTAGTGGGATTTCGATTAAAAGACTCAACTTCTCATGCAAATATAGAAAGAAATCTTAGGAAAAGAGGATCAATCAAGTTGGAATTTGCACTTTGAAGACCAATTCAAGAGATCTAACTTAGGTAATATTCATATCCAACTTTTAATCTATCTAATGAACCTAACTTTGACATGTTTAGTGAATTTCGAAAATGTATGATGAGATCTCTGATTTATGGTGTAAATGTAACGAATTATAGGTTGGTAGATCATTTATGTAGAGAATTTATCACAAGTTTAGTTAGATTTGATGATTTTTATGAAATTTGGAAGTTGTGTGAATGCATGAATTTGGAGGAAATTGGGTTAACATTTATGTTCTGGAAGTGTTTAGTTGCTATTTTGAAGATAATTATGTAAGGGAAGCATGCATAAATCAATAGGGTAGCCAATTGGAGGAGAAAGACAGAATTCTCGACTTGAGAATTCTGTCACAGAGGACCGATAGCGTGCTACCTGGAAAGGTTAGCGCACTAATCATTTTGGGTTGCTAACTCTTTCTCGTTCTGAAGAACAGTAGTGCGTGACATAATTTCCTTACCGCGCTACCATCAGATAACACGCTATACATATCCTTCAGCGCACTAACTGCAGATAAAAAATGGAAATTAAGGGCTGTTTTAGACTTTTCCAATTTAATGCATGTCTAAACATAATTGGAAACTATAAAAACTAGACTTCAGGGCCTTGGGGAAACTATAGCTCGGTACCGAGAGCTTGTCAGGTCGGATACGGAAGTCTGGAGAGGTCAGAGAGCGGTGTGAGGTTTTTAATACCCAACTAAAAAACTCGAGTATTTGATTCTATTTTTACATTTAATTTCTATCATTCCTTGTTGTTCATTCCTCTATTCCGTTACTTGGGCGTAGGTTGAGGTTACTCTACCAGATTTCCTGGTTGTGTGTTCATGATGCATTGGATTGCAGCACGTGTGACCCGACCCCCAGTGAATGGCGACTTGAGTTTGCCCTTAGTGCACGTGTCGGTGACTCAGCGAATTTGGCCAACGCCTCAATGGACCAAGTGTCGGGCCGGTTGGGTGCGACCACTGGTGGTAACTTGGTGACCCGAAGTACAGTCTAGTCCATCTGGAGTGAGCACATACATTTTTTAGCTTGTCTGTTATCTATTCATGCGATGAGCCATTGACAATTGTCTATTTTTATATTCCGCATGTGTACTTGACAATATTCCTTGCATTTCCTTTATCTTATCTTACGAATGCTCAGAGGACTTCCCTGGGATTTTACTTACTGGACTCGTCATCTGTCTTTTTGTGATGATTAAATGCAGATCCTAGTACCAATAGGGGCTCGACGACTACATCTGATTGCCCGTTGTTGATGACCTACTTGTACGTGTTTATTTTTTAGATTTTATATATTTTGGGTATTATGAGACTTGAGATGACACCGTACATGTATATATACCTTTTTTATGGTCTTGTTGATTATATAGAGAGTACTTTGCAAGGTTTTCCATAGTAGGATTCTCTTTTGAATAATGTTTACCATACTAAATTACTTATATTAATCGTATCAATTGAGACTTTCGCTGATTTATGTTAACTTGTAAGAAACAACCTACCAGTATGGTTAAGCATTAGAATAAACTACAAATTAAGTAACAGTTGAAATAGTTATATACCCACAAGGAATAAGTTAACATAATAAGGATAATCTAAACGTACACGTGGACACGATTTGTGAGCCATGAAGAGACGGGAAGGTGTCGGACATGTGCAGTTGGGCCATCTGGAAAGTAGTACATGGAGACACGTTACCCTAGGGCGCAGGTCCTCCATAGTTGGTATCACAACGAATGAGCTCTAAGAACTTGGAAATTCAAAATGAAAAAGCATAAGACTTAATAAATAAACCTTAGTTGTGGAAACCCTATGTTATGCCTTAGAACTTTAGTTGGAAAGTAAGGTGAGGCGGGTAGAGTTAGAGTTTATATACGTGTTATATTTCCATTATATATATGATATACGTATATACACTGAGACTAATCCGGAGCACGCTTTTCAATGCAAATGATAGACAAACAGTCGACGATGCCTCGGGAAACTGGTCAGCCTAAAAGCTAGATATTCCCCTATTGTACTTAGTATGAATGATCGACTTTTGCCTCAAGAGACGTAGATGGCCGAGGGTTAATGGTTGCTACAATATCACACCGCCGTATAGACGACACTTGCTACACCCAAATAGATAGTAGCAGTTATAGTACCCATAGGGACAGCCATCGCCCCAGGTGCTCCCCAAACACCAGTTGAGAGAGTAGTAACAGATACATATATAGAGAGAGTCATCGCAGTTGTTGTTGTACCCATAGGACGACTAGCTACAGCGCAAGAGATGGAGGCATTTACAATACTAGTTGAGCCGGAGGTTAGGATAAAGATCAGGATTAAGGATGTATCGGTAGTTAGAGATTTTGTAGATGTATTTTCGAATGACCTACCCAAATTGCCACTGCTACAAGCTATTGAGTTTATCATTGATTTGATACCAGGGACACAGCCGACCGCCAGTAGATCATATAAGATGTCACCATCAGAGCAAGAGGAGGTTAGGCAAAAGTTGGATGAGTTGTTGGAGAAGGGTTTTATTCACCCTAGTATGTAACCTTGGGAGCTCCAGTGTTGTTTGTGAAGAAGAAGGATGGTTTGATGAAAATGTGCACAGACTATAGGAAGCTGAATCAGGTGCCAGTTAGGAGCCGTTACCTACTTCCTAGGATAGATGATCTGTTCGATCCGTTAGTGGGTGTCAGATTCTTCTTGAAGATTGACCTTCGTTCAGGTTATCATTAGTTGAGAATTCGAGAGGATGATATCTAGAAGATCGTGTTCAGGACGAGATACGGGCTATTTGAGTTTAGAGTCATGCCATTGGGCTGACTAATGCCCCAACGATTTTCATGGATTTGATGCACAGGGTCTAGAAAATTTTTTCATAGTCTTCATTGACGACATTTTGATCTACAGGAGGACTCGTGAGGATAATGAGGGTCATCTCAAGGTAATTTTGATGACACTGAAATAACATAGATTGTGCGCCAAGTTTAGCAAGAGTAACTTATGGTGAATGCGTTGAGATTCTTCGGACATGCCATTAGTGACTAGGGTATCCATATGGATTTAGAGAAGATTCGGGCTATCATTAACTAATAGAAGGATGTCATTAGTGCTTGAGTTTGTTGCCGATATACATAGTTTTCTCGGACTGGCAGGATACTACCGACGATTTGTGTACAATATTTCTTTATTGCAGTGCCGATTATTAGATTGACCAAGAAGGATGTTAGGTTTGATTGGTTAGAGGAGTGTGAGCAAGCTTTCTGTGAGCTAAAAAGGAGGTTGACTTCAGAGCCAATATTGACATTGACGGAGCAGGGTAAGACTTTGATAGTTTATACAGATGTGTCAGGCTTTGGTTTAGAATGCGTGTTGATAGAGGAGGGTAGACTAGTTGCCTATTTTTCCAGGTGGTTGAGACCCCATGAGGAAAATTATCCAGTGCACGACCTGTAGCTGGCAGCGATCGTCTTTACATTGAAGGCTTGGAGGAATTATCTATAAGGATAGAGGTTCATATTATATACATATCACCAGAGTTTACGCAACATCTTCACTTAGAGGGATCTAAACATGCGCCAGAGGAGATGGCTGGAGCTGCTGAATGACTATGACTTCGCTAATGAGTATCACCCTGGGAAAGTGAACGTCGTAGCGAACGCATTGAGCAGGAGTAGGGTTGACAGTCAGACTGTTCTGTGACCTATGACACACGAGCATGGTTTGTTATAGGCGGCATTAGTTATGTGCATGATGGAGGTATCTACTATGGCTGAACAACACATCTGTGGTAAGATGAGGGCTCTGGCCGTATCAATTGAGAGGGTTGTCGAATGTTAGAGGGTTGATGTACTTCATGAGCTGTTCAGTGGTCTAGCTCGGGATTCGGACCGTACTGATTGGGTAGAGACCACGGATTGGTTTTTGAGACACCAAGGGAGATTGTGGATATGTCACGACCCTAATAGCTAATTTTAGTTTAATTTGTTAATCAGGATCGAATGACCCGTGACGTGAGACCCGCAATGAGATATGTGTCATTACTAAGGCTAGGTGGTCGAGGTAAATATTATATTTATGGTGATGTGTGCTTAATGTACTGTATATGTGTAGACTACTAATTTATTTCTACTTACGTATAAGTGTCGAGGCATGAGCGGAGATGCGCCTTGATATGCATTCCGGTGTGAGAGCGAGTTAGAGAGCAATGTGGTGAGCTGGTATATAAGCTTTATGTTGGTTTTATAAGCGAATTAAATGGGTTATGGTTGATTAGGTATAAAAAATACCAAAGTTAGTAAGTTAAAACGTAAGCCGCTTGATATGTCTTGAGACGTGAGTTGACATGCTTCAAGATTACTTGAGTTATTGTTTGGTGTCATTTAAGCATGAACTAGCGCAACATGTGTGAGTAGGAGGTCAACTAGTTAAGTCTCGAGATATGTGTGCACCAGAGATCAAAAGGTATCATTCGATCATATCCAACTTAATCATATAAGCTTGATCAACTCAAACACTTCTCACATAGACTCTCATTCAATTTCTTAATCAAGAAGTAAGGGTTTACTGGAGTGAAGAACTGCAAGAAAGGGAGAAGAACAACTAGGAATCAGTGGTTTGGTGAAGAAGAGGATCAAGTTCAACTGGTTTTAACAAGCTAGGAACTTAGGGAAGTATTTCGGAGATTCAAATACGAGTTTCGAAGCATTGGGAGGCCGGAGTAGCATATAAAATTGCGTTGTATGTAAGTAAGTTGATTTATAGATTTCTTTACATTTCGTTCCTATTCGTATGTTCTTTTCAGGTTATTTAGACTGAATTGCCTTTGTACTTCATGTACCATGACTTGTTGTTCATTCTCATTACATGAGATTGTTTCATGGCATAATTTATTGATAAAATGATTTCATTGACTCCAATTCATGTGCTGTCATTATTGACTGTTATTACTAGTGGTCAGTGAAATAACATGTTATTAGGTAGTTTTTACAGTGTTGTGAGTCTATATTTTTATGCATTAGTTATGCAATTGTATTTGTTGGAATCCAATACGTGTTGTTCTTTGAATATGAAAGTGGTTCTTGTATCTAGGGTCATTTTATGATAGAAATCCGCTTGACATATGGGGGTCACTGGACTTTCTAGGGTGATCAGGATTTCTCCACTATCTTGCGCAACACATGGGGTATGGGACTCAGGGTTGTTGGCAAGCATAACTTGGGTGACTTCACGAGTTGTAAGACTGGGTGTTATTGGCAAGTATACATCTAAATGACTAATATTTGGGATAATTATAAAGGCATATTGTACCATGTAAGTACGACCTTCACAGAGATGTAGAGCACAACTCCATCCTTATATAGTGGAAATGCTGATGTGATGAAGATTATGATCGACCGACCCTAGATCATTACTACTTAGCCTAGTGTCAGTTTCATTTTGTTTAACTAAAGTATCTCTTTGCATGATATTCTTTTATCATAGTTATTATTATTATTATTATTATTATTATTATTATTATTATTATTATTATTATTATTATTATGTTTCTTGATGCTTGTTGCATAATTGGGAATATGAACAAATGTCTCTAAGTATTACTTTCTATTTTCATGTAATCACAGTCTAGTTTGTGACAGTGGGTGCAGATTCATCGAGTAGCAAGCCAAGCAAAGAGAAGATCGACGACTACCTTTAAGCCAGTAGAGCACTGCTATACCAGATTTTGTAGGTTTGATTTTTGATCAATTATTTTTATATGTATATGATATTCTTTTGGGGGTTTTATATAATGGGCTGAGTGATAGGTACCTTGACCAAAAACATGATGTTATATATCACCGTTTCATTATATATATATATGCATGTGATATTTGTTTCTTGGTTTTTCAATTAAGGTTAGGCTACATGTTTATAAGCTTCCGCTAGTTAATTAGTTAATATTTCTACTGCATAACTTTTAAGTTAATAAATTTTAATTAACTCTGATTTATGAATTTACATAGGAAAGGTATAAGTTTATATCTATTTGAAAACTAAATAATTGGTAAGTAATAAGGTTGTTGAAAAGGCTAACTAATTCCTTGTTAGGTCCTATATGGTGAGACTATGGCTTAATAACGAGATTAGGCTAGGTGGTGCCTTAATTTGAGAAGGGGTCGTCATAGTTGGTATTAGAGCCTATATTTATAAAAACCTAGGTTACAGAACCTAAGTTTATTAACATTAAGATTGTGAAAAATAGTCATTCCATAAGGTGATACCAAAATTACAATCTGTAGCTAAAGACTCGGCTTTTCCAATAAGTAACAAATAAAAATAAAAAAGTAGAAATTTTAGTTGTGGAAAACTAGATGATTCTTGCCTAGAAACCATTAGTTTGGAAGTGAGTGAAAGAGAGTTGGGGTTGTCTTTTTCGTACATGATATTTTGTATATGTATATATGCGTTATCTACGTTGTAGCTGATTCGCGATCGCTATCAACTTGCAGATACCGATGGTGGATTCATGCGATAGCGAGGATGTAGGTGCAAGTGGCAGCCAACCTTCTATACCATCAACAAATGAATTTCAGAGGCTATCTGATCGAGTAGCTGCTCAAGGGCAGCAATTAGCGGAGCTCATCGTTATGATGACTGCACGTTTCGCTCCACCAGCACAAACACTAGTTCTAACTACTACAACTACATCCACATTACCGACAGCGGTGTCGATAGTGCAGACTATACCAGATATAGCAGCTCCAGCCATAGAGAAAGTATTTACACCGTATTTTAAACCTCTAATTTTTAGCTTGTCGGCAGATGTTCAATTGGTGAAGGATTTCATCAGACTGAAGCCAATCTACTTTGATTGTCAGCGAGACTTTGAGAAGATCGAGAAATGGGTTTTGTCTCAGGAGAAGTTACATTGAGTCTTCAGGATTGAGGATATACTCCAAGCTGAGATTTCGTCGTACACTCTACAACGAGACACCGATGTTTGGTGGCGTGCAACGATAACTTCCAAGGGAGAGTTTGAGTCTTGGGATGCCTTCAAGAAGAAGTTTTATCAGCAGTACTTCCCACCTGTAGTGATGAAGAGGTTTAGGAAGGAGTTCATAAACCTGAGACAGGGAGCTGACGAGTTAGTGATTGGGTATAGAGACAGATATGGCTATCTAATACAGTTCACTAGAGATTTATTGAGAGAGTTATTAGATTTTATAGAGACAGATATGGCTATCACTAGTGATTGTGTATCATTTTAAAGATGGACCGAAGCCAAATATTAGATTTTATGTGGTTAGTTCAGGTGCCCGGACATTAGGGGAGATTCACTAGCATGCACTCTCTCATGAGACTTATTATTTGGGCAGAGTTGTCGATGGGATACCATTAGTACCAGCGTTGACACCTGACCAGGTTGCAAAGTATGAGAGGAGGAGACAAAAGAGCAAAGGACTGAGGAGTTGGGATAGAGGTTTTAGCATCCCCTAACCTGATTTGGGCAATATCTGGCCTGAAACCCTAATTGAGCCCATACCAGACTAAACTAAACCCAACAGCCTTACCACCTTCACCTGATAAGTACTACTGTATATCAACTATCAACAACAACTTAGCCTCAGTCCCAAATTAACTGGGGTCGGCTACATGGATCAAACTTTTCCATTTTGCTCGATTAAGTGCAATTGATGGTGAGCTTTGCAAACCACTCAAATCCCTCTTAATTAATGCATCCCATGTTAACTATGGTCTACCCCTACTTCGCCGAATTTCTACAGTTTCTATTGAGTCAAGTTTTCTAGTTGGGGCATTTGTAGGCCGTCTTTGCAGGTGACCAGACCATCGCAACCGCCCTTCCTTAATCTTTGTATCAATTGGTGCTACACCTACTTGTCTTCGAATTTCTATATTTCTTATTCTATCTTTACGAGTTTTACCACACATCCACCTAAGCATCCTCATTTCTGCTACGTTCACTTTATGTAATTGTTGTCGCTTTACCGCCCAACATTCACTTCCATAGAGCATAGCTGGCCTAATTGCGGTCCTATAAAATTTTCCTTTTAACTTACTAGGAACATGTCGATCACAAATCACCCCTGTTGCACTCTGCCATTTCTTCCATCCAGCTTGAATTCTATGTGTGACATCATTTTCAATGTTACCATCATTTTGTATGATTGATCCTAGGTATCTAAAGTGGTTTACCTTAGGAACTTCTACTTCCCCTAATTTTACCACTCCGTCATCTCGATGTCTAGTGTTTCCAAACTCATAGTGCATGTATTCAGTTTTCGTCCTACTCAACTTAAAGCCTTTAGATTCTAATGTATTCCTCCAGAGTTCTAATTTCCTATTCACTCCATCTTTACTTTCATCCACTAAGACAATATCATCTGCAAATAACATACACCATGGTATATCATCTTGAATATGTCTAGTTAGTTCATCCATAACTAAAGTAAATAGATATGGGCTTAAAGTCGATCCTTGATGTAGTCCTATCGTAATGGGAAACTCTTTTGTAGCTCCTCCAAATGTCTTTATACTCATTACTACTCCATCACACATATTCTTAATAGTGTCTATGTATCTAGCATGCACTCTTTTTCTTTCTAGAACCCACCAAAGAACATCTCTAGGGACCCTATCATATGCTTTTTCTAAATCTACGAATACCATATGAAGATCTTTTTTCTTTTCTCTATATTTTTCTAACAATCGTCTTACGAGGAAAATCGCCTCCATAGTTGACCTCCCAGGCATGACTGTATATCAACTATCGAAATACAATAATTAATATATGCAGCAGAAATCTAAAACCTTTTCGATAATCAAAACAAGATAAACAATATTTAAAACAAATCGAAATAAACCTCGATTATACAAATCTCTCATCCCATGTGATATTACAAAACTATAATTCAACACCAATATATAGGACTAGGGAAAGAATACCATCAAAGAGAAGTTCAAGACTCCTATAACTTCTCATTTCCATAGTCGTAGTACTTGTCGGATCTACCTATAATGTTAGTTGGGGTGAGCACTCCAACTTGCTCAGTAAGTAGGGATTCACATAACCATCAACATTCCATATAATAGTCAAGGATATAATGCAATAACAACATGCACCAATGATATCTAACAAGAATATGGAAAACATATAAATTCAATACATAAACGGATGCAAAGCAAATGTCTTTGGACTATTACAGTGTGATCCCCATTTTATTTATAAAACTAGGGCCGATTACCCACCGACGCCATTAATACGAGTGCTAAACCAGCACACTGTGCATATGTGATGTTTAGCCAATCGATTAATGTCCTATGGTTCTATCCTAAATCCTCTGGTGAATATGTACCCACGCAACCAATTAACTGAGTAGGAGTTACGTATAGACTGAGAGATCAACTCCAAGTACTATACAACTTGGTCTTAACCCTGAAGAGTTACTCTCGTGGATCACATTAGACACCGTTTTATGTTCATTAGAAAACCATCACAGTGTACATAATCCCCCGCTTCAATCCAACAACTACATGAGCTATATATACTAAATAACCATACAATATTGATAAATAAGCGAATCCATATACCTCGGGTTTAAGTCTCCATTTCTCAAACACCCAAACTTTCCGGTCATCTCACTTTTCTACGGTGTTCCTCAATCTATAGGTTCAATACACTATGTTTAGAACTCCTACACCAGTCCCTGAGTCCCCGAAAAATTACTCATAAAACACAGCACAGTTGTTGGTTTCAGGGGTCTAGTGCGCTACATGACATGGATAGCGTGCTATGAACACCAAACCTGCAACAACAGCACCATTATGCTCATCCAAATCGATCCAAAACACATCCAAACTGAACAATTTCACTCACAATCAATTCGGGAGGACCTTTAATGAGGTTATAAACCCATCCAAATCAACAACAAACTCAATTCAACAAATTTTGATCATCACCATGAACTCAAACTTTAACAAACTCAATAACCAAACTTACCATAGTGATAATCACTAGCTTCTAATCCATTTAAGCTCCTCAACTTTATTTGAATCCGGCTCCCGGAATGACCTCCCTTCGATCTGAATCGAAACCGACTATCCTCTTCTTCTTGATTGTACAAAATGAATCAATAATCTCGAGACCGATCAGTTGGTTGATGCGTTAAAGTGACTCTCCTTAAAGTGACACAAAATTTGACACATCAAGTACTTACGCTTCGTTCGATACGATCTGATAATCCGTATATTTCTAATATTATTTTATTTTCTACTATATATTTAAAAACATATAAATATATGTTGCGTATTATTCACCAATAAACTCACCAAACATGCCTACAAGTGTCTTTGAGCATGCACAGTCTTGCCACGACTCCCTTGTCACACTTAATGTCCCAGTAAAGAATTGTTTATTGGGTATTTTCCATTTTATAGGTTTGTGTGTAATTTTCTTGGTATACGATGACCTATATATAAATTGATGTAGTAATTCAAACAAACACGACACATCATGCAAACACACACACACGTTAATCGAGGTATGCCGAACTTAATCACGAATCTAACTCATATTATTTATGATTTGGATTAGTACTAATCACTAGCTTAAGATAATAGGTCGTTACAGAGGTTCCCAAGGTTTAGGGATATCTACAACTATTGTACTATATGTATCATCTCATATGCCTTTACAGACCATTGTTAGTAGACCTCCCTTACCACCATAAGTGAGACCTGCATTGCCAGCTTCTACTACTACTACTTTGCCAACTCTACCAGCACTACCAGCACTATGTTAACAACAATAGGGTGGTAGAGGCCAAGGTAGAGGTAGGGGTAGAGGACGAGATAGTTTCAGATAGGTGCTGAGGGAGGCATATGCCCAATATTAGGTTTAAGGTTAGCGTAGACCTATCACATGTTATAGGTGTGGTTAGGTAGGACACATGATTTGAGATTTTCCATAGTCAACAACTATGATTACACCATATAGTCGAGAGGGTGTACATATGGTTGCATAGCCTGATGCAGATGCCACACGGAGACTCATTAAGGGTATGGTTCCCATTTGTGGTAGACAGTAATATGTTTTATTTAATTCAAGTTCTATAGTATTTATCATTCCTGGTCGCATGTTAGGCATCTTAGGGTTGACATCGGTAAGAGTTGGTGTACATTTAATTTTGAGTACTGCGGCCGGGGATAGAGTTTACCCTAATTGTCTTGTTGAGAGATGTTCAGTATAAGACTTCAGGGTGCTCAAGTTCTTAGACTTTGATGCGTTGTTAGGGATGGATTGGCTAGCAACATATCATGCTCAAATCGACTATTTCAGTAAGATAGTGATATTTGAGATCCTAGGGCGTCCGATGTTTACGTATAGTGGTAGTATAACGAGAGCTGAAGGTACTCGAGGTCGACTTGCAACCAATGGAGAGATGGAGACTCTAGTGTCACTATACACTATAGTAGTCAGGGACCTAGACTAGCGGAGATACCAGTTGTCTGTGAGTTTTTGGACGTGTTTTCGGAAGACTTACCTGGTTTACCACCACCAAGAGATATAGATCTTATTATTGAATTGGTACAAGGAATTAGACCGATTTCTATACCACCGTAACGCATGACTCCACGAGAGTTGCAGGAGTTGAGGAGTTAGTTGTAGGATGTGAGAGAGAAGGGATTCATCACACCTTCTATGTCCCAATGAAGAGCACTATTCCTATTTGTGAAGAAGAAAGATGGTACTTTGAGACTGTGTATCGATTATAGACAGTTGAACAGGGTCACAGTCAGAAACAACTATCCCTTGCCACAAATCGATGATTTATTTGATCGGCTGAGAGGAGCGCATTATTTTTCCAAGATAGACCTGTGATTAGGGTATCATCAGCTTAGGATCAGGGATGAGGAAAGGTCCAAGATGACATTCAGTACAAGATATAAACACTATCAATTTTCACCTATGTCGTTTGGTTTGACTAATGCTCCTGCCATGTTTATGGCTTTAATACATTGAGTGATGACCCCAATTCTTAACCATTTCATGATAGTTTTCATTGATGATATATTGGTATACTTAAGGACCCGAGAGGATCACGAGCAACACCTCAGGGAGACGTTGCAGACTTTGAAGGAGCATAGACTTTACGCCAAATTTAGTAAGTGTAAATTTTGGTTGTCAAATGTCAAATTTTTGGAGCATGTTGTTGGAGTAGCAGGCATTGCTATAGATCCAACCAAGATTCAGGTTATTATGGATTGGCCATCACCGACATCAGTTATGGAGATCATGAGTTTTTTGGGGTCAGTAGGATATTACCGAAGGTTCGTGAAAGATTTTTCGAAGATCGCTTCACGGATGACACGATTAACCTAGAAAGACATCAGGTTTCATTGGTCTGAGGAATGTGAGGAGGAATTTACTCAATTGAAGAGATTTTTGACTACTACACCAGTGCTGATATTGCTAGAGGTTGGAAAAGAATTCCCGATATACATAGATGCTTCTTATACATGTCTAGGTTGTGTGTTGATGCAAGATAGAGGCACGGTGGCCTATGCATCGAAATGTCTGAAGATATATGAAAAGAACTATCCAACTCATAACTTAGAGTTGGCAACGGTAGTGTTTGCTTTGCAGATATGGAGACATCATCTGTATGGAGAGAGGTTCACACTCTATACTGATCACAATAGTTTGAAATACCTCTCCACACAGAAAGGGCTGAACATGAGACATCGTCAATGGTTGGAATTCCTGAAAGACTATGACTTTTCTTTGGAATATCATCCAGAAAAAGCCAATGTAGTTGCAGATGCAATGAGTAGAATACCGACTAGAGACACTGAGATTGTTATATGCCATATGACACACGAGTATGGACTATGACTCAGTCATATATTCCTACCGACACTCGGGTGATTACTTGTGCACAGATGAGGCTTCAAACAGTGTCTACTTAGAGAGTGTCAAAGGGTCAGATAGTCGACATTCTATATATGAGATTCAATGAGTTAGCCTAGAGTACCGAGTGTACTGACTAGATAGAGATGATGGACCATTGTCTCAGATTTAGAGGCAGATTATGGATAAGAGATGAGATTCTTTAGGAATCACACAGTTCTCAGTTCACTGTTCATTTAGCAAGGACGAAAATGTACCATGACATGAAGAGGCATTTTTGGTGGCCTACGATGAAAGCGAACGTATCGGAGTTTATCAGGAATTGTGGGATCTGCTAACAGGTGAAGGCAGATAATCGTAGACTTGGAGGATTGTTGCTGCCTCTTCCTATTCTATGATGGAAGTGGGAAGATATTGCCATGGACTTTTTTAGAGGATTGTCAGGGACTGTCCGTTGACCCGATTCTATCTGGGTGATTATGGA
Organism: Stephania yunnanensis; assembly: GCA_039657365.1. Taxonomy (NCBI): domain Eukaryota; kingdom Viridiplantae; phylum Streptophyta; class Magnoliopsida; order Ranunculales; family Menispermaceae; genus Stephania; species Stephania yunnanensis. The sequence goes on along the minus strand of CM077589.1, from coordinate 23,243,027 downwards.
TAAATCGACAAAGTTTGCACATTTCATACCATTTGTGACTCATTACACATTTGACTAGTTGAGTGTATTATTTGAGATAGATGATTAGGCTTCATGGGGTACCATTGACTATTATGTTAGATAGAGATGCTATGTATACATCTAAGATGTGGCGAAGTATCCAAGAGTAGTATGGTATGCGCTTACAGTTTAACACAACCTTTCACCCTCAGACTGATGGGCAGACTGAGAGGTTGATTCAGACTCTCGAGAATATGCTCAAGACTTGTGTACTTGAGTTTGGCGGATAATGAGAGGAGTACCTACCATTGTGTGAGTTTGCATACAACAGCAGTTACCATGCTAGCATTGAAATGGTGTCATTTGAGGTATTATATGGCAGGCCATGTCGCTCACCATCTTGTTAGGCTGAGCCAGAGGATCGAGACATTATAGGGCTTGAAATTATTGTCGATCACACGGGGAAAGTACGACGGATTCGCTAGAGCCTTAAAGGGGAGCTCAGGATAGGCAAAAGAAGTATGCATACATGTATCGCAGGGATCTCACGTATGATGAGGGAGCTTTAGTGTATCTAAAGGTTTCTCCTCGTCAGGGTCTTCATAGATTTGGTTTGAAAGGAAAGTTAGCACCGAAATTTATCGGGACTTTCAAGATTAAGAAACGGGTCGAAAAGGTTTCTTATGAGTTGGATTTACCTCCACAGATAATGGGGATTCATCCAGTGTTTCATATTTCTATGCTTCAACCAGTCAAGTCAAAGGCAGGTGAGAGACCGATAGTGGACTTGAGTCAGATTGACTTGAGAGAGGGTATATCATATGAAGAGCAGCCAATACAGATCTTAAACATGAAGGTACAGTAGTCGAGAGGCAAGTTTATCCCGAAAGTGTTAGTCAAATGTCACTTTCATGAAGACTCAGAACTTACTTGGGAATGGGAAGACTATATGCGAGATAGACTTTCATACATCTTCGAGTCAGGTATAACTTTAGGTTAATTTTAATTTTGAGGATGAAATTTTCATTAGTTGGGAATTATTGTCAAAGCCTAAATAGCTAATTTTAGTTTAATTTGTTAATCAGGATCAAATGATTCCTGACATGGGACCCGTAGTGAGATACGTGTCATTATTGAGGCTAGGTGGCCGAGGTAAATGTTAAATTTATGGTGATGTGTGCTTAGTGTATTATATATGTGTAGACTACCAAGTCATTTCTACTTACGTATATGTGTCGAGGCATGAGTGGAGACGTGCCTTGATATGCATACCAGTGTGGGACTGAGTTAGAGAGTAATATAGTGAGTTGGTATAAGATTTATGTTGGTTTTATAAGGGAATTAAATGGGCTATAGTTGATTTGGTATTAAAGTACCAAAGTTTGTAAGTTAAAACATAATCCACTTGATATGTCTCGATATACGAGTTGACATGCTTCAACATTACTTGAGTTATTGTTTGGTGTCACTTAAGCATGAACTAGTGGGAAATGTGTGACTAGGAGGTCCACTAGTTAAGTTTCAATATATGTGTGCACAATTGATCAAGGGATTTCATTCAATCATATCTAACTTAACTATATAAGCTTGATCAACTCAAGCACCTCTTACATACACTCTCATTCGATTTCTTAATTAAAAAGTAAAGGTTTGTTGGAGTAAAGAACTGCTGGAGAGGGAGAAGAACATCTAGGAATCAATGGTTTGGTGAATATGAAGATCAACTTCAGCTGGTTTTAACAAGCTAGGAACTTAGGGAAGTATTTCAGATTTTCAAATATGAGTTTCAAGGTGTTGGGAGACCGAAATAGCATAGGAACTTGTATGGTATGTAAGTAAACTGATTGAGAGATTTCTTTACATTTCATTCCTATTCATATATTCATTTCTAGTCATTTGGATTGAATTGCCTTTGTACTTCATGTGACATCACTTGTTGTTCATTCTTATTACATCATGTTGTTTCATGGCACAGTTTGTTGATAAATGATTTCATTGACTCCAATTCATGGTAGGGCATGTGCCTTAAGTCAATCTATAAACATTGTTTATCTTATAATCTTAGTTAATAAAATAGAGGGTTTATTTGTTGTTTTATTATAAGTGATTGCATGTTTACCTTATAGTAAGATCCATGGGTATTTGTTGAAATATCTTAAATGTCCATAGTCCGTCATTATACTGGGAACTATAATGAATTAAAACTAGTGTGAGTCTCGATTGATGGTCATGTGATGATCATGCGTATAGGGATACGAATCAAGATTATGAGTACTTGTTAGGGAATAAGGTAGTGGTCCGACCCGCTATGAGAACACAACATGGATTAAGTCATAGGTGTTACTCATGATAGGTATATCATTTAGTCCTTCGACTTGAGATTACCATAGACTTCAATATTATGAGCATGATAATTTGACACAATCAAATGTTTTCTTTAACCGGACAATTATAAAGATTGTGATTGGTTACCGTATGAATAATATGTGAAGGTGTGTAATCAAGATAGAATTTGTCACTCTCGTATAAATAGAGATATCAGTGGATCCCTCGATAAAATAGTTTGATAAAGGCCAAGTCCACGTGAATTGACATGATCAATGTCACTTAGATATTTTTCAATTTTCCTAAAGATCAAAACTAGTACGATTGAACATTAAGGGTGACTTTCCATGCCTTATGTTTAATCAAAAGGATATCGCACGACAAAAGGATATGATAACGTTATTAATTAGTTTGTATCGATGTTGATATTCATGCTACTTAGGTAGTCATAATGCCTTGCTAGAGACTGCTTATGACTTGTGTACTAAAATGATTTTTGGTTCATTGCCAATGTCGCATAAACCTATTGGGTCGCAAACAAAGAATGCCTTTCCACAATTTCAATTGGTCCAGAGTAATGAATTTTATATGATAAAATACATGACATAAAAGCCCTTACGATTCTTTATATGATAACTTATTAATAGGGGCGTATGTGTAATTTGCTTAAACTGGCTAAATACAATAGTTGTATTATGAATATGATTTTAAGTGAGGGCTTATCTACATATATAAATAAAGGGTGAAGCCCTAAAAACGAAATAAGATTTTTTTTTTACAATTCGTTTTCAATATCTCTTAGGGCTAGCACTCTAAATTGTGGTCACCATTCGTGTGCAGATTTCTAATAGAGGATGCACACTTGAACGTCTTGAAAATCGAACAATCAAAAAGGAAATCACGGAATAAGGTGTGATTTACTTTTGTAGATTTAGTTTAAGGAAATTATTCTCGATCTTGTTAGGGCTTTTCAAAATTTGTTTTGAAGTTTTCCGCTGCGTATGAACCCCAAAAACCCAACAATTCATGTGCTATGTCATTATTGACTGTTATTACTGGTTCGTTAAATAGCATGCTATTAGGTAGTTTTTATGTAGTGTTGTGAATCTATATCCTTGTGCATAAATCCTTCTGACATACGGGGTCATTGGACTTTCCAGGGTGATTGACATTTCTCCACTATCTTGCACAACACACGAGTTATAGGACTCATGGTTGTTGGCAAGCGTAACTTGGGTGACTTCACGAGTTGTAAGACTCGGGGTTGTTGCCAAATATACATCCTAGTGTCTGACATTTGGGATAATTATAAAGGCATATTGTACCATGTAAGTATGACATTCACCGAGATGTAGAGCACAACTCTATCCTTATATAGTGGAAAGGCTGATGTGATGAATATCACGGCCGACCAACCCTAGATCATTACTATTTAGCCCAGTGTCAATTTCATTTTGTTTAACTAAAGTATCTCTTTGCAAGGTAATCTTTAAGCATAATTGCTATTATTATTATGCTTCTTTATACTTGTGTAATTGGAAAAGTGAACAAATGTCTCCCAGTATTACTTTCTATTGTCATGTATTCACCGTCTAGTTTGTGACGGTGGGTGCTGATCCAAAGAGAAGATCAGCGACTACTTCTGAGTGTAGAGCGTTGCTATACTAGATTTTGTAGGTTTGATTTTTGATGTATTATTTTTATATGTATACGATATCCTTTTGGGGGTTTTATATTATGGGCTGAGCGATAGGTTCCTTGACCAAACATGATGCTATATATCCTTGTTTCATTATATATAGATACATGTTTATAACCTTCAGCTAGTTAATTAGTTAAGATTTCCACCGCATAACTTTTAAGTTAGTAAATTTTTTCCTCGTTACCGAATAGAGACAGTTATCGTTCCTTTTGGTAGATATAAGCTTTTTAACAGCGATTAACATATTCCTTGATTATATTCTTATAGTATAATTTTTAACTTGTTTCACATACAAGTTTTTAAATATGTTATCTCTTTTTCATCTCTGCTTAATACATATTTCTGAATTTTCTCATATTATAGTGGAAGAATATTTAAACATGTCAAGTCAGATACCTTATACTCTATTCAATATTTCCAAACCAAAGAAATTGTACTGACTAACTGAACTATAAGTCACACATTTCTTTTCATTTTCATGTGTATGTAAGAATTTATAGACTAGTTGCCTATACTTAAGCTTCCAACTGACTCCAATGAAACTTTGTAGACTCTTTTATACAGAACCTCACCATTCATTCGATTATTCAAAGACAGGTAGGCGCCACACAAGTCTTCTACGTTGTGAATGAATTGTGATTACAATACAGAATCTACTCGATTTTATTTTTGTCAATCTTACCTATTCTCACATTGATCTCACATATTGGCCCATTTTTTTCAAACTTATCATAACTTCCAAAAGACAATTTATATCTCTTTTCTTTTTGAAACACATAGCTAAGGATGATGCAACTTCTTATAACCTTTGATAACTTGAAGTCTTCATTAGCAAATCTTTATTCGAAACACATAAAATTTACAACTAAACAATTCTAATGTTGTTATTGCCTTAAGTTATTTCCATTTGTCTCCAATTTTCTCTAGTTTTAAAGAGACTATATAAGATATTAAAGTATCTTATTAATTATCAATTCATTTTAATATGATTTCATTTATCCGTTATTGTTGAACTGAAGCGATAAAAGAATTAGAATTTTCAAACTCTTTTTGATTAACTTAATAAATATTCAAATTCATATAGGATGCTATTTCAATCCTTTAAGTCATAAAAATGGAAATTCTAGCAATATAGGAGCTCATACTGACGTCCTATACAAATCACTTATTGATTCTCAATCAGTACGTCAATATCTTCCTTTGTTATATTTGAAGTCATAGTGATAAGCATCATAACTTAATTTGGTTAGAAGTGACTATTGGATACTTTGAATTTCAAAACATAACTACTTGTGTTTTGTTTTGGAAATGAGATAATACTTTGCTTCAAAGTATTTTACTTTTATAGAAACTAACTTAGACAACTTGAGTGATCATATCACAATCTCATTGTAATTTTCAAGTCAATATTCGATGTGACTAATCAATTTTTATTCTCCAAACCACGTGTCGCTTTTTTCTTTGTTGAGACTATTTTTGTTGGGCAACCCTCAATTGGTTATAAATTGTAACGACCTGAATTTAATTCGCCATTAATAATGACGTGATTGCAGAAGTGGCTGACAGCTCAGACACTCGTAGGACTCGCAGTTAGGCTTGTGATCGCCTGGAGCTAGGTAAATGGTTATTTTTGTGTGTTGAATTGTTTAATTTGCGATGTTTATATTAAAATAGTTTAAATGACATCGCAATGTGTTATTGTATTACATTTGACGTGTGAGACTGTGTGTTAAGTATTCACCTCAATATGCGTGTCAACGCGGGTACCAGGTAGTTTAACCGACTTAACACTAGGCCGGGTCAATAATAGGCACAAAATGAATAAAATTGGTTAAATAATTAATATTGAATATATATTTGGTGGTTAGGGACATGGTATTTTGTAACGGTCGGCTTTAATTAATCCTGATTAACTGACAAATTAAGGATTAAGATCCTAAGCTCAGGCCTACGTGGACGTCGCGGAAAAATTTAGGGCACGCCTAAAAAGGTAAATTTTTTTTATTTTTGTGTGGCGAGTGTTTATTTATTTTACTATTATTTAATAATTCGCGCCACGTTAATTGAGAATCACGCTTGATCGCGAGAGTGTATGACGTTGCGTTGTGCGTGTAACACGGGTGTATGGGATAGTCTGGGATTTAGTTGCCACGTTACACATCCCATCACATCACCTATCCAATCACCATATCCCCACTTTTCTCTCTCATCTCCAAAATAAATAAAAATAAAAAAATAAAAAAGTGGCAAAAGAGAATGGAACGGACAAAAGGGAGAGAGGAAAGAGAGAGAAAAAAAAAGAGAAAGGAGAGGAGAGAGAGAGACGACAGAGAGAGAGGAGCAGCAACACTAGCCAAGTGCAGCGCCGGCGGTGTCGCGGCTCGGGCAGCAGCGGCTCGCGGTGATGCGGAGGCCGCGGACGAGGTAGGGCGGTTTTAGGGGATGACGACGAACGGCGGTGCAGCAGTGAGCAACCGAGGACGCCGACGAGGAGGGGCAGTGTCCCAGAAGCGGCGCGGCGGTGGCATCGACAGCAGCGACGCGGTCCACCAAGACGCCGGCGAGAAGCAGTGACGCCGGCAAGGAGGAGTGGTGGATTGGCGGCAGCGGGGCCGGGAACGGTGTGGACCAATGGCGCAATGGCATGCTATCGGACCGATCAATCCCTGACGAGACACAACCAAAGTGGATAATGATGCGTACACATGATGGATTGCTCGCGAAGAAGACAAAAGGCGTAGATTTTGGAGTTGAGACCTCCATTGAAGGCCATGGTGAGGTTCTAAACCACATTGATTTCAACTACAAGGCTAATTGATAAATCTTGTAGTCAATTCCGATATGGTTTACTTCAAATGGTTTGGTTTTTATTTGAATGACTTAAGTAACTTAATTGAGAATAAATATGAGCCATAAATGGTATAAATAGATACTAGGGACTTAAGAGACTATAGCCGGGTATCGAACACGTATCTCGAGGTGTGAGCAGGACATTTTGGAGAGAAATTTGCAATTGTTTGAGGTAAGTAAACCCACGAGAAAGTTAACTTAGAATTTACTTATTTTCATTGTAAATTAATTATTTCACATTACTTTTCATTAGTTCAGTTTTCATGTTTACTCATTTCGACCGTGAAGAGGGGGTGTGGATTTCCTCACCTCCAGGGCCTTCTCTGTTTAGTATTTAGTCCCAGGGCTCGACAACATAGACCACACTCGCGTTCTGTATTCTTGATTATCTCACGACTTATATTCATGCTTTACAATTTTGTTCATTTACTTTATATGCATGAATTGTAGCTATTTTCTTAGATTTCTTGTGAATACTAACTGAATCTCTCGGGGATTTACTCATCTGGAACTTATCATTGTTTGTTGGTGGCAAGTTGCAGATCCTACGACGAGCCGGGAGAAGGTGGTGATTGGCTACTACCTCTGATTTGGAGTACCTCCTCTAGCTTACTCGTAGGTGATTGTATTTATGTATACATACTTTTTGGGATCATTTTGGGAAACGTTTCATTTGATACATGTATATTGATGCCTATTATACATTTTTGTCACCTTAACTGATATACATAATATCCTTTTGCTGGGTTTTCACCCCATAGGTTGTAAATTAATGCATGTCATTAAGACTTCTGCTATTAAAAATAACCTGAGAAGAATTAAAATAAACAAATTAAGTTGTAAAACTTTTTAACTTAGCATATTTCGATAGAATTTTAATTTTCTAAAACAATGAAATTTACTAAGTTGGATTACAAGATGGATAGTTCACGGGCCGTCATAGACAGATGTGTAGGTGACGTAGCATGACTTGATGATGTATCCGACGACGTGGCGGTGCGTGATTTTCGTTGGATTTTGGGGCCGTCACAGTTGGTATCAGAGCCTAGGTTCAGGCGAACCTAAGGGAAAGTTTAATACAACCAAATAAAACTTAACAACAAACATTAGATGTGGAAACCCGAAGATCCTAACTTAGAACTTTAGTTGGGAAGCAAAGTGAGCGAGTAATATTAGGACTTATATGTGTATATATTGATTGTAATACTTATGTACACGTATTACGACGCTGAGATGCAGCACGTTCGCGATTTGCAAATTCGACATGGATGGATGACCAGTTCTTCATACGGATGATGGGGGCCAGACGAGAGGTTCGACACCTGCCAACTCGGATCAGAACTTGCGCGACACGGTCGCACTCTATAGTTTGCAGCTCGAGATTCTTCGATTGCTTCGAAGGCAAGCAGCTGCCATGCCGGCCCCTGCCACACTCGCCGCCGCCACTACTATAGAGCAGACAGTTGTCGCCTCGACTGTTTCGGCGACCAGCTCATGACCATTACTACCGAGATACTGCCAGCAGTAACTACACATTTGACTACGTCGTGGCATTGACACTAATTCCACCCCAGGAGATTACATTCGAGACATTCTTATCAGCTGAGGCGAAGTTGATTAAGGAGTTCGTTTATTTTCAGCCCGACTATTATCATGGAGACATCTCAAAGAGACGTCGAAGACTTTAAGGGGAGCACAGGCTGTACGCCAAGCTCAGTAAGTGCGAGTTTTGGCTTTCTGAGGTGAATTTATTAGGTCACGTGCGACTGAGGGATTTCAGTGGACCCGAGTAAGATTCACGCTATCATCGACTGGCCTACACCAGAGTGCGTGATAGATATCAGGAGCTTTTTAGGATTAGCCGGATATTATCTACGCTTTGTACACAACTTCTTCAAAATTGCAGCGTCGATGACTAGATTGACCAAGAAGGACGTGATTTTCAGTGGTCTAGTTGATGCGAGGCAGCCTTCACAGAGTTGAAAAAGAAGTTAATTGTTGCACCGTTGCTAGTGTTGCCAGAGCCGGGCAAGGAGTTGACTGTTCATACAGATGCTTGTGGCATCGGATTGGGATGCCTACTGATGCAAGGAGACAAAGTGATATCTTATTTAATGCGTCAGTTGAGGACCTATGAGAGGAACTATCTCGTGCACGACCTGGAGCTTGCAGCAGCCATATTTGCACTGAACGTGTGGAGACACTACCTTTATGGTGAGAGGTTCACACTGCATACATATCATAAGAGTTTGAAGTATTTTTTTCACCTAAAATGACCTGAATATGAGGCAGCGACGATGGTTGGAATTGCTAAAATACTACGACTTCGCAATCGAGTATTCGCCTAGGAAAGTAAATGTCGTAGCAGATGCCCTAAGTAGGAGAATACCAGACAGTAAGACATTAGTTTGCAAGATAACCCACGAGTTTAGTTTACTCGAGGTGGCATCAACTATGAGTTTGTCAGAGGTTCCAGACGCTGCAGAGGCACATATTTGTGGACAAATGAGAGTACCGATAATATCTATTCCATGCGTCTTGGAGTGTCAAAGAGCTGATGTGATGTATCAGAGGTTCAGGGACATGCCATAGAGTCCAGATTACCCAGATTGGCACGAGTCCATTGATGAGTGTTTGAGACACTAATGTAGATTGTGGATTCTGGTAGTGGTAGAGTTAGGCGATGGTATTCTTCAGGAGGCTCATAGATCCAGGTACATAGTGCATATCGGCATGACCAAAATATATCATGATATGCGACGGTTATTTTGGTGGCCAGGGATGAAGGCAGATGTTAGCCAGTATGTGAGGAGTTGTAAGGTGTGTCAGCAGGTTGAGGCTGAGCACATGAAGCTTGGAGGACTATTGCAGCCACTACCTATCCCACAGTGGAAATGCGAACACATCACTATGGACTTTGTCAGTGGGTTGCCGACGATTTTGCGCAAGCACGATGCCATTTGGGTAGTCGTATATCGACTCACAAAAATCAGTGCATTTTATCCCAATCTCCATGAAATATAGCTTTCCACAGCTGAACACACTATTCGAGCGAGAAATTATCAGATTGCATGGAGTGACAGTATCTATAGTGTCAAACAGAGAAAGTCGACTTACTTCACGGCTTTGGCAGGCCATGCAAGAGCAGAATGGTACCAGATTTGTAGTTTAGCACAGCTTTTCATCCGCATACTGACGGCAGTATGAGAGACTTATTCAAATTCTTGAGGACATGCTCAAAGCCTGTGTGCTACAGTTTGGAGGGTCATGGGAGGAGTTTTTGCCACTTCCTACAACAATAGCTATCAGGCTAGTATTGTGATGCCACCATTTGAGGCGCTATACGGGAGACCATGCAGATCACTGGTTTGCTAGGCAGAGGCCGAGGACGTAGCTGCCGTTGGGCCTGAAATTGTTGTAGATCACACAGAGAAAATTAGGTTGATTCATCAAGGGTTACAAGCTACTCAGGATAGACAAAAGAAGTACGCGAACAAGTACCGCGATGGGCTGAGTTATGAAGTGGATGATTGGGTCAACTTGAAGGTTTCTCCCTTGAAGGGCCTCATTTGGGAGAAAGAGTCTACCGTGCGAGGGCGATAGCCCACTCGTTCCAAGGCAAAGATTGAATTAAATTTGAGTTTCGGGACGAAATTCTTTTTAGTTAGGAAGATTGTAACGGCACGCTTTAATTAATCCCGATTAATTGACAAATTACGGATTAAGATCCTAAGCTCAGACCCACGTGGACGTCACGAAAAAATCTAGGGCATGCCTAACGAGGTAAAAATTGTTATTTTTGTGTGGCGAGCGTTTATTTATTTTACTATTATTTAATAATTCGCGCCGCGCTAATTGAGAATTACCCTTGATCGTGTAGTGCGCGTGTAGTGACGATAGTGTACGACATCGCGGTGTGCACGTAACGTGGGTGTATGGGATAGTCTGGAATTTAGTTGTCACATTACACATCCCATCACATCACCTATCCAATCACCATACTTCAACCCATTCCCCACTTTCTCTCTCCTCTCCAAAATAAATAAAAAGAAAAAAATAAAAAGTGGCAAAACAGAGTGGAACGGACAAGAGGGAGAGAGGAAAGAGAGGGAAAACAAAGAGAGAGGAAATGAGAGAGAGAGAGATAGCGGAGAGAGATGAGCGGCGACACCGGCCAAGTGCGGCGCCGACGGTGTTGCGGCTCAGAGGAGCGCGGCTCCAGCAGCGGCCTACTGGGAGCAACTCCAGCAGCAGCAACGGCTCTGAGGGGCGCGTCTTGGGCAATAGTGGCTCACGGCGACGTGGAGGCCGCAGTCGATGTAGTGCGGCTATAGGGGATGATGACGAACGGCGGTGTAGCTCTGAGCAACTTTTTAACTTAGAATATTTCGATAGAATTTTAATATTCTAAAACAAAGAAATTTACTAAGTCGGATTACAGGATGGATAGTTCGCGGGCCGTCATAGACAGATGTGCAGGTGACGTAGCATGGCTTGATGACGTGTCCGGCGATGTGGCGATGCCCGGTTTGCTTCGCAATTTGGGGCCGTCACATATTTACTTACCGTATTGCTCATGTAATTTCCTTAGGAATACTCACTTTGGACTCATCATCTGTCTTTTTGCGATGGCTTGAGTGTAGATCCTAGTACAAGCCGAGGCAAGGGCAAGCTACCGGAATATTTTTGATTCAGAGACATATAGCCAGGCTTGTACATTTGTATATACATATTTTGTTTTATTTTGGGATTTGAGATTGTGAGTGATACCTTAGGACTCTATACTATTGATATTTTGATACATTGAGGTACATTTTTTATCTATGATGATATATGGGGTTTTCCACACTAGGTATCAGAGTTGATTGCATGACTTTTAATGTTTATATGTTGATTGTCATGTTAAGACTTTCGCTATGATTCATTTGGGTTTAAATGATCTTAGCAGATGACTTGAGCTACGTAACAAGTGAAACAGTTAATTGTTGTAATTGGAGGTTGATAATGATTATATCGTGGATGAGTAGGCATGTGGGACAAAGCAGGCGCTGGTAGGCCAGGTTGTAGGCCCGCATTGGCCCCCGTGGTGGTCCATTTGGAAAATAGGTCGTTACATAAATTCAACCAATACTTCATAGAATAGGTTTTCCCGAGTTACTAATTCAATCAGTACTAACCTCATTCTAAAACTCAAGATATTACATATCTTGTGCTTCCCATAAGTCTTAACTTTACATTTTCATGTTTTACCAAACAATTCTCAATCATTTGTGACTTAATTTAAGTTTGTGCTAATATTTTCCTGAGTGCCTTATATTTGTAATAGTTCGATACTTTCAATTTTATACGAGTCAACGGTCAATACTTATGTACCTGTGTCATTTAGACTTTTTCTATTAACCAATTTCACATTGGTTTTATAACTGATAACTTTTCTCAGTTATGATGGTACCAAACTACTTACAACAGCTTTGTGCATTCAGATTTCACAAGTCTATTTCACATCCAATTACGCTCAGTTTCGTCGTTTCATAAGTCTATTCACTTTTTAATTCTTTGTTCTTAATCTCACTCGTCATATCTTGAGAGTTATGTATCGAATAAACCATGAGAATACACTTCTTATCGCATATCGAGTGATACTATAATAATATACAACAAACATATCACAATAACAAAGTCGCTAAACTCACTTTCCCGTCGCTAAATCAATTAGCGTAATGGAAGGTCCATCGCAAAAAGCTTGTTGCTAATTAAAATTAACGACGATATTTTCATTGCTAATCCATCACTGATCCATTGCTATTCTGTCGCAAATTTGTCACTATCTAGTCAAATCGGTCAAAATTTAGACTCGTCGCTAATCCATTCCTAATTAGTGACATACCATATTCTGTCGCTAATTTTTTTCGCTATTCTTGCAATTTTTTGTATTGATAAGTCGTTTTTGGAATTTGAGATTATATTTAATTTATTACTTTTACCCATTTTACCCTTATACAACCCAAACATTCATTACAATCAAAAGTATTCTTCAATTCTTAAACTCAAAAAAAGACTCTTCAATTCTTCAATTCATTTTATTTCAAAAGACAAATATGTAAGTTACACTCATCATTAAGGCTATCTTAATTTGTGTGTTTAAGTAAAAAAACAACTTATAATATTGATGGAGGGAGTATATAAGATAATGATATGCGATACAAATGCAACTAAACTCTTAATAATGCAAACCATATGGACTTGCAACACTCGTGTCTTGGTAATAAATTATCCTACATGTCTCTATTAACGCAAACTAAATGATCTTATCTTGATTATCACTAAATGATTTTGTTTGGTCATTATATTTTTGCCAAATCAATACTAACACCTAAGGGAGCTCGTAGACAAAAAGTGTTAAAATTCTCAGCCAAACCTTCTCGAGAATCACTCTTTCGAAACCTATGCTTAGTCAAAACTAAATCCATCAACTAATAATTAGTTTTCTCGGAATATACACTAAAGTAAAAAATTTGCGATCTCCTCATAAGTTTTTGACAATGAAATCCTAACATTAGCCCAAAAAAAAGAAAAGAAAAAACAAAACAAAACAATACGTAAAATATTCAATTGTAGTTTTTCATGAATATATTGGAGGTTTCTTAATTGGTGGTACTTGCTATAGTTTTAGGATATTTGTATAAAATATCGGTAATTGAATGATCTTTTTCAAGTGTTTATAAATCTACAGTTCTTCCTCACTTCCCCCGTCTCAAAGCTATCTTGATTGGTAATATTTCCCATCTTGACCATGGAATCTGAGAACTGTTGGAAAAATGCGACCGGGTCTTCAGCGTACTTCTGAACAAGCTTCTTTGTCTGAATCCCAAACAAGCTTGAGTACATTTCTTGATCAGAGTTAAGCAGTCCCTCCCCTCTCAGCAATATTTGATAGAATGAGTTATCAAAGAGGTTTGGTGTTAAGTAGTCCATGGCAGATGTGTTTTCCCCTCCAGTACCTTCAGTTGCTGGGCAGACAGATTTCAGTTTGTTGAGGTATGTCTCACTGAGGGGATCCATGACTGTTGTTGCTTTAAAGTCACCATAGATTCGATCTCGAAAACTTTCACATCGAGCCAAGCCTATTGTATGAGCACCTATAATATTATAAGAGAACAACAATTATCCATTAGTTGCACCTAAACGATTATATATATATATATAATTGTTGGAGTCATATACACGACATATATGAACTGCAAGAAAGTCATTTCTTACTATAATACAAATGGGCAAATGTAGAGCTTTCTATCACCGGGGATTGATGTATGTATGTTTAAAAGCAATTATAGCATATCGACAACAGTGGTAGCAAATCGATAATTTCTAAATTGGGACTTGAGAAAACATAGCCGTGGGATTCAAAAAAAAAAAAAAAAAGGTGTTAGATCGTTTGGAGCTAGTTAAATACCCAATAGAGCAACCATATCTGTTACAGAGAGCCCTTGATAAAGGAATTTTGTTATTAGGGTGAGGAGGCCTTGAGAAGAAGTCGGAAGATTTGTGGTTGCCAGTTCATTACTTGCAGTTCTTGAATCTTTTCTTCCCACGGGAACATGCCAATAGGGTCCTCCAACCTATAACAGAAGGTTCATTAATGTGTATACTAGCTAGCTATATATATATATATATATGCTGTTGGTTCATATATATATTCTTATTTACCAAGACCACTGCGTCTCTTGCGGCAATGGCCAGCAAGTCTGCGCATGAAACAACTCCAGGGCACTCAGATTCGAGCTTGTTCTTAATTCTATCCACTAAGCTGAAGCCCCTAATAGAGTTCACATTTGTTGAAGCCTTCTTCTCTCCCTGAAGCGTGAATGTGTCGTCCAGCAAAACCGATCCATCACACCCCTGTATGTGAAGAATACATGTATACATATTGCGAATTATATATATATATATATATACAATAAAACTCAAGCTCGGATTAAAAATCAGTACTCTTTTTTAGTCACATCATGATACTTAATAATATACTTACTAACCTGGACAAAGCAGTCGTGGAAATGCAACCTAAGCATGGATGCAGCAAGGCGTGGTTCCGAGGTAATTGCGCATTCCATCTCTTTCCTTACAATCTGATGTGCAGTCGGACAAGAAGATGAGTAGTACTCCAATGATAGAGAATGGTCTGCTGCGTGGGAACCAAAGGCGAGAAAGCTAATTAGAGTGGTAATCAAGATCATGATCGACATTGTTGATAGGGAAGCGAAGTATTATGGGCGCGCGGGGGTGTTAATTACTTCGTGATTGAGAGAGGGTTGGGAAGATGGATATGAGTTGGGTGTTATATAATAGATAAAATTGGCGGTGAAGTATATTATATTCATCATTATGCTTAATTATGGACATAAATTTATGATTCATTAGATGAAGCTTTTGAGTAAAGATGGTTATTGGTCAAGAGGAGATGCAACTAATATTGGTTTGGTTGGTGGAATTTCCCACTGCATGCGTGTTTTTTGAGTCATGATCCTCTACTCCAAGAGACTACTTTGCTAACCAACAACTTGGGTGAGAAGTAATATTGATGAAAACTGATGCAAATAGGAGTTTGTGTTAGTTTAAGATTTCTTATTTATTAGATGAGATTAATGGAGTTTGTGTTAGATTAGGATTTCTTATTTATTAGAGATAAATTACATAGAGTTTTAGTTAAGGGAGAATTAATTATTAGAATAGGAATTCTACTTAGAGTGAAATAATGTGTTAACTTAATTAGGCCTAATCTATATCTATATCTAGATCTATATATATAAAGGAACTAATAAGGTCTCACGATGTGACACGTGGCTTTTGAGAAACTATCCTAACATGACACGTGACATGATGATGTCATAATTAAGACTTATAACAAAAAATAAAAAAACCACAAGCTATTGATTTTTCTCGATCGCACTTAAGTGAGGGGTAGGATGGTAAAACACAAAATAAGATTTTGACTGTGACATGGTGATGTCATTAATAAAAGTATAATTCTATTTTCTTTTCTTTTTTTTCTATTTCTTAGGTTATGTTTTAAATTGTTATACAAATAGGATTATTTGGTTTTTAAGTTTTTTTTTTTTGTAATTTCTAGTTTTCCTTTTTTTTTTTGCTATTTTCAGGTTATGTTTTTAATTGTTATACAAATAGAATTTTCGGGTTTTAAGTTTTAATTTTCTAATTTTTCTTTTTTTGCTATATTTTTAGGTTATGTTTTTAATTGTTATACAAATAAGATTTTTGATTTTTGAGTTATTTTTTAAAATTTTCTATTTATTAGATACTACATACTACGTACACGTTATATTAGATTATTTAAAAAGAAATTAAGCTATACATATTTTTTAGGTTATGTTTTTAATTGTTATACAAATATGATTTTTGGTTTTTAATTTATTTTTTCGGAATTGTTTCTATGAGAAGCTCTCACAATGTGACATGTGGCGTGTGAGAAGTTCTCTTAACATGACATGTGGCATGACAATATCATAATTGGTTGGGTAGCCCAATAGTATGGTATTAGATTTAAAAGTAAGTGGTCATGGGTTCAAACCCGGCTATTTCTATGTAATATTGTAAATATTTAATGTTTTGTGTAGATTTAAAGATATGCATAGTGTTTGCAAATATTTTTTTTTATTAATTGTTGAGGGACCTAAAAGGAGCGACTTTGAGTTCATATCAGATATTAAATAATAATATTTACATTTTTTCAACATTTTTTATATAATATTTTGACACTTAGTCTTGCCCGCGCATGCCGACTAGTATATATAAAGGCTTGATCTATTAAAGGGGGTTTGATTATTATGGATTAATAAAATATATGAGTTTTTGAGAGAGAGTATCTCTTGTGTTTGTTTTTTTTAGTTTCTTGACCTTTATGTGTTCTATCACAAGTTAGAAACGTGTTTCTTCAATTCGGTGTTTGCAGAATCAATGAATTGGTAGAAAAAATGTCTTTTTATTTGAAGCGAGCAACTAGTCAATTCCTCGATGCATCAGTTGGTATCAGAGAGTCAAGGTCCTATGGTCTTTTGCAATGCTACCGAAAAGACAAGCCCGATGTGAAAACCATGTAGATGAGGTTCCTCCAAGAGATACGACACAAGTTGATCAAAGGATGGATCAACTAATGACTTTAGTTGAAATCTAGCACTTCAAGTACAACAGTTGTATTAAAATCAAGCGTAATAGTTGCAGCAGCAGAGGCAACTGCAACAAACCACGTTAGATGTCAACAATGGTTTAAGGACGAAGTGCTTACCAATGAGGTTGAGTCAGATGAGGAACCAGAAAAGGATTATTTCAACGAGGAGGAATATGTATCCGATAAAGAAGAAGATGGAGTTCTTTTTTTTACGATGATTATGAAGTAGATCCAATCTTCTTCGAGGAGGACTTCGACAACTTTAACGAGGCGCCAAAGTTTGACGGTGATAGGTGTGACTTCGTGGAAGACAAACTAGTCTTTGGAGACGATGGCTTGCCATCGAGGTGATTTCTCATTTTAAAAGTCATCAGATGCTTGAAGAGGTGGTTGGTGACGTGGTCATCGAAAAGTGTAGATACAACTACCCAGTTGAAGGAGTTGTAGAGACAAAAATGAAGTTCCCAGTGGCAAAGCACTTTTGTTTATTGACTAACATTACAGACGACGAGTTAGTTGAGGAAGTTCTACAAAACCCTCATAATGATGTGTTCATTGACAACTTTGATTTGTTAATTAAAGTTTCAAGCAATGTTCCAAAGATACATGTTCCATCAAGTGACGATAAATTTTTCAAAATTATGTTTGATGAAGAGTTGGCTATCTTTGAAAATTTTGTTATTGAAGCCCACAAGACGAGAGAGAAGACTAAAACTTGATAATGAGTTTTCTCTAACTGGGGGAGCATGATGAAGATGAAGGCCATAGAAGTTATGTGCAGAAAAATGATTCATGCATTAAATTCAAGGACGAATTTTTCTCAACCGGGAGAGAATGATGCAAATAAGAGTTTGTGTTAGATAAGGATTTCTACTTTATTAGATAAGATTAATGGAGTTTGTGTTAGATTATGATTTCTTATTTATTAGAGATAAATTACATAGAGTTTTAGTTAAGTTAGAATTAATTATTAGAATAGGAATTCTACTTAGAGTGAAATAGTGTGTTATCTTAATTAGGCCTAATATATATAAAGGCTTGATTAGTTGTTAAAAGATGGGTTGATTATTATGGATTAATAAAATATATGAGTTTTTGAGAGAGAGAGAATCTCTTGTGTGTGTGTGTTTTTTGGTTTTTTGAATTTTGTATGTTAGGTCACAAGTTAGAAATGTGTTTCTTCAATTTGGTGTTCGCGGAATCAAGGAATTAGTAGAAAAAACCTATCTTTTTATTTGTAGCGAACAACTAGTCAATTCCTCCCTGCATAAAAAATTAAGGGTGGATTTTCCAAATCAACTGAACAACTTTCCAAGTGCATAGAAATAAGAGGAGGTCAAATTGGATAGCGACCTGACAATATATATTTGGGTGATGCCATAAAAAACTCATATTGTTATGAAATGGATGGACACTTGTGCATGTATGTGACCACATTATGAAGCATGGTTCTCACATTGAATTGTAACATCAAACATGACTCTCACACTTCATGTAACTTGTAATCCTCTCAAATGTACACCAACTCTTCCATGTATTGTCTATGTTGCTTGTGACGTGGTGTAAGACTTGTGGTGTATGTATAGCTTGTGCACATTGTATAAGTACAATTATTATCATAACCAAATGGCCTATATATAAGGTGTCAAACCCATTGTAATTCACACACCAAATGTATGAATGAAATCTCTACATTCTCATCTCTAGCTCTCTTCTCTCCTGTCTCCTCTTCTCTATTTATTCTAGTAGTTCTTAGTTTATGCCTTCCATGCTTAAGTCTCTAGCAAGTCCAACTTAAGTTTTAGTTGGCTTACAACTTAGTTCACAACACGTTATCAACTCCTCTTGTAGATCAAGAAGCTTTTCAAAGATATAAAGCTAAGAAGGTATAATTTTTATTAATTTAAATAAGTTCATTTTATTTCCATGTTGTCATGGTTAATTTCTTTTTTTTGTTACATGCATATTTAATTATGTAAATGTACTTTACTAATACATTATGTGTTGCAACATCACCAACTATGAAAGTATGCTCTGTAGCTGCGTCTTGTACGATCTTATATATCAGAAATCAAAAGTCAATGTGTGACATATAGTTTTTATCTTAAAACTACAAACGATTAGTTATTGTTATATTCTTGATTTTATAATACAAATAATGCTATAAGTTTGAGTTAATAGTGGGTAAGTCATGTCCCTGGTAAAGTTAAACATTAAAAGGAAGACAGGTTATCCCGTTCGAGGAGTCATGTTATTAAGTAGACTATGTCTTGCCACCCAACCTGGAGGTTGTCCCACCGACTCATACGAATAATACATTTTGTTTATTAATGAATCAAGTTGTGAACATATATTTAATCGTATGTTATGTTTTTATATAAAAAGGGGAAAACTATTTTATATTAAACTTATTTTCAAAATATTATTCAACCATAGTTGAACTTGTTGCCTTATTATATTACCAACAAGAATTAATTGTCATGACAATTAGATATTATAATTTGTGAATAAAACATCTATGCAAAGCTATGTTGTGTAATACAAAATTTAAATAATTTGACAATATCTCTTTAAAGATTTCAAAAGTGAATAATTCACTTTATATATCTTTTCACCCTATAGAGTTAAATATATAAATACTAAAAAAAGTAATGCTCTAAAAGCTCGAAATGAGCGGTTGAGTCTCAAGCTACAAAATTTAATCAGTTAAATATTAATTATAATTTCGCAATTTTAATTACCTCTATGTTAAGGCTATGTGGAAATATGACTTATGAGACAATAAAAATAAGGTCACATGGCCCGCCTCGATTTATTGATGCAACAAATATCGAGTGCGCACATCAATCCAATAAATATTAAGGATTGATTTCTTGTCTCCTTGTAACTGAGTAAAATAATGAGATATTATAATTATAATATCGCTCCCGTCCAATTAGTTCAGCTTCAGATTAAGAAGCATATGTTGCATATAATGATCATGATCGCAATAATAAATTTATGGACATGGAAAAGGTGAAAATACTAAGTAAAGGTCGTATTGACAATTCCACCAAAAATTGGAACAACTGTGGCGCACACTACAAAGGGCAAATAATTATTGACAATAAACGCTCATAATTGTGACATTTTTTTGGTCATACCTGAAATGCTATTTTGCTTAAATATTGTCATATATATACCCGAATATTTTTGTGACCTTTACCATGCCTTCAAAATCAAAGGCAAAATATTATGAATTTTATCATTGAAAATGGCTCGATAAAAGAAGCACATCGAGATGTGTTTAAATCGTGACCTAAATATGGGCGATGGGTTTATATCTTGTGTATCGTACTACATGCATGTACATTATAATATAAAAGTGTATATTTCTCGAATTCGAACTTAGCGAAGGCTAATGTTCAGGCAATATCGGGTACAACAATTTATTGTTAATGTCTTGTTCAGAAGAAGTCTACTCAGAATAATTAAAAAATTTATCTATATGAATATGATTTAATCTAAATATAATATTCCCGGCTTTAACTTCTGGAATATATAAGAGATATTAAAACGAATGTCGTCATAAATCAAATGACATTCATAATGTGGAAAGATCTATTTGATTATCCATAATTATCAATAATGCGAAAATATCGTAAATTTGCACCGAAATCCTTTATCGAACTGGATTTTTTTATCAGTCGGAGATTATATCAAGGCAAATCAATATGAGACTTATATTGATTTAACTATCCATTAATCATATTATAAGATGCCTTGGATCCCTAATAAAGAATTTATTTATAGCAAGTTTTGCTAATTGGCACTTCGATGAAGCAGTTTTTCCACCATTAGGGGGGATATAAGCCAATCCAAAAGAATGACGTGAAATTGCTTGAAACACATCAAATTGCATTAAATTTGTTGTATTATGATCCATGTATAAATTAATATGAACTCGAAGTTCAAATGATCATTCAGTAGCAACAAGTTATGAATCAATTACTTGATGCAAATACTATATACAAAAGAGTGGCAATCATATGCTTCAACATTAAATGGTTCATATAGAAAACGATGTCCATGTGCAACAAAATGCACAAGATGTCTCACCCATGTGAACATGAGGGGGAGAATCAAAATGAGTTATTGGTCAGTGTATTGCACTCTTTTTCCCTTTACTATGGTTTTATCCCACTATGTTTTCTTTGCAAAGGTTTTTAATGAGGCAATTCTAACAATATTAAAACTCTGTATCTAGATTTATTAGTATATTGCACTCTTTTCCTTTCGCTATGGTTTTATCCCATTGGATTTTCATGGCAAGATTTTTAATGAAACAATCCTAACATTATTATACTTCATTTTAAAAAAATGAATAAATATATTATGAGAGCAATTAATGTACTCTTTTTCCTATACTAGATTTCTCCCACGGGGTTTTTCTAGTAGATGTTTTAATGAGACATTTATATTATCTCTAACTGTATTAATGTGTTGCACTCTTTTCCTTAGCTATGGTTTTGTCCTATTGGGTTTTCCTAGCAAGGTTTTCAATGAGGCAATCGACAAATATTATACTACTAAGCAATATTCTGACGAACCCAGTTCCCCACGACACTGGGCCCCACTTGACCTAAACTCACGTGGACCATATGACACGTGGTACGTATACTTTACGGGTCGTTACAAATATTATACTCTTTTTCCTGTACTAGATTTTTTCCCACATGGTTTTTTCTAGTAGAAGTTTAACGAGACACATACTTTCAACAAGTGTTATCCAAGGAGCAGTGTTATGAAATGGATGGTCATTTGTGCGTGTATGTGACCACATTGTGAAGCATGGTTCTCATATTGAATTGTAACATCAAGCATGACTCTCACACTTCATGTAACTTATAATCCTCTCCAATGTACACCAACTCTTTCATGTATTGTCTTTGTTGCTTGTGGTGTATGTATAACTTTTACACATTGTATAAGTACAATTATCATTATCACCAAATGACCTATATAAAGGATGTCAACCCCATTGTAATTCACACACCAATGTATGAATGAAATCACTACATTCTCATCTCTAGCTCTTTTATCTCGTCTCCTCTTCTCTACTTGTTCTAGTAGTTCTTAGTTTATGTCTTCTATGCTTAAGTCTTTAGCAAGTCCAACTTAAGTTCTAGTTGTCTTACAACTTAGTTCACAGATACACACACACACACACACACACACACACACACACACACACACACACACACACACATATATATATATATTTGGGTGCAATATTGAAGCAACAAGCAAAAAAAGTTTCTTTATGGAAAATTATGATGGATAGGTTGGTGGCTGACCCAAATCTTCTACAAAACACAAAAGGAGACCACATCTTGAATCACATTTTATTTTTTTTTACCTTTATACACGAACAATAGGGAACCTACACCC
Organism: Stephania yunnanensis; assembly: GCA_039657365.1. Classification (NCBI taxonomy): domain Eukaryota; kingdom Viridiplantae; phylum Streptophyta; class Magnoliopsida; order Ranunculales; family Menispermaceae; genus Stephania; species Stephania yunnanensis. The sequence goes on along the minus strand of CM077589.1, from coordinate 23,220,537 downwards.
GCAACCCACGTAGGCCAAACGAGCCATCCATTTACACATCAAGATACGTGCTCATATTGATTCCACCGCAAATGTGATGGCCCCAAATTCCGAGACAAACCGAGCACCGTCACGTCGCCGGACACGTCACCAAGCCATGCCACGTCACCTCCACGTCTGTCTGTATGACGGCCCGCGAACTTACCATCTAATACTCCAACTTAGTAAATCTTGATATTTAAATGATTATTTTAGCAAATTATACTAAGTTATAAAGTTTTATAACTTAATTCATTTATTATGATTTATTTAAGTTATTTCAGTAGCGGAAGTCTTAATAACATGCATATAATTAATGTAAACAATTTATGCAATATTTAACAACCTATACCATGTATATCAATTAAGGCGACAAAAATGTATAATAGGTGTCAATATACAAGTATCAGGTAAAAGTTTCTCTAAAAAGATCCCGAAAAAATATATATACGTAAATACAAACACCTACGAGTTAGCTAGTGGAGGTGCTCCAAATCAGAGGTAGTCGCCAATTACCGCCTTCCCCTGACTCGTTGTAGGATCTGCAACTTGCCACCAACAAACAATGACAAGTTCCAGGTGAGTAAGTCCCAGAGAAGTTCAGTTGGTATTCACAAGAAATCCAAGAAAAACGGGTACAATTCATGCATATAAAGTAAATGAACAGGAATGTAAAGCATGAATATAAGTCGTGAGATAATCAAGAATATGGAACGCGAGTATGGTGTATAGCTGTCGAGCCCTGGGACTAAATACTAAACCGAGAAGGCCCTTGAGGTGAGGAAATCCACACCCCCTCTTCACGGTCGAAATGAGGAACTCTGTTGGTCGGAAGGTAGACTTCCGCCCAACGCCTCAAAAGAGAGGAAATCTGTGACTGAGGTGGGTCTCGCGTCAACTCGCTCTCGAAATCATCGACTCACTGAAAGAAATCTCATGCGTAGTCTAGGGTATGACCAACACCGTAAACACAATCGGATCGTCATCAACGAGAGCGGAAAGGGGTCACACCGTCCCTTCGACCATACACAGACACACGCGGGAATAAAGTAAACATGAAAACTGAACTGATGCAAAGTAATGTGAAATGAATAATTTACAATGAAAATAAGTAAATTCTAAGCTGACTTTCTCGTGGGTTTACTTACCTCAAACGAATCGCAAAACGCATTTGAAATGTCCCGCACTCGCCTCGAAATACGTATCGACACTCGATTATGGTAGCCTAAGTCTTTGGTGTCCAATTATACAATTTTTTTATCATTTTAAAGTCACATTAAGTAAGTTTATAATGTGAGACCAAAATTTGAGATAATAATTTTTTTATTCCAAAAGTTTGATTCTTGGCACGTTTTTCGAATCATACCGGGGGATCGATTGTTCCGGCAACGCGCCACCGCGCTGCTGCCGCGTCGACGCCGCTGCCGCAGTCACCTCGCTACCGCGGTTGACTTGCCGACACCGCCGCTGCCGGTCATCGCGTTGCGATGCTGCCTTGTCATGCCGCTGTCGGTCGCTGCTGCTTCGTCCATGCCGCCGCCGCTGGAGTGTCGTCCGCCATCTACTGCTGTAACTCGATGGAGCATCGTCGCCGCAGTGCCATCTCAGTTGCCTCACACTGCCGCGTCATTGCCTCACACTGTCGTGCCGCTCCCGCAGCTCGTCGCGCCATGGTATCGCATTCGCTGCGCTATCGCCGCCACCGTCCGCTACATCACTGCCGGTACTCGACGTCGCAGGCTCGACGTCGCTGCTGGTTCACGAGTTACTGAAGGGCCGCCGCCCTTTGCCAGCATCGTCGTCTGACCAGCCTCCGTGAGCCGATGCTGAGACTCCGTCGCCGTCGTCTTCCCCACCGCCGATCTCCTCTCTCCGCCACCCCTCTCTCTCTTATTTTCTCTCTCCGCCGCTGTTTCTCTCTCTCTACGTTACCTTTCTCACTCTCTTTCTTATCTTTCTTCTCTCTCTCATCTCTCTCTCTCTCTCCCCTTTCTCTCTCTACCAGATTTGAAGAAATAATTTTTTTTTTCCGGAAGAAAAAGACAAAGTTGAATGATGAGGGATGAGTTGATTTGATGTGTGATGTGATGGGGTGAGTGATGTGACCACTCAATCCCATATATCCCCGTACACCCGCGTTACGCGCACTCCGCGACGTCGTACACTCTCGCCACTAGCACAACGCGACCAAACGAAATTCTCAATTAACGCGGCGCAAACTATTTAATAATAGCAAGATAAATAAACATTCGCCACACAAAAATAACATATTTTACCAATTGGGCGTGCCATAGACTTTTCCGCAATGTCCACGTGGGTCTGAGCTTAGATTCTTAATCCGTAATTTGTTTAATTAATAGGGATTAATTAAAGCAGGCCGTTACAATCTTCCCAACTAAAAGGAATTTCGTCCCGAAATTCAAATTTAATTCAATCTTTACCTTGGAACAAATGGGGTATCAACCTCGCACGATAGACTCATTTTCCCAAATGAGGCCCTTCAAAAGAGAAACCTTCAAGCAGACCCAATCATCCACTTCATAACTCAGACCATCGCAGTACTTATTCGCGTACTTCTTTCGTCTATCATGAGCAGCTTGTAACTTCTGACGAATCATCCAAATTTTCTGTATGATCTACAACAATCTCAGGCCCAACGGTAGCTACGTCCTCGGGCTCTGCCCAGCAAGCTAGTGATCTGCATGGTCTCCCGTATAGCGTCTCGAATGTTGGCATTCCAATACTAGCCTAATAACTATTATTGTAGGCAATTCACAAATTGGCATAGCTCCTCTCATGACTCTCCAAGCTGTAGCACACATGCTCTGAGCATGTCCTTAAGAATTTGAATAAGTTTCTCAAACTGCCAGTCAGTCTTCGGATGAAAAGCCGTGCTGAACTACAATCTGGTACCATACTGCTCCTGCATGGTCTGCCCAAGCTGCGAAGTAGGTCATCTGTCTCTGTCTAACACTCTGTGCAGTTTGTTAATTTCTCGCTCGAAGAGCGTGCTCAACTGTGGAAAGCTATATTTCATGGAGATTTGGATAAAATGCACTGATTTCGTTAGTCGATCTACGACTACCAAAATGGCATCGTGCTTGCGCAAAGGTGTTGGCAACCCACTGACGAAGTTCATAGTGATGTGTTCTCATTCCCACTGTGGGATAGGCAGTGGCTGCAATAGTCCTCCAGGCTTCCTGTGCTCAACCTTAACCTGCTGACACACCTCATAACTCCTCACATACTGGCTGACATCTGCCTCCATCCCTGACCACCAAAATAACCGTCGCATATCATGGTACATTTTGGTCCTTCCGGGATACACTGTGTACCTGGACTTGTGAGCCTCCTGAAGAACTCCATCGTATAACTCTGCCACTGCCGGAACCTACAATCTGCTTAGGTATATCAAACACACATCAACGGACTAGCGCCAATCTGGAAAATTCAGACTTTATGCCATGTCCTTGAACCTCTGATACATCACATCAGCTCTCTAACACTCCAAGACGAGCGGAGTAGATGTTGTCGATACTCTCATCTGTCCGCAAATGTGTGCCTCTGCAGTCTCTGAGACCTCTGACAAACTCATAGCTGTTGCGAGCTCCAGGTCATGCATTGGACAACTCCTTTCATGAGTCCCCAACTGACGCGACAAATAAGCTATCACTTGTCTCCCTGCATCAGCACGCATCTCAATCCGGTGTCACATACATTATGAGAATAGTCAAGTCTTTGGCCGGCTCGGGCAACATCAACAATGGTGCAAAAGTCAACTTCTTCTTCGACTTGGTGAATGTCACTTCGCATTCACTGGACTAATGAGAGATCACCACCTTCTTGGTCAATCTAATCATTGGCGCTGCAATTTTGGAGAAGTCATGCACAAAGCGTCGATGATATCCTGCCAATCCTAACAGCTCCTGATGTCTATCGCGCACTCTGGTGTAGGCCAGTCAATAACAACGTGAATCATACTCGCGTCCACTGAAGTACCTTTGTCGCTGATCATGTGTCTCAAGGGCTTCACCTCCGAATGCCAAAACTTGCACTTACTGGACTTGTCGTACAATCCGCGCTCCCTCAAAGTCTTTAACGTCTCTCTAAGATGCCTCTCGTGGTCCTCATGGGTCTTGGAGTAAATCAAGATGTCATCGATGAAAACTATCACGAATCGATCTAAAAACGGCCTTAAGACTTGATGTATCAAATCCATAAACACAGCTGGCGCGTTTGACAACCCAAACGGCATGACAGTGAACTCGAATAAGCCGTAACGTGTGTTGAACGTCGTCTTAGGTACATCCTCCTCTCTGATCCGAACCTGATGATATCCAGATCTCAGATCAATCTTGGAGTAGAACTGTGCTCCAGCCAACTGGTCGAATAGGTCATCGATCCTGGGCAAGGGATACATATTCCTGACTGACACCTGATTTAACTTTTGGTAGTCTATACACATCCTCATACTACCGTCTTTCTTTCTCACAAATAAGACCGGTGCTCCCCAGGGTGACATACTCGGGTGTATGAAACCCTTCTTCGATAGATCCTCTAGCTGGGCTCTCAATTCCTCATGCTCTGGCCGTGACATACGGTAAGGTCTGCTTGCTACAGGCCGCGTGCCTGGCACTAACTCAATCATAAACTCTACCTGTCGGGCGGGAGTAATACCAGGTAGATCCTCAGGAAAAACATATGGGAACTCGCGTGCTACTGGGACATCTTCAAGTCTGGTCACTGGCCCGTCATCAGACTCAACTATCCTTGCGAGGATCTCCATTTCCTGAGTGGTAGCTAACCTTCCTCTCGTGATCGGAAGTGATGTCGCGACTCCGGTAAAGGTGAAATCAGGAATCCCTGGTATTTGGAAAATGACGGTTTTCCTAAAATAGTCCAAATGCGCGTGGTATGCCGCCAACCAATCCATGCCTATGAGTATATCAAACTCTAGGTACTCTAATACTCGGAGATCTATGGGTAACTGATGACCACCAACCTCGACTAGACAATCTCTACAAATCTGATTAGGATATACCTTATCCTCAGCACGATATATCTTATCCCCAGCGACCGTGCTGAGGATAAGGTGAGTGCTAACGCTCTCAAGTGTCAAACCCAAGTCTCATATCATCTGTCCCGAAATAAATGATAACATACTACCATAATCTATCAATGTATGTATAGGGCGACCAAAAATAATCAACCTACCCTCGACGAGCTGCCGAGACGCATCACGATATGGGGCGACAACTGCGTGCACCTACTCCCTCGCCTGCACTGGCTGAGCTGCTAGTGGTGGTGTTGGCTCCCTGGTACATTCACTCTTGTAGTGCCCCTTCTGCCTACATCTAAAACACGTGACATTCTGCCTATGTCCGGAGCCCTGACCCTGCTGTCCCCAGCCCTATGGCCCTGTCCCTGCCACTGCTAACTCCCGTCTCTGGCTCTCTAGACCTAACCCTGAGTTTGTCTCTGCGGCTGCTAGACTACCATAACTTGTTGTGGCTGTGCCGGTACAACTGCATGTGCGCTGATCGTCTGACCGTCATCATATCTGCGCTTATTTCCCTTCTGATCTTTCTGATCACGATTCCTCTTGCCCTTCCTGTCTAACCTCCCCTGGCCTATATGGCTGTCGCAATGCACTGGAGTGGGGGCAGCGTCGTTCCACATCAAAAATGTCTCGTGGGCCAACGCTCTCTCATAAACTTCCCGTACAGTCCTGGCTCCTGTCGACACAATCGCGCCCCCAATCTCTGGTCGGAGTCCTCGAATAAAGTAGTGGACCTGAAGTCGCTCAGTCCCAGCTACGTCCATCGCAAAAATAAGCAGGTATGTGAATCTCTCCATGTATTGCGACACTGTCCGGTTACCTTGCCTCAGTGTCAAGAACTCCTCCCTTAGTCTCAGTTGAATTTCAATCAGGATATACTGATCATAGAAGAGTTTCTTGAACTCTGCCCAAGTACTCGGCTCTCCGTGGGCGGCTGTGTGGGCGGTCCACCATACTGCAGCATCTCCCTTGAGCATAAATCCAGAAATCCTAGCTCGTATGCTGTTATGAGTCCTCAAAAGTCCGTGAAGTTTCTCATGTGAAATGATCCACTTCCCAGCTACCTCTGGGTCTCCGCCTCGATGATAGTAGCCTGGCTGGAAACGAACGAATTCCTTAATCAACTTCGCCTCAGCTGATAAGAAGGTCTCGAATGTGATATCCTGGGGTGGGATCAGTGTAAGTGCTACGCCCGGTGTAGTCGATGGTGTAGTGATTGCTGGCAGTATCTCGGTGGTAGTGGTCGTGAGCGGGGTCGCCGGAACAGTCGGGGCGACAACTGTCTGCTCTACAGTAGTGGTGGCGGCGAGTGTGGCAAAGGCCGGTATTGCGCCTGCATGCGCTCGAAGCAATCGAACATCTCCTCGAGCTGCAAACTATGGAGTGCGACCGTGTCACACAATATCTGATGCGAGTTGACAGGTGTCGAGCCGCTCGGCTGGCCTCTATCGTCCGTATGAAGAACTGGTCGTCCATCCATGTCGAATTTGCAAATCGCGAACGTCCATATCAGCCTCGTATATGCATATATATACTATTACATATCAAAATATATAACGTATAAGCCTTGGCACTTCCCGTCCCATGTTCGCTTCTCAACTAAAGTTCTAAGGCAAGTACATCGGGTTTTCACATCTATTTTTTTTTTTTAGTCTTATGCTCTTTCAGTTAATTTCCCGAGGTTCCTCGAACTCTCGCTCTGATACCAACTGTGACGGCCCCAAATTCCAAGTCAAACTGGGCACCGCCACGTCGCCGGCCACGTCACCAAGCCATGTCACGTCACCTGCACGCCTGTCTGTGACGGCTCGCGAACTTACCATCTAATACTCCAACTTAGTATATTTTGCTAAAATAATCATTTAAATATCAAAATTTACTAAGTTGGAGTATTAGATGGTAAGTTCGAGGGCCGTCACAGACAGTGCAAGTGACGTGGCATGGCTTGGCGACGTGTCCGGCGACGTGGCGGTTCCCGGTTTGTCTCGGAATTTGGTGTCGTCACAGCAAAACACACGTGGCACATATCTCAAGATGCCAATGGACTCGTGGACAAATGTGAGTTGCAGTGTGCGTTTTGTGATGCCCGTTCCCCTTTTTGCCATTCTTAAGTAAAATAAGAATTTTATTAATTCATGACGACTTATTTTTAGTTGTTTGAAATTAATGCTTCGATTGCATTGGTCATCTGCTTAATGAACTTGTGTATCTTGGTTGCATCACGAAAGTGTGACTATTTGAATCAGAACTGAAACTAGATCCCGACTCTCTAGGATGAATTGGAAGGTTTGCTTAGGATTTGATAGATCAATAGCGTTCCAAATTTAATGTTGTGAGCAGTGGCGGAGCCAGGTCACAGCCCAGAGCAGTGTCCGAATTTCTTATTTTTATTTTAAATAAGTTAATTGAATTTAGATGTAAGCTACCCAACAATTTTTTTTTAAGTACACCCAGCCCAATGAAACCATAACTGTCCACTCAACTCCTAGCAGTTTAGCACCGACCACACAATGTGAAAAAGTAAAAAATGACATTTCAAAAAAAAAAAAAAAGGTAAAAAATGACACAAGTCACATAACATCAAAATTAAACCGTAGCCATCTCACTTCAATAACTATATTTCTTTTTAATTTTTACTATTGTTTTAACTTTTTTCCCTTTTTTCCTATTCTTTCAAAACATCAAAAACCTTAGCCATTACTCATGTGATTATTACTATTTTAATTGCTAAGTCATCATTGATAAGTTGATGTTAATCTTATTATCATTACAGCATGACAAACTGTTACCAATTGTTATTACCAATTATTATTTTTCTTTGACATATTAAATATGTTATTAGTGCCTTCCAAAAAAAATTATTATCAGTTGACAATAAGTAAAATTAGCTTCTTTTTGTCAAAAAAATAAAAAATAAGTTTCTTTTGTATGATTCTAGTGTATATAAATCTACACAATTGCACATTACAAAAAAATAAAAAATAAAAGCATACATACATATATATATATATTCAATTTGAATAAATTAATTAAAAATCATTAATGTGAAAAATGGGCATTAGTTTGATAGGAACCCAATTAAAGAAGGGCTCAAATCTCTCAAAAAGACATAAAAATTAAAAAGAAGAAGATGGAGATGAAATAAAACTTTTTTCTTTCTTGTCTTTCATCATAATCAATACATCTTATATATAGAGAACCTTGATCCATTGCTCTCAATAAACCCTAAACAATCTTAATACAAATTACAAAACTATCCTTTTAACATATTATCTATATCGTGTAAGCATAACATAATATTTAAGAGTTACTAATAGATTAACCTTGATACCTATCATTACCTACTCCTTCAAAATCACCTTGTCCTCAAGGTGGTAGGAAAATAAAATTCAACTCCAAACTTGAACTCGAAGCATTGCGAGCAATTGATTGCTTCTTCATGACTTGTTGGGTCTCAAATGCACACGAGAAATGCAGACGCAACGTAATGAGAACATGACATAACATAGAAGTAATGTCATGTTAATCCTTCAACATCCAAACTTGCAACCCTTGGCCCTCAAATCCTTCAAGAGATGCAAACACAACAACAAAACCTCAACACGTATCATAGTAGGAGGAAATAGTAGGGTTCAGAAGAAGACAACTTCCAACAAGGAAGATTGCAACCTTATTACTTCCACAATGTAGACACGAATCCCGTGAGACAGACATGCCAACACTAATTCCATTTGTTGTTCATGCGTAATGAATCTCTTAACGTGGCAATTCAATCAGTAGTTAGCGACACCAAAGAAGAAATAACCAATAAAAAAACTCATCCCCTTGTTCAAATTAGTCCAATAAGAAGACTTTATACGACAAAGAGAATTGTTGCACCACCAGCAACTCCATGCTTAATAGAATCATAAACACATGTAGACAATTTGACCATTGGAGTTGTGAAAGACCCAACAAGAACTCCAGTACAATAGAATGAAATGTAATGTTGTTGCCCTCCAGTTGCTCATACAAGAAAGCCAGATTTTGACTGCCCTCAAATTGATCATAAGCTGCCAAGAATAACTTTAATGATGATAATGCTAGAAGATAAAAAACAGTTGTGAAATAACTCAAAGCATTGCTAACAATTAATTGTGTCATAATGGCCTCTCTATGTGAGGAAAGTATATCAGTGAATCTCAACAACCATGAAGTGCACTGCCTTGCTGTAGATCCTTCTTAGAAAGTAATATGAGACATTGGAGAGCATGAACCTTTTAGTCCATAAATGTATTTGATAAATGCAAGTACAATAGCAGAGCAAGAAAGCCATAAGACCAGAGGCCTAAAGAATTGATTCTTCAATAAGGAGACTAGAAACTCTATTGCTAAAGTAATGTAAATAATATTCAAGGTGAACCACATCTCTACACAAAAGAGAGAGTTCCGTGCTTTGCTAGAAAGAAAATGATAACCCTTGGAAGCACTGGCATGTTTGAACATAGCTTTAATCCTCTTTTAGCAATTAAAATGCACCAAACAATTGCACATCGAGAAGGTAGTTTGTTAAACTTATGATCAACTTGGTAGAATGAAGGTAGAGCTTCTTCAATAAAATGAATGCCCAACTTAAGAAACAATTTGTCAAACAAGTTAGGGATTTTAGCAGGCACCATTAGATTATCAAATTCTTTAAGATGAGCATAGTCAAAAACCTCATCCATGAGAAACACTAGTGACATTGATTCAATGAAAATTGGATAAATAGTAGTCATATGAGTGAATATTTCTTCAAACAAGTGCAAGATGATATCATTGTGAGCACAAGGTGGGTCCAAAACATTAACCAAAGAAGAACTCTTATATAGATAAGAGAAACAAGGGGAAAAGCCCAAGGTATGTGACATCTCTACTAACGCGAGAACCCGGTGGGTAACTAAGATAAATTGAGATGAAACATGTGCTAACTGTTATGAAATGGATGAACACTTGTGCACGTATGTGACCACCTTGTGAAGCATAGTTATCAGATTGAATTGTAACATTAAGCATAGCTCTCACACTTCATGTAACTTGTAATCCTCTCCAATGTACACCAACTCTTCCATGTATTATCTATGTTGCTTGCGATGTGTTGTATGACTTGTGGTGTTTGTATAACTTGTACACATTGTATAAGTACAATTATCATCATCACCAAATGGCCTATAAAAAGGGTGTCAACCCCATTGTAATTCACACACCAATATATGAATGAAATCTTTACATTTTCATCTCTAGCTCTCTTCTCTCTTGTCTCATCTTATCTACTTGTTCTAGTAGTTCTTAGTTTATGCCTTCTATGGTTATGTCTCTAGTAAGTCCAACTTAAGTTCTAGTTGGCTTACAACTCAGTTTACTACACGTTATCAGTACGAAGTTGCTCTATAAGAGGAGTTCTTGAAGATCAAGAAGCTTTTCAAAGATATAAAGCTAAGAAGGTATAATTTTTATTAATTTAAATAAGTTCAATTTATTTCCATGTTGTCATGGTTAATTTCTTTTTTGTTACATGCATATTTAATTATTTAAATGTACTTTATTCATATATTATGCATTGTAATGTCACCGACTACGAAAGTATGCTCTGTAGCTGCGTCTTGAACGATCTTCTACATCAAAAATCAAAAGTCAATGTGTAACATATAGTTTTTCTCTTAAAACTACAAACAATTAGTTATTGTTCTATTCTTGATTTTATAATACAAATAATGCTATAAGTTTGAGTTTATAGTGGTAAGCTTTGTCCCCGGTAAAGCTAAACATTGAAAGGGAGACGGGTTATCCCGTTCGAGGAGGCATGGTATTAAGTAGACTATGTCTCGCCACCCAACCTAGAGGTTGTCCCACCAACTCATTCAGATAGTACTTTTTGTTTATTAATGAATCAAGTTGTGAACATATATTTAATCGTATGTTATGTTTTTACATAAAAAGGGGAAAACTATTTTATATTAAACTTATTTTCAAAATATTATTCAACCATAGTTGAACTTGTTGCCTTATTATATTACCAACAAGAATTAATTGTCATGACAATTAGATATTATAATTTGTGAATAAAACATCTATGCAAAGCTATGTTGTGTAATACAAAATTTAAATCATTTCCCAATATCTCTTTAGAGATTTGAAAAGTGAATATTTCACTTTATATATATTTTCACCTTATGAAGTTATAAATATATAAATACCAAAAAATGTAATGCTCCACAAAATGAGCGGTTGAGTCTCAAGCTACAAAATTTAATCAGTCAAATATTAATTATAATTTCGCAATTTTAATTACCTCAATGTTGAGGCTATGAGGAAATATGTCTGATGAGACAATAAAAATAAGGTCACATGGCCCGCCTCGATTTATTGTTGCGACAAATATCGAGTGCGCAAGTTAATCCAATAAATATTAAGGATTGATTTCTTGTCTCATGGTAGCTGAGTAAAATAGTGAGATATTATAAATATAATATAGCTCCCGTCCAATTAGTTCAGCTTCAAATTAAGAAGCATATGTTGCATATAATGATCATGATCTCAATAATAAATTTATGGACATGGAAAATATGAAAATATCAGGTAAAGGTCGTATTGACAATTCCACCAAAAATTGGAACAAAAGTGGTGCACCACTACAAAGGGCAAATAATTATTGACAATAAGCATTCATAATTGTGACATTTTTTGGTCATATATGAAAGTATATTTTGCTTAAATATCGTCATATATATACCTGAATATTTTTGTGACTTTTACCATGCCTTCAAAATCTAAGGAAAAATATTATGAATTTTATCATTGAAAATGGCTTGATAAAACAAGCACATCGAGATGTGTTTAAATCGCGACCTAAATATGGGCGATGAGTTTATGTCTTGTGTATCGTGCAACATGCATGTACATTATAATATAAAAATGTATATTTCTCGAATTCGAACTTAGCGAATGCTAATGTTCAGGCAATATCAGGTACAACAATTTTATTGTTAATGTCTTGTTCAGAAGAAGTCTACTCATAATAATAGAAAATTTATCTATATGAATATGATTTAATCTGAATATAATATTCCCAGCTTTAACTTCTGGAATATATAAGAGATATTAAAACGAATGTCGTCATAAATCAAATGACATTCATAATGTGGAAAGATCTATTTGATTATCCATAATTATCAATAATGCGAAAATATCGTAAATTCGCACAGACATCCTTTATCGAACTGGATTTTTTTATCAGCTGGAGATTATCTCAAGGCAAATCAATAGGAGACTTATATTGATTTAACCCTCCATTAATCATATTATAAGATGCCTTGGATTCCTAATAAGGAATTTATTTATAGTAAGTTTTGCTAGTTGTCACTTTGATGAATCAGTTTTCCCACCATTAAGGGGAGATATAAGCCAATCCAAAGGAATGACGTGAAATTGCTTAAAACACATCAAATTGCATTAAATTTGTTGTATTATGACCCATGTATAAATTAATATGAACTCGAAGTTCAAATGATCATTCAGTAGCAACAAGTTATGAATCAATTACTTGATGCAAGTACTATATACAAAAAAGTGGCAATCATATGCTTTAACATTAAATGGTTCATATAGAAAACGATGTCCATGTGCAACAAAATGCACAAGATGTCTCACCCATGTGAACATGAGGGGAGAATCAAAATGAGTTATTGGTTAGTGTATTGCACTCTTTTTCCCTTTACTATGGTTTTATCCCACTGTGTTTTCTTTGCAAAGGTTTTTAATGAGGCAATTCTAACAATATTAAAACTCTGTATCTAGATTTATTAGTGTATTGCACTCTTTTCCTTTCGCTATGATTTTATCCCATTGAATTTTCCTAGCAAAGTTTTTAATGAAGCAATCCTAACATTATTATTACTTCATATAAAAAATAAACAAATAAATTATGAGAGCAATTAATGTACTCTTTCTCCTCTACTAAATTTTTCCCACGGGGTTTTTCTAGTAGATGTTTTAATGAGACATTTATATTATCTCTAAGTGTATCAATGTGTTGCACTCTTTTCCTTAGCTATGGTTTTGTCCTATTGGATTTTCCTAGCAAGGTTTTTAATGAGGCAATCAACAAATATTATACTACAAAGCAATATTGTGACGACCCCAATTCCCCATGACACTAGGCCCCACCCAACCTAAACTCATGTGGACCACATGACACGTGGTACGCATACTTTACGGGTCGTTACAAATATTATACTCTTTTTCCTGTACTAGATTTTTTCCCACAGGGTTTTTTCTAGTATAAGTTTAACGAGACACATTCTTTCAACATGTGTCATCCAAGGAGGAGTGTTATGAAATGGATGGACACTTGTGCATCTACGTGACCACCTTGTGAAGCATGATTCTCATATTGAATTGTAACATCAAGCATAGCTCTCACACTTCATGTAACTTGTAATCCTCTCCAATGTACACCAACTCTTCTATGTATTGTCTATGTTGCTTGTGATGTGTTGTATGACTTATGGTGTATGTATAACTTGTACACATTGTATAAGTACAATTATCTTCATCACCAAATGACCTATATAAAGGGTGACAACCCCATTGTATTTTACACACTAATGTATGAATGAAATCTCTACATTTTTATCTCTAGCTCTCTTCTCTCTTGTCTCATCTTCTCTACTTGTTATATTAGTTCTTAGTTTATGCCTTATATGCTTAAGTCTCTAGCAAGTCCAACTTAAGTTCTAGTTGACTTACAACTTAGTTATGCGGTTTTTGAGCGAAAAAATAGAACTCCCAAAATATTGAGCTAAACGACAAATTGGTTTTACCTTATTGCACACCATACGGCAAGATCATCACAGACACCATCCGTCTTTCTCTAGTTATGCAGCAAATGGAGAGAGCCATATTCTTTAACGAGATGTTCATCGGAAAGGAAACCAAGCGAACAAAACATAAGTTGAGAAATTGTAAATCTGTAAGGTCGACAGGGAACTTCGCTGAAAGAGAGTACAACGGTGGTGGCCAAAGCGGTGGGTAAACGAATGTCAAGTATTTGCCCCCACGAAACCTTGCAGAGATCGAATTTATCCTTGGCGACATAGCTAGCGCACTCTGCCTCCACGAGGAGAATTATGAAGTTGGTAGCGGGGGAAATCGAAACACAAACAATGGAGACTTAATTGGTCACACCAGAAATGACTGGAATGAGACTGAAGAAAAGGTAGTGATCATAATAGAATGATCGTAGGAAAGAACATGATGCTCCAGAGATGGAACCATCTCTTGGTGAAGGCCGTGAGTCTGATCTGGTTCGATAATAATGCCCATAGCACTTGAAAATCCTTAGTGGATTTGAATTGCTTTGTTGTAGCTAGGGTTGGTTGAATCGGTTAGGGTGATGGTCCGATGGAATGGGAAGGAGGATGGGGAGGTGTGGTTGCCACTTCGGATAACATGGGGTTGTTGAGGAAATAGATACTGTGAACAGCGAAAGAGATGCAGAGTTTAGTATGGGTGAGAGTTATGGTGGAGGAGATGGAATGGTCGATGCTAGAGGATGTGCTGTAACTAGTGAGGGAGCACCACCACCACCACGAAAAATGGTTTGCAGTTCAACAACTGCGCAGTCATACGAGTCCAAGCATGCATCAGTGTCTTAAAGTAGGCATTAAGAAATTGCCCCATTGCATTTACCAGCTCATTAAGATCATGAATTGCATCTATTACAGACTGATTGGGAGGCATGAAGAACAATAATGAAAGCACCAATTGATAGAAACCTAGTTCAAGAAGGACTTAAATCTCCTAAAAAATATGAAAATAAATAGAAGATGAAGATGGAAATGAAATAAAACTTTTTTCTTTCTTGTTTTTCATTACAATCAATACATCTTATAAATAAAGTACCTTGATCCATTGCTCTTAATAAACCCTAACAACCTTAATACAAATTATAAAACTATCCTTATAACATCTTATCTATATCTTGTAAGTAACATAATATTTAAGAGTTACTAATAGATTATATTACCATATCTAACTATCTATCTATATTTGGTAGGAACATACATTATGCAACGGTAATATTATGTATCTATACCATATCTAAGTATCTATCTATAGTTGGTAGGCGCATATATTATGCAATGGTAATATTTTGTATCTATGTATATATCATAGTTCTGGGGCTAGAAAAAGACATGCCTCCATCCCTGGCTGCGAGACTCTTGTGGTGCTCGCACCACTAGACTCAGATGAAAAGCAGTGATATTATTTTGTAATGAAACTAGTATATAAATTAAGATGAATAAACTTTTTTAAAATTTTTAATAGGTTCGCAACACATTGGATTTGATAGGTGAATTTTTAAGTCTCGAAATAAGTTTGTTAGAGAGTTTAATAACTCATATTTACTTGTTGTTTGTTTGCGTTAGAAACACATGATTTTACTCTAATTCATTATTCAAGTATTATTCCATGTGGATTCATTTGACAACCTGACACCAAATTTTACTTGGTGTTACTATTATTACTTGCATCGAAAGCCCTACACTTGGAGCACCGATCATATACCACTTGTTGAGGTTACTCAACAAGAAAGCAGCCACTTCTAACTGTACGTAGAACGGATGAATAACTAATTCGACCAAACCATGAACAATGCACCAAATAAAACACACCACAAAAGAATGCAAGATTTAACATTGAAAACCCCTCTAAGTTAAAGGAAAAAATCACGGGACAAACTTCAAATAAATATGCTATTTGAATAAAGAGCATGAAATATCTCAAGCGATGTGAATTGCTTAAGATTCACTAATAATTGAGAAATACAGAAATATCAATTTTAAAGAACTTGAATTGTGACGACCTAAATTCTCTGACCTAGTTTTTTTCCTTAATAAGGATCATCGGCACGTTGTTGGGATCATTAACCTCCACTACGTTGCTTGGTGTTGTCATTACTGAATTGATGCAGAAAATACTCTGAACTTGATGAATTAAAGAAATTATAGATTGAGGCTAGAGTTTAGTACTCTATCTCCTTAAGACAATAATGCCCTGCAAATCATGTTTGCGGTTGGTAGAACTTGTCTCCCTAGATACAACAACCATTATCCTACGACTAGGCACTTTAGACCATATGAACAAGTGGATAAAAGTGTTATACTCAATCTCCGTTAAAATAATAAATTTAATGATCAGAGAGAAAATATGAATTTTCTTTCAAGAAAATCGGAATAAGAAAAATTTGTGTTCCTATTACGTTGAGGAGTATTTATAAAGTGTGATACACCAATTTGATTTCCTAGAAACACAACCGTTCACTTTGAAGGACGTATATATGTATCCAATAATATACGCATGTACATATCAATATATGTGAATTACGTATATATAAATATACACAACGTTTATGTAAAGAGTTTTCAATTACATTGGTTCACTGATTTCATACTTATCCAAACATTGGTTCAATATTTATATCTAATGAAACTTGTATCTTCACAACAAACACTATGTAAAATGTACCAAACGTATGTTTCATGAGTACTTCATCACATGTGACTATAATCAATTTTTCATTCATATAATAATTTCAACAATCCCCTACATGAATGAAAATTGACTAATATCGCACATTATATATATTATCCCCCTCATAAATGTATTTTTCATGATTTTCTAATAAAAAGATAATGTAAACTCTAGAGTGAGTATGATGGAAATGAACAACATCAAGATAGGTAGCTTGTGGCTTTGAGCCTTCCTTAGTGTAACACTATTGGGTTTGCTAGCCATTCATTAAGCGCGATATCTTGAACTATTCAGCCATTTGTACAAACCAAAACAACAATGTACATACAACCCACTTCCGACAATTTGAGTTTCTTAGTTGTGTTCATTAATATGGCCTTGAGTAACTCCTAGATTCATGAGGGCTTTAGAGAATTCAAGCCTTGAACATTCTCATAAAATCAGCCTAGTTCACACTCATATAGGTGATTTATATTAAAATTAACTTGCTACACCCCTCATAAAATTATGACATATAAATCATTAAAAGCAAAGTGTACCCTCAATAACTTTGCAGGCAACACTATAACGTCATAAAACGGGTTGGAATTAAATTCCTTAGTGCTACACTAAACTCCATCATTTAGTTGTCCTTTTTGAACCTAGATCTTGGGATCTCCAGTCAGCTAGGTTGGGTATTGACAATGGATTCTATTTTGTAGGCTTTAATCTCATTCCCCTTGATAGACAAATTACTAGATCTCTAGGCAAGCCTTTAGTTAATGGATCTGTAAGGTTGAATTTTGACCTTATATAATCAATGGAAACTACTTCATTATTAAGTAACTATTTTACTGTTTCATGTTGTCGATGTATATATCATGATTTACCATTATACATTTTATTTTGTACTTTTACCATAGTAGACATACTATCATAATGGATACAAATTGCCAACACAGGTTTTGGCTAACAAGGAATATCTTCTAAAAAATTTCTAAGCCATTCGGCTTCTTCATCAGCTTTATCTAAAGCTATGAATTCAGATTTCATAGTAGATCTAGCTATGCACGTTTGTTTAGAAGATTTCCAAGATATCTAATATCCAGTTAGCATCACTATATTTTTTCTAGAACTGCAAGGTATCTCATATAATGCAATCCATAATTCGTTGTGTACCTTAGATATCTAAATACTTTTATCATTGCTTTCCAATGATCTTTCCCTGGATTGCTTGCAAATCGATTCAATTGATTCGCCGCACATGCTATGTCAGGTTTTGAGCATGACATGACATACATTATACTGCAAAGTATACGTGAATACTTTACTCGATTTATGGGTTGCTCTCTATTTTTAGTTAGATGTTCATTAACATCCATTGGTGTTTTTATTAGACTTGTCATATTTATTGTACCTATTTGGGACTGAGGCTATGTTGTTGTTGTTGTTGTTGTTGTTGTTGTTGTTGTTGTTGTTGTCATATTTATTGAACCTATTCAATATCTTCTCAATATAATGAGATTGAGAAAACACCAATCCATTTGCAATCTTAGAAATTTGAATTCCTAAAATAACATCGACAACTCATATATCTTTCATCTCAAAATGTTGTGTCAACAACTTTTTTGTAGATTTGATTATAATTTTTTCTCATTGCTTATAATCAACATATAATCCACATATAGACAAACTATGACAAAGCCTTTAGGTGTGCCTTTGACATAGACACACTTTTCACATTCATTGATTTTGAAACCATTTGATAACTTGACATTTTCAAATTTAATATGCCATTATTTTGGAGCTTATTTGAATCCATGTAAAGATTTAACAAGCCGACACTCTTTTTGCTCTTGTCCAGGTGCAACAAATCCTTTCGGTTATTGCATGTATATTTCTTCTTCTAATTCACCATTTAGAAACGCTGTTTTAACATCCATTTAATGAATTTCAAGATTTTTTATTGCAACTATTGTAATTAATATTCTTTTGGATGTTATCCTCGTTACCGGTGAATATGTATCGAAGAAATCATATCCCTATTTTTTGTTTAAAGCCCTTGGCTACTAACTTAGCTTTGTATTCATCAATTGAACCATCCGCCTTTAATTTTCTTTTAAAACCCCATTTACACCCTAAAGGCTTCATACCAGATGGTAAATCCACCAACTCCCAAGTATGATTGTGCATAATTGATTCAATTTTGCTATTAATCACTTCTTTCTATAAAGGAGCTTTAGGCTTAGAAATTGCCTCTTTGAATGTTTGAGGTTCACTTTTTATCATATAAGTTAGGAAATTAGGACCAAAAGATTTTGTTACTTTTATCCTCTTACTTTTTTCTAGGTTCATCCTCTTTATTTTGAGGATTACTACTACTTGCATCATCACTAGTTCTTTTATTAGAACTTGGTACCCACATATTTTTATTAGAAAAATTATGTTAAAAAATGGCGCACTTTTAAATTCCATGATTGTATTTATATGTATATTAGGAATATTTGATTTAAATACAAGGAAACTATATGCATGACTATTGTGAGCATAACCAATCAATATACAATCAATAGTTTTTGGTCCAATCTTAACCTTTTTAGGTTCAGGAATAGCTACTTTAGCCAAACACCCCCACGTTTTTAAGTATGTATACAAAGGTTTTCTACCATTCCATAATTCAAAAGGAGTTGCATTCATATTCCTTCGAGGAATTTTATTAAGAATATGGTTGGTGGAAAGAATTGCTTCACCCCATAAATTTTTTGGTAACCCATAATTTAATAGCATAAAATTCATCATTCCTTTAAAGTATGTTTTTTGCGTTCTGCAATCCCATTTTATTGAGGAGAATAAGGTACAGTCATTTAATGAATTATGCCATGTTCTTGACAAAATGCATTAAACAGTGCATCATATTAACCTCTTCGATCACTCCTTAAACCCTTAATTGATTTACTAAGCTAATTTTCAACTGCACTTTTATAGTGTTTAAAGACTTCTAAAACCTTATCTTTTCTTTTAAGCAAATATACATAACAATATCAATAAAAGTTATAAAATATTTCTTGTCACCTCTAGTTTGTATAAACTTTAAATCGCATATATCGCTGTGAATCAAATCTAGAGGTTATGTATTCGTGCTAGCAAAAGTGTGAAAATGAGTTTTTGTTAATTTGGTCTCAACACAAATTTTACACTTATGATTTGCATCAATTTTAAGATTAAGAATTAATTATACATTCATTAATTTTCTTAATGAATTAAAATTAACATGTCCTAGTCTTTCATGCCATAAATCAAAAAAATCCAACAAGTAAACAAAAACTTCAATGTTATTAATATCAATTTTATGAAGTATATGCATTACATTCATCTTAAATAAATCATTAGCTACGTACCCCTTGCCCACAAATACACTATTTTGAGATTTTACAAACTTATTAGATTCAAAAACTATTTGGAATCTATTTTTGCTAAGTAAAGACCCAGAAACTAAATTCTTGCAGATATATGGCACATGTAGCACTTCATTCAAAGTAAATTCCTTGCCAGATGTCATCTTCGGCACCACTTTCCCAACTCCAATTATCTTTGAAATTGTAGAGTTACCTATAAATAAATATATTCCACCGATAGGCTTATTAGAGGAGAACATGTTTTTATCTGCACACACATGCTTGGTGGCTCCGGTATCAATGTACCATTCTCGTGGATTATCCACTATGTTTGCTTCAAAAACAACTGCAGATAAATTCAAGTTAGAAAGATCTTTAGATAACCCATCTTCAACAAAATTAGCATGACCATTATCATGAGCCTTACACTGAGTTTTTTCTTCTTCCACTTGTTCTTGTAGTCTTTGGCTTTGTGACCATGTTTCTCGCAAATAAATTAAGCAAGGACCACCGAATTTATTTGTTTTCCATTTGAGTTGCTTGGGTTCATCACTATAATGCTTCTTTTTTTTGGAACTCTTGTTGTTTTGACCCTCCAAAAGATCAGCTTTAGGCTCATTGGATAAATCACCATTCTTGTTGTCATTCTTTTTATTGTCATCTTCAATGCAAAGTCAAACAATCAAGTCTTCAAGTCCATCTCTTTACGTTTATGCTTGAGATAATTCTTGAAATCTCTCCAGGATTGAGACAATTTTTCAATGATTGCTGCCACTTAGAATGACTCACTCAAATACATTTTCTCCTCATGAATTTCATGAAAAAGAATCTCAATTTCTTGGAATTGATCCAACACCATCTTTAAGTCCAGCATCTTATAATCCAAAAACTTACTAACCATAAAACTTTTATGGCTAGCATCTGTTATCTTATATTTCTTATCCAAAGAATTCCACGATTCCTTGGCCGTATGCATGGTACTAAAAACATTATATGAAGAATTATTAAGACCGATAAGAATGCCATTCTTACGTAGAAAATCATTATAGTTCCATGCTTGAATTGATGCGATGACATGCTTGTCGGTTTTATCTTCACGTACTTCTGGTTCACTTTCAGTTAGTACCTTCACAAAGTTCAGCGTCGCCAAGTAGAATAACATCTTCTGTTGCCAGTGCTTAAAGTTTGTGCCAGTGAATTTTTCAGGCTTCTCAGCTTCATAGGGGGAACGACAGTATGTGTAGAGATAGAGCCTATTTGTATTGTCTTAAGCTTGTTGGGATCATTAACCTCCACTATGTCGCTTGGTGTTGTCATGGCTGAATTGACACAGAAAATACTCCGAACTTGATGAATTGAAAAAAGTATAGATTGAGGCTAGAGTTTAGTAATCTATCTCCTTAAGATAATAATGTCTTGCAAATCGTGCTCGTAGTTGATAGCACTTGCCTCCCAAGATACAATAATCACGATCCTACGACTATAGAACTTTATACCATAGGAATAAGTGGATCAAAGTGTTGTACTCACTCTCCATTAAAGCAATGAATTTAATGACCGAAGAGAAAAATAGGAATTTTCTTTTAAGAAAACTAGAATAAAAATGTGTTTTTATCTTATTACGTTGGGAAATATTTATAATGTGTGATACACCAATTCGATTTTCAAGAAATGCAATCGTTCACTTTGAATGACGTATGTATGTATCCAATAATACATGCATTTAGGTATCAATATACGGGAGTTACTTATATATAAACACAGTGTTGTGTTAAACATTTCCAATTACATTGGTTTCATACTTATCCAAACATTGGTTCAATATTTTATCTCCAATGAAACATGTATCTTCATAACAAACACTGTGTACAATGTACCAAACATATGCTTCATGAGTACCTCATAACATGTGACTATACTCAATTTTTCATTCGTATAATAATTCCAACACACGTGACAAAGCGCCGGCTGGCGGCTACGCAATCAGATCCTCGACCGAAAACTGAGGTATATGTGTTTATTTTTGTGTGGGGGATGCTTAACGCAATGTATTTGTGTATTACCTATGTTGCATTAATTTCTCGGTTATAAAGAAGGTTTACTGAGTAAGGTGTTGCCTCGTGATGCATGCAAGTGCACGTTTTGAGTAGTAATTAACCATGATGACAATATCAAGTCATGGAAAATAGTATGCTGATTTTATACGCTATGAATTTAGTTCCTTAACTTGTAAATTGGTCTAATTGGATTAATAAAAGAAATTAAGTTGCGTACAAATTTTAAGAACCAAATAATCTACCTCGAGATGTGTATTTCATTGGAATCCTAGGAGATCAAGGTTTAGGTTAATGGAATATGAGTGGGATTTGTGTTGTCAACATAAGGGCTCTAGATTCCCTTAGAGATTCATATCCAAATGAGATAAATGGTGGAGATCCAAAGCTTTTAAAAACCTATATAAACCCATTTACATGGTTTACATGCAGACCACCACTAAAGTTTGAGCTAGAGAGAAGAGTGTGAGTGAACATGGTGATCAAGTGCTGTGAGATCCATATTTGGGGCTAAAAGATGAGATGTAAGATGATTTCTACAAGAATTCAAGACCAAGGATTTCACGCAAACCCTAGATATGTGTTTTATTGACACTTTTACATAAATTGAAGAGTTAGATATGCATAGAACACCAAATCAATTTGAAAATGGGATTGGGCTTTCACTAATTTGTTTCTTAGCTTAAACTGAAGTTTTGAATCTAGTTTTATCAAAGGTTTTAATCGGTTTATCAAAGTATTTTAATTTTAGGGGGTTTTTTATTGTAATAACATGGTTTTTCATGCAAATTGTGGATGATTGAGACCAATTGGTGTTTTAGGGAAGGGCAATAGACTATAAAGAAAAACACCGATGTTTTTTAAGAGAAAAAAGGGAAAATGGGGTGCAAGCCTGCACTTAGGGTCGGCCAGCGCAATAGGGTTTACCCAAATGGCATCGGGCTTGGCAGCCACGACGTCGTGTTGTAACGCTCCGAATTAATTAAATAAGGATTTACTCTAATTACAGGGATTAATGGGTCGTAATTCTGGTATAAATGTAAAACATGGTCAACTTGGACATGAGAACCGAGGGTAAATGTTATTTTTGAACGGGTGCATGCTATATTGGGTTGTTTTAGTTTCAATTTATCTAGTTAACGTCACATATGTGCTTAAATTCATGTTTCGTGAAAGTTAATACAAGGAGTGTAACGGCCCGTTTTATTTACGCTGTTATTTATATCGTAATTGTAGACATGGACGCCAGCTCAGATCCACGTAGACATCGCATACACTAGTTAAATTGTGTGTTGGATGGCTTATTTGCGATGCAATTTATTAAATTATTTATTAAATACATCGCATATGTGTATGTTGAATAACAAGAGCGTGTGAGGTTGTATGATGGGTAGCTGCCTCGAAGTACGTGTTAACGCGGGTATCGAGAGGCTTAGTATGAATACACTAGAGAAACTTGAGAAATTCACGAAAAATGATTATGGAATCAAATTGAAATGGGTAATGTAACCATAGGCTAGCCAAAATCTAAATTCGAACAATAGGTTATGATGTGCCTCGAAACGCGTGTCAAGACGCGAGGCACTGGGTACGGGTAGCCGAAGGTTAGTGTGACTATGCGTTGGTTAAATTTGATAAGTAAAATACTAACCATATGGTTGGATTAGGCTAAGGATAATGTGGAATTAATTGAATAAATAAGCTAAGCCTATAGTTTACACTAAATAATGAAGACCATGAGATGAATATCTAAATGATCATAATAAGTAGTACTAGGAGATGAGTGTGCTATTGGAGTCATTAAGGAGTGTCTTACAACATGTTTATACTCCACAAGATAATCCTCGAGATATGTACACACACTTGATCTTAATGAAATATATATAGGACTTAGTGGAGTTTTTGATCAATCCACTCAAAATTTTCTCATGCAATCTGAGAAAATCAAGGAGAGAGAGGGATAATTCAAGCTAGGGATTCACACATTAGGGACAAAATCAAAAGCTCAAAATGAGGTAATCATCATCTTCATCTCCTCCACTCACCAATGAACCTATTTTTTATTGAATTGAGTTAATTCGAATTGATGGTTTTAATGAAATTGAAAAATGTGGTGTATGCATGAATTTGTAAAAAATTGGGTTATTTGAATGATCTGGAGTGTTCTAATTGATGTATTGAAGTTATTTTGATGAGGAAAAGGTATAAAACCAGTTAGAGTAGCTAATTGAGAGAGCTAGGACAAATTTCTCGAATTGAGAATTTTATCTTAGAAGGCAATTAGCAGGCTAATTGGAACGATTAGCATGTAATCGTCCTGGGTGTGCAACTATTTTTCAAAACGAACAATAATAGCACACTAATTCCATTTAGCGTGCTAGGTACACCCCCTTAGCGTGCTAACTCAATCTAGTGTGCTAAGTAGACCATGTTAGCATGCTAACGACAGATGAATATGGATTATAAAGGGCTATTTTAGGGATTTTCATTTAATACATATGTAAAACTTTATAAACAGCCTAAACATGTAAAAATGGACTTTAGGGATTTAGTGGACCGAGATTCGGTGTCGAGGGGCTTGTCGGGTTGGGTATAGGAGTCCGGGGAGGTCGGAGAGTGCTGTGAGGTTTGTAAAATTGAAAGACTATGAGTATCTATTCTGCTTTACATTTCATTTTTATCATTTCTTGTTGTTCATTATTCTATTCAGTTACTTGGACGTGGGTTGAGGCTACTCCCCAGATTTCCTGGTTGTGTGTTCATGACGCATTAGATTATAACACGTATGACCCGGCCTTCAGTGAATGGCAACTTGAGCTTGCCCTTGGTGCACGTGTCGGTGACTCAGCGGATTTGGCCAACACCTCGAGGGACCAAGTGTCGGGCTAGTTGGACGCGACCACTGGTGGGAACTTGGTGACCCGAAGTACAGTCTAGTCCATCTGGAGCGAACACACACATTTGTTAGCTTGTTTGTTGTCTATTCATACGATGAGCCATTTACAGTTGTTTGTTTTATATTTCGCATGTTTACTCGACAACATTCCTTGCGTTTCCTTTACTTTTCATATGAATGCTCAGAGGAGTTCCTTGGGATTTTACTTATTGTACTTGTCATCTGTCTTTTTTGTGATGATTGAGTGCAGATCCTAGTACCATTAGGGGCAAGGGGATCCTAGGCGACTACATCTGATTGTACATGTTTATTTTTTATATTTTGTATATTTTGGGTATTAGGAGACTTGAGATGACACCATACATGTATACATATACCTTATTTGTGGTACTGTCGCTTATATATATAGTACTTTTCAAGGTTTTTCACAGTAGGACTCGCTTTGAACAATGTTTATCATGCTAAATTACCTTATTTTAATGGTATTAATTAAGACTTAATATGTTAATTTATAAGATACAACCCACTAGTATGGTTAGGATCTCAATAAATTGTCAACTAAGTAACAGTTGAAATAGTTAGATTCCCATAGAGAATGGATAAAGAATATATGGATGTTGAGATAATAAGGTTTACGGTGCACCTCGAGAAGCGTGTAGGCGTGATGTACTAGATGTCGAGATAATGAGGTTTTAACTTAGGAAATGAGAATTTATTTCTATAAAGTTATAAGCTAAGCTATGAAATTAGATATCATGATGTGCCCATAGTATATTTTATAGGCTAAATTAGAAAGGGTAGTGTTATTTGGACTCATGAGTCTGGACTTAAAACTTTTTTTATTTCAAATACATTCTCGAGCAATTAATGAAACAACTATAATCACTTGTAAAATTTCTCTAATACCCCTTAAATATTTACAAGAATTCTCAAAACCTTCATATGGGTCATGAGTCAAATAAGATTTATTGAATTAGAAATTAAAACCTAGAGTCCAATAGATCAATGGTGGTCATTGATGATACTATCCTAGAACTAGATAAATGGACACTGAAGGGTTCTTATTGATGGTTTGAAGGCAAACCTCTAGATCTCCTAGAGATTGTAGTAATGATCTTGGATCTAGGACAAAAATCTTATATGATATCAATATATAAATGGTGGTGTTACTCCAAGAGAATTAATAAGAAAATTAGAAAGGAGGGGCTGATTTATTAAGGAATTATGGCTAAGATTTGCTAGGGTTGGGAGGAGATCAATTAGGAACAAGTAAGGAATTAAGTAATCACTTGTAGCATCCCCTATCCTGAGTAAGGTGATACGCTACCCAATTTTTGTTCCCTTTTCAATTTCTGAATACTCAGATGCACCCCTAGAGCGTCCACGACTTATTTGCATGTAAATCATTAAACTGCATCTTTGCAAAGAACGACCCATACTTTTCACTCTAGACCTTAGATGTTGTATTCCAAAAAATTGCAATATCCCCCGTGGTACCTCGAAGTTCAACTATCAGCATGTAATCGAAATGTAATTTTCTATGAACTCCCTCTAGCACCCTTTCTATGTTATTTGTCTCACTTAAACCAACACATTCAAGGGGTAGGCTCTCATCGAGTCCCTAATAGCCCAATTGTAGGAGAAGCCCTAATTCCCATACAGTTCTACACTAGTACTTTCGTCGTAGATAAACACCCTGGGCTATGTTTAGGTCGGCTGCCTCCGCCTCCGATGTAGGTGATGTGAATTTCAACTTCTTAGATTCGATATTGATGCCTATATTCTTCTTTCCTAGCTTTGTTTTCCTTATTTGAGGTAGAACTTTTACTGATGGAGATCCTCCATTGCTGCAGGTCACTAGAGGATGATTTACTATCTGTGACTTTTAGTGATTTTCTTCTGCGAGGAAATGGTCGAGAGGGAGATCCTCGATTCTTTGGACCCAGGTTTTTGTTTTGGGTAGGCTGGGCACAAAGAAGGTTTAAGATTTGATTAAGCTTGTCATAAGGGCCGGTTAAGATGAAAACGGTGGAATAGGTTGAGCTTCCTGGCTTTGTGATCAAGTCTTTAGGTTTAGCAATGGTACTGATGATAACGAGTGAGAGGTTTTCAAAAATGGGCTCGTTTAAGGGTAAATGTTGTGAATAGCAAGTTAGGGGTTGTGTCGAGAGAGGTAAAAGGCCTGGATAGGCCACGATAGAGTTGCTAGGAAGATGGACTTTAATATGGGACAGTTTATGTGTGAAGTGGGTTGGGCCAGAAAATGAGGGTGAGTTTTGGGCTTTGTTGGTTGGTGGGAAATTGGGTACTGGAGAGATTTTGGCCTGGGCTCCCAGCTAACCCTCCTGTCTAGATATATTCTCCCTCCAAATAACTTTTATAATTGAGTTTGGGTTTGGGTTTGAATTTCCCTCCATATCTAAGTCATCATTTCCCCCAACGAAGGAGTAGGAGGTACCACCTCTATTAAGTGCTACTATTAAGATCAAACCTAACATGGCTGATCAATCAACACAACTCAACACAGAATAACAACACAAAATAATGAAGAAGAACAACTATGTTTAAGAAATGCAGAACACAGAGAAATTTTCAGAAATGAAAGCCATTTTTCATTAACTTGTAAAACATGTTATTACAACTTATATAGACCACCTAGAATACTGTTTACACAACTGTCTAACTAATTTTGTTACACAGTAGTTAAACTAACTATGATAAGGCTAACCACAATTACATCCAAACCATAATCAGAGTGCATACACTTAACATTGTTCAGCTGAGCTAAACTTCCTCTCTCAGTTCTATCTCTAACAACTCCCTTTAAACCGCTGCCGGAGCTGGCCCATGATGTGATTGGTAGCTGTCTCCCCTGATAGCTTGGGGTAATGCTAAAAGAGATTTGAGGTTGTCTGACCATTGATCATCTCCTTGAAATATGGCCCCCGATGATGGGCCCCTTCTCTACCCGTTTGATGATTCATCGGCGTGATGATATGGATGTAGTCCTCTAGTCGTTTTCTTCCACCTCCCTAGAGCATCCGCTAGCATTTTCTCCCCATATTTTACCACTAAAACCCTTTCCTCATACTGATCAAACATATCTGACTTATAAGTCACCCTTCCACAGTATCTTCATATGAATCTGAATCTCTCATACAAAAAATCCACCCAATATTTCCTCCATTTGGATCAGACCACTCTCCCCCACGGTAGGCCTTATCAGTGTCGATCCCCATTCTAACTCTTTTGTATCGGTCCAGAACCAACTCGTCAATCTTTTTATCCTTTTTTACCCAAATAAATCTCCCCATGTGGACAACCACCTCCTTGATTAAGTTTTTTCACTTTTGCAGTCGATAGGATGGCCATGAATCTAGACCCTAACTTTACATTTATGATTTTTCTAATTAGGTAGGTACACATCTGTAGACCATGACATGGTAAGGAAAATGTATTCTTTATAGATCCAATGACCAAAATTTGTAGCAAATTTCATAGCCGTAGTAGATTAAAACCAGATCTGATAAAGATTCACTAATAATTCCTTGAACTACACTTTTTCCTCAGATATGATCTTCCATGCCTTGATCATGGCATCCTTAAGTCCGCCCCTGTTGAAGTTATGATGGCTGGACAACCTTCCCAATAGGCTCCGTTTACAATGTTCTAACTACTCCCCTTTAAGCTCCCCTGTGATTTCTGCCTCATCCTCCTCTTCCTTACTCACATTAATGCAAAAGACTAAAAATATCATCTTATAAATCCATCTCGAAATGTGAATACTCTACCATTGCAAGATCCCTAACCTGCGCTAAACCAATAAAAAATGTGAAAGCAACCATAGAAAGGTCTGACTCTTATACATAAAGAAAAGAGTGCTACTTAGTATGAAGATATCAGAAATAGAAACCAGAAAAGGACAGACTCCAAGTACAATCTTTCTCCTTCAATTGGCTACCAATGGAAGGGTGCCTTAAACGGTTAAACCACTAACCTATATAATAAAGTATCCACCTATAACCCCAACATTCTAAATGTAATTACCCAGTTTCATACAAACCACCTACCCCCTAATAACTACTGCCCATTAAACGTGATTATAGGATATCCTTCCCCCGCCTAATAACGACCTACCTTTCCTTGCTACGGGCTCCCTGTATATGACACAAAAATAATATTCCTCGATCTCCTCCTAAAATACATATCAAACCTGAGGAAATATGTGGAATGCTTTTGTTTACAATGAACGCATACTTTCTCGAAGCCTCCGTTAACGAATCTCTACTTTTTTCCGGAGAGCTTGGCAAACCTCGAATTGAAAAAACACATGCCTCAACCTGAGTACATTACCTCGAGAATAAGAACACCGCATCTTACTTGGGAAGCAAGATGACACCCCACAAGCATTCTTTTCTAATGACCACTCTACACAACTGTTGCTATTGGTACTGCCCATCATATATAATTGACTTGGTATACAAATTAATGGTCCAATGCCCACCAGCAACATTTTCCTTGCACCCAAACTTTACAATTTCTGCAACAAAATTTGATAGATTGATAAATCGTAACACAAGTTCATTGCAAAATAATCATATACTAACTAATGTACTTTTTAACTAAATATACATTACTATACATGTCAACCTTATAGTAATTTTTAAAATTCTTTCAATTCTATGTCTGTCTGATCAATTTAAATACAGAGCTGACTAAGATAATAATATCTAGTCAATAGACTCAATTCTAGCTTTCAAAAAAAATTGACCACATGAAATCATTAAATGGAATTTCGGTCTCAGGTGTTCTCCTTGCATTAATCAATCGATAAGTAAGTTGAATAAATGCTCATGTTGTTTGACAAAAAAGTTAGTGGTAGATGGACTCAATGAGTCCGAACTCAAATAACCACAAAGACTTAAGTATCCTTCATACAAATCCATAACCTTTTTTTTTTAACCAACAATCCACAAACTTACCACCATCACCACCTCGCCAACCCCATGACTACCATCGTTGCCACCGCCGTGACCACTGTCGCTGTAACCACCGTCGCTGTGACCACTGGGGTACTAAAACCTCATCCCATAAAGTAGAGATGATGATGATGAAGCCAATGAAATTGGGTTTTTTCTCATCATGTTGGGACTGTCTCAAGCTGAAGCTACTTTGAAAGTATAATTCTACTAGTAAAGTAGTTACTATTAGTTCCACTGTTGCTGATGCCCTACTACTTCAACAACTAGTGATGTACAAAAGAGAAGTAACATAAAGGCTTTAATGGATATGGTTACGAGTACTAGTAGTGGTGACGATGGAGATCGAAAGTGAAGAGAAGGTTCAAATATGACCCTTTGAGCTGTGCTAAGAACTTTGATGAATGAAGTTAGAATGATGGAGATGTTGAGGATTCGTACTACCGAGGTTTTCTTCTAGGTTTACTGCTCCTATTCCATATGATTCTGATTCTGCAACAGCTGCTCCTCCGATTGATGCCATAATCGCTCTTCCTAGCAATATCACATTCTTTCAATTTACGTCATTTCAATTCATTGCCCTAGAATTTGTTGGGGGGGGGGGGGGGGGGAGAGAGAGAGAGAGAGAGAGAGAGAGGTCACCAACGACGGCTGTCGGCAACGGTAAGCATGTTATTGCACTGGAGGTAGTCGAAGAGGTGAGTGTGTCCCTATGTATTCGTGTTAAGGGTGAGGGTAATTGTGTCTTTTTGTTTAAATGGGTATCATAAATTACTAGTAAAAATTCTTATGAGTCTAGGTTCAAAAAGTCAAAAGAATGTTTTCGAAAAAAAAAATACTCATGTGGTACTTCTGGGTTCTATTATTTGGGTAGTGTTGTAAATTGAATTGAAACTTGCTAAGAACTAGAGAAGGAAATAGAAGACTAAGAACTTATACTATTATAAACTACTACTACAAAGGAGAAGAGAAGAAATGAGATAGTTGGAATGATAAGTTTTCATTCAACTTGGGGTGTTTTTACAATGAGGTTGGCACCCTTTATATCGGCCATTTGGTGATGATGATAAATGTACTTTATACAATGTGTACAAGTAACACATACACCCCATGTCATACAACACATTACAAGTAATTTGACAATACATGGAAGAGTTGGTGTACATCAGAAATGTTTACAAGTAACATGACAATACATAGACAAGTGGAGTACTATTAAGTAAGAAATACAAGTTACATGACTACACAAATATGTTGATGTACATGTATGGTCATCCATATTCCACAACACTTCCCCTTGGATGACACTTGCTTAGAGATTATGCCTCGTTAAAACTTCTACTAAGAAAAACCCTGTGGGAAAAAATATAGTAAAAGAAAGAGAGTACACTATTCTTATAAATATTAAGATAGGTATAATATTGTTAAGATTGCCTCATTAAAGACCTTGCTAGGAAAACCCAATGGGATAAAACCATAACTAAGGGAAAAATAGTGCAATACATTAATTAATAACTCCCCCTCATGTGAACATGGGTAAAACTTGTTCAGTTTCTTTACTTGCAATGTCTTTAAGTTTACGCAAGCCAATACCATATGTAAGCCTTTTAAATGTCGTAGTTGCTAAGGCTTTTGTGAATAAATCAGTAAGATTATCGCTCGATCGGATTTGTTTGACATCAATTTCACCAGTCTTCTGAAGCTCATGCGCATAAAAGAATTTTTGTTAAATATGTTTTGTTCTGACCCCTTTTATGAATCCTTCACTAAATTGTGCAATACATGCTGCATTATCTTCATATAATATGGTTGGAGAATCTTTTATTGAAGGCAATCCACATGATTCTTGAATATGCTCAATCATGTTTCTCAACTATACACATTCACGACTTGCTTCATGAACTGCAAGTACTTCTGAATGATTGGAAGAAGTTGCAACCATAGTTTGCTTTGCTGACTTCCATGATACATCAGTATTACCACAGGTGAATAAATATCCCATTTGAGAACGGGCCTTGTGGGGATCAGATAAAAATCCAGCATCAGCATAACCTTGGAGATTCAATTTTACCCTTCTCGAGTAAAATAAACCCATGTCACTTGTTCCTCGAAGATATCGGAAAATATGTTTAATACCATTCCAATGTCTTCGAGTTGGTGAAGAGTTGTATCTTGCAAGTAGGTTGACAGCAAAAGTAATGTCAGGTCTTGTACAATTTGCAAGATACATAAGTGCACCAATTGCACTTAAATATGGCACCTCCGGACTAGGGCTGACAATTTGGGTCATGAAATGTTTAGCACGACACGACACGACACGGTGATAAACATGTTGTGGGTTTGGCATAAGTGAGTTTGAGTCATAAACAGGTTAACCTATTTATACACGGTTAATAAACGAGTCATTAACAGGTTAACCCGTGTGACTCTTTTATGACTCGCATAATTATATACATATATAACTTATAATTAACATATAAAATATAAATACAACTTTTTATTTCTCTTCTACCTTTTTCAAAACCCTAACACACTAACACAGCCACAACCCATTTCACTTCCAGTCTTCCATGGTTCCACCACTGCAGATCTTCTTCTTCCACCTTGACCTCGCCGGCGTAGCCGCTATCGATGACGAGAGGAAGAGCAAGAGATCCACTGTGACTCAACAAGGAAGAAGGAGATTGTCTCAACTTCAACCTCGGGTAGCAAAGTCTCTCCCCCCCACACACACACACACACACACACACACACACACACACACACACACACACACACACACACACACACACACACACACACACACACACACACACACACACACACACACACACACACACACACACACACTCTCTCTCTCTCTCTCTCTCTCTCTTCTCTCTCTCTCTCTATCGACAACCATCTCTCGTCCACCGTCTTCGCCTATGCTCATCCACCATCTCCGCCTGTAACGGCCTGAAAATTTGACCTGTGTAAAGTGACAGGTCAGGGTCGTATGTGGGATCCACTCGTAAGAGTCACACCGCCTCTGCTCATCCGCCATATCCGCCTCCGCCATCTCCGCCTCTCCGCCTCTTCTCTTTCGCCATCTTTGCCTCTGCCATCTCCGCCTCTGCTCATCCGCCATCTCTGCCTCTCCGCCTCTGCTCTTCCCCCATCTCCGCCTCTGCCATCTTCGCCATCTTCGCCTCTGCTCTTCCGCCATCTCCGCCTCGCCATCTCCGCCATCTCCGCCTCGCTCATCCGCCATCTTCGTCTCTCCGCCTCGCCATCTTCGCCTCCATCCGCCCTCGGTCCCCCACCCATCTCCGCCTCCGATCCCCCACCCATCTCTTCCCCCACCCATCTTCGCCTCCGATCCCCCACCCATCTCTCCCCCACCAATCTCGGGCTTCGGCCCCACCCATCTCCACCACCTTAGTAGATCTCGGCCCCCTCGGACATCGCCGTTGACGTCCTCCAGTCCCCATATCCATCTTCGGTTAGTCCGGCCGTCCCTCACCCATCTCTCGTCGCGTCCCTCACCCATCTCCGCCCTTGCCCCTCATTTCTAACCTCACCAGTCACCCGTCACCACTGCTCCTCACTGACAGTTTGAGGAGCTTTCCTTACCACCGTCGTCTCTCAGTTTGAGGAGCTTCCCTCACTAGTCACCACCGTCGTCTCTTCTTCTCTCTCAATTAAGTTTCCTTTTTGGTTTTTTCTTTGTTTTTCCTACAACTATTTTTTAATTAGGGATTTAAGATTTCATTAATTATTGTGAAAAAGAACTAGTGTACTACTTAATAATTTTAGGTATTGCTACATACTAATACTATGCTACATTAACATGATGCAGTTGCCTTGATTTTATTTCCTAGATCTTCCATTGCATTGCATTGAGTTGGTAATGGTCAAGGTCAATGTAGACACAAGATTTCTTTTTTTAGGTCTCAAAAATTTGATTTTGACTAATTTTTATAAATATTGTGTTTGTGTTGTTGATTTTTATGTGCTGCAGTTGGACAACATTCTTGATGAGATCAATGATGATGAGTTTAACACCAACGCTATTGATGATGTTGAACTTGAACATACTGATGATGATGATGATGATGATGATGATGATGATGATGATGATGATACTTGTGATAAAGATACAAAGCTCCAGCGAAAGAGAAAGAAAACTTCTCTTGTATGGCGTCATTTTGAAGAACTTCCAAAAGGCATAGATGGGAGGAAAAGGGTAGAGTGCAACTACTGTAAATTGGAGTACATCCATGATAGTAGATTTGGCACAGCTAACTTGCAACGACACACTACATCTTATCTTAAAAGAAAGCATCATGATATTAGTCAGTTGTTCCTTTCACAAGATAGTGGTTATATTTCTTTTGGTTCATCTAAATTCGATCCTGAAAGGTTTCGTGAGTTGTTAACGGAAACGATAGTGATGCATGATTTGCCTTTTAATTTTGTTGATTATGAGGGCATAAAGAGGTTGTTTATTTATTTGTATAAGGATGTTCAACTTGTGACAAAAAATACTGCGAAGGCTGATATAATTAATAGGTATAAAAAGAAGAAGGAAATGGTAAAGTCTTTGTTAGATGACGTTCCTGGGAGGATATCTTTTACTTCAGATTTATGGACTTCTTTGACCACTAATTGATATATGTGTTTGACATGTCATTTTATTGATAATAATTGAACTTTGCAAAAGAGAGTCTTAAGTTATACGTTCATGCCTCCTCCTCATTCAGGACTTGCATTATCTACGAAAATTCATAATTTGTTGTGTGAATGGGGGCTTGAAGGGAGAGTTTTTAGTATCACATTAGACAATGCTTATACTAATGACCTTTCAGTTGACACTTTAAGAGATGAATTTAATCTTAAAGACTTACTTGTATGCAAAGGCGATCATTTTCATATGAGGTGTTGTGCCCACATTCTTAACTTGATTGTTCAAGAAGGAATGAAAGGAATTGATCCATCAATTGTCAAAATTCGAGAGAGTGTTAAATATGTGAAGGGATATCAAACACGAAAACATAAGTTTCTTGAATGTGTTAGCTTGGTATCGAGTGAGAATAAAGGATTAAGTCAAGATATGTCAACTAGGTGGAACTCAACTTATCTTATGCTGCAAAGTGCTATTTATCATCGTCGAGCATTCCAACACTTGGATTTAATTGATTCAAACTATAAATATTATCCTTCAAAAGTGGAGTAAGAAAAAATAGAACAATTTTGTTCTTTTCTTAAAGTGTTCTATGATTCCACATTAATGTTTTCTGGCACCAATTATCCTTCGGCGAATTTGTATTTTCCTGTCGTATATTTGTGTTACATAGAATTGAAAAAACAAATAGAAGGGGATAATGAGCACTTGAAAGTTATGGCAAGTAAGATGTGGTTGAAATTTGAGAAGTATTGGTCTGAGTTTTGTGCAACTTTGGCTATTGCAAGTGTGTTGGATCCGCGTTATAAGATGACTTTTATCAACTTTGTCTACACGAAGATTTATGGGGAAGGTTCTCTTGAATTTGACCGATTCAACACCAAGTCGCAAAGTTTATTTGAGACTTAAAAGTCAAGCCCTTCTCGTCAACCTTCAAGCCCATTGCATTAGGTAATGACCTTAATGTTAGGAATGATGACAACTTTGACACTATGGAAGCATTCAAGGTAAGAATTTTATTTTATTTATTTTATATAGTATGTTTTATCAATGTAGTAAGACCCAATATTGTTGTATTTATTTTTAAAATGTTATTTGTTATGTGATTTAGGAATTCGATGAAATGTCATCCAACGAATTTAGATGCAATTCATAAAAGTGTCAATTGGAGCTTTACTTAGATGAACCAAAGATGTCAAGACATGTGAAGTTGGATATCCTTGACTTTTGGAAGTCAAATCAATTTCGTTATCCTAATCTAGCTTCAATGGCTCGAGATATATTGAGCATCCCGGTGTCTACTGTCGCTTCAGAAGCTTCTTTTAGTGTTGGGGGACGTGTACTTGACCAATATCGATCTTCTCTTAAGCTAGAGAATGCAGAAGCAATTATTTGCTTGCGAGATTGGATATGTGCAGGTCTAGAAGGTTATATTATTTTTGACATTTTTACTGATATTTATCTTTAGTATCTTAAGCTTTATAATTATTAATAAACTCTACTTTTTTATTTGTTGTACTTGTAGGGCAGGATGGCAAGCTGGATTTGGAGAGTATTACAAAAGATGTACTTAACTTGAGTGTGAGTGATGATCCATGGTTAACTACTTGCTCAAACTCTGTTGGAAACTAGAGAACTCGAAGCCTTTTTTGCTATTTGCATGTATGTTAACTTCATAGAACTTTGTAGTTGAGAACTTGTATTTTTAATTTTTCCTTGTTAAACTTAGATTTTGTCCATTTCTATGTGACAACATTGATATAACTTGGTTAGTGGGTTTACAATTTTATATGTTATGTTGTTTGTATTAATTTTGTACTTTTGTAGTGAAATATCATTAATGTTTAACAGGTTGATAAACAGGTTAAACAAGTACACAAACGAGTCGAGTTAAGCAGGTTAAACATGACCTGTTTAATAAACGTGTTAAACGTGTCATATACAGGTTACCTGTTTAATAACGTGTCGTGTGTCGTGTTTGCAAATGGTGACTCGTTTAATAAACGTGTCGTGTCCGTGTTTAGGATAAGTGGGTCGTGACTCGTTTACGACATGACACGTTTACGACTCGTTGACACGAATTGCCAGCCCTACTTCGGACCAATTAGCTCTTCATCACTTTCATGAGGTCGAAATGGATCCTTATCCACTTCAAGTGATCTGACAACCATTGGAGAGCTCAATGGATATGCCTTGTCCATATAAAATCTTTTTAATATTTTTGTAATATAATTTGATTGATGGACAAGTACTCCACTAAAAAAATGTTCAATTTGCAAACCAAGACAAAGTCTTGTTTTTCCAAGTTCTTTCATCTCGAATTCCTTTTTCAAGTATTCGGATGTTCTAACGATGTCGTCGTGGTTTCCCACTATATTTAAATCATCAACATATACAACAATAATCACAAATCCTGTTGATGATCTTTTAATGAAGACACATGGGCAAAGCGGATTATTTACATATCATTCTTTCAGTAAATAATCACTAAGACGTTTGTACCACATTCGTATGGATTGTTTCAATCCGTACAAAGACCTTTGTAATTTTATAGA
Source organism: Stephania yunnanensis (assembly GCA_039657365.1). NCBI lineage: Eukaryota > Viridiplantae > Streptophyta > Magnoliopsida > Ranunculales > Menispermaceae > Stephania > Stephania yunnanensis. The sequence continues at coordinate 23,183,386 of CM077589.1, read as the reverse complement.
ATGCATGTTATGAGGTTTTGATTTTATTTCATCGGATATTACAAATCCTTCAGGGGTTTTCATATATATCTCACTGTTTAAGGATCCGTACATATATGCTATAACGACATCCATTAAATGCATATCAAGCCCTTCAGAAACTGCAAGGCTAATCAAGAATCGAAATGTGATTGCATCTATAACAGGAGAATATGTTTACTCATAATCGATGTCAGGTCTTTGTGAGAAACCTTGAGCTACAAGTCTTGCTTTATACCTTGTAACTTCATTTTTTTTCGTTTCTCTTTCGTACAAATACCCATTTATATCCAACAAGTTTTACCCATCTGGTGTTTGGACAATCGGTCCAAAAACCTCTCGTTTCCTTAACGAATTTGGCTCTGCTTGGATAACATCTTGCCATTTTTGCCAATCAGGTATTTTTCGACATTTGTCCACTGATAGTGGTTATGGATCAATATCATTTTCACATGTTTCAAAGGACACATTGAAAGCAAATATATCATCAGGAACAATTTTACTTCGATCCCAAATCTTACCAGAGTTTAAATAATTTATTGAGATCTCATTATTTTCATTATTTTCATCTTTTTCTAGAGGCAGTTGTTCCTCGTCAGAATCAACTTTTTCTGACAAATCCTTATCAAATGATTCTTTTGCTTTCTCAAGAGTATTTTGATTTGTATTTATTTTTACTCCCGTTTTCCTCTTTTGAGGAATTGTATCCTTTGAACAAACTGGTATTCCACGCTTTAAGCGTTTCGTTGGTTCTTGTGCATTTTGTTGCACAGAAACATCAATTCTTGCAGGAGCATTTACAACTGGAATATGTGATTTTGTCACTTGTTTTGCATCATTAAATGCATCAGGCAATTGATTTGCGATTTATTGCAAATGAATGATCTTTCGAACTTCAAGTTCACACTGATTTGTGCGTGGATCATAATGTGATAAAGTTGATGCATTCCAAGCTATTTCGCGCCATTCATTTTGAATTGGTTTCTTATCTCCCCTTAATGGTGGGAAAATTGCTTCATCAAAGTGACAATCAGCAAAACGTGCAGTAAATAAATCCCCTATTAAGGGCTCAAGGTATCTTATAATGGACGATGAATTAAATCCAACATAAATCCCAAGTTTTCGTTGTGGACCCATCTTAGTTCTATTGAGAGGTGGTATAGGAACATACACTGCATAACCAAAAATTCTCAAGTGTGAAATATTTGGTTGTTGACCTAAAATGAGTTGCATGGGGGAATGTTCATGGTATGCAGTAGGCCTATAATAAATGATAGATGTTGCATGAAGGATTGCATGTCACCAAACTGAAGTTGAGAACTTAATTCTCATGATTAAAGGTCTGGCAATTAATTGAATGCGTTTGATCATAGATTCTGCCAAATCATTCTGGGTATGCACGTGTGGAACAGAATGTTTAATGGTAATTCCTATAGACATGCAATAATTTTTAAATGCTTGAGATTGAAATTCCCCAGCATTATCAAGACGGATGGTCTTGATTGGGTTGTCAGGGAATTGTGCTCTTAACTTAATGATTTGCGCTAAAAGTCTAGCAAATGCAACATTGCGGGTCGAAAGCAAACAAACGTGTGACCACCTAGTTGATGCATCTATTAAAACCATGAAATATCTAAATGGTCTACAATGAGGATGAATAGAACCACATATGTCTCCCTGAATGTTTAGCTTTACCGGGGACAAGGCTTACCCACTATCAACCCAAACTCATAACACTATTTGCAATATAAAAAATCAAGAATAGAGCATAATTAATCTTTTTTAGTATAGCGAGAAAACTAGTTATGTCACATATTGACTTTTGATTTCTGATGTAGAAGATCGTACAAGACGCAACTAGAGAGCATACTTTTGCAATCGATGACGTTATAATGCATAGTATATGAATAAAGTATGCATATAGAAGTGATGCATGTAATAAAAGGAAACAACCATGACAATATAGAAATAAATTTAACTTATTTAAATAACAAAAGTTATACCTTCCTAGCTTTGTCTCCTTAACAAACCTTCTTGAATTTCAAGATCTCCTTAATGCTAGAGCAAGCTCGTGTTGATAACGTGTTGTAAATTGAATTGAAACTTGCTAAAAACTAGAGAAGGAAATAGAAGACTAAGAACTTATACTACTATAAACTACTACTACAAAGGAGAAGAGAAGAAATGAGATAGTTGGAATGATAATTTTTCATTCAACTTGGTGTGTTTTTACAATGAGGTTGGCACCCTTTATATAGGCCATTTGGCTATGATGATAAATGTACTTTATACAATGTGTACAAGTAACACATACACCCCATGTCATACAACACATTATAAGTAATTTGACGATACATGAAAGAGTTGGTGTACATTAGAAATAGTTACAAGTAACATGACAATACATAGACAAGTGGAGTACTATTAAGTGAGAAATACAAGTTACATAACTAGACAATATGTTGGTGTACATGTATGGTCATCCATATTCCACAACAGGTAGGTGAGATTTTGCCAACCCCTTGAGTAAACTATATATGCACATGTTTGATTAATTATTACCATCCATTATTCATATTTATATATTTTTTCTTTTTTGGGAAGTAGATGTTGGGACTCGAAGTCGGAAATTACTGCCACTCTGAAGGGTCGTCAGAATAATAAGTTTTGCCCATCATTTTAAAGTTTCAATATACCCAGACACAAAAAGAGAAGCTCTTTACTTTTCTGATGTTAATATGGGCTCTCTTCTCTATTATTTTTTAGGCTACTTATGTTTCATTTCACCTTTCATTTACCATCTTTGACTACACTTAGCATGCAAGTTTTGGGCATGAAGTATACATACAAAAAGAAAGTGAAACAGCATCCCGAGCATTTAAGTTTCCTGGATCAATAATAGTACATATAATTTATGTTATGATAATGGTCATCCTCAATTAATAAACAAACAATTTTTTTTTTTTTGTGAAACTTTTTATATGTGCATTGGGCATAAGCCATGTATAGCATACAAATGATAGAAAAAACTTTAAGAGTACACTAACCAGTACAAGGTAGGTATATGTTGTTAGATGTAACTCATCTCATTTATAGTTTCAGCATAAATTGAAATGCGTTTAAGAAATCACAAGTTCGTACCATGTATGTGGAAGCTCTTAGAGAAACATTAAAACATGTTTTTTTATTCATCAATCAGTAAATATAATTTTATTCTTTTAAACTCATAAATTCAAATGTAATATTTCTACTAGAACTATCAGAAATGAACAATATCGTTATTTGCATGGACAAGGTTGCATTGAGGAGATCCTTAAAAGCTTCACCCTTATAGAGCCTGTTGGTCCCATAAATGTTGGGGAGCAAATAGTTGTTGATGTAGTCATTGCTGCCAATGTTAATGATGAAAATTGTGAAAGTATTAAATTATACTTACCATAAAGTGATCTATGTGAGCCCTACACATTACAAGTGTCTAGTTGTTATTATAGATAATGGTTGATGAGTGGTTATCCTTTGGAAAAATAAACTTTGTAGTTTGATCCCCAACTTGATTCTCTTGAAGTTTTTACTCTGGAACACCATCTAGGAGAGAAGAACAATTGGAAGACTAAGCTTTGGAAAGAACAACAATGGCTGAAGGTAAATCTTAATTATTTTTGTGTTTTAAATTAGATGATCTTTGTGTTTGTTTACACAAATATCATTATTTGTTTAATGACTTACAGTTGGTATCAAAGCACACAATTCTTCTGTCTTGTTGTTGATTGCTATTGGCGAATTTATTGATTAATGAGTTTCATGGCTCAATGAGATCAATTCTTCTGTTCTTGATTTCAACTTTGTACAGTCTTTAGATTTTGGTGTACCTGTGCAGACCGATTACTACATATTAGATGTGACTGACAATCTCTATTTTTGTGTTTTAATCTAATTAATTTGATGTAATTGGAATTTGACACTACTTAATTCATGTTTAATTCGATTATTATATTTTAAAAGGGCTTTTTCCGCAATTCAATCGGGATATTTGTATTTTCAAATTTCGATTGAAAGTTTAGGTAATTGAAATCGATTAAGCTTTTGGGAAGTTGATTTTACCGTTTTGGATTCCTACATAATAGGCGATTTTTCAATTTTAATTTCCGATGCAGTTGAAATAGATTGATACAAATAGAGCCATGCCTATTTTGATGGCCCTATGTGTCACATTTGTTTGGGTTAGTTATTGTGTTATCCTAACCAAATAAGTTAAGTGTAGTTTCTCAATACTGACATGATGTATACACATTAATTGTGAAATTTTATGAGTGCTTGACATGTGTATATATAATCAATTAGTATATTTTAAATCTCCTATGTGCTTGTGACACGTGTACATTTGTATAAGATTTCGACTTATATGTTGACATGTGTATTATGTGCTTGCCATGTGTATTGTACAATCAAAATTGTCATCTTGTATGTACCATCTTGTCATGTCTTACACACTTTGATTTAATGAAATGTGTACTATGCATAGTTTTTTGAGAAACAAAATAAGTTAATGTTAATATATGTCTACTATCTTGAAGTATATAAGCATGTATAGAATTAAGTTAGTATTGCTTAAATAAGCATGCGATACATTAAAAGATTCAGTGATTAAATGTACGATGATCCACGCATGTGAAATTTTAAATAATATTAGAGTAACCACAACATTTATATTATGAGAAATTATTTAATTAATTATAGGATCATTCATGCATTTGTTGTAATTAATTATATGGTTATGGTAAAATTCATCTTACATGGTATTTTATTATATTCATATAATTAATTATAGTATAATATCAAATTGTGTTTTTTTTTAATTTACCTACATAAATTGGAAAAAGGAAAATAATTTGATAGTTTTATTATTTAGTTGATAATATGAATCTAGCGGAGTATAACATTAGCCCACGAGCATGTTTTTATGTCATTTGATTCATGCTTTAATTATGTTTTGCACTAGTAAAGCATATTCTTTGTAGTCTCTAACTGGTGTTTAGCATTTATTTATTTATTTATTTGATATTTGCAGCTACTCATATACCCATCTTAGGCTCTGAGTTAAAGGTTGAGGTCCCGTCTTTTAATGGGGAGAACTACAAGGCATGGAAGGAGAGAATTTTCCTTCATTTAGAAGTGATGGATATGGGTCTTGCCATACGTAAGGATGAACTATCGGCAATTACTGAGACTAGTCTTTCTGACGCGATCGATCTTTGTAAAAAGTGGAATAAATCTAACTGCATTTGTGTTATGTTCATTAAAACGAATATAATTGCTAGTACCCTCATCGTGCGATTCTTATCACTTTGGATAACTTAAGACACTCGAGGTTGATATGTCTGAGAGCTTCTTAGTCCACTACATACGGAACACACTCCCTCCTCAATATGCACCCTTTAAGTTCTCTTATAACTCACATAGAGATAAATGGACGATTAACGAGTTAACGATCATGTGTGTTCAAGAAGAGGGTGGGTTGATTATGGAGCAAGGGGAAACTAGTGGACTGCTAGTGACGGACAAAAAGAAAAACAAGAAAGCTGATTGGAAGGGGAAAGCAAAAATGCAACCCAAAGGTTGAAGTTTAAAGAAAAAATCCAAGTGTTTTTTCTGTAAAAAGAAGAGACACATGAAGAAGGATTACATCAAATTCCAATAGTGGCTTCAAAAGAAAGGTAGATCTATTTCATATGTTTTTTTAAGTCTAATATGATTGATACCTTCAGTAGCACTTAGTGGATTGACTCTAGTTCTTCAATCTATGTTTCTAATACATTACATGACATGACAAATATGTGGAACCAGCGGGAAGTGAGCAGAGCATTTATTCTAAAAATAAAATGTGCTCACATGTGGAAGCTGTTGGAATATGCATCATAAAGTTATCTAGTGGCTTTATTTTGAATTTGGACTATTTTTTTGTACTTGGTTTTTCTAGAAACATAATTTCAGTTTCAAAGTTGTATTTGGGATTTCACTTCAACTTTTCTAGAAAATCTTTTGACTTAATATTTAAATCAAATGTCATTGGACATGGTAGTTTATTGAATGGTTTATTTTGTTTGAATTTGGAAAATGATGTCACTGCTATGCATGTTACTAGTTTGAAAAGAAGTTTCATGAATGATAATTCTTATATGTTATGGCATTGGAGATTGGGACACATCTCCAAGGATTGAATCAAAAGATTGGTAAATGATGAAGTATTAAGTGCTCTTGATTTTGGTGATTTTGAGATTTGTGTGAACTTCATAAAGGGAAAGTAGACTAAACTATCTAAGAAAGGTGCTTATAGAAGTTCTTCATTATTGGAAATCATCCATATTGACATGTTGTCCAGATATGGACATTAAGACTGGTCCAAAATACTTTATCTCCTTTATTGATGATTTCTCACATTTCATGTATATTTACTTGCTTCATCATAAAACATGAAGCGTTGGAGGCCCTTAAAGTTTTCAAGGCTGATGTAGAGAAACAAAGTGGAAAACAAGATAAGATTATCAGATCTAACAAATGAGGTAAGTATTATGGTAGATACACTGAGGATGGACAAGTATATAGTCCATTTGCTAAGTTTCTTTAAGAGCAAGGAATAGTTCCTTAATACACCAATCTAGGTTCTTCTAGTATGAATGGTGTAGCAGAAAAAAAACTGAACCTTGATGGATATGGTTAGGAGTATGCGTAGTAATACAACCTTACCTATCTCTTTGTGGAATGAAGCTCTCAAAAAGGCAGTGTATATATTAAATAGGGTTTCAATTAAGGCTGTTTAAAGACGCAATTTGAGTTAATCAAAGGTTGAAACCTAGTTTGCAAAATATATGCGTTTGAAATGTTAGTGTGAAATGAGAATTTTTGATCCACTTGAAAAGAAGTTGGATCTTAAGACCATTAGCGGGTATTTAATTGGATATGCTAAAAATTCTAAAGGATATCACTTCTATTATCCTTCTCATAGTACTATAATTATGAAATCTAGAAATGCAAAACTTCTAGAGAATGACATGATTAATGAGAGGGATCATTTTCAAGATAATGTTCATAAAAGGGGCAATGGAGCTCAATAAAAGGAAAACCTCGCTCAAACATCAAACATGCAAGTACTACTTAATGTAAAACATTTAGTAAAAAGCTTGGAAATACGATTCATATATATAGTTCAATGTAAAGGATTTATTCAATTCATTTAAGACAAGTTCCAAGATTCATTAAACCATAATAGCTAGAGGTTTGAAAATCATAAATGAAATTAAAGCATTCACGCGTAGGGGCTCATAAGAGATATATCATAAAAGAATAATAATAATCATAAGTTGTTCCATTCAATGCATCACCATCAATTGCACTTAATCTAGCACAATGGAAAAGTTTGATCCATGTAGCCGACCCCAGTTAATTTGGGACTGAGGCTATGTTGTTGTTGTTATTGTTGTTGTTGTTGTTGTTGTTGTTGTTGTTGTTGTTGTTGTTGTTGTTGTTGTTGTTGTTGTTGTTCCATTCAATGCATACAAGTTATTGACTTCATTCTAGTTATCGATTCCCCTACTCTCGAGGTGATGAAGATCACTAGTGAATACAATGGTCGTTGTATCTCCCCAATGGTCCCAATAAACTAATAGTAAGTTTGTCCAAGCCATCGCCGATATGTACACGAAGATCACTTAGAGTCTTCATGAAAATCTTACTACCTCTCATGTCCTCAGTAATTTAACTCGGGTAATCCCAACTCCTTACCCAGAGAGGGTCATCCAATTCCTTACCAAGGAGTAGGTAATTCCATTTCCTTGTCTAAGAGAAGGTAATCCCAATTTTTGCTGCAACACATATACAACCTATAGATGAGTAAAATCAAGTCAATAGCATAATGCAGCTCATTCCCAATTCTTGAGTTCAAATCATAAATCTTAATTATTTAATAACATGCCATAATTGATACTTGAGCGAAACTCCCCACTTACCTCGACTCGCTGCGATATCCACTCCCGGTCTTTGCTCATATGGGGTTTTATGCGAATCATTTCGGGAATCTATACAATTTAAGATATGTCACATCAATGACAAGTCATGTTTTAAATTTTAATTTACCATTAAATTTATTTTGGAGGTCCCACTAGTGTGTGTCCCGCAGGTTTTGCGATGTTGAGAACCCTCGTCGAGGTGCGGTAGTGTGTCTCGAAGTCCACAAATTTTATTTCTATTTATTTTATTCTATCTATTTCTATTATATATATGTATCTATCTATATCTTATATCATTTATATACATAAAATGTTTAAGTTTATTTTTATTATTATATTATATATACATGTATTTTATTTTTATTTTTCATTTTTGGTCCAAGGGCCAAATTGGCCCCTGGTACCGCCAGGGATCAAAATGACCCCTGACCTTCCCCCCATTTCCCATGATCACTACCATTCAGCAGTGAGCATAACTCACAAAAGGGCGTCCTAGTGGAGGCCTTTTCTCTCCTTTGGTGGCGACGCTCTACCGCCTCCACTCAACTCTGGCGGCGGTGGGTCCGCCGCCTTAAACTAATTCGCCACCGCTGCCTTTCTCCGGTTGTGCCAACGGCACCATCCCCTTGGGGTTCTCCACCAAAATCTCACCAATTCAAAATCAAAAGAATAAATTATCTACCATTATTGAAGTAAACACAAGTTTGTAATTTGTTTAGACAATAAAAGAAAGTGGGTTTACCTTCAATGGAGGTCTCCTTAACTTCAAAGAATTGCACCCACAACGATTCCCCAAACAAAACTCTCCCCTCCATTTCTTTATCAGTTTTTGTGTGTGCACAAAAGTGGGCTAGGGTTTACAATTAAATTTATATAGTGGGACCAATTTAGTGTTGGGTTTCTGAAATTACTAAATTACCCCTGGGATAAATGTTTATGGTTTTTACGTCGTCACAAGAACGCTTATAACTTGTGTACCAAAAAGGGGTTTTGATTCACTGCCAACATTGCATAAACCTATTCGGTGGTACACAAAGAATGGTTTTGCATGATTTCAAGTGGTCCAAATTAATGAATTTTGTGGGAAAAAATTTATGTGCCCTAGGTCAATCCATTAACTGTCTTTATGAATACTTTTAGTTAATAAAATAGAGGATTTCATTTGCTATTTATTATAATCAATTTGCATGTTTACATTATAACAAGGTCCATGGGTATTTATAGAAATATCCTAAATGTCCCTAGTCGATCATTATACTGAGAACTATAATGAATTAAGAATAGTGTGAGTCTTGATTGATAATCATATGATGATTATACGAATAAGGATACGAATCAAGATCACGAGTACTTGTTAGGGAACAAAGTACCGGACCGACCCGCTATGAGAACATCACATGGATTAAGTCATAGTTGTTTCTCATGATAGGTATATTTTTCAGTCCTCTGACTTGAGATTACCAGAGACTTCAACATTAGGAACATAGTGATTTGACACAATTAAACGTTGTCTTTAACCGGACAATTATAAAGGTTGTGATTGGTTACCGTGTGAGCAATGTGATGAAGTTGTGTAGTCGAGATAGAATTTGTCCCTCTCATATAAAGAGAGATATCCAGTGGATCCCTCGATGTGTTAGAATGTTAAAAGGCCTAGTCTAAGTGAATTGATATTGATCAATGTCACTTGGATGTTTTCAATCTACCTAGAGATCGAGATTAGTACGATTGAACATGTTGGATGATAATTTCATGCCTTATGTTTGATCAAAAGGACATCGTGTGACAAAAAGATGTTATATACACTATTGATTAGGTTGTATCAATTTGATATTCGTACAACTTGGGTAGTCATAATGTCTTTCTAGAGGCCGCTTATGACTTGTATACCAAAATGTGTTTTAGTATACTACAACGTTGTATGAGCCTATTGGGTCGCACATTAAGAATGGTTTTGCAAGATTTTAAGATGGTTCAGAAAAATAAATTTTATATGATAAAATTCATGACAGAAACATCCATGTGGTGTATTACACTTATACTTCTTTAAGTAGGGGTATATGTGTACTTTACTTAACCGTCTATATACAAGGGTTGTATAAATATGCGCTTTAAGTTAGAACACATGTATGAAATATTAAGGGCCGAAACTCTATTTTCATTTTAGAAAAGAATTAGGGTTTTCTGATACGCTCTAGATCGTTTTGGAGAAAACAAAAAAAGGTTTGGTATTTTCTTTAAGCTAGCACTTCGAATCTCGGCCGCCGTTCGTGTGTGGAGGCATTCGTCGTTGGCAGCGTCTTAGAGATCGATCAACCTTTAGAAAGATATATTGAGACCGAGGTATGATTAAGTTTTCATGGTTTAAACGTTTTTAGTGGAGTTATATTCGGATCCTGTTGAGGTTTTGTCAAAATTGTTTTGTAATTTTCATTGCGTATGAACCCCAAAACTCAATAGTGGTATCAGAGCCTTCGAGTTCAACAACAACAACAACAACATAGCCTCAATCCCAAATTAACTGGGGCCGGCTACATGGATCAAACTTTTCCATTGTGCTCGATTAAGTGCAATTGATGGTGAGCTTTGCAAACCATTCAAATCCCTCTTAATTAATGCATCCCATGTTAACTTTGGTCCGCCCCTACCTCGTCGAATTTCTACAGTTTCTATTGAGTCAAGTTTTCTAGTTGGGGAATTTGTAGGCTGTCTTTGCAGGTGACCAAACCATCGCAACCGCCCTTCCCTAATCTTTGTATCAATTGGTGCTACTCCTACTTGTCTTTGAATTTCTATATTTCTTATTCTATCTTTACACGAGTTTTACCACACATCCACCTAAGCATCCTTATTTCTGCTATGTTCACTTTATGTAATTGTTGTTGCTTTACCGCCCAACATTCACTTCCATAGAGCATAGCTGGCCTAATTGCGGTCCTATAAAATTTTCCTTTTAACTTAGTAGGAACATGTCGATCACAAATCACCCCTATTGCACTCCGCCATTTCTTCCATCCCGCTTGAATTCTATGTGTGACATCATTTTCAATGTTACCATCATTTTGTATGATTGATCATAGGTATCTAAAGTGGTTTACCTTAGGAACTTCTACTTCCCCTAATTTTACCACTCCGTCATCTCGATGTCTAGTGTTTCCAAACTCACAGTGCATGTATTCAGTTTTCGTCCTACTCAACTTAAAGCCTTTAGATTCTAATGTATTCCTCTAGAGTTCTAATTTCCTATTCACTCCATCTTTAGTTTCATCCACTAAGACAATATCATCTGCAAATAACATACATCATGGTATATCACCTTGAATATGTCTAGTTAGTTCATCCATAACTAAAGTAAATAGATATGGGCTTAAAATCGATCCTTGATGTAGTCCTATCGTAATGGAAAATTCTTTTGTAGCTTCTCCAAATGTCTTTATACTCGTTACTACTCCATCATACATATCCTTAATAGTGTCTATGTATCATATGCTTTTTCTAAATCTCTAGGGACCCTATCAGAGCCTTCGAGTTCGATTCCATTAAATTCATTGCATGTGTTCTTCTTATATATACATGATATATGATTGAAAACATGTTAATAGTTGATGTATATGTGATATACATAAGTTTTTCGTTAGATTTATTATCATGTTTTGTGTATATGATGAATATATTCGTGATTTAATTGAAATCGGTTTCGTACATGCTAGTAACCATGTTAGTTTAATTCGAGTAATTTTAATGAATTGAATTTCGTTTTTTGTGATCCTTGACACCATTAGGTATAATCTTTATTTTTCATGTATTGATGCTTGGATGAAATCTCTGTAATTCAGTATGCATATTTAAGTTACATTGTTTTAAGTTTCTTAAATTGTATAAGACTTAATATTAATTCAAAAATAATATGATTAAGTTTGATTGGGATAGTAGTTCATGATTCAATTACATGTTTGTGATTATTTGGATGAGGACCAAAATTGCAAATAATTATTTTTTGAAATTATTTATTTATCTCGTTATATCTATTATGTCATGAAATTTCTATTTGATAGGAGATAGATAACAAATAAGATTAGGAGATATTAGAAAATCGGTTTTGTTATCCCTATTAGATAAGAGATAAATATCAAGAATTTTGTTATTGGTGATATGCTAGGACTCAAATATCTTAAGTCTAATTGGATTAGGATAAGTTGATTCTTTAGATGTGGGCCCGGGTTAATTAAAATGTTTTAATTGACTTAATTTCAGATAAATTAAAGGGTTAATTTAGGATAATAAAATCAACGAAAAATATGATTTTCTATAGTGAATTTTAATTTTCAGAATTGAAATTCGTCTCATAAAAAAAAGGGCACTACCCCCCTGTTCCCCGTCCGCTGACCGGTCAGCGAAACCACCGCCCGCTGATCGGTCAGCGGGTCCGTCATCTAACTAATCCTAGCGCAGGAAAATTATTTTATTAGTGAACAGTATAAAAATCTCCAAATTGTTTAGTGATTGAACAAATCAATAAAATATATGATATTTCTTTGTTTACATAAAATCAATAAAACTGAATAAAATCCCTCTATTAAATTTTAAGTCTCGTGTCATCCATTTTAAACACTTGTTAAGGCCTCGATCACACTAATATAGTTTCAGCCATAGCTGGGTGTATTGTGTTATCTTGGTGAGACAAGTTGGGTAAGAGTTACCTAAATGTTTAAAATGGTCAGACTTAATAAAGCTATCAAAATAGTTTTGAGCTTTAGGCACATGATAAGATTAAAAACATGCTAAGACATAACATCTCCCGTACCTCATAAAAGTATCTAAAATTACATAAGATTTAATTGGTAAATGTTACCTACCTAAATAACCTAGTTCTGTGTTTCATGCCATAGCTGTCATAAAATTAGGTGAAATATGAGTTTTAGTCCCCTATTAAACAATATGTTTTAGGAGGGTTGTTAATTTAGTGAGAGTCTATTTCTCTATACTAAAATAAACTTTGCATAATCTTTATTGTGGATCAATGGCCTCTTCAAGTAACAATAATCCCTTGTCACTGCGATCCATCCTTTAGAAGGATAAGCTATATGTGACTAACTTTCTTGACTGGTTCAGAAACTTGAGAATCGTTCTCAAGCATGAACGCAAGTTGTATGTCTTGGATGCTCCAATCCCTAAGGACCAACCAGCCAATGCTACGAAAGCTGTGAAGGATGCATATAATAAGCATGTCAACGATTCTATTGATGTTGCATGTATTATGCTGGCAACTATGGTTCCTGAACTTCAGAAGGACATGGAACTAATGGAAGCCTACGACATGGCTGTAACGCTGAAGGAAATGTTCCAACACCAAGCTAGACAAGAAAGGTTCGAGACAGTCAAAAACCTACATTCTCGTAAGATGACTGAGGGTGCGTCAGTTAGTCCTCATGTTCTGAAGATGAAGGGCTATGTTGACCAACTTGATAGACTCAGATTTCCCAAAAGCTAAGCGTTGGCTACGGATTTGATCCTGAATTCATTACCGGAGAGTTACTCACAATATGTTATGAACCGCAATATGAATAATATGTAGAAATCAATTTCAGAGTTGCATTCGATGCTCAAAATCGCTGAACAAAATATCAAGAAATCCTAAAGGGAAAGGGAATGAAGAAGAAAGGCAAAGGCAAGGATAAAGTTGCCAAGGCTACTGCTGCACCTATCGCAAAGCCTGTGGAACAAGTCAAGCCCCAGCCTGTTCCTGCTTCAAAACACCCAAAAGAAAAGGAAAGAAATTTTCATTTCTGCCATGCACCTGGACATTGGTTCAAAAATTACAAACTCTATTTGGAAGATCTAAAGAAGAAAAATGGTAGTGCGACTACCACTACAGGTATGTATGTTATTAAAATTAATTTATCTACTAATGATTTCTGGGTATTAGATATCGGATGTGGATCTCACGTTTGTATAAATGTGCAGGGACTCACCAGAAGTAGAAAGTTGAAGAAAGGAGAAGTCATCATCCGCGTAGAGAATGGAGCAAGAGTTGCTGCCTTGGCTGTTGGATCATATGACTTAGTCTTTCCTAGTGGAATTATTTTAACTTTAAATAATTGTTATTTTGTGCCTGCCTTGAGCAAAAACATCATTTCTATTTCATGTTTGGATATGGATGGTTTTGATTTTATTATTGCGAATAATAGATGTTCCATTTCTCGTAAAGACATATTTTATGCAAATGCTGATTTGTGTGATGGTCTTTATATTCTAGGCATGAAAAGGTCCACTGATTCTCCAGTCTTTAACATAAATACAAAGAGATTCAAGTCAAATGATTTGAATCAAACCTATATTTGACATTGTCGTCTCGAGCACATAAATGAGAAACGTATAACGAAGCTCCATAAAGATGGACTTCTAGATTCATTTGATTTAGAAACATATGAAACATGCGTATCTTGTTTACTTGGCAAGATGACTAAAAGTCCCTTTACTGGACATAATGAAAGGGCAAGTGATTTATTAGGTCTAATATATACTGATGTATGCGGTCCTATAAACACAATGGCTAGAGGAGGTTATCAGTACTTCATTACATTTACTGATGATTTCAGCAGATATGGTTATGCAAATCTTATGAAACATAAATGTGAATCATTTAAGATGTTTCGAACGTTTCAAAATGAAATGCAGAATCAACTTGGTAAAACTATCAAAACACTTCGGTCAGATCGAGGTGGTGAATATTTGAGCCAAGAATTTGATGATCATCTTAGAAATTGTGGGATTGTCTCCCAATTGGCTCCACCAGCAACTCAACAATGGAATGGAGTTTTTGAAAGGAGAAATCGAACCTTATTAGATATGGTTCGATTTATGATGAGTCATGCAGATCTTCCATTATCCTTTTGGGGTTATGCATTACAAACAACATCTTTCACTTTAAATCGAGTTCCTTCTAAAGCGGTTGATAAAACACCATATGAGATATGGTACGGAAAAGACCTAGTTTGTATTTCCTTAAGATTTGAGGTTGTGAGGCTTACGTAAAGCGACAAGTCTAAAAAAAACTAGCACCTAAATCTGATAAGTGTTTATTTATGGGGTATCCTAAGGAAACAAAAAGATATTACTTTTATAATCCCATTGAGAACAAAGTGTTTGTTGCTCGGTATGGTGCCTTTATGGAAAACCATTTTATTTCAAAAGATACTAGTGGGAGAGAAATAAATCTTGAAGAAGTTCAAGAATCACAGATAAACACTGAACCGCTATTTGAAGTTCAATAACGTTCTGAACCAGTTGAACCTCCACAAGTGACACAAGGACCACGTAAATCTGGTAAGGTAAGACATGAGCCTGAGAGATTCAGATTTCTCATTACTGATAGTCGTAATGTGTTGCTTATGGATCAAAATGAGCCCACCACTTATCAGGAGGCTATGTTTGGACCAGACTCAAATAAATGGCTAAGTGCCATGAACTCTAATATGCAATCCATGTATGATAACCAAGTTTGGAACTTGGTTCATTTACCTGAAGGTGGCAAGACTATTGGATGTAAATGGCTTTTCAAGAAGAAAACTGACATGGATGTCAAAGTGCATACTTTTAAAGCAAAACTTGAAGCAAAAGGTTTCAGGCAGACTCAAAGTGTTGGTTATGATGAAACTTTTTCGCTAGTAGCCATGCTTAAATCCATAAGAATTTTAATTGCCATTGCTGCATATTATGACTATGAGATATGACAAATGGATGTAAAAACAATATTTCTTAATGGAAAGTTGTTTGAGGACGTGTGACACAACCTGAAGGTGTTGTACATCCTGAGAATTCTAGGAAGGTATGCAAGCTTCAAAGATCCATTTATTGATTAAAGCAAGCTTCTCGGAGTTGGAATCGTCATTTTGATGAAGCAATCAAGGATTTTGGTTTTATTAAGAACGAAAATGAGCCGTGTGTATACAAGAAAGTCAGTGGGAGTGTAGTTGTTTTTCAGGTACTGTATGTTGATGATATATTAATCATTGAAAATAACATCCCAACATTGTAGAATGTTAAGTCTTGGTTAGGGAAGTGTTTCTCAATGAAAGACTTAGGAGATGGAGCCTATATCCTAGGGATAAGGATCTATATAGATAGATCTAAGAGGCTAATCAGTCTAAGTCAAAGTGCTTATATAGACAAGGTGCTGAATAGGTTCAGTTTGCAAGACTCTAAAAGAGGATTGTTGCCAATGTCTCATGGCATAAGTCTCAGAAAGATTCAATGTCCTAAGACAAATGATGAGCGAGACCGTATGAATAAGATTCCATATGCATTAGCTATTGGATCTATCATGTATGCCATACTATGTACTCGACCTGATGTATCATATGCTTTGAGCACTACAAGCAGATATCAATCAAATCCTGGTGAGAGTCACTGGATAGCAGTAAATAACATTCTTAAATACTTAAGAAGGACTGAGGAAGTGTTCTTGGTCCATGGAGGTTTTGAAAATGATCTAGTTGTAATTGGTTACACAGATGAAAGTTTTCAAACTGATATAGATGATTTTAGATCGTAGTCTGGATATGTGTTTACTTTGAATGAGGGTGCAGTTAGCTGGAAAAGTTCTAAGCAAGAGACTGTGACAGATTATACAACAGAAGCTGAGTATATTGCAGTGTCCGATGCAGCAAACGAGGTAGTTTGGATCAATAAGTTCATTTCTAAACTAGGTGTGGTTCCTAGTATTGCTAACCCTTTTTGTTTGTATTGTGACAATAATGGAGCAATGGCACAGGCCAAGGAACCTAGATCATAACATAGATCCAAACATATACTCAGGTGTTTTCATCTCCTCAGAGAAATTATTGAGAGGGGAGACGTGAAGATTTGCAGAGTACCTACCGAAGACAACGTTGCCGATCCATTGACAAAAGCTCTTCCACAAGCAAAATATGATGGTCATTTGTAGATCATTAGGCATTAGATGCATGTATGATTGGCCCTAGTGCAAGTGAGAGAAGTTGGGGCATTTGCCCTAGGTCAATCAATTAACTGTCTTTATGAATACTTTTAGTTAATAAAATAGAGGATTTCATTTGTTGTTTATTATAATTAATTTGCATGTTTACATTATAATGAGATCCATGGGTGTTTAGAGAAATACCCTAAATGTCCCTAGTCGATCATTATACTAGGAACTATAATAAATTAAGACTAGTGTGAGTCTTGATTGATGATCATATGATGATTATACGAATAGGGATACGAATCAAGATCACGAGTACTTGTTAGGGAACAAAGTACTGGACCGACCCGCTATGAGAACATCACATGGATTAAGTCATAGTTGTTTCTCCTGATAGGTATATTTTTCAGTCCTCTGACTTGAGATTACCAGAGACTTCAACATTAGGAACATAGTGATTTGATATTATCAAACGTTGTCTTTAACCGAACGATTATAAAGGTTGTGATTGGTTACTGTGTGAGCAATGTGATGAAGTTGTGTAATTGAGATAGAATTTGTCCCTCTCATATAAAAAGAGATATCTAGTGGATCCATCGATGTGTTAGACTGTTAAAAGGCCTAGTCTAAGTGAATTCATATTGATCAATGTCACTTGGATGTTTTCAGTCTACCTAGAGATCGAGACTAGTACGATTGAACATGTTGGATGACAATTCCATGCCTTATGTTTGATCAAAAGGATATCGTGTGGCGAAAGGATGTTATATACTCTATTGATTAGAATGTATCGATTTGATATTCGTACGACTTGGGTAGTCATAATGTCTTGCTGGAGGCCGCTTATGACTTGTATACCAAAATGTGTTTTGGTTCACTGCCAACGTTGTATGAGCCTATTGGGTCGCACACTAAGAATGGTTTTGCAAGATTTTAAGATGGTTCAGAAAAATAAATTTTATATGATAAAATTCATGACAGAAACGTTCATGTGGTGTATTACACTTATACTTCTTTAAGTAGGGGTATATGTGTACTTTACTTAACCGTCTATATACAAGGGTTGTATAAATAGACGCTTTAAGTTAGAACACACGTATGAAAGATTAAGGGCCGAAAGTCTATTTTCATTTCAGAAATGAATTAGGGTTTTCTGCTACGCTCTAGATCATTTTGGAGATGAACAAAAAGGTTTGGTATTCTCTCGAAGCTAGCACTTCGAATCTCGGCCGCCGTTCGTGTATGGACTGCTGGTAGAGGCTGTTCGTCATTGGCAGCGCCTTAGAGATCGATCAACCTTCAGAAAGGTATATTGCGACCGATGTATGATTAAGTTTTCATGGTTTAAACATTTTTAATGGAATTAGATTTGGACCCTATTGGGATTTTGTCAAAATTGTTTTATAATTTCCGCTGCGTATGAAACCCAAAACTCAACAGTATATTATATCCTATTTAGTTGACTTAAATGGGTATATATGCCTAAGTTAATGAAATTAAACTTAAACAACTTATTAAATCGTTTAAACAAAGAATAATGACTTTTTTGTAAATAATACACATAGGGGTATTTTGGAGGGGTATTTTGGAAATTTAATAATAAAGGAAGGATTTTATGTGAAGTAGAGGGTTATCCTAGAACTCAAAGAGATTAGGATAAGACATAGGCTTGGATCGATCAACCAAACTTTAATCTCATAAGATTATTATTTAAACCACATTGAAGGCATGTAGCCACTTTGGCTTGAAATAAACAATGGAGAGAATTAGAGAAGAAAATCTTAAAAGTAGTTAGGTGGATTTGTAGTAAAGAATGACCAACATCAAATCTATAACGACTAAGTAATGATCTGGTCTCCTCTTATCTAATGTTTCAACACTTTGATTCCCTTGTTTGGTTTTGAAAGAAAAACATGGTTCTCATGGGATTTAAGGGATGGGATGAACCTTGCGATTTCAATAGTGACTTAAGTCATCTCTACCCCCACTCTCTTTGATTTACAAGTGGATTTGTGGTTGAAATGATGTTTTCATGGTTTGTACCAAATGGTTGTCGATCCATGTTTTCAATTCATGATTTTTTATCGTATCTTATATTTGATGAATGGGAATGTTTATGTGGTTTCAAATGAAGAACATATTACTGTTTCTATCGGATTTAGACCCATGGAGGTCGACATGAGCCCTCGAGAGTAAAGAATTAGGTTTCTATTTGGGAAAAAATCTAATCCCATACTCAACGTCGTGCCAGCACCTCGCTTACTGGTGGTACGACGTTAGCCATGACCCCGCCTAAGGGATTTAAGATTTTGGTCTAGCAATTCCCAATGCTAGATCCTATAACATACGGCACTGGAAGGCATTGGAATAGAATTATTATGACTTTTTGGAGTTTTAACAATTTCCCAACGATTCCCAGCACCTGAGGGCACTGAACAAAAAATATAGTGTTTACGTTTTGAGGTTTTCATGGAAACAGCTATAACTTCTTCGTTTTAACTTTGATTTCAACGTTCTTTATACCATTGAAAAGCTAAAAGAGATTTTTACAACATGGAATCAGCAAAATATGATTTCCTAGTGATTTATTATTTTGAAAATGGGTTTGAAGGTTAATGCTCAAAATAAAAAAAAACTTATCTAAAAAAAACTCACTAATAATGTACCAAACTTATATAAATATAGACACTCGAGGAGTACTATATAGGAAATTCATAGGATTAGGGTTGGAATTAGAAAAGCAGTGCTTCAAGGTAAATGAAGTGTGCTCTACTTTTAATTATTGCCATGATATTAGATTATGATAGGATTCACTTAGAGAATGTTTATGCTTATTTGGAATCCTCCTTGATATCTTATTGATGAATTACTTATTAAATGACATCCCCTTTACTTCTCTTTAGCTTTGAATACTAATGGAACTGATATGTAAACGTTCTTGAAATACTTAAACGCCAATTAGGATGGTTTGGATGCCACCAGTACCTCTCTATGCAATTAATTACATCGATGGATTTACTATCGACATGTAGTGAATGGATTGGGTAATTTTATACCAATGGGCTAACGAGCGGATTAGGGTAAACATATAATCATACTTTAATGGGCCTACGGGCAATTGTGTAGCATATTCAGTTATCATTCTTTGATTCTATGGTATTAATGTTTTCTTTGCTTATCCTTATTGAATTATCATGGTTGGACAAACATTTATTGATGCGGGCCGTAAGTATAATGGCTTGATTGTAGTGATAGAGTGATTAACTTACATTGATTACAAATATTGTCCTAAGGGGAAGGTGTATGCACTCAGTGTTACCTAGTCAAAACTACTCTATTGCTAAGGAAATCCTTTTCAATTTAGTTTTTATAACAAACTGCTCTAATCTAATAAATCAATGTAAACTACTTTTAAACTTTTATATTAAGAATATCTTAGTTCACAACTTCTTTTAGGTAATAAAATACTATGCTTTTCAACTCATTTTCTCATTTTTATTATGTGTGTGCAGTGCCTAATTAAAATAGATAGATTTCTTTCAAATCTACTTCAACCTACTGTCGTGATGGAAAAGATTCTAATATGCAAACTAGAACCTATCAGTGTAAATAACTTAAGCTCCACATTGCTTTAAGTTCCAAATCTTTAGATTCATAACTAATTAAATTTAGTATACATGCCTCCCTAATCAATAACTATCTTTCGGTGTTATGTATTTTATGGTTGTACTGTCCATATCCAACTTTAAGCTTCAATGGCCTTGATAACTTCAAAAACCTAATTTCAACAAACATGTGATCAAGATGTTCGTATCATTACGTCTAGAATCAATACAAATTCTAATCATTGCACTTTTTATTTTCATAACCTATTTAAGTTTATAGCATAACATTCATACCATAAGATCCATTGATCCCTAAGATATGAACTGCTCACACTTTATTGAAACAAAAATACACATAGTGGTATTCATCGCAATCAAATATTAAAAGAATAACTTCAATTATATTAATGAAAACAATTCTCGAATTACCACACATGAGTTTTCAATATCTTTTCTTCTATAAATCTTTTTAATACTCAAGAATAAAGTAAACCTATGCTAATCTATGATATTGGTTGCTAATGGGTTGTAATTAGTGAGTTTACCATGTTCAAATATCTATTTCTACTCGTAAGACATGTTTTAAAACAATTTGAAACCTTACTAAAAAATTTCACATGAAAGAGAAATCTAATTTTCTATTTCTTTAGTTTTTGCGCTATCTTTAAGTAGTTCGGCGATGTATGTACAAAGCCACAGCGTCGTGATAGCTTTCAGCCATTTTATGTGTGTTTTCCTTCTTCAATAGGCTCGATGCCCAGTTTAGACTTCCCCGACGTCGTCCCTTGTCCTCCATGGTGCTGCCACTGCACTGTCCATCCTGCCTACTTTTTTCTCCTTGCTTAGTCTCCCACGTTGTGCCTTCATCTACCATGACACCTTCCTTCCCACAGCTTCACACCCATGTGCCACAATGTCAAACCCATGTTAATATATTTTAGCTTCGTTACTTCGCGAATTCACCTATTTATCTCCTTTATGCCTGCATATTTTGAAAACACATAAATACCATCAATTAGAGCTCATTTTAAGATATTAATACTAAATATACTAATAAACTAATAAAATATATAACTCTAAATAATCACTTATCATTTATCTTATCTTCCATGTTATAGAATATTTGTTTATGTAACTTATCCATTCTCGGAATGATAATAAGATTCTTATATGATCTCCTATTGCATGTTAGTTAATTATGCTTTAAGTATTACTCGGAGTGATTGATGATAGATCAAATCATGCTTGACTAAGCTTATTGTTCATTGCTCAGCCCATTTCTTTCCCCTTATAGGTACCTCAGCTATTGTTTAGGATAAAGGAAAAGGCAAGACAGTAGTATAGAATCCATTTTCTTGTTTGCAAGGTTATTTTACTTACATATATTATGTTTTGAGACATTTTTTGTAATAAAATGAGGTATTCATATGGGTAGGCATACGCAAAACCCGTAGTTTCAGTTTGAATATTATTGTAAGACTTTCTACTATTTTTTCACACTTTTAGACTTGGAAGGTTTTATTTTCACACTTCATCACCTTGTTAGTCTATTTGTAGATTGTCTTGTTATATTCCACAAGTTTAAGGCTTACTAGATCATTGCACGACTCGTTGGTTCATCTCGAGGGATTCGACAATGGTCTAAGTTGGGCGACCCGAGCCCACCGGGATTTAGGTCATCTCATGTATGGCTTGTAGTACATTCTTTCAATTCTTGAATACTTCTTGCTTTTCATTGGATTTTACTCACTAGAATGTATTGCTTTTGCAAAAAAAATTCAAATCCTACAACGAGTCAGGGCAAGGAGATGCCAAGGGACTTTCTTTGACGTACGAGAGCCCTATCAGCAGATATTGTAGATGTTAGTATATAGTTATTTACATGTTTTATAGGTTTTTTGGAAACTTGTAGACACCATGCATCTATTGATCATTATCTTTTACTTTTTGTCACCCTTATATTATACATGGTGTCATTTTGTCGGATTCCCAACCTGTAGGTTTCTACAGTAATATAAAAATGTATATTGACTCTCATTATTGCTCAATATTAAGACTTGCGCTAAGCGAATTGACTTAATTATTTATATATTACTTACGTCAAATTCAAAGGCTTTGAGATTGTAAATTCTTAAAGATGACTAAGTTATGGAAATAAAGAATAGAAAAGGGTTTAGATCAAGATCATCATCGATAAGCATGCAGTGACATGACAAACTTAGTGATGTGTCTAACAATGTGACGGTGGCCAATTTGTCTCGCAATTTGGGGTAGCCACAATTTACATTGTCAAGCAAATAATGTGACATTAGCAATTTGGCATGGATATGCACCTTATATATAAGCCCATTTTTTATTATTGATGAAGATCAAGATGTCAATGCGTGCATAGTGATTTTCGAGGGCAATAGGAGGCATGGTGATGCAATCAATATTTGAGTACAATTAAAAGTTATTAATTAAAGGCCTTTGTATTTTTATTTGTTGGTTTTACAATAATGGTTATTAATTTAGTTATTTAGAAAGTACATTGTTTCTATCATAATTAGAGTCATAGTTGGATTCCTTATTTATTTTAGAAGTTGAGTCTTATAATGAGTCCTAGCTGGAGTACAGCTAGGTGTTTCAAGAGCTTTTAAATATGCAAGCCATTAGTAATTTTAGGGTTGATTATTTGATGAATAAATATGGGTTTTGAGGTGTTTCAAGAGCCTCTAAATATGCAAGCCACTATTAATGTTAGGGTCAATTTTTTGATGAATAAATATAGGTTTTTAGAGAGATGATATCTTTTTGTTTGTTTTGGTTTCCTGAACTTTATGTGTTCTATCATAAGTTAGAAATGTGTTTTCTCAATTCTGTATTCACAGAATCGACAAATTGGTAGAAAATCTATTTATTTATTTGTACCAAGCAACTGGTAAATTTCTCGTTGCATCATATTAGTGTCATAGCCAAGCTCTTTCACAGTTTTAAGATGGCGTAGAGGAGAAAACAACAATGTATTCTCTCAAATTTGTGGGATGATTCGGTACACATTACATGAAAACTTGACATGTGTGCTTTTATGTTACGACACATACAACGATAGTGCCAACACATTCAATGAAAGTTAAAAGAACTCGAAGTTGAATATGTGGAGGAAGTTGCATCTGAAGATGATTTTGACCCATCATAAGACTATGGTGACCTCATCTTTGACTTTGACGAGCCACAAAACTTTGACGGTGATAGTTGTAAACACATGGAAGACAAAGTCATTTTCAAAAATGACAGTATTGTTATTGAATTTATTCCTCGAGCTATGACTCTATAAGTGAGTGAAGTAGTGGATGATGATGGTGTCATCGAAAACTACCTAGTTGAAAAGGTTGTAGAGATAATATTGAAGTTCGTGATGGTGAAGCATTTTTTTCATTGACTAAAGATGAGTTGCTTATGGTTGTTTTTCAATACTCTCATGGCAATGTGTTTGTTGACAACATTGATTTGCTAGTAGAAGTTCTTGCTATTGTTCCTCAAAAACATGTTCCAACAAGTGGAGAGTTCATTGAAATTGTGTTCGAGCAAGACTTGAATGTGTTCAAAGATTTCGTCACTAAAACTCTCAAGACAAAAGACAAGACTAAAACTCGAGGATAACCTTTTTTGAACAAGGGGAGAATGATGAAAATCAAGATGTTAGACGTATGCATGGTGATTATTGGGGGCAATAATAGGCATAGTGATGCAATCAATATTTGAGTACAATTAGAAGTTGTTAGTTAGTGTCCTTTTGTATTTTTATTTTCTAGTTTTATAAGTAACGATTATTAGTTTTAGCTATTTAGAAAGTTCATTATTTCTTTCCCAATTAGAGCCATTGTATGATTCCTTATTTATATTAAAAGTTGAGTCCTAGTTAGAGTACAACTAGGTGTTTCAAGAGCCTTTACATGGGTAAGTTGTTATTAATATTAGGATTGATTATTTGATGAATAAAACTGGGTTTGAGAGAGAGAGAGAGATAGAGAGAGAGGGAGGGAGAGTATCTCTTTGTTTGTTTTAATTTCTTGAACTTTGTGTATTTGATCACAAGTTAAAAACATGTTTCTTCAATTTAGTAGTCACGGAATCATTGAATTGATACAAAATCTATCTATTTCATAATAAGTAATTGGTAAATTCCTCATCGAATTAGTTACCCATTTGAAGCAAATAGACTATAAGTGGTATCACAAGCCTAGTTACCATAAAAGTTATGATAACATTGTCTGTTACTACACCAAGTGTTGTCGTAATCATTGTTACCACAAGGGCTGTAACAGCTGTGCTTGTTTCAACAACAAGCAAAACTATAATTTTCTACAAGACTTCTTTAAGTCACATACTACGTTCCAGGGATCTCTAATGCATATAAACGTGGGATTAATTAGGCACCAAGAACCTAAGTACCATCAACAGGAAGTCGGGTGCGCATTCAGTACAAATTTTAAGGACATCAAAGGACCGGATTATATAGGAGTTTGGTTATAGGACTTATTTTAGTTTTATCTAATTTCAAAGTTTAAAGCTTTATCAATTTTCTTGATATAAATTTTTTTTTTATTAAATATGTAGAGGTTGCTAGAGTATTACCTTGAACAGTCTAGGATTTTGTGTATAAGTTAGTAACTCTTAGTTGAGTGACACCCTAATCAGGACAGAGATTGTGGTAGTTTCTTTTCCATCATGTTGTATCATTTGGTTGAAAATGAATGCAAGGGTGTTTAAGGAAAAAACACATGATTGGTTCTCTGTGTTTAAGCGATTGAAGAATCTTATTTCACTTTGGATGCTCAATCTAGATGGGAAAATGATTCATCATTTTCCAATCTTAAGCGAGATTAGGACATATCATGGACTTGAACAAGAAAAATGTTAGGGGGTAGTTGTTCAATCTAAGAATTTCATAATCTTGATTTCTAGACTAATTGATTATTTTTGAATATTTAATAATGTTTAGGAATTCGAGGTGGGACTCACTCATTTCAGATCAGAGATTATAAGGTAAGTTTTTTTTTTGCGTTGTTATGTTTAGCATGTGTGTACTACATAGTATTCGTTATGAAATAAGGTTAAATTGAGGTTAACACGTGTTGTTTAATTTTGTCGAAATGGGTTAAGGTTGTTTCCCAATTTTCATCAAAATTAGGGTAATTTTAGGTTCGAAATTGGGGTTTAAATCAGTTAAAACTTATGGGTTGTAGGAGAGGTGGAAGTGGATTCATACAACAAAGAAGAATCGAGTGAGAGAAGAAGGGTTTAATTGGTAAATAACGTATTATGGACATGAAAGGCAATCTGTTCATTTAACAACTAAACCCTTCTTCTCTCACTTGACTATTCTTTGTTGAACGAAACTGCCTCTACTTTTCCCCTCTTCTTTGACTTCAACGCACCACATCTCTTCTCTTTCTCTTTCTCTTTCTCTCTCTCATTGTCTCGCTCTCGGCTCTCTCTCAATTAGAAAATTAGGATTTCAAGAAAGGTTGTTGGGTTGTTGTTGATCATTGTGGTGGTAGAGATTGAGTTGAGTGATTTTTTTATTGTTTCATTGATGAATTGTTGGTATGGGTGAGGGAAATTGGGTATTTTTAATTGAGATTGATGTGTTGACGATGAGGGTTTTTGTTTTTTTTTAAAAAAATGAATACTATGTTGTTCATGGTAAGCCTAGGGAACCCCTAGGTGCCTATACATGAGCATGGCACGACCTTGACTATGGCATGCCTTGCACAGAGCAGGGTTTCATGCTCTTGGCATGGCTGAGCCCTGATGTAGCTGAGTTGGCTTCGCTTGAGTGAACCAAGACAAAGCTGACGTCGGTTGCACTCTGGGAGAAAATTTTGAAAAAAAATCTAAAAAATGAGAAACAAAATGGGAATTTTTGATAAAAATAATATAAATTAATTTACTCCAAAGAAAAATTTAGGATTTCTGAAGCTCCAATAATGGGGTTTTTTCCTTATAAGGCTCGATCGAAGCGGATTAAGCATGAAATTCTAAATATAGTTCTAAAAACTTTAAAATATTAGGTTTTGAAGTAAAATAAGTATTTTAAGCCTATTTAGGAATCAAATTAAATGAATTATTGGGACTTGAAAGGACTTTATTGGGGTTATAAGAGGTTTTAAACACTGACTTAACTTGAAAATTGGTACAAGGACCTAAAAGTAATTGAAATGATTTGTCGGTCATACGAATGGACATGAAAGTTAGGAATTTGATTGTGAGACTTCATTACCAACATATAGTTGGTTTGGTTTTAAATAAAAGTTATATCTTTTTTTTAACATTGATATGGTTTATAGATAACATGGTAACGAATTAAAGTTATAGATCATGCATTTATATCATATGGATAAAGTTGCCTTGCGCATTCTTGATGAGGTGTCCCGCCTAGGTGAAACAGATTATGTGCGAGTAGTTTTAGTCGAATCTAGGTATCTCGTCTAGGTGAAATGGACTAGATGTGAGAAAAACTTCTAGGTAGATAATTTTTGTCCCAGGGAGCATGCATTAAACTCATAGTAGTCTTAGGTTCACTTTTGGGTTGGCCAAGCTGGAATTGAGAATTCATGTTACTTAATTTTCTTTATTAGTTATCGTTATGCGTTTTTCCTTTATATCTCTTGTTATTACGAAGTGTACAAAACAAAGTAGATGTTTACTTAATTGGCACTATTGATTTTGTATGCACTATTATTTTTTTGTTACCAAAATGGCTTTGCCGGCTTTACCAGACTCAATGATGGACAAGGAATGCAAAGAGAAGATGAAGCATGAGGAGTGCTAATGATTGCCTTTTTCCTTTACGTATGTTTGTTGTTTTAATTCATATATTGTGTTTGGGGTTTTCGGGTTGAGAATTAAAATATTTGTGAAAGTTAATATTAAAATATTATCTTAATGATCTGTATAATTTATTGAATTTATATTTAGAGAGAAAAATGTGTGTCAAGATTACCTTTCAATAAAAGTGCTCAAAATATTTAGTTGGGTCTAAACAATTTATTGAAATTAGATATTTGCAGTGCTCATGAATTTAGAGTATCTGATGACAGATACATACAAATATTTATCGTGATAAGTATTTAGACAATATTATAAATATCAATTTGATTAATTCAATTTTACGAAATTAATTTAAACACGATCCTGATCCATAACATGTATCAACATATCCCATTTAAAAAAAAAGTTTTAAATTAGTTTGACAATGAAAAAGAAAGAAAAAAATAGATAAACATATTGTATGTATAACATCATCCAACAAAAAAATGAAACAATAATTTTTTTTTTAGAGAATTGTAGATGTTCTCATGGAAGATATTATAACTCAAAGAATGTATGTACATGGAAGAGAGCATGTTCTTATGAATTTGAGCCACATAGGATCACTGTTCAAAAGAATTGGTGCATAAAATTGGAGCTGCATCAATTACTCACACTTCATCAAAGGTACAACACAATTGGTCGTAGCCAAAAATAGAGTCAAAGCTCACAACTATCTAACTGATCCTACCACAATAACACTACCGGTGATATAGAACTAAACAGATCAATGGATGAGCTAGGAAAGACATGTGGAGTACAAACTCCAGTCAAGGCATTGCCTCAAGTCATTGACCCTATCATCCACGTTGCAAACATATGTGGAGTAGGCAAGACCTTACAAAATATAGAAATGAAGACAATGCCAGCAGCACCAATCACAATCCTCTGAAAGAGCACGCAGTTCCAAAATCAAGGGCGGAAAACCTCTCTTGTATCGGGGCTTTGAGCAGCCCAACTTTGTGGCTCCAAATCAAGACGCAATCAGCACAACTTGCCCTGACCATGTAAGATCCCAACCAAGTAGTGATGTCCAAAATGCATCACTATTCAACCACAACGCACGCAATATATTCCCTGCAAAAAGAACCAACAGTAAAATGACTAAAAAGGACGAAACCTTAACAGACTTACCAATGTAGTGAGTTCATCTTTGTAGTACAAACGATGTCATTGCGTAAACACCAACTACGAAAACTTCTGAAGTATCTCACGTACGACGCCTATGTCAAAATATTTTTGGCGCCGCTTCTACCACATCTTAAAAAAAAACCTCACCACCATGGCTATTAGAGTTCATCAAAACATTGTAAGGAATATATGAAATAAAAATAAATAAATTAAAAATTATCGAAAACAATTCCATTATGTAATTTTTTTTCAAATAAAAAATAAGCTAACCTTGTCGTATGTTATATAGAGGCATCATTGCTCGTCACGTAATCCATTGAAGCAGATTCGTTTTAGATACAAAGAATTGTAAACAATTATTATATTAAAAATTATTTTCATATATTATGTGTTATGATTTTACTTAGCTACGTACAATTGTGGAGGACGTCGCGATAAACTACATTTTTTGTGAATGTACCTATATGTCTATCTAATTTTCCATTTTTAACTAAAATTTTGGTTTGACTTATACACACACCTCGAGATAAAGCTACATATAGTTGGCCGTGACTAAAAACATGTTCAGGAAGATAAATTCCTAAGTTGGATATAGTTTTTCTTTGGGATTTATTAATTGTCAATGCGAATGCTAGTTTTATTGGAAATTGTTTTCGAATAAGTTTGAAAGGCATTTTTACATTATCTGAAGGTTTTAGTGGGATTTGTGGTATAAAAACTCTAGTTCCTTTAAAAGGTCCATTAGATAATTTCGGCATCTATAATATTTCTATGAAAAACGCGACAAATCAAACGTGTTCCATAACATAAGCCTATTTGTGGACCTACATTTCTAAGTGAAATTACTGGACATCCTATTTTTAGTATCAATCTATGAGGTGGTAATCCTCCTAGAGAAATAAAATTTAAATATTCTTGTTGATAAAGATGTAAGGAATCGTCCTCTACACTATCAAATGAATAATAAATATATGTTTCACCTAAGAATTTCTGGACGACTAAATTATTAATTTGTTCAACTGATTCATTTGTTGGTGTTAGTATAACCCTATTGATTATGTATTCTTTTTTATTAGGATTTTCGTGTAATGATGAAAATGTAAAATCTATTAGGTCATGTATTGTTTGATCTCCTCGCCAAGGAATATTTATTTCATCAGGTACTTTAATCATATCTTCTTTAAAAGGATTTTCCTCTCCATTTCCTATTCGCAACAAAAAATCAGCAAACAAACATTAATTTATAGCACGCATATTGTTGATTAATTTTATTTTTATTTCGTCTTTCCAAAATGGTGCTCTAATGAGATAGGCGTTTGTGGTTTCAGATCTTGTACCATTTGGGACAACCGGCAATACTTGTTGGAAGTCGCCTCCCAATACTATTATTTTTCCACCAAAACAATTATCTATATTAGTAATATCTCGTAGTGTTCTATCCAAAGCCTCTAAAACGTGCCTATGAGCCATAGTTGCTTCATCCCAAATAATGTGAGAAACATTCTGTAAAAGGTCTGCTAAGTCCGATTGTTTGCTGATGAAACTTGTTGAAGTGGAATCTAATAGAATAGGGATCTTAAATCTTGAATGTGCAGTACGACCCCCGGGCAATGACATAGCAGCAATTCCTGATGTAGCTGTAGCCAATGCAATTAATCCTTTACTATGTATGTATGCTAAGATTGCTTTGTATTAGAATATTTTTTTCGTACCCCTAGGTCCATCTATAAAAAAATTGTATGTACACGACTATCGATACTATGGATGACACTATCAAATGCATTATGTTGTTGACTGTTTAATTTTCTTATTGAATATAAATCTTCTGTTGATATTTGTATAGATTTTTCTTCAACTATAAATTTGTTAATGTTGGTTATTGATTCAGAAGTTAGTTGCGGTAAATCGTAATCAGTAATATTTTTTTGATGTTGTGAGTGATAATTGATTAAATATTTAAGGCTACAATTTATAAAGAAAGATTCATCTAGAGAGTGGTCGTTTTTATTTGCATTTTTGTAATCTTCAATCATATACTTCTTGAATTCATCCCATAATTCACGTACCGTAATTGGTTCGCAAAAAACTAAAATAGTAGAAAATAGTCTTCTTAAAGAACATGGCATATGTACATTTGCAGCTTCTCGCATGCATTGAGTTACACTATCATCATCTTCCAGTAAACCTCTTTTTTTAGCAGATTGTTTAAATGTTTCATATGTAAATCCATCAATTGTACGCAAATCTTCAAAAGATATAGGTCCCCTAATATGATTGAGTAATAATCTTAAATAGTAGCGTTCCCTATCTAATGGTGAAACAGTGTACATTCTACCAACTACCTTATGAATATTTTGTCATCTAGTCCACTCTTTAAGTCTTTGATTCCACCAATATCTTTGTGGAAATTCGTAATATAAGTATTGCCTTGCATCCGAGTCAATAACATTTTTCGTAAAAAACTCTGTCAACATAGTTTTTGATCTATCACTATCATTTAATATGTCTTCTATAGACTCATCTATATTAAATTGAACTTGTTGATGATTAGGTAAGTGTATTTATAGTCCAACTATCGAAGGTGAAATTCCATTCAATTGAAATTTGAATATTCTCCATAAAGATTCTTGAGCACAGATCCACCTAGCATTAACAAACTGAGCTATCTCGTCATCTCGACTTGTATGTGTAGATACTCCAAAAGCAACGCGACCTGGACCTTTATAGACATATTTGTACAAATATTTGATGAATTTTATGCTTGAACAAATTTCTACATTTATATGAAAGATATATTTTAAAAGTAAGTAAGAGTTATATGGAACTACCCAACGATTGTCTAAAGTTCTATTACCTATTGTGACTTGTTTTCCATCGTCACGCCGCCTATATATAGGGTATGAATCATTACCTTGTGACGTAGATGCAGCAAAAGCTTTCGGATATGATTTTGTACATTTATTATTTTTCATACATATTACGTTTGTGTTTAACGGTCCACATGGGTTATGCATCATATGTTTTGTTACTATAGAATACAACCTAAACTCGGTTACAGGACATGGAATTTCCGTTCTAACTAAAGAGTCATAATTATCAGGACAATTTAACTTATCACCTTCTTCTAAAATTAGCAACACATGTGAATGTGGCAATCCCCTCTTTTGAAATTCAATAACATGTACATGAGCTATTACTTTATCTAACACACCTCTAACAAATAAGTCATGTTTCAATTCTTCTAGTTTTGATCAGAAAACTCTAGTTATTACGTCAGGTCTATCTTGAGCCCTTTGTCCAGGTAATAGTTCTTGGGTAATTTCCAACCAATTAGTGTTGCAAGTGATGGTAATAAAAAGGTCGGGTTTTTCATACCTCCTAACTATTGCCATCGCATCTTGGTAGTGGTTCTACATATCTCTTGGACTGCCAGTATATGATGAGGGAAGAACTATTCTTCTACCAATATTACCTACAAAATAACAAAGTCAAAATATTATAAATTATAGTAAGATAATAAACTTATTTGTAATGAATACATAATATATAAAAATCACATTCATATCAACCTGCAGTTATTTCTCTTGAATTTGTTGCATCTTGTAAACCTTGATATAGTTCAGAACGAATGATATGTTGTTTCATCTTCAGATATCGTAACTGCATTGTTTCTATTTTCACATACATGTCTACCACATATTGTTGTAAAAGATGTCCACTGTAATGAAGTAGTGACATGCCTAATGGGCGAAATTAATATGAAAAAAGTTAGTTTTTGTTGAAACAAATTAAATGGTTTATTTAATAGTAATAATATAATTATAAAAAAAATTAAAAAATCACGATATAGTAAAATGTAATAATAGTACCTGAAGAACGTAGGAGTAGTATTGTTTGCAGCTGAGTCTTCTATGATTTGAGTTACACAATTTCAAATGCCAATCGTGTTGCCCCAAAAGCAATAAAAGAGGATATTGTAAGGGATCGTAGTATGTAGTCGTGTCAGCAATGTTACGAAGGCTACCACTTTTAGTTTCTATTATGATATCTCTTTCTCTTAAATCTTCT
Source organism: Stephania yunnanensis (assembly GCA_039657365.1). Lineage (NCBI taxonomy): Eukaryota > Viridiplantae > Streptophyta > Magnoliopsida > Ranunculales > Menispermaceae > Stephania > Stephania yunnanensis. The sequence continues at coordinate 23,150,762 of CM077589.1, read as the reverse complement.
AAACAATCATTTCCAATTAGTATTGGCGCAACTTGTGGTGTTGAAGGTAAAGTATGAATATGTCGATTAACCCTTACTTCTTGTATCAGTAGTCTACAGTTCATCACATCCTCATGTCTACCTAATTGACGGAATACTTGAACATAAGGATTGTGTGCATCTAATATTAATTTTAATTTATGTAATAGACTTGGTCGTGTTATGTTTTGCTCTTAATGTCGGTGCTCAATTTCATTTTGAGTATCATAAATATTCATTTGTAAGAATCTTGGTCTTGACTCATTTATTGGTAATAAACTTCCTATTCTATGGTAAATAGATCCTTGCGGTACGATAAGTAAAGACTCATTGTCTAGCACTTGCTAAGTTTTCGTCTATATTAACTCCTATAGAGGTGAAGCAAAAAACATGATTATAAGAACGTATGTTTTCTCTAAAATGTTTACCTTCATCAATTTGATCTAGGAATATGTCTATTAATTCTTGTGGATTCTCGGGTGTTGGTAAATTTATTTTCCCATTGGAGAAACACAAATCTAAGGTCTCGTGGAACAAATAATCTGGCTCCACAATATGAACAAATTCTGGGTTCTTTAAGTATTATAGTTTGGAAGTTGTAATGTGCGGGGTAATTTCTACCACTATTATGCCTATTAGGAAATGGTCTAGCGTTAGAAGAACTTCAACACGGTACTCGACAATTATTAATCAACGTTAAATTTTGATTGCTTTGCGTAGTAGTAATGAAACCTACATGAAATTAAAATTTGTATACAATTAATAATATTAATAGAAAGAACGTAATTTAAAATATATAGTAAATGACAGTAACATTTAATTATCATCTATTTGGTTGCAAAGTAACCTTGCTTGTTGACGAATACATGTTAATTTTAGGGTTCTTGAATGGTTGACAAGGTTACTGGTAGAGGTACCTGTAAAGAAAAAAACTTAAGTTAACTGAGGAAAATATAATAATTAATTTTTTTGGAAAAAACTTTAATTTCATTGGTACCTTCGATTTCAGAAGACCTTGACCTAACAATTTGATGAATGTGCGTCAACCTTGAAGCGGTTGTATTATATTTTGCAAAATTACTTGTAGATGTACCTATGAAAGACATAATAATTAACATGGTGTATTATATTAGTAAGAACATATAACTTAAGTAATGAATAAATTATTTAAAAATATAATTGTATGCACCTTCCATTGAATTGTAGCGTTGTAAATATCTTTGATGTCGAACATTCATTTGTTCAAAGTCTCAGGAGTCTCTTGATTTCGTCGAGCTGTGAGTAGGTCATCCCTAGCTAGTTTGACATATTTTGACGTTGCTGCCTTTGAGATAAACGACGACGATTCCGTTGTTCATTCATGGTAGCAGCTATATACAATTGATGGAGGAATTTTTTAGATCATAAAAGCATGTATATCTAACAAAATACTTCTAATTTTATTACAAATACTTCTAACAAAATACATCTAATTTTTTTTAGATCATAATTTTTTTTTAGATTAATGGTTATTGTGTGAACTCTTAATTTAGTGGAGAATTTTAAATGTAGCCGTATTTCGAGTCGAAAAACAAAAGAAACAAGTGAACCTTTAAATTAGTAGATGATTTTAATGTAACTATATCTCAACAGTTTACCTATTAAATCTCTTTTTTGGCAATGAAAATCTTTTATTCACATTTTCATAAAAGGTTTCCTAAAAACTTGTTTTATTTACCTATTTAACTGGGTTAGACAAAAAACTAAAATTTCATTATAATCGTATTTTGATTTTTGTTTGGGTAGTAAAAATGCTTATTGCTTAGTTAAATTTTAAGCTTTTACAATATCTCAACAGTTTACCTATTAAATCTCCTTTTTGGCAATGAAAATATTTTATTCACGTTTTCAAGAAAGGTTTCCTAAAAACTTGTTTTATTTACCTATTTAACTGGGTTAGACAACTAAAATTTCATTATAACCGTATTTTGATTTTTGTTTGGGTAGTAAAAATGCTTATTGCTTAGTTAAATTTTAAGCTTTTACAATTGTTATTTTTTTTAATTGCGTTGCACGTGAAGTGCATTTTGTTTTTGGATGTAAGCTAGCGAACAAATAATCTCATAAATAGTAAGTTTTCGCGCGAGGACTATTGATTAATTTGACTCTAAATGAATCAATTGATTCAATCTTCCATGCCCAACTAATTTTATTAATTTAGCGTAACTTAGGTATGGGTTTTTCATGCCAAGTCAAAAGCCTCCACAACCATGAATGGCTTCGGTCATCACTTGAACACTAATAAAATCTAATAAAATCCCCTAGTATAAGTGTTTTATCAAGAGATTTAAATTTTCTTTTGATGCAGTGATGCACATGACAATGTTGTAAAAATACATGAGATACACATTGATTAGTACATTTCCAAATCTCTAGCATAATATAGAGAAAGCAATAGTCTTTACAAAGAAAAAGGTCCCAATAGTAATACATCCGCATCAACGTACTGTAACTCTTGGTTTCAAAGGAGTCGCATAAGTATTACATCCGCATCAACCTAATGTAGATTTTGCTTTCATGGGAGTCACAATAGTATTACGTGAATACTTCCCCAAATATGTCAAATTGAATTAATAGTCTCTGATATTCGGTCTAGCAATTTATGGGTCTCTATGTTGGTCGAATCCATTGAAGGGATGAAGATGAAGTAAAAAATTCACTTATTAGGTACATGTAACAACATATATTGAAAAAATCTCACTATAAAGTGCTTTGCATGATGATGAAGACTTCTTAAAGAATTAAAGAAAATAATCAACCCAATGGAAAAAATTAAATTTTACACTTACCTCACCTATTGTAGCGTGGTAGAGAATGTTGAGTGGCAATTGAAGAGAGGAGAGTATGGCCGTGTATATAAAAAAAATTCGAAACAGTATAAGAGGAGAAGAAGATACAATGTATATATGGGAATAAGTAACCGATCCTACAAAAGTGGATCTAAAATGGAGAAACGTGTGGGGTGAATGGATACAAAAGAACAGTTGAATCAAGTTGACACAAATACCCCTAAGTGTGTTTTTTCAAATAAATTTTCATCCAATAAGATATTAGAATTTAAGGGCAATGTTGGAATAATTTTAAATTTTGGATTAACAAAAAGATAGCGAGGATTGACATTATAAAAAAACGTAAATAGAGTGGAGTGAGAGAAACGTGGAAGGGAGAGAGAGAGAGAGAGAAAAAGAAACGTAGAGGAGAGAGAGAGAGAGGAGAGAGAGAGGTGGAGGAGAGAGAGTAAAAAGGAGGAGGAGAGAGAAAAAAATAATCCAAATCCCACTTACTTAGGGAACTGGCTACTAATTTGAAAACTTTTGAAAACTAATTAAATTTCATTCGCACATCTAAAATCAAAACCGCCTATTAATTTGTAGTTATCAGTTAAATTACCATTTTATCCCGAATTTAAATATTTGTATCAAAATACTTAGGGGCATTGTTGGAAGTTTTAGCCAAAAAGGCTTCACGGTTAACCGTTTCTAGTTTGCTATTACAATAGTATAGATATTGTGTTTGGGGTTTTCGGGTTGAGAATTATACCGTGGCGAGACAAATTCTAAAATTTTATGAGACTAATTGAGAGAATTTTGAGTTTATGAGTTGTTTTTATGTATATATGATTTATGGAGCAGATAAGTCTTGTCTTAGGTCTTAAACTCTTGAAACTTGTAGACATGGTTTGATATGGTCTCTTAAAATTTAGTTTTATATTATATTGTGAACTATATGGATATGTGTCAGACCTCTCATCATTAAGGCATCTGACTGGCCTAAATTATCTCAAAATTTCTAGTAATCTACTCAGCCTCTCAACTTTCCAAATATTTCTTTACTTGACATCAATTTTCTAAAATCCTTGAGATAAATGGCCATCCTCAAAATTAAATTCAAAGTCTTTGTTTTCTTAACTACTTCAAATTAGGAAATCCTTCAATTTGAAATTTTGATTTCTTAAAGAAATTTCAGCATACCTGTAAATAGGGTTGTCAAAAATCTAAAAACCTGATAAAAAGTAGTAGGAGAAGGCTTAAAATGACTCACATCTTCATCAATATCCACAAAAATTTATATATCAAAATTTTAAATTTATCAGAACAATCCACACAAAACAAATCTAGTGATCCTTAAACCATTTCACGAAACCATCAAACCTCAAATTCAAGTTTGTATTTGTCATTATACTATCATTACCGTCATATACTCTTTTGCTAAATCTTAAAACAAAAACCAACCTAACTCACAGCCCAAAACATAATAAAAATTAAATTATTATACAAAGAGAAAGAAAGAATGACTAAAATAATAAAGATCTCTCTTTCATTTCTTCAGATCCATTAACTAAAACTATCATTACCCAATAATAAAAAATTTGATAATGTCAAATAAGTAAATCCCACACTATCTAGTATACCTATAATAACCAAATGTATCATAACAAAACAGTTTAAACGAAACAATAATATTCAAAGAACTGTAAATATACAAAGATGCAATCTATCCCATTTCTATTCCTCAGCTACAATCATATGGCGACTTCTGAAAATAGTACGCGAATAATAATAAAGAGTAGTGAGTTTGAGAAGAAGTCCTTTGGGAAGTCGTGCCCTTGACTATAAATAGAGTATGATCTTGGCTAGCATATTCCCACAAATCCTCCCGAACAAGTGTCTAAAATGATCAGTGACTCCAGCCATAAGGCACCATGGTGTTCACCCTACCACGCATATAACAAGTGAATATAATGGGACCCTCAAAAGCCTCGTTCATCTTATGTCCGTGTATGCATGAGTGACAAATAATGCAATGGAAAATCATGCATACAATTATATTCAAAAATATTCATACAATGTAAAGGTAACTATAGGATTTACTTACAAACATTCAACTTCAAGCTTGATTTTTGGGGTTCTTGGAGCATCAGATCACCTTGAAGGTGGCTCTACAGCTTCCCTATATACCCAATTATTTTAGGGGTCAAGCTTCAAGTGAAACCAAATAATGAAATCCCACAAAACAATGGCTAAAGTATGAACGATAACTGTTTCCAAAAATAATTATATGAGGGGCTAAATGGACCCCTGTTATTACTTAGAGGACCCCATTTTAATTTTTTTACTAAGTTTTAATTCTGCCCATAGAGAAAATTACCAAGTTACCCTTCATATAAAAAGGTATTTTCTTTCCATACCCCTACCTCTTTTCTCCTTCACCGACTTAACCCAATTCGAAACCCCAAAATCGACTCCACACTCATATCTCCAATTGACTAAAAATACGTGAATCCACACGGAATCGACTCGGTAAGTCCGTTCTCTTCTAGTTTCCAATTGTTTGGTCGATTTTTTCAAAAAAAAAATTTCCATCATTTTAACATTTTTGGTATGAAATGTCGAAGGAGTCGTCAAAATAAAGCCACCTTGACAAAGACGAGCCATTTTTATGGTTTTTTATTAGGTTTTTTTTATCGAGGACGAATCATCATTTTTTGTTGTTGTCCTCGTGTTGTGAGGAGCAACAGAGCCAAAATACATAGTTGCATATTGATTTTGTTTGGCATACATACTGTACATACCCATGTAATTGCTACTTAAACCCCACCCAATTGGATATTTGAACTTTTAACTTACGTGTTGGGTATAGTTGTTCGCGATATTATCAACATTATTGCCTATTATATACCATAAGGCCTGTAATGGTTTCGGTTGGTATACACTATAATCATACCTAAAACCCACTAATTTACTCCACGGACCCCACCCGATTGTATACTGAAATTTCAAGTAGCAGTCGGGGTTACAAGTTCGCAATATTACTGGTAATATTGGTTAACAAAGATAATTCCGCATGTAAATGTTCTGATTTCTTTAGACTACAATCTTACTTATGCCCCCACCAAATTACTACACAGAACCCACTAGATTGTATCTTCGAGTTTTAGTACAAAGACAACAAAATCTGTTAGAGTTCGACTAAAATAGACCCTCCAAAGACCGTAGTGGCCGTAAAAGAAGAAAAATTTGGGCTTTTTAGGTTTTGTGAAAGTTTTGATTTCAGGAACGAAAGTTGGAAATTGGTTGGAGTGGTTTTTGGTTTGTTAAAGATTAGGGTATTCGGGGTATTTTGAAGAAAAATTGGGGTCCATTCATAAGATTTTTTTAAAAATGAGGTACGTTGAAATAATGGGGTCTTCTAAAAGAAAACTGGGGTCCATTTAGCCGTTTCTATAATTATTTATAACAGTTTCAACTATCCTTAAACTAGCTAAATCGGGGTACTTTTTTAACCTTTAAAACCTCGATATTTGTCATGATAACCAAACATACATCACTTCATACTTTCCATAGACTCCAAAAACACTCAAATCGAATCGCAAATGGAGAAGTTATGAATTCCCTAATATGACATTTAATTAGGGGAACTTAATTTATTTTGAACTAATGAAACCCCCCCAAATTAATGCTTTTGCAATTAAATCCTCAAAACGTGACACCAATCACCGATAAATCTCATCAAATAGAATTCAAGAAATTTTTATAGCCCGTGGAGTCGATTTGGATAAAAACTAGTTATCTAATTCGTCATGAAACCAAATGTAAATCATTAAAACTCTAACACACATTAGTGGAATTTATCCCAAATTGACGCAAATTAATTTAATATACCAATTAACAACAATACCTACTAATTTATATTAAAACTCTACGAAATAAATCGAAAAATCACTATAATTCAAATTGAATTGTGTGAAAATGCCCTGAATTAAGAATTTACCAAATTGTGAGCTGAATAGCTCGTTTCCACTTTGAAAACTTAGCTCAAACTGACCGTCTCATGAAGCTCTACTTTTTTGCAGAGAGAAATTGGATGAAAATCGGACAAAAGGATATCCTTGTGTGAAAATGTCCGCAAAGTGGTTTAGAAACCAAAACAAAAAAAGTTACGGTTTTTTTATTTTTTAGTTCCTAAAACCTCAATTTTGACATGTTTTGATTTTTGATGCTTGTTTTGGATCTAATTTTACATAAAATTGAGCCAAACTCTCAAAAAAATAGTCCAACTCCATAATAAGTCCATAACCCTAATTTTGGCTAAACCAAAACTGCAAAAATCTTAATTTTTTCAATAACATACTAAAATCATTTAGATCAATCTTCTTGCCATACTTAACCAAACTTGCACTAGTTTGGACCTAGTTTTAACCTCGACCACTGTTTACCGACATGAAACTCGAAGCAAGATCTGACACTAACTTCATTCCCATTTCACACTACCACTGATCTTGACTTGCACGTAAACCGAGGCAAAATCTCCAAGTGATACTTGACACTTAATTTGCAAGTTTTTGAGCGACTAATTATTTAATCTCACTTGTGCCCTTTAGACACACACTTGCAACCCTGATTATGAGAAATTGAGGACACACCTCAACACATTTCAACGTCGCGTTGAAATACTATATAATAAACATACTAGACATTCACCAGCGAAAAATAACATTAACCTAGCGATTTCCTTTTTTCATCGACGCAAATCCTAATCCACAACACTTGTCATGATTAAGACCCACTAATCTCGTAATTAAATCTAAATACCAATTTATTAAAATCAGAGATGTCACGATCTTCCCAATTAATTTAAATCTTGTCCTAAAAATCTGACTAAAGGAAAGTTATTCTAATAAAAAAGAAAGTAATTCTCAATAGGCAGGATCACCCGAAAGAAATCTTTTCTTATCTATATAAACCCTTCATAACCTTTACGAGTAGAGATTCTAAGAAATTCAACTCTTAATCTCATATTAGATCCAATGAAAAAGTTATAATACTATGTTGCCAATTGAAGCAGTTTTAAATTTTTGACGAGCATATATTCAACTTGTAGAATATCTATCAAATCTTGCTTCATTTTACATTTCACGCCTTGATTCATATTCTAGAATAAATAGTTAGCAAGATCTAACATATCTTGGTTTTCATAAAACAAGTTTCATTCTTCACTAAGTACTATTCCACAAACCATAGATAATTCTTTCCATATCCACCAAACTCTGCTATACAAATCCCAGTTTACTTTTTCATCATTGGTCATTTTTCATCAAAATTATCGGTCATTCAATTCTTAGACTATCATTAGTCTTAATATATATAGTGATGCTAATAATATTTGAGCATAACGTTAGATGTTAAAGTATAGTCATGTGTCTATCTGATCCATCACCATTCAGTGTCTCTCAATAAAACTTGGAATTATATAAGTTATCTCATGTCTATATATCTCAAATTACATTTTTCATCCAATAACAAAACATCTCAAATCCTAATTCGATCAAAAAATAAAATTTGACACATCATGCAACTCTCACTCATTCTCTAAATGTTTACTCACAATATCATTTAAGTTGTGGATTAGAAAGCAGTTATCAATTCTAACTTGTCATCCAATTCACTTGACTTTTCATTTGACTAGTTAGAAAATTAACAAGTTTTCTAACTTTTTCAAAACATTTTCTATCCATGAGTTCATAAAAGAACCTCATTTCTTTCATCTAACTATCAATCTCTTCTAGATTGCATTTTTAACTACTTTGGTTTTCACATTACCAATTTAATTACTTTTTTTTCTATCATTTCTTCAATTATTGAAATTTTACATCATCTTATGTCTCATCACTTATTGTTTACCAAACTTCTTCCTACATCTGAATAGAGATAGCTTATTTCCTTTTACTTGAGAAGATATACGCTTCTAAACAGAGATCTTGACATATTCCTTGGCTATACTCTTATAGTATAACTTTTAACTTATATCTCATATAAGTTTATAAATATGTTATCTCTCTTCGCCACTACTCAAAAGATACTTTTGGCTTTTCTTGAAATTACAATATTAAGCCAGATGCACTCTACTCTATTCAATATTTCCAACCAATAGGGATAATACCGACGAACTAAGCTGTAATTCATACGTTTCTTTTCATTTTCATATGTATCTTCACAATCCATATAATGATCTTATTTCAACTCCAATTTAAAATAACATAGTGCTTAAAAAAATTTACCACTGACTAATCACGTGTAATACTACTTTTGAACCAATATACAACATATCCACTAAAATCAGTTGGATACCTTTTTGGTTCAATAATTTCAAATTCTGGAGTTTCATTCCTTTTACGATCTTGTGAAGATATATTAAATTTCATCAAACTCGTAGTTTGATATCTTAAGTCTTATCGGGACTCGTTGGCCTGACATTTCCATTTTCATACTAATGTGAGGATTTCTTGACCATTCATTTGCCTATGCTTAACTTCCAATTAATTTTAACTAAACATTATAGACTTTTTGTGATGGTCCTAATCTCCACAAACTGGGCGTCACCCAGCACTAGATCTATGTAGACCCCCAGTCAACTTTCGTTGAGTCAATGCATGCCTCGTCAGCCTCTATTTCAAACTAATTGTTCTTATTGTCCTTATTAAGGTTATAAAGTTCATAATGATAACTTTATTTTTGATGACAACAACGGAAGAAATTTAAAACAATTTAGACAACATTGTTGATAATTAGAATTAAAGTAGGGACAATCTATGCATGGAAATCTTGCAAATGGTGTGATATCGTGCATATAATTGGTGATAAAGAGTACAATGCATATGATCAAGTGTATCTCACATCCCCAAGTCCTAAAAGCATCAAAACATCATGAATACATAGTAATATATACAACAAAATGATAAAAGAACCTACGAAGTAAGAGTAATGGAGCTAACTCTAAGAGTAGCTCAAAGGAAATCACCAAGTACAGGCTCTTTCTCCTTACTACTTGAGGGACCTATAATTGTCACCAACAACATAGACAATTCCAGTGAGTAAAACCAGAAGAAATTCTACAGTATTTCTGAGTGATAAATTACAATTGTCTCTAAATCATGCAGTTATTTAAGGAAAGAAGTAAATAAAATGACAAAGTGCATGATAAATAGACTAATCATGTAAGCAGTGAAAATTAAGTGGCAAGGAAGAAAAAGGTAGGCGAATAGGTAATCCAGTCCAAACTATAGGTCTTTAGACCATAACATAGCTTGAAGTCAACACAGCTCGCCCCAAGCCACTTCTAATTGCCTTGACATGATTTTTTAGGCACTACGGACTCATCGAGTCACTTCCAATAGCCCCTTAACTATCAAGCTAAGCCACGGTGACTCCAGATGTTTTATCCTTAGAATATCCTCAATAAGAAGTCGTGGTGACTCTAGATGCTTAACCCATGAGATGACACAACTAATGGACCAAGACCCTATGCCACTTAAAACAAGAATGAAATACAAGTATGGCATATTTTCGAAATATTATCAATAAGAAGTTGAAAAGAAATCATGTTGACGCTCTTATTGGTTTACTTACCTCAAAATGCAATAATATCCGAGATAAATGCGGACCCTACACGTTTGTACTACACTTTTGATACCTAGCACTGACACTCTAAGCCCCTGGTATATTAAAGTTCATTTGATACGTGTTAGAGCTTATTTATGTTTGATCATCTTAATTCATTGTAAAACAGTCCACTATTTGTCTCAATCTCTTTTCTATTTATCGCAAACTAAATCACAACTTCAATATGCCCTAAACAAATTTATGCTATATCCTTGGGGTCTTTAATCGCTTATTCTTACCATATACAAAGACTTGATGTGAATGAGTAACCCCGAGAGACTTCTTTTAATCATTTTAAATACCCCTTTGACACTTAACTTGGCCAAAATGCCCAAACTTAGTGTTACAAGGTTGTAGACATTTTACCTATTTTTTAAAAGTGCCATTGAATCATTAAAGTCCATTAGAAATCATTTCAAGTTGTTTTAATGCATTGGTTTTCAAAATAATCCCTTAGGGACCTTAGATTAATTTTAAAAAACTTAATTTTTATGCAACTTGAAATGCGGCTAAAACACTCATAGAAATTTTCAAGATTCTCGGTGTTAGTTCATTAAAGTTTATTAACTTAAACCAAGTTTATTGAGTGATAAAATCTCATCAATATGATCAAAAACCAAATTTGAGACTCTAAGTAAAATTTTAAAACATTATTTGTAGTTTTCGATCTCTTACTCGAAGCATGACTCAAAACTAAGTTAGACACATTAGAAAATCACAAAACTCACTAGAAACCTTTACTATGATATAATAACACATTTTGAAAACTCTGATTCAATTTCGACGTCATTTGATGCCCGAAACACTTTAAGTCAAAAATAAGCTCATTAGGTAAGTTTTGCCTATTTCAAAACTCTTTCGGGAACCATCTAAACACTTCGAAATCATTTGAAACTTTTCAAGAACCTAATTTATAGTATTTCAAGCTATTCTTGAGATTTTGTTTATTATTAGACTAGTGGAGACCCCCGAAAGAAGTCCTGACATCCCAACAGTTGCAAAGGAATATCTCGACGGATTAGCACTGATTTTTAATCCATTTCGACAAAGAAAAAGTAGATTTTTAAGAAATACTGATCTAAAGTTGTTTTTCTATGTATTATCTTTTCGAAATGGTAAAGTACGCTCAAATCCAATTAAAATCGAGAGAGTTATACTCAAAATACCAAAATAACTCAACTTGAGAGAGTTTCAGACCAGGAGTGTTAGAGAATTCATAACTTTCAAACCACATACTAAAAAATGTGTTTTTTGGTGAAAAGTGTGTCCAAACATCCAAAAATAACACATAAAAAAATCAACCAATTCTGAGAAGAAATGAAGTACTTATGCTATCTAGTATTTCAACTAATAAGTCGACATTTCATCAAACATGTGTTATTCATAAACAACATAAACATTTAAGCTTGCTCAAACTTAACCATAGCTATCCAACTTTTGAAACCATATAAATCATTCCTTTTAAGAGTAAAACTCCATATATTGAACAACTAATGCCATACAAATTATGTCCATTATGGTTTAAGATTTAAAGAAAACCCCAATTGAGACATATAAGCATTATGTTTCTTGACCAATTCTTGACACTATCAATCGGATCCTTCAAGAGCTAGCTTTGTAATTATTATAATTGAGATCAAAATCTTCCCAAAGAGTAAAACAAAATCCCTAAGATTTAAGCAAATTAATGCACCAAATGCACCTACATTTGAGCATGAAATGAAAGAAAACTTGTTACTTAGGACTTGAATCACTTGACGCTTCAGGTCCTTCTCTTGATTAGCAAGTTCTTATAGCTCCAAATCACAAAATCTCATAACAAGGCTTGCTGAAATTTCTTTCTTCACTTAATGCATTTAGAGAAGAAAAGCCCTTTATAGTCCTAGTCATTATTTAGCCACTAGATGAACTTCGTATCTCTCAATCTCATAGATCTTTAGGAAGATCTAGGAATCTATATTTGATGGGACATGCACCCCATAAGTGCACACTAATCTCCTAAAGTTTGTTAACAAAGAGATCCCTAGGTCCATCTAATATACCAAAACAATGATATCCATTTAAATCCCCGTAAATGTTTCATGTCATTTAGTCGGTAAGTTAGGCTCATAAATAACCATAGGATAAATTTAGCATTTTCTCTTGCTTAAGTTAATTTGTCTAGGACCAAACATTGGTTAATAAGCCCTTCTAACTTGGTCTTATTAAACCTATTAATTCGCATCCATAATAAAACCTAAGTATTTCATTTTCTTGAAACTTAGACTTGTTTGATATGTTTTATTAGAATAACTTAAGTACTCATTTGATTTCATTTAGGTCCTAAGTGACAACAAGCCATATATTGGAATTTGCAACGAGCCTACCTAATGCCCTCGTGTATACATAACTCGAAGTAAACTTCAGTCCATTGACGTCAAAGGTCAAAACCACAAATAATGTGTACCCTATAAATAGATAGGCATAATATACTACATGGGATAAAAAACAAATAAAATAATTCTAACTATTACCTCAGTGTCGATGCCTGAGTTTTGACCGAGATCATCAAGTAGGATTGGTCGACAAGTTGCGATCCTACACGACATACAATTAGGATTAAATTATTCGGGTCGTTACAGCTTTCCAACTAAGAAGAATTTCATCGTCAAAAATTAAAATAACTAAAACAAATCCCTTAGCAAAACCAAATAGATACGTGAAGCTCTCGCGCATATAGGACTCTCGTTCCTATGTCAACTCATTATCACCATGATGTTGCCACTTGATGAGGACCAACGGGATGTACTTGTTGTGCAAGCTCTAAACCTTACGATACAAAATCAATGCTGGTAGCTCCTCGAAGTGATATCCTTTACCAAGTAAATTTGACTCAGGTCAACCATTGGTCTATCGTCCTTCCTCGATCTATCCATAAAACAACAATATATGGAACACGGGGTGGACTCCTGACATCTGTGGTGGTAATTAGAGCTTGTAAGAAACCTTAATGACTCTCTCTGTAACCCTGAATAGACCTATGAATCTTGGCATGAGTTTTCCTTTGATTCAAAATGGTTTATGACCTTTTTGAGGTGAGACTTTCTTAAAGACATAGTCTCCCTCTCTATATTCCAATGTCTCAGTACTTGTTAGCGTACTTCTTTTGTCTTTCCAAAGTGCCTCGACGTCGCTGACTTATTTGTTTGATATTCTCTGTATGATCTACTACTATCTCTGACCCAACTGTTGCAATATCCCCAAGCTCAGCCTAACATGCTGGAGGCCTACAAGGCCTGCCGTAGAGTGCCTAAAATGGCGCTATCCCAATGCTAGCTTGGTAAATGTTATTGTAAGCAAATTCACATAGAGATAGATATTTTTCGAATAACCCACCGTACTTTAAAATGCAAGCCCTGAGCATGTCTTCCAACTCTTGAATCAATCCTTCTCTCTAGGCATCTGTCTACATATGATACGTTCTACTGAACTAAAGCTGCATGAGAAACTGTTCGTGCATATTCTCTCAAAACTATGATAAAAACTGATACCCTCTATTTGACATAATGGAGAAAGGAACTCTATATAATCTGACTATCTCATTGTCATAAACACTGCTCAGCTACTCAAATTTATACTTGTTGGAGACTGGTAAGAAGTATGCCGGCTTGGTAAATCTATCCACGATCACCTAAATACTATCGTGCTTGCACTGAGAATTAGGTAGACCACTAACAAAACCCCAAAGCGATGTGCTCCCACTTCCACTAAGGAAAGGGAAGTGGCTGTAGCAACCTTCTAGGCCTTTTACGCTAAAATTTAACCCTTCGCAATATCCAACAACTTCTAACGTACTCTCCTACATTAGCCTTCATCCCGGGACACCAAAAGAGACGTTTCATATCTTGATACATCTTGGCTCTACACGGATGAGCGGTGCATTGTTAGTGATGTGCCTCATGGAGTGTTTTTGTGCATAACTTAGCCACTAATGGAATCCACGGTCATCCCCTATACCTCAAACATGAGTCTATCGAATGAATCCACTCCAGGTGATCTGGACTTTTAGCTAATTCTTTGAACTTCTCAAAACTGTTGATATGCTCACTGACCCTCCAAAACCCTCTTAATAGATACTATCTGAGTCCTCTACTGTCCACAAATTTGAGCCTTAGTAATAGATGGAACTTTCATTGAACTAATCATGTCTACCACATTGAGTAGTGCATACTCATGTGTAATCCAATAAACTGCCACCTTTGCATCTGACATGTTCTTGCTCAGTGCATCACCACTACATTGGCCTTCTCTGGGTGGTATTCTAATGTGAAGTTATATAGTCCTTAACGAACTCCAACCATTTCCTCTACCTCATATTCAGGTTATTTTGTGTGAAAACGTACTTCAAACTTTTGTGATCGGTGAACAGGGTGAGACTTTCTCCATAGAGATAGTGTCGCCAAATGTTCAGAGCAAAAACTATTGCTGCTAACTCTACGTCATGTATAGGGTAGTTCTTCTCATGAGTCTCAAGCTATCGGGAATCATAAGCTATAACATCGTCTCCTTACATGAGAACACATCCCAAACCAACTTGCGATGCATCCGTGTTCACCACCATGTTTTCCCCGCCTCTAGTAATATCGAAACTTGAGCTGAGGTCAATTTCTCCTTCAAATTCTAAAAGGCCTACT
The DNA here is from genome assembly GCA_039657365.1 of Stephania yunnanensis. NCBI lineage: Eukaryota > Viridiplantae > Streptophyta > Magnoliopsida > Ranunculales > Menispermaceae > Stephania > Stephania yunnanensis. The sequence goes on along the minus strand of CM077589.1, from coordinate 23,135,593 downwards.
CACACTTGTCATCCTAATTAAAATAGACATTTTTCTAGCTTAATTTTGTCATTGGTGCCAAAATTCAGGAGAAATCTTGCACGAATCTATAGTAATAATCTATTGAGCCTAAAAAGTTACGAATGTCAGTCACTGTCTCTGGTGTGGGCCAACCTATCAGTGCCTTCTCTAACTCCATTGGCTTCAGCTGCATGTCAAGAATCTGACCTTCGCTAGCCAGAACTTGCATTTGCTAAATTTAGCATATAGTCGATGTTCTCTTAGTGTTTGTAGAATTGTCATGAGATGACACTCGTAATCTTCACAAGTTTTAGAGTATATCAATATTTCATCTATGAATACTATCACAAATTCATCTAGGTAGTATCTCAATACTTAATGTATTAGGTTCATGAACATTGTTGGCGCATTGGTCAAACCAAACAACATAATGGTGTACTCGAAATGGCCATATTGTGTATTGAAGGCAATCTTCTCCCTGTCCTAATCCTTGATCATAACCTGGTGTATCCTATCTCAAATCAATCTTGAGAAACCATATTGCGTCTCTCAACTGATCAAATAAATCATATATACGGGGAAGCGAATACTTGTTCTTAACTCAACTTCCAATAATTGATACAGAGTCTTAAGCTCTCATCCTCTACTTTACAAATAACACTGGTGTGCCTTATGGAGACATACTAGGGTGAATAAATCCTAGATGTAATAACTCCTCGATTTGGGTCCTTAACTCCTCTAACTCCTCATGAGCCATGCTATATGGTGGTATCGATATTAGTCTAGTCCCTAGGACCAAATCTATAATGAAATCAATCTCCCTCGATGGTGGCATCCAAGGTAATTTCTCACAGAACACATCGGGGAACTCTCGAACTATAGGAATCTCCTCAAAACTTTCCACTGATCTCTCCATAGTGCTAAGAATGCTAGCAAAGACCTCCAACTCCTGGCTTGTAGCCACTCTACCTCTGATGCTCAGAAGCTGCATCGCATCACCATGAAAGTTAAACTCCAACTGTCTAAAGATAAAATAGTGAACATCTTACTGAAACAATCAGTATGTGCATGGTAAGCGACCAACCAGTCCATACCCAACAATGCATCGAACTCGAGAAACTCTACTACCCTAAAGTATATCGGTAGCTTTTGTCCCTCTATCTAGACTATAAAACACTCACATAACATGTTAGGGTAGATCTTGTCCTTAGCAGCGATGCTAAAGATCAAGAAGGTGCTAAGTCTTACTGGTCTCAACCTTAACTATTCAACCATGTGGCCAAAAATAAAGCAAACAGTCAAACCAGAGTCAGTCATCACATGCATGAAATGACTACAAATTAAAACTATGCCTTCAATCAGATGGCCCGTCGCCTAAGAATCAGGCTTGGCTACGATGTGAGCTCTCTCCTTAGTAAGGTGGTGATTTCAGTGCCCTACTCTACTGTACCCTAAACCATTGCAGACACTTGTTCATTAAATGCCCAGCTTATCCACACTCAACAGATGCCCTCGATGGCCTCTGCCCTGAATGGTCATGCTTGCCTTATCTGGAACCTGTCCTCTGCCCCTGATGCTCACTGCCTCTAACACAACCTCTGCCCTTGCTACCTATCTACTGCTATATAACCTGCAATGCATGTGGTGTCTGAGGTACCTGTGGAGGTCCGCAAGTGTAGCTTAGTGCCCGAGTTCGTGATGCGGCAAAAGTAGGTACTAGCACTGCTGGTTGCACAGCCGATGCCACATTTTATGATTTGCTAGATTGTTGGCCCTGATGGCGATACCTCTTCCTCTTCTACCCTTATCGACCTTGATTGGCCTTTGCCTCACCCTGCTGAACATAACCCTCATCAGGGAATGTCCGAATATATGCCTCTCTTGCTAAGATGGCATCATATGCATCTTGTAGTGTGGGTGGTAAAGTTGTTAGTACACTCCCTCCGATAGCTAGCATCAAGCCATCTGTAAAATAATAGGCCTAGTCCCTATCTATATCAGCTACGCCATCGGTAAAAGGTCTAAGATTCTGGTATCTCCCAGTGTAAGCCATGACTGACTCTCCTAGTCCCTGCCTAATGTGTAGAACTTCTCTCTCTTGGCTATCATGACTAATGTTGGGTAATACTTATGGTAGAAATGTCTCTTGAAATCCATCCATGAAGTGGGATCTCCGTGCGTGGCTATCAGATTAGTCTGCTACATGTAAGGGTAATAAGAATGCGGCCAAGGCGGGCTTCGTATTATCCTTAACCCTCAACAACTACTAGATCTTCTCATGACTGATAATGTAGGCCTATGCCTCATCTGAAGTTGGACCACCAGTGAACTTCTTAGGCCTGTACTTCTCATACTCTCTATTCCACCTAGCCTTTGCAAACAAGCGTATCATTATCATCGTGAGTCGGTGCCACTACTGCGGCCTATACAATAACCATTATGGTGATTAGGGTTACCGGTATTGTGCTTGCGGTGGGTGCTGATGGAGTGGCCCGAGGCATGTTTGCACTCGCATTAGTAATAGGTGTCACTTTTAATGTAGATGGAGACAACGTTGGTGCAATCTGGCCCCGAAGTAAAGTAAGTAACTCATCCATCTGTCTCTCTTGAGACTCTATCCTCTAACTCCAAGCCTAAAAATCTATCGATGTGACATAACGTGGATCTCCGGCTCCACCCTAGTCACCGACTTCTGGTTGATCAGCCATTACAGTGTGCAATAGTAATTGGCGAGTTTCGATCAGTCATAGTTAACGATATATTATAATAAATATCAAATTTAACATGCCATATATAAACCATTTTTATAGTCTAGTTCCAAATCACAAAATCTCACAATAAGGTTTGTTGGGATTTCATTCTTCTCTTAATGCATTTGAGAAGAAAAACCCTTTTTATAGTCCTTGTCATTAAAATCTAGCCATTAGAAGAACTTTGTATTTCTCAATCTTATAGGTATCTAGGAAGATCTATGACTCCATACTTAATGGGACATGCACTCTATAGATGCACACTAATCTCCTAAAGTTTGTTAATAAAGAGATCCCTAGGTCTATTTAATAAACCAAAAGAATGGTACCATTTAAATCTCCATAAATATTTCATGGCATTTAGTTAGTAAGTTAGGCTCATAAATAACCATATGAGTATTTTTCTCAACTGTAGGCGGCATTTAGTTAGTAAGTTAGGCTCATAAATAACCATATGAGTATTTTTCTCAACTGTAGGCTAAATTTAGCATTTTATCTCACTCAAGTTAATTTGTTTATGACCAAACTTTAGTTAATAAGCTTTTCTAGTTTGGTCTCATTAAACCTATTAGTTTGGATCCATAATAAAACTTAAGTATTTCTTTTTCTTCAAACTTAGACTTATTTGATAGGCTTTATTAGAATAACTTAAGTACCCATTTGATTTCATTTATGTCCTAAATAACAACTAGCCATATATTCAAATTTGCAACGATCCTACCCAATGCCCTTGCGCATAACCAACTCGAAGTAAACTCCCATCCATTAATGTCAAAAGTAAAAAAACCATAAAAATTGTTTACCCTACGAATAGAAAGGCATAATGTACTACATGGGATCAAATACAAATAAAATAATTTTAATTATTACCTCATTGTTGATGCTCGATTGTTGGCCGAGATCGTCATGTAGGATTGGCCGACAAGTCATGGTCCTACATGACATACAATTAGGATTAGATTATTCTGATCGTTACACTTTTATACCGATTATCACCAATTCATTCGACTATTTAAACATAAGTGTCATTACACCGGTCATCTATGCTGTGAATGAATTGTGATTAGGATACAGAGTTACTTAGACTTTTGGTCATGCACAACTACTCTTGTGCATTACCTTAACTAAAGGATTTCGTTCGCGTCACTTCAAGTAGTCATAAGTCCTCTACGTCTCATTCTTTTTTTATTTTTATTTTTACTTTTTTCGTAGAGTCTAATTTGTTCCATTTTGTCTATCTTATCCATTCTCACATCTATCTCGTTCTTAGTCCTTTTTTACAACTTATCACAACTTTAATAAACACTTAGACCATTTAGAACTTCTTAATCTTGACTTACAAATGCAATTTATATCCCTTTTCTTTTTGAGAATATAGTTAAAGATTATATGACTTCCTATGATCAATCAACCAATTGAAGTCTTCCTTAACTTTTTTTTTATTCGAAACAGAGATATTCACAACTTAAACAGACTAATTGTCTGTTATTGTCTTAATTCTTTTCAATTAGTCTCAGATTTTCTTGTCTTTTTTTCTCTTAGAAAGAACTTTAATACTTTTCAAGAGACTATGTAAGATATCAAAGTATCTTACTTTTTATAACTTTACTTTTGATGATTTCCCGTTTTCATTATTGTTCAACTAAGGAGAAAGAAGAATTAGAATTTCCAAACTCTTAATCAACTTACCAGATAATCAAACTCTTAAATGATGCTATTTCAATCCTTTAACATATCAGTAAAAATTCTTGCAATACAGAAATTCATATCGGCTTTCTATACAAATAACTTACTGATATTCAATTAGTACATCTATCTCTTCATTTGTTATATTTTAAGTCGTAGTGATAGACATCATAAATTTAATTTAGATAAAATTAATTATCTGGTACTAAAAATTTTACAACACAAACGTTTGTGTTTTCATTTAATAGATAATCCTAGCTATTATCATACCATTTTCTTAATGTCGTAACTTCTAATATATTTATCCAATCACTATGCCTTTCATTTTTATGTTAGAGGCTTTGTTGATCTTTGTATCTGATTTACACCTAACAGGTTGTCAATAAAAGATCAATCTTAATTTAAGTATTTCTATTTGTTTTATCAGTACTTTAGTCTACTCATAGAACCATCACACTCAACGTCGCTTAAAACTAAGAAACTTAAGTAAGAAACAATAAAAAAATACTAAATAAATACTTCTTCTCAGAAGTAACTTGACCGTTTTATACCATGGTTCTATTCCACATTTTACTTTGTGTTATTTTAGAAAATAGATAATACTTAGTGAGGCATTTTGTCCTTTATGGATACAACACAAGTGGTAATAATGACTCCCCACCTACCATCAAATCCAACTTTCATATGTGGTAAAGCACATCATGAATTATTGATCTCTAGAAATATATAGAGAAAAGGAATGTTAATGTTCATCTCACCAATAGTCACTAAGAGTAGTTTCAAGTTGTTACAGGTGGCTAGTTGTAATCCTTCCTCTTCTTTTCTGTCAGTTGACGATGAATGAAAGCTTAAGGATAATGAGATCGCTATCTCACTAAGTGCAGTTCTCTTTTTTTCAATAGAGAGGAAAACAAGTAGTTGACTCATGATTGTGAGAGAGATCAACTACACCACTTAAATCTTCAGATGATGGTAGCTATCCTTTATGCATTAACATCAATGAGAATTGAAAGCGCTTCAATACATAAGGAAAAGAAAGAAAGGTCACAAAGACTCAGTCATAGAACTTTAAACCATTAATATGCTAGTAAGTGAAAACCAGCTCGACCAGATCTGAATGAATCAGGTCGCCCCTTACATTGAAAGAATTCACACGTGACCACCAGCTTTCCCAATATCGGGGGATATATGTTGCTTACTGCTTATGGAAACATCTGACCTACACCATAGCCAAGTCGTCCACATATCTTTCTAATCTCCTTTCCTTCTATGAATTAGATTTTTCTCGAAGTATTTTATTGTCATAGATACTGACTTAGACAACTTTATTTAATCCTATCACAATCCTATTATCATTTTCCATTCAAAATTCAATTTTTTAATCAATTTATATTTTAAAAAACTTTGTCTACGTTGAACTTTTCATTGAGACTATTTCGGAAGCAACTTTCGATTGGTTATAAAGTAAACCAATACTTTATATAATAGTAGGGCTAGCAAAAAAATGGTCTTGACAAAAACGAGTCTGGACAGCCCTCTAATAACGACTAAAGATAATGTTCAGGTTTGGACATATTTACTATTAACAAAATAACATATGAATCATCAAACAATACAATTAAGAACAAATAGATTTGAAACAAATTTCAAAAAAATCACAAATGGATAGCATCGTAATAATGATTGTTCGAGAAAGTAAAGTGTTATGGACATGAGAGGCAAGAGGCGTGATGTGACGACCCTTAATCTCATCATATAGGACCTAACAAGAAATCGGTCAGTCTTTTCAACAATCCTATTACTTACCAGCTTTTTTATTAGTTTTCAAATAGATATAAACATACACCTATCCTATGCAAATTCATAAATCAGAGGTAATTAAACTTTACTAACATAAAAGTTAAGCAGCGTAAGTCTTAACTAATTATCTAGTGGAAGCTTATAAACATGTAACCTAACCTTTGTGGAAAAACCAAGAATTAAAGATCACATGCATATATATAATGAAATGGAGATATATAACATCATGTGTCTGGTCAAGGTACCTATCACTCAGCCCATAATATAAAACCCCCAAAAGAATATCATATACATAAAAAATAATACATTAAAAATCAAACCTATAAAATCTGGTGTAGCATTGCTCTAAGGGCTCAGAAGTAGTCGTCAATTTTCTCTTTGCCTTGCATACTACTCGATGGATTTGCACCTACTGTCACAAACTATACAGTGAGTACATGAAAATAGAAAGTAATACTGAGAGACATATGTTCACATTCTCAATTATACAACAAGTATCAAAAAGCATAAAAATAACAGCAACTATGCTGAAAGAATATCATGCAAAGAAATACTTTAGTTAAACCAAATGAAAGTGACACTAGGCTAAGTTGTAATGATTTAGGGTCGGTCGGCCGTTATCTTCATCACATAAGCCTTTCCACTATATAAAGATGGAGTTGTGCTCCACAACTCTATGAAGGTCATACTATACATTACAATACACTTTTAAAATTATCCCAAATGTCAGTCACTAGGATGTATACTTGTCAACTGCCCCGAGTCTTACAACTCGTGAAGTCACCCAAGTTATGCTTGCCAACAACCCCGAGTCCTATACTCCATGTGCTGCGCAAGATAGTGGAGAAATCTCGATCACCCCGGAAAGTCTAATGGCCCCTGCATGTCAGTCGGATTTCTATCATAAAATGACCCTAAATACAAGAACCACTTTTATATTAAAGGAAAAACACTGTATTGGATTCCAACAAATACAATTGCATAACTAATGCACAAAGAATATAGATTCACAACACTATGTAAAAACTACTTAATAGCGTGCTATTTCATTGACCACTAGAAATAACATTCAATAATGACATAGTACACGATTTGGAGTCAATGAAATCATTTAATTAACAAACTATGCCATAAAATAACCTCATGTAATGAGAAATGAAAATAAGTCATGGCATATAGAGTACAAAGACAATTTAGTCAAAATGACTAAGAATGAGTATGTAAACAAGAATGAAATATAAAGAGATATTTCAATCAGTTTACTTACATACCATGCAGTTTCTTATGCTACTCTGAGCTCCCAATGCCTTGAAACTCATATTTGAATCTCTGAAATACTTCCTTAAGTTCCTGACATCATATCATATGTTTTTGAGTGTGCTTGGACCTTTACTAAACATATTAGACTCTTTTGTAGTGTTTAAGGACTTCTTGAGACTTGCATATTTTTATGCTGCCATAGCATGTAGCGCGCTAATGACATTGTGTAGCGTGCTAATGACCAACATAGCGCTATCGTGCATAGCGATATGGCTGAATGATAGACCTTGATCATATAGTGCACACGTATCTTAAAACTTAACTAGTGGACCTCCTACTCACACATGTCCCACTAGTTCATGCTTAAGTGACACCAAACAATAACTCAATCAATGTTGAAGCATGTTAACTCGTGTCTCGAGACATATCAAGTGGCTTATGTTTTAACTTGCCAACTTTGGTATTTTAATACCAAATCAACCATAGCCCATTTAATTCACTTATAAAACCAACATAAAGCTTCCTCCAACTCACATCTCGACACACATATATCAAAATTAGTCCCTACTCACATCTCGACACATACCAATTAAAACTAACCTAAAACTATAACTGACTTGAAGAAGTACGAAAATCCATCGTGCATATAGTCTTCCCGTTCCCAAGTGAGTTTTGAGTCTTCATGAAACTGCCACTTGACTAACACTTTTGTGATAGATTTGCCTCTTAACTGTTGTGCCTTTCTATTTAGAACTGTAATGGCTACTTTTCATTTGATATATCAACACTCAAGTCAATCTGACTCAAGTCCACTATCTGTCTTTCGCCTGCTTTCGACTTGGCTAGTCAAAGCATAGAAATATGAAACACATAATGAATCTCTGATAATTGTAGAGGTAAATCCAGCTCATAAGCAACCTTTCCGACCCTTTTCTTGATCTTGAAAAGCCCGATAAATCTCGGTGCTAACTTTCCTTTCAAACCTAATCTATGAAGAACCTAATGAGGAGAAACCTTTAGATACACAAAAGCTCCCTCGTCATACGTGAGATCACTATGATACATATCTGCATACGTTTTTTGCCTTTCTTGTGCTCCTTTAAGCCTCTGGCAAATTTGTTGTAGAACAATTTCAGACCCTATAATGTCTTGATCCTCTGGCTCAGCCCAATAAGATGGTGAGCAATAAGGTCTATCATATAATGCCTCAAATGAAGCCATCTTAATGCTAGCCTGATAACTGTTGTTGTATGCAAACTCACACAAAAAGTAGATACTCCTCCCAAGATCCGTCAAACCCAAGTACACAACCCTGAGAGTGAGAGGTTGTGCTAAACTGTAGGTGCGTAACATATTGCACCTCCATACTCCACCACATCCGAGACGTATACATAGCAACTCTATTTGATGTAATAGTCAATGGTACCTCATGCAGATTTCGTCAATCTATCCACAATCACCAAGATGGAATCATGTCGACAGATAGTTCTTGATAATCCTCTGATAAAGTCCATGACAATATCTTCCCACTTCCATCGTATAGTGGGAAGTGGTTGCAATAATCCTACAGGTCTATGATGTTCTGCCTTCACCTATTGGCAGATCCCACAGTTCCTGATAAACTTTGATACGTCCATTTTCATTCTGGCCACCAAAAATGTTTCTTCATGTCATGGTACATCTTGGTCCATTTTGGATTAACAGTGAACCGAAAATCGTGTGATTCCTAAAGAATCTCATCTCTCAGCTCTGCCACTACTGGTATCCACAATATGCCTCTAAATCTGAGACATTGATATGCCTCTGAGTAGACAGTATTAGAAGCCTCATATGTGCACAAATCATCACTCGAGTATCAATAGGAATGTTTGACCGAGTCATCATCGTCGCTGCCTCGAGTAGTCCAAATTTTGTGTCATATGGCATCTAACAATCTCGGCATCTCCCATCGGTATTCTACTTAGTGCATCTGCAGCTACATTAACTTTTCCTGGATGATATCGCCAAGAAAAGTCATAGCCCTTCAAAAATTCCCACCATCGACGCTGTCTCATGTCTAGCTCTTTCTGTGTGAAGAGGTATTTCAAACTCTTATGATCAGTATAAAGTGTAAACCTCTCTACATACAAATGATATAGTCATATCTTCAAAGAAAACACTACCGCTCCTAACTCTAAGTCATGAGTTTGATAGTTCTTCTCATGTATTTTTAGCTATCTTGATGTATAGGCCACCGTGCCTCTATCCTGCATCAACACACAACCTTAACCCATATGAGAAGCATTTGTGTATACTTGGAATCCCTGTCCAACCTCTAGCAATATCAGCACTGGTGCGGTAGTCAACAATCTCTTCAATTGAGTAAATGTCTCTTCGCATTCCTAAAACTAATGAAACCTAACGTCTTTCTGGGTGAATCGTGTCATCGGTGAAGCGATATTTGAAAAATCCTTCACGAACCTTTGGTAATATCCTGCTAACCCCAAAAAAACTCCTGATCTCCGTAACTGACGTCGGCACTAGCTAATCCATAATAGCTTGAATATTGGCTTGATCTACAGCAATGCTTGCTGCTCCAACATGTCCCAAAAATTTGACCTCTTACAACCAGAATCCACACTTACTGAATTTGGCACAAATTCTATGCTCTCTCGAAGTCTGCAACGTCTCCCAGAGGTGTTGTTCATGGATTTCTCAAGTCCTCGAGTATATCAATATATGATCGATGAAAACAATCACAAAATGATTAAGAAATGGTTTCATCACTCGGTGCATTAGATCCATAAACATGGCAAGAACATTAGTCAAACTAAACGGCATAACTGTAAATTGATAGTGTCCATTTCTCGTACTGAATGTCGTCTTGGACTTATCCTCATCCCTGATCCTAAGCTGATGATACCCTGATCGTAGGTCTATCTTGGAGAAATACTACACTCTTCTCAGCTGATCAAATAAATCATCAATTTGTGGTAAGGGTTACCTATTCAACTATCTATAATCTGTAGATAGTCTCGAAGTACCACCCTTCTTCTTCATAAATAGGATTGGTGCTCCCCATGATGATATAGAAGGTGTGATGAATTCCTTCTCTCTCAAATCTTGCAACTGATTCCTCAACTCTTCCAACTCTCGTAGAGCCATGCGGTACAGCGGTATAGAAATCGGTTAAGTGCCTGGTACTAACTCAATAGTGAGATTTATCTCTTTTAGTGGTGGTAAACCATGTAAGTCTTCTGGAAACACTTTCGAAAACTCACACACAACTGGTATCTTCGCTAGTTTAGGTCTCTAACTCTCTCCTATGGTGTATAACGACACCAGAGTCTCCTTCTCTCCACTGGTCATAAGTCGACCTCGAGTACCCTCAGCCCTCGGTATACTAACACTATACTTAAACATCGGAGGCTCTGGGGTCTCAAATATCACTGTCTTACTGAAACAGTCCATATGAGTGTGATACACTGCTAGCCAATCTATCCCTAATAACGCATCGAAGTCTAAGAACTCGAGCACCCTAAAGTTTACATGTAATTCTACTTCGCTTATCTGTACTGGACATTTCTTAATAAGAAAATTAAGGTAAACTCAATCCATGGCTGCAGTACTCAAAATCAAATGTATGCCAAACTCTAACTAGTGTCAACCCTAAGATACCTAACATGCGACCAGCAATGAAAGATACTGTAGAACCTGAATCAAACAAAACATATAAGTCTACCATAAATGGAAATCGTACCTTTAATGAGCCTCTGTGTGACATCTGCATCAGGCTGTGTAACCATATGTACACCATTTTAACTCTTTGATAGAATCACGATCACTGGCTATGGACAATTTTGAATCGCATGTCCTACCTGACCACACCTATAACATTTGATAGGTCTACGCTGACCCTGAGCCTGATCCTAGGCCTGTACTATCTATGCACTTGTCTAGAACTATCTCGTCCTCTACCCCTACCCCTACCTCTACCTCAGCCTTTACCACCCTACTGCTGCTGACGTGCCACTGGTGGTGCTAGTAGAGCTAGCAAAGTAGTAGCAGTAGTAGGAGCTGGCAATGCAAACCTAACTGTTCGTGGTAAGGGAAGTCTACCAATAATGGTCTGCAAAGGCATAGGAGATGATACATATGGTACAACTGCTGTAGATATCCTTACACCCTAGGAACCTCTATCTTATCTTTTCAGTCCTTTGCCCCTCTGTCTCCTCCTCTCATACTCCGCAACCTGATCAGGTGTCAATGTTGGTACTAATAGTGTCCCATCAGTAACTCTGCTCAAATAATAAGTCTCGTGAAAGAGTGCACGCTCGTAAATCTTCTATAATGTCTTGGCATCTGAACTGACCACATAAAATCCAATATCTGGCCTCAGTTCATCTCTAAAATGATACACATCATCAGAACTAAATCTCCGACGAACTACCTCAGATAGTCATATATGTCTCTATAGCTCATCACTGACTCGTCAACTCCCTATCTCAGGTTCATGAACTCCTTCCTCAACCTTTTCATCACTGCAGGTGGGAAGTAATGCTGATAAAACTTCTTTTTGAATGCATCCCAAGACTCAAACTCTCCCTCGGAAGCTATCGTTGCACGCCACCAAACATCATCGTCTCTTTGTAGAGTGTACGACAAAATCTTAGCTCGGAGTCTATCCTCAATCCTCAAGACTCTATGTAACTTCTCCTGAGACAAAACCCATTTCTCGATCTTCTCAAAGTCTCACTGACCATCAAAGTAGATTGGCTTCAGTCTAATGAAATCTTTCACCAACTGAACATCTGGCAATGAGCTAGAAGATAGAGGTGTAAAAGATGGTGTAAAAACTATCTCTATGGCTGAAACTGGATACAGTCTACACTATCGGCACTACTATCGGTAATGTGGATGTAGTTGTAGTAATATGGATTGGTGTCTATGTTGGAGGAGCGAGACGTGCAGTCATTATGGTGATGAACTCCGCTAATTGCTGCCCCTAAGCAGCTACTCGATCAGATAGCCTCTGAAAGTCATCCCCGCTATCGCGTGAATCCACCATTGGCGTCCGCAAGTTGATAGTGATCGCGAATCAACTACTATGTAAATAACACATATATACGTATACAAAAATATCATGTACATATAAGACATTCCCAACTCACTTTCACTCACTTCCTAACTAATGGTTTCTAGGCAAGGATCATCTGGTTTTGCAAAACTACAATTTCTATTTTTAATTTAAATTTTTATTTGTTACTTATTGGAAAAGCTAAGCTTTTGGCTACACACTGTAGCCTTGGTATCACCTTGTGGAATGATTATTTTCTACAATCTTAATGTTGATAAACTTAGGTTCTGTAACCTAAGTTTTTATAAACATAGGCTCTGGTACCAACGGTGATAACCTTTTCTTAAATTAGGACACCGCCCGGCCTAATCCCATTATTAAGCCCTAATCTCACCATATAAGTCCTAACAAGGAATTAGTCAGCTTTTTCAACAATCTTATTACTTACCACTTTTTTATTAGTTTTCAAATAGATATAAATATATACCTATCCTATGTAAATTCATAAATCAAAGTTAATTAAAATTTACTAACTTAAAAGTTATGCAACGAAAATATTAACTAATTAACTAGGAGAAGCTTATAAACATGTAACATAACCTTTATGGAAAAACAAAGAATTAAAGATCAGATGCATATATATATATAATGAAACGGTGATATATAACATCATGTATCTGATCAAGGTACCTATCACTCAACCCACATTATAAAACCCCCAAAAGAATATCATATACATAAAAAAATAATACATCAAAAACCAAACCTACAAAATTTGGTGTAGCAGTGCTCTACTGGCTCAAAGGTAGTCACTGATCTTCTCTTTGCCTGCTACTCGATGGGTCTGCACCCACCATTACAAACTAGGCAGTGAGTGCATGAAAATAGAAAGTAATACTGAGAGACATTTGTTCACATTCCCAATTATACAACAAGTATAAAAAAAATAGAATAATAATAGCAACTATGCTGAAAAATATATCATGCAAAGAGATACTTTAGTTAAACCAAATGAAACTGACACTAGGCTAACTAGTAATGATCTAAGGTCGGTTAGTCATGATCTTCGTCACATTAATCTTTCTATTATATAAGGATGGAGCTTTACTCTACATCTTTGTAAAGGTCGTACTTACATGGTATAATACGCATTTATAATCATCCTAAATATCAGTCACTAGGATGTATACTTGCCAACAAGCCCGAGTCTTACAACTCATGAAGTCACCTAAGTTATGCTTGCCAACAACCCTGAGTCTCATACCCCATGTGTTGCGCAAGATAGTAGAGAAGTTCTGATCACTCGGGAAAATCTAGTAACCCCCGTATGTCAACTGGATTTCTATCATAAAATGACCCTAGATACAAGAGCCACTTTCATATTCAAAGAACAACACGGTATTGGAATCCAACAAGTACAATTGCATAACTAATGTACAAAGGATATAGATTCACAACACTATGTAAAAACTACTTAATAGCATGCTATTTCACTTACCACTAGTAATAACATTCAATAATGAAATAGTACATAATTTGGAGTCAATGAAATCATTTAATCTACAAACTATGCCGTGAAACAACCTCATGTAATGAGAAATGAAAACAAGTCATGACATATAGAGCACGAAGACAATTCAATTCAAATGACATAGAATATGTATGTAAACATGAATGAAATGTAAATAAATATCTCAATCAGTTTATTTACATACCACGCAACTTCCTATGCTACTTCGGCCTACCAACACCTCAAAACTTATATTTGAATATCCGAAATAGTTCCCTAAATTCCTGACATCATATCATATGTTTTTTAGTATGCTTGGACCTTTACTTAACATATTAGACTTTTTCATAGTGTTTAAGGACTTCTTGAGACTTGTAGATTTTTATGCTGCCATAGCATGTAGTGTGCTAACGACCCTGTCTAGCGTGCTAATGACCAGCATAGCACGCTACCTATCATGCATAGTGCGTTATGTGTTACAAAACCCAGAATTCTGAAATCAGAATTCTGATTTTCTCAACACATAGGCTATGTTGATGCCTTAAGAACCCCCATGCACACCTCTAGAGTTCCAAGACACCATTCGCAACATCAAACAACAACCCATAGCATCAAATACTTGAATTCATGGAATTGATATATGTTAATGGAGTCAAGAAGTTACCTAGCTGATGAGTACTAGCTGAACTTGGTCTCTCCTTCACCAACTCCACTGTTTTTGCTGATCTTCACCTTCTTCGTCATGCCTTCCTTCTCCAGCAACCTTTTTTCTCAATAAAGAAATTGAAATGAGAGAGTGTGAGGTGCTTGAGTTGATCAAATGCTTCATATAGATGAGTTTTATATGATTGAATGATAGCCCTTGATCATATAATGCATACGTATCTCGAGACTTATTTAGTGGACCTCCTACTCACACATGTCCACTAGTTCATGCTTAAGTGACACCAAATAATAACTCAATTAATGTTGAAGCATGTCAACTCTTAGCTCGAGACATATCAAGTGGCTTATGTTTTAACTTACTAGTATTTTAATACCAAATCAATTATAGCCCATTTAATTCACTTATAAAACCAACACAAAGCTTACACCAACTTACCTTATCACTCTCTACCTCGGTCCCACGCAAGCACGCATATCGAGATGAATCCCTACTCACGTCTTGACACCTATCAACACGTAAGCGTAACTTAGTAGTATACACATATACAATACACTAAGCACACATCACTAAAAATATTACATTTATCTCAGCCACCTAGGCTCAGTAATGATACGTATCTCGCTACGAGTCCTACGTCACAGGTCATTTGATCCTGATTAATAAATTAAACTAAGATTAGCTATTTGGGCGGTGACATATGAGACCGAGAGAAAAAAAACGTAGGAAGACGAGGGTAAAGAACGAAAGCCAAGAGCCACACCATGTCGAAGACGGAGAGGTGAGAGGCGTCGAGATAACTGTAATAGGAGGAGTTGAAGAGCTGAGAAAGTGAAAAAAAGAAGAAGTGAGGGGCGACTGTGAGAACGTAAGAGGCAAAGGTGAGTAGCAAAACAAGTGGCAAACAATTTAGGGTTTTGCTTTTTATTTATATAGTATATATGAAATGATCAAGATACCCTACAAATTAATAGCAAAACGGGTACCTATTTTTAAAAATATTATTTGGACCTAGACCAATATTTTTAAATGAACAAAAAAATATGTCCAGACCTGTATTTTTTTTAAAAAAAATTGTGTTCAAACTCGTTTCAATTGGGTCTGAACAATTATTGCTAGCCCTTTATAATAGGTCTTCCTGAGTAACTAGTTCAACTGATACTAATGTCATTCTAGAATTAAATATCTTCATATCTTGTGCTTCCCAAAAATCTCACTTTCATTTTATATTTACCAAACAATTCTCAATCGTTTGAGACTAAATTTAAGTCTGTGCTGACATTTTCCTGTGCATTTCAAAATTTTAACAGTTTGATACTTTCAATTTCACTTTCACTTACATTCCTGAATCACTAAGACTCATTTCTCAACCAATTTCTCATTGGTTTTATGTAACGTCCCAAATTAATTAAACTAGGATTAACGTTAATCTTAGGGATTAACGGTTGTAATTCAGGCGTTACATGGGCAACTCGATTGACTCAGACACGAGAACCGAGGAAATATGTTATTTGTGGATGATGGTTGCTTAAGTGTGATGTTTTAAACAATATATTATTGTGACATTGCATGTGTGTATGTTCCTATTGTGCGAGATAGTGTAATAGGTAGTCGCCTAAAAAAGTGTCCATGCGGGGATCGAGTAGGGCAACTATGATTACACTAGGAAACTCGATTAAGTCATGTTAAGATGACTAATTAATCAATTAAAATTGGTAATGTAACCAAAGGCTAAGTTGATTAAATTAAAAAATAGGCTATGACGTATCTCAAAATGTGTATCGAGAAGCGGGGCATTGGGTGTCAGGTAGTCGAGGGTTGATGGGATCACAAAATTTGTCAATTTGGTGAATAAAAACACTAACCATATATACTATAATGGGCCTTATCTAAGGTAATAAAATCAAATAAATCAAGGCCTTTAGTTTGGTGAATTGAATGAAAATTATATGATTGACCTAGCGATACATAATTCCACATCTAGGAACCATGTGAGTAGCCAGTTAGTGTCAATTGGATTGAGTTGGTGGGAGTTAGTGGGATATATGGCAAGAGATGGGTCATTAGATTAGTCTCGGCATATGTAAATGCATGGAGATCGATGGCTAGAAATTAATAACACCTTAGTATATAAGATGGGTTGATCAAACAACATGCAAACCAAACCATTTTATCATCTTAACTTTTTGGAGAAGAAGGAGGTTAATGGAGACAAATAATCCATGGAAGATTGGAGAGGATTTCTTAAGCTCGGTGGTACATTAACTAGGTACACATCTCTTTATGCCAAATTAAAACAAGTTCTGGTTTTTGACTAATTTCATAGGGTAGATGATTAAGATTTTGCAATTGGTTTATATATTTAGATTCCTCATTTGAAGGTGCTAATCTAGCTATATTGAAGTTCTTAATTGGGTTTTGAAATCATAAATATATGAATTTTTGAAGTTGTAAGACCAAAACTAAATTTATGCATGTTGTATTAGGAATCAGCCTATGTAATTTGGTCATAACTTGCCCATTTTAGATCCAAATCGACCCAACCTGGTGGCATTTGAAAGCTTACTCAAAGAAAAATAACTTTTCTTAGCTAGAGATGTTGTAATTGAAATGATTTCATGTCCAAAAGTGCTCTAAAATTAGTGCTAGAATACAGTAGAAGATTTTTGAAACTAAATTTGTTAAAGGCATAACTCCCTTAATACTTATCCAAATAAGCTGATCTTTTAATATGTTGTAATTGGATATGTTTTCCACTTTGAGAACAAAAATCGTATTTTTTGGAGTGATAAATTGGGAGAAATAGATTTTCTAATTCTGTTAGTCGGATTAGGTTCCAATTAGAGCTATGTTTAGTAGAATCATGATATATGTTTCGTTTTAAATCGAAATTTCTCAAAATAAGCCTTTTTGAAAAGCTAAGATAGAGGACCAACAGTTTGTGTACTGGTGGAAGATTTTGAGATTTGGACCATTTCATGCCTAAAAATACATTGTAACATAAGACTGAAAATTGAGACTTAATTTAGTCTTTAGGGGCTAATTTAGGAAGATTTATTTAAAACATATTCAACTAATTTGAATACATAATAAACATACATAAATAACTTCAAGGACTTAGGGAACCATAGCTCGGTGTCAAGAACCTTGTCGGGTCGGATACATAATTCCGGGGAAGTTGAAAAATGTTTTGAGGTTTGTAAAACCAACAAGAACGTCACTTGAGTATTTACTTACTTTCAATGTTGTTTTACTCTATTTCCTGATTCTATCCTTTATTTACTTGGTTATCTATATATGTGTCACTGTTTTGACGGTAGGTTGAGTTTACTCCCACCATATATTCCGTTGTATGTATATGCACGCTAGACCATAACATTTGTATCAAGAGTCCTCGGTGGATAATGACTCGACCTACTTTGTTAGTACATGTGTCAGTCCATCTTGGGTCTACGCTGGCCACCAAGAGGGACCAGGTGATGGGCTAGTTAGGTGTGCCCACTAGTGGGATCCCGGGGAGAGTATCCGAAGTATGGTCTAGTCTGGTTGGAATAGGCACACACATTTGCTCTTTATTGTTATTTATGCATGTGATGATCTATTTACAGTTGCCTGTTTACATTTTGCATGTTTATTTAACAGTATTTCTTGGATGTCATTTTCTTTATCATATGAATGCTTAGTGAATTTCCTTGTGATTTTATTTACTTGACTCATCATCTGTTTTATTGTAATGGCTGAGTGCGGATCCTTCTACGAGTAAGGGTAAAAAGATTCTTACCGATAATCTTTCAGCTCATCCACTATTTGGCGCACTACTCATAGGTATTTATTTTATCATTTTGTTATATATTATTGGTTTATCGGAAACTGGTGAGACATGTACTTGTATATATTTACTTTTGTTGCCTTATAGATATGCAGTGTACTATTCCGAGTTTTCCACAGTAGGACTGATGCTTTATAAAACTTCAGAGTTAAATGAAAATACTTTAAGACTTCCGCTATAAAATACTGGCTATCTAATTCCAACTCTGAAATATAAAAAACCTTAGCAAGGATAGGACTTGAATAAGCTACATACAGTTGAACTAAAGGAAATAAATTAAGATTAATGTGAATAATCGATTCACTAAACTGATAACGCACGTGTAGACATGATTATCGAGACATGCGATGGATGGGCAGGTGCCGGACAAGTGTAGCTGGGCCACCAGGCGAGGAGCACACGGAGAGACGACATCCTAGGTCAGCAGGACAGCCACATTTTATAACTGACAACTTTCCATGATTATAATTTGTACTCAACTACTTAAAATATTACATTATTATTTTAGACTTCCAAAGTCTATTTTACTTATCATTCAAGCTCAGTTTTAATTTCATAAGTTCATTGTCTTTTTTGTTATCTATTTTGATTGTTATTGTGTCTTAGGATTTGTGTAGTGAGTTAGCCCAATTTGGACTCAATGTTAATCCTGGCCAGGTCAACTGACATGAAACTTGAAGCAAGGTCTTGCACTAACTTCATTCCCATTTCACAATGCCACCGATTTCGACTTCCATGTAAACCGTGGCAAAATCCCCACATGATACTTGACACTTGATTGACGAGTTTTCGAGTAACTAATTATTTATTTTCACTCATGGGTTTCAGACACGCACTTGCAACCCCAATTATAACAAATTGAGGACATACCTCAACACACTCCAACATCGCGATGAAATACCATATAATACACATATTAGCCATTCACCAACGAAAAATAACATTAACCTAGTGATTACCCTTTTTCACCGATCTATGTCATAATCCACAACACTTGTTATGATTAAAACCCACTAATCTCATAATTAAATATAAATAATGGTTTATTGAAATCAGGGATGTCACAATATGTAAGTTATTTTAGGCCTTCTCCCAAGCTATTTTTTATCAAGTTTTTCGGTGCCGACGACCCACTATTAGGGGTAACTCTGTTGAAACATTTATAAAACCCGGGCATCAAACGATATGATTTCTTAATTTGCTCAACTTCAAGGTTTTGAGATTTAAGCTTTGTTTGAGGTAATAGATAGTATCTCGAGGTTATTAAATGATTAAACGGATTAGGAACCTAATCAGGGTAATTATGTTAAGCCATGGTTTATTAAATTATTTTACATCCTTAACTAAATGTCCACATCAATATCTTTGGATGATATTATGACTATATCATCTGCCCAATACTAAAAATTGCTCCGGTAAATGTAAACATTTCGACCTCCCGTTTAAGTGTTGAATTCATGAATTCAAAACAACACTGTATTTTTAGGTAAAAAAAAAATGAATGAAGGAAGATATGGAATTGTATTATGTTTTTTCTTCTGATTCTTTGAAGGGGGAGAGAAAAAAACCAAGTGGATTGCAAGAAGAATGGATGAGAGGTTAAATTTACAGGGGAATTGAACTTGCACTACACTCCATTCTATATATCTGCTTATGGTTTCATAGAACTTGCACTACACTATATTCTACGTGTCTGCCCATGGTTTCAAGTTGTACTCATTATCTTCTCATTGATAAGATAACCATTACTAATTATTAATAGATGCACACATAATATATAATTATATCACTTGGAACAACGGTAATACAAATAAATAAATAGCATAAAATAAGAAAATTAAGAAAAATAGAAAATTCGAATGGTGAGAGGAAGTAGCTTCTTAACTTTCTCTCTCATCTGACTTTTATATATATAGATAACATATATAGGTTTATTGAACCAGATTACAAATTGAATCTATGGATAAATAGTAGATGAATCATAAGCATAGAAATGCCAAAACATCCCAATGTAGTTCAATATCTTAAAATTATGTGTATACACAATGTAATGTATATAAATGTTTATTAGACCAAATTATTGATTATACCTTAGGATTACAATATATAATTTGTAATCTAGTTCAATCCATGTGCATTACAACGTTTGCAGTCTCATCCTATTTAACAAACTCAAACTATGAACCAATTAAAGCTAATTAAATTGGATTAAACTAGATTCGTGCATATATAGATTTCATGGACAACCCTAAGTCTTTGGCCCAATATGAATATGTAGGAAAGGGAGGGTAACAAAAGAATTAACCTAAAATTAAGTTAAATGATTTGGATTCCCTCTCATTAAAGAAAGTCCAATACCTCTCTTATATCCACGAATGATGAGAAATTAAAAATAAGAACCTCAGATTCTTGACCAAACAAACCCCAAAGATTTTGAAACTCTTCTCCCAAGAAGGTCATAAAGAAGAGATTGGAAAAAGAAAATCTTTATAGAGTTGGCAATGTCAGTTGCTAGCTCAAGCTGGTTTTAAATATTAGTAAAATAATAGTAAAATAATAGTAATATATTGAATTAAAATAAATAAAGTTGGCGAAGAAAGCTTGGTGTGTATTTGGTGTATTTTACAGTAGCAGTGGCGGTGGTTAATCATTCAATGGCTCTCTTTCTGATGCAGGCGTGGTATAAATGCAGAACCTTAGCAATTAATCCTCTCTTTATTTTCATTAAAACCTTATACTATATGATTATTAAAACCCATCAATCATCTCTACGCCTCTCTCTCATAAATGTTTTAGCAACTCTCACTCCCTTTAGTTGATGATTTTTTCTTTTCTTCCTTTTTTTTTTTTACTAGTATGTTTTATGGGTCTTTCTTTCTCTGATATATGTGAAAAAATGGCAGTATCCATGCAGTACCTGTGCAAAACAGGACAGTTTGAACAACACCTAAATTCAAAAAAAGTTTCATTAAAAGGGCTTTCAATGGAGGACAGAATGCCAAAAGTAGCAGGGAATCTGAAGTGGGTATCTCTCTCTTTCCACTTGTAGATGGTGTTTCATCGCTGCTGTGGTTACAGTAACTCTGTAGTATGTTCTGATTAGAGATTTGAATGATCATTATTTGATCCCATGAAGAATTAATGCATTTCTGTTTCTTCAACTCCTTGATTTCAAAGTTTCGAGTAGTTCTCTTCTAGGGTTTCTCTTTAATTTGTAAATTGGGGCAACTTTCTCCTCTTGTGTTCTTTTGATCCAAAGCTTGATCTGTAACTTGCATTGTGGAGGGAGAATCGGGGGTTTGGACCCTTAAATGACAATTTTGCCGAAAGTGTTGTGATTAGCTGTAATTCTCTGAAATAATATTTGGGGAAAGTGAAAGACACCTTTCTTCTTGCCACCTCTGGGGTTCTAGTGAAATAGATGGACAGTGGTGACAAGGGTAATTTTGGGGCAGAAAAGAAGGACCCTGATCCTGCCAACTACCATTCTTCTTCGTCTAGTATAATTTCGTCGAATTGGCGATTCGATGACAAAGGGGATCTGATGCCTACTACCTCTGCATCTTCTTCTGCTTCGTTGGGGGATTCATTTTGCCCAGTTATTTGGGGACATCCGAATCCGTCCCAATTGGGTTTCTGTGACAACAATGTTCCTACTAGTTCATGCACTGCCAACCAAGAGATGGTAAGGAAAGGGTTTTCTGTTGATCCAAGAGCTGGTTTTGAGAAATCACTTGGTATGGGTTGGAATCCCTTGAATTCAATGTCTAGAGGGGGTCTTTTCCTGCAAGCTGGTGCTGGGATCTTAACTCAGAGCTTAGCTCAGTTTCCAGCTGATTCGGCTTTCATCGAGCGAGCTGCGAGGTTTTCTTGCTTTAATGGAGGCAATTTCAGTGATATGGTGAGCCCTTTTAGCATGCCTGCATCTCATAATCCCTACTTGAAGGGTCCAGGGACAATTCAAGATCTCCAAGAGGTTCCCCCTGCAACTGGTTTGAGACCTTTGTTAGGAAACCCTTCTCAGAACAATGAACCGAATTTTACTGGCAGTGGCAGGAACATTTCCTTGCCTGTTGAGCAAGTTATGATGGATGGAAGTCCGAATAAGAACGAAAAGGAGAAGGGCAGCAGTTTGTCTTGTCATCCTGATGAAGCCAAGCAAGGAAATGGGGCGTCTAGCAATGAGTCTGATCAAGCTGAGTTTAGTGGTGGTGGGGGTCAAGGGGAGCTCCCCGCACGGGTAAATGCTGGCGGGGAACCATCTCCTGCAAAGTCTTCTGTAGCAAAGAAAAGGAAGAGGACCATCCAGGTGGGAATGCTATTTTCATTTTCTAATTGTTTGCTTAATTCCGATGAATGATTTACATGGTTGTCGTTTTATATTGTTGAACACTTTTTATCGTAATATTTCCATGTAGACTGTTGAGGTTGAGCATGATAAAGGAGCTTGTCAGTCTCCTAAAGAAGCTATAAAGGGTGACAAATCCAAAGAGGTGGTAGTTGATCAAAATCCTGTTTCAGGCCCTGCTAAGGCTGCTGGAAAACAAAATAATGATAGTTCTCAACCTTCAGACGGAACAAAGGAAGAATATATTCATGTCAGAGCCCGAAGAGGGCAAGCTACAAACAGCCATAGCCTTGCAGAAAGAGTATGTTTCTTGTCGCTAAACCCTCAATTTCATCGAAGATTGTGATTAAGTTAAAGAGAAATTATTTAAATAATTGTTTTTGGGTCTGCAAAACAGGTTAGAAGAGAAAAAATCAGTGAAAGGATGAAGTTTCTTCAAGACCTAGTTCCTGGTTGCAGCAAGGTATTTTTGTCGATATTGACTGCTTATATGGTACGAATCTGATGATACTTCATTGTCTTTCAGTTCTACAAAGTTTTGCTAATGTTACGTGATTTTTCTGGTATCATAGGTTACTGGCAAGGCTGTAATGCTTGATGAGATCATTAACTATGTACAGTCGCTGCAAAGGCAGGTGGAGGTAGGTCTTGGAGACTTAAATCAATTTCTGTATAATATTGATGTGACCCCTACTCTTGTCAATAGCTTCATACGATAAAATTCTAATTTTTTTTTTCTTAATTCGCTCATTACTCGGGTAATTACCCGTGGATTTGTCTTTTCGAGTTAATGCTAAAGCTCTTTAAATTCAAGACTCCGAATCTGCCCTCTGAAAATTGTTTGTCGAAATGCTCTTTGCTGTACTAATATTTATTTGTTGTTGACTAAGGCCTCTCCATGTTGAAATGGTACTAGTGTTAACTGTTGAGGCATTCAAATGATGCCTTGATGACTTACCTTGCCATGGCGTTTCGTAGTTGTGATCTAGATTGTTAGTTTATGAAGTTCAAAGATTTTACCTAAGAAAGCTGCATAAGTTTATGTATATTTGTTAGGCTAATTTAGTTTGTCTCTTCCTTATTTATAGTTTCAACACTATATGAAATATATACTGATTTTGTATGGAGAGTTTTTAGATTATCTGTAACTCCATCTCCATGTGTTCAAAAGTGATTGTTCCAACATTAAACATGTTCTATTCTTGATTTTCTTTTTTCCTTAAAACTAAAGAAATGCATGGAATTTAGCTTCTTTTTTTTCATTTTTTTATAACATCGTGAGATTTAACTTTAAGTTCTGTCTAAGTTGTCAAAGAAACTAATAAAGAAAAGGCATAAAGATCTCCCTACCATGTCCACTTACAAAATTTTAATAAATTCCTGAAATTAAATTTTTTAATTCATTTAGTAGAACGATTATCTTACTACTGCAATGGAGATGTTGGTTGCACTAATGTTGTTTAATTCATTCATCTTATTCCATTCTTGGAGCTTGGAATGGGATGCTTAATGTGGAACTTGGAAAGAAATGATTGTACTGTACCCTTGAAAGGATAATGGTCAACTGTTCATTTTTCTTTTGTCTGTTGGTGTTCTCTAATTTGTTCCACTTGGAATGGCCTTATGTAAGTTGGTGTTGTAGTATGTTCTGCTCTGTTTATACAAAAGGTTCCAACGCTGATGGAAAGTATTCTATAGTAGTACTTTTGTCAATAAAATGATACTTTGTTAGCCTTGGCATTTCAGAAAGGATTAGAGGCTCAAAAGGAATTCAAAGGAATTGATGATTTGTGTTTGATCTTCGTGTTTGCTTTGTCTTGGAACCTGCGCTGGAGATGAGAACAAGCACCTATATCTCCCAAATTGCCAATTTTATCTTTTTGATTTTATTTTATTTTGAAGACTTTATGATGATCTCCATTGCTCTTTGTGTTTTGTGCTTCTAAAAGTCTATTCTTGCCTTTTATTGTATTTTCCCTAAACCCTAAACCCTTCCAATTTGAAAGTAGGACAATCAAACTGCATTTATCGTATCCTTGAGTTATTTTCATTTTTATGCTCTGGTTTTTCTTTGGGCTCAGGCAGGAAATTGACATGTTTTCTTATTTTGGTTCAGTTCTTGTCAATGAAACTTGCAACTGTCAATCCCATGCTTGACTTCAACATCGAAGGACTCTTTGCAAAAGAAGTAAGGGAATTTCGCACTGTTTATGAAATGTGCTACATTTGTTCTATTTGAATTATTTTCATCATAACAAACTGCTCACTAATTTCCTCATTGTAGATCTTACACTCAAGAGGTGGTCCATCTTCCTTGGGATTTTCACCTGATATGGCTATTGCACATAACCAGTTACATCCGCAACAACAGAGTTTAATCCAAGCTGGAATCTCTGGCTTGGGAACCACTTCAGAAGCATTAAGAACAACTATTAACTCGCAGTTGACCCCCATGACTGGTGCATTTAAAGAACTTCCTCCCCAGGTTCCTTTCTTTAGCAATCAGACATGCTTTTCCTTTAAGTAGACCTCTGCTTGACTCTCTTTCAAGTCTTCCTATATAGTGCTAATTGCAGCATAGAGAGGACGTGCTCCTGTGAAACTTCGAGTTGTTAGCTATGCCCTTCATCTTAATAGTCAGACTATGCTAACAAGCTAAGGAAACTGATAACTAATAATTACCTAAAACGTATGTTCTGTAGTCGTAACGTCCACATGAACCATGGACTGTTACTGAGTCCAATGAAGATTTCGTTGAGCTCATGTGATGTATGTGGGTTTGTGTGCTAAGACCCAAGAATTTGATGATTTCAATTGAACTAAAGAAATTTATAACTATTTTGGCACAAATAGAAGGTGTTCTTTTTCATTCTATTTTACAGCACATGATTTTGTGGGTTAACACTTTTCACACCTTTTCCAATATTTACAGTTGCACAATGCATGGGATGATGAACTCCACAATGTTGTCCAAATGAACTTTGGCGCCACTGCATCCTTTAATAGTCAAGACCTAAATGGTAGGCCTTCTTGACCATCGTTTAGATTTGTTTTGCTGTTGCAACCCAGTTGTTCTTTGTTAAACTGTACAAGTCTCTAATCTTGGGGGTTCGCAGGTTCTTTGCCACCAGGGCATATGAAAGTTGAACTGTGATTGATACCCTTCCAGTGCATCCCTGCTAATCCAACCTTATATATTTTGTTCCTTATATCCTACGGATTTGGCTAAGTTAATAAAGTTCAACGCTCATTCATTAATGCTGATGAAGTGAGATATATATAATGCCCCTCGTACTCAAGAATATCGTTCATCTCAAATTGTGTTTTGAACAAGGGTTGAAAAATGTTCTTGTATAGCCTGAGGAATATAATGTGAGAAGGGTTATCTGGTCTCAGGTGTATCTAGAAAGCCATATCTCATTTTGCGTTTTAATATAAATGATATCTTGGAAGAGTGCAAATCCCCTGTATCTGACCATCTATAACAACTTGAGGACTTGTATATGAATCTAAAGCTTGCCAGGTTTTTTTGGAACTTTTTGATATTGTCGGTCGCAGGTTGTCTCGTGTGAGTTGGAGATGCAGATAAAATTATTTCATCATGCATAAACTGCATACAATTCCATTTTTTGAGCATTTACAATGTATTAGTAACCTAACTGGCAAAAAGAAATTTTTTGTTATTGAATTCTGGATCATAGTGTTTCGTGTTTGTAGATGCCTCAAACTTCTAACAGTATCTGCAATGTTATGTAGTCTATAATGATCTACATAACACTTTGATTTAATCATAAAATAATTACATACATCCTTCCACTGTCATTAAGTTTAAGTATGTTTTTCCCCTCTTTGCCTTCTACTGTGAGACGTATTGCCTTGATGGTGAGATCCCTTGCGTTTTAACAAACCATATCCTAAAAATTGTTTTTCAATTATTGGATTCGTTTCATTTTGAAGAGATGGAGGGAATTAAAAAACTTCATACTTTAATCACTTATGCCAGAGCTACCATAAGTTGTGGGCTCAAAATATAGAGTATGTAACAATATAATATGGGTCACAATTAATAAAAATTAATTAGGAAAAAATAATCTAACAATCTCCCACTTGACCAATGTTATGACTTGGTGATTCAAAATAAAATATAATTGCACTTTATCACAAGGTTTAAAAAATCGACAAACTTTTGTGAAGTTTAGGCGAAGTTTATTGATTTTGAGGTGAGCGAAGAGAAGTTCATAGGCAGTAGAAAAATTACAAAACTTCGATTCAATTTTGGTTAACTTCGACCGAACTTTGAAAACATCGATAGAAGTTAATAAAACATAAAGTAAAAATGTTATATTTCGTAGAAGTTGAGCAAACTTCGATTGAAACTTCGACTATGCTAGAAATGTACTTAAACTTCGGTTAAATTCGAATAAAACATAGTTCTAGCATCTCTACGAAGAAACTTGAGTTTTTTAACATTTGAAGTGAAATTTCATAAACTTTCGTACACCGACGAATTTTTGTCAAACTTCCATCATCGACGTTAACTTCCTCGAATTAAATTCAGATTTTAAATTAGTGAAGACATATGCGAAGTTGAAGTTTCAAACCTTGCTTTATTGATTACTTTTCATTGAATTAAAATGATCAGATCATGGCGGTCACGAGTCATTTAATCGACGTGATTCCTTCCATGTATCACAATCAACTCAACTAGTATAACTTTAATAAGGATATTTCAACCCTCTAACCATAATGTTTTCTCATGAAACATAATGAAGATAACAAGTACATAAGCAAAAACAAAACTTTAATTGAATTTACAAGTGTCACGACAATAATATGAGCAATACAATTATAAATGTATGCGTACATACCACAATATTATGCTAACAAGGACTTGTCTATAATGCCCATATGTTCAACATGAGTAATAAACGTTTTGGGCGGTAATCCCTGTAACGACTCGAAAATTTGACTTGTGCCACGTGTCAGGTCGGTCGTTTGTGGGATCCACTTGTTGAAATGCGTATGTCCGAATCTCGAGTGGAGATGCTAATTGTTGAAAAACGTATACGCGGAGAATTCGGGGAGCCGAAACACGAACGGGGACACCCCTCGAGTCGCGTGCCGACGTGGGATACGCCTCGTGATGCGTGTAGCGCGAGTATCGAGATTTTGAAATGAGGCGTGTTGGTGCCTCGAGATGTGCGCTGCTCGGTTGTTGAATTGCCTCGAGATTCGTGTTACACGAATCTCGATGACATTTTTGATTTGAAATTAAAAGAGAAAGAGAAATAAATATATATATATATATATAAAAGATAGATATAAGATTGAAAAAAAAAAAAAAAGAGAAAGAAAACGAGACACATAGGTGAAAAGGGAGAGAAGGAAGAAAAGAGTGTGATCGGGAGAAGAGGGAGAGAGGGACGCCGGCGGGAAGCGAGTCGGAGGCGGCGGTGATGGCGTCCCAGAAGCGCGGTGGCGAAGGCGAAGCCGCGTGAGGTGGCTGATCGGCGGCACGGTGGGACTCCAGCCGCGGCAGCGCACCAGTTAGATGGTGGCGGACCCGGCGGGACGACGGAGCGTAGATCGGAGACGACGGGACGCAGACCAGCGACGACGCGAAGGACGCTGGCGAGGATGACGACGAGCCTGGCAGCAAAGGATCGGCAGCAGCAGCTGGATCGGCCACAGCAGACGAGCGAACAGAATGTGCTGCAAATAGGCGAGAACCGTGGTGGCGGAGCGATGACCAACACGAGCAACGGCGAGCGAGCGCGGAGCTGGCGGCGCGGCGGCAAGTGGCGTTAGATGGCGCGACGGTGGTGCAAGCATGCAGCCGGCAATGACGGCACGGCGGCGCGCGTGGCGGCGGCGACGTCGGCTCGGTGAACAACGCGATGGCGTCGTCGACCGGTATGATACACGATTTGGACGAAATCGCGACGACGCGATGGAGGTGAGGTTTATTCTCCTAATTTCAGTATGATTTGAATGATTTGAAGTAAAACTTTTAATTTACCGATAAATGATGGAATGGAAGGCTGACTAGGCTCTCGTTGACCTTGCGAGACTGGCTTGGGGGTCTACATGGGCTTAGGTCGGGCGGGGCCCAATTTGTGAAAAATTGGGGCCATCACAGTTGGTATCAGAGCCTAGGTTTAGCGAATGGTTTAACGTAAAACAAATCAAAATATTGAAAGGTTCGCGATTTCTCGAGGTAAGTAAACCAGTCAGGAACTTATACAGTATTTCATTCTCATCCATTGGATGTTGTTGTTTACTGTTTTGTGATAGCTTTATTGTTGTTCACTGCTTTGTGATGATAGCTATCTTTGGAAATGTTGTCGATTGAGTGAGTCCATTGGCAAGCGAGTCATGGTTACTGTTTATCTGCGATATGAGAGGGTTAGGGCTGGAAGACAGGGTCCTCGTCCTAAATCCGATGTCTTTCATGGTCGTCCGTCGATATTATCCGTGTCCATGGATGGTTCATAGTCGTACGAGCTAGGGCTGGGAGGCAGGGGTCTCGTCCTAGATCTGAGTCTATGGATGTCTCATAGTCGCAAGGGTTAGGGTTGGGAGGCTGGGGTCTCGTCATAAACCCGAGTCTGCTGGGCTTTTGCCGCGACTCAACGACCTTTTGGTCGGGACTCCTTGTTGTTTGACATCACTCATCGATGGATTGGTTACAGTCGTTTATATTCATGCGTTTCTTGATTCCTTTCGTTCTATTTGCATGAATTCCACTGCTTTGGATATCGTGAACTGTTGTTTCGGATATTGTGAAATGTTGTGTATATGTCCTATTGGATTTACTTACCTGTGCTCGTCATGTTTATGTTTGTGAGTGCGAGCCATGACGAGTAGCGAGAGGAAAGCTTCATAGCTAGGTGAATTTTTGTATATTTTGTATTTACTTTCCTCTGATGATATTTACTGGGTTCCATACTTAGGTTGCCTAACTCCTTGATCTCTTTGTTGAGTTATTTAATGTATTAGTTGCTTCCGCTAAAATTGTAAAACTCGAAAAATATTAATAACTCAACTGTAAAATGTTGAATGTATTGATAATGATGGATTTAAAGGCTGACTAGGCTCTCGTTGACCTTGCGAGACTGGCTCGGGGGTCCACGTGAGTTTAGGCCGGGCGGAGTCCAATTCGTGGAAAATCGGGGCCATCACAGTTGGTATGAGAGACTAAATTTTAAAAATCTCATGGCTTAAGACATTGTGATACCACCGTCACAATTGGTATCAGAGCCGAGGTTTTAAATACTCGACTCTTGATTTAAATCGCAAGCCTTTGAGACACAAACCAACGGAAGTTAGGAATGGTTGAGTATAACGGCCCGAAGATTTTACTTGTGCCACGTGTCAAGTCAAGGCCGTATGTGGGACTCACTAGTCGAAATACGTATATCCGAATCTAATTTGAGATGAAAATGCTAACTATGCGAGAAATTCGGTGAGCCGAAACATAAATGAGGGCGCGTCTCGAGTCGCGTGCCGACGTATGACCGAAACGTGGCTATAGTAGATTTGTGTGGTTTTAAAATGTACATTGGATATGCCTCGTGATGCGTGTATCGCGAGTATCGAGTTTTTGAAATGAGGCGGGTTTGTGTCTCGAGATGCGCGTTGCGCTGTTGTTGCGTTGTCTCGAGATTCGTGTTGCGCGAATCTCGATGACATTTTTGATTTTGAAAGCAATAGAAAAAGAAAAGAAAAGTATATATATATATATATATATATATATATATATATATATATATATATATATATATATATAAAAGAGGAGATAAGGATTGAGAAAAGAAATAAAAAAAGAAAGAAAAAACAAAACAGAGTGAACGAGACAGAGAAGAAGGAAAGAAAAGAAAGTGTGATCGGGAGGAGAGAGACGTCGCCGGGGAAGGAGATCCGGAGGGATCGGCTCGCCGGAGCAGGCGCAGTGCGGCCGTGGTCGGTCGGCGGTGCGGCGGCAGACGGTCGCCGGCAGCTGGCGGTGCGGTGCGGGGATGAGCAAATGGCTCGCGGGAGGAGCGATCGTGAGGCGCGGACGGCGTCTTGGTCGGTGGGTGATGGCGGCGACGGCGCTCCGGCGGTGTGCGTGACGCCGGCGAAGCAGCTGCTGCGCCGATGAGGCAAGCGGCAAGCACGGAAAAAGGGGCGGATTGGCGATATCGGCCAGCGGCGCATGGCGGCGCGGCAAGTGGTAGCGAGCGCGGCGACGCGCAACGCGACGCAAGATGAGACTGGCGCGGCGGCGGTGGCGGCGGGTGCTTGCGATCCAGTGGCGGCGGCGGCGGCCGGTGAGCGGCTGACGGCGGCGGCGCGGCGAGGCAACGAGTAGCGACGCGCGGCAGCAGCGCGCATGGTGAACGGCGCGGTGGCGCATTATCGACCGGTCGGATGCGCGATTTCGACGAAATCGCGACGACGCGGTGAATGTGAGATTTATTTCACCAAATTTCAGTTTGATGTGAATAACTTGAAATAAAATAAGCCATCAAATGTTTAAATGGACACTAGGGACTAGGAGTCGGGTGTCGGTGCGCAAATCGAGACGCGATTGAAACATTTTGAGATTCGCGATTTCTCGAGGTAAGTAAACCAATTAGGGACTTATACAGTATTTCATTTCTCTCCGTTGACTGTTGTTGTTTACTGTTGATAGCTTTATTGTTGTTCATTGCTTTGTGATGATAGCTATCGTACTTGTTGTCGATTGAGTGGGTCCATTGGCAAGTGAGTCATGGTTACTGTATATATGCGATATGAGTGGGTTAGGACTGGAGGCCGGGGTCTCGTCCTAATTATGGTCGTCCGTTGATTTATCCGGGTCCATGTGTGTTTCATAGTCGTACGGGCTAAAGCTGGGAGGCAGGGGTCTCGCCCTAGAGCCGGGTCTATGGATGCCTCATAGTCGCAAGGGTTAGGGCTGGGAGGGTGGGGTCTCGTCCTAAATCGAAGGCTGCTGGGTTTTTGCTGCGACTCAACGACCTTTTGGTCGGGACTCCTTGTTATTTGGCATCACTCCCTGAATTTGCATGAATTTGACTCCTTGTATATTCATGCGTTCTTGATTCGTTTCGTTCTATTTGCATGAATTTGACTGCTTTGGATATCGTGAACTGTTGTTTTGGATATTATGAAATGTTGTGTATATGTCCTACTGGATTTACTTACCTGGGCTCGTCATTTTTATTTTGACTGAGTGTAGAGCCGCAGACAAGTAGCAGAGGAAATGCTTCATGGCTAGGTGAAACTTTATATTTACTCTCCTTCGATAGTTATATATTTATGCTGGGTTTTTCAATTAGGTTGCCTAACTCCCTGATCTTGTTGTTGAGTTAATCAATGTATTAGTTGCTTCCGCTAAATTTTTAAATCTT
This sequence comes from Stephania yunnanensis, assembly GCA_039657365.1. Taxonomy (NCBI): domain Eukaryota; kingdom Viridiplantae; phylum Streptophyta; class Magnoliopsida; order Ranunculales; family Menispermaceae; genus Stephania; species Stephania yunnanensis. The sequence goes on along the minus strand of CM077589.1, from coordinate 23,103,295 downwards.
GAAATAATCTTAATAACTCAACTATAAAATGTTGAATGTACTGAAAATGATGGATTGGAAGGCTGACTAGGCTCTCGTTGACCTTGCGAGACTGGCTCGGGGGTCCACGTGAGCTTAGGCCGGGCGGGACCCAATTTGTGGAAAAATTGGGGCCGTCACAGTTGGTATCAGAGCCGACGTTTTAAAGAACTCGACTCTTGATTAGCACAATAAATTAAGACACAAAACATGCGGAAGTTAGGAATTGTTGAACTTAGAGTGGAACCCTATAATCATGACTTGAGTCTTCGTTTGGAAGTGAGGAGAGTGGGAAAATGGAAAATGGTAGAACACCTGGCGGATATGGAAAATGGAAAATGAGAAATGGCAAATGGAAAATGGAAAATGTTTATAACATTTTTTTTTTCCTTATATGCGTTTCGAGGCGGGCTTGTACCCCTGGCGTATATATATAATATATGGTATGTTATATACTATATACGATGTCGATAATGATTCGAGGAATCGTGACTATGGTAATGATAATTGGTAAATGGAATCAGTGAGTGATTGATGTTTCATTGGCATACTTGATTTCATTTTGTGGTAAATCAACAGTTTTTTCAGTTGTTTACAACATTGTGGACAGGGTGCCTCGAGATTCGTGTTGCACGTATCTCGATGACACAGTTGATTTTTTCTTGAGGAAAACACCCTGCACGTATTTCTAGAGGATCCGCTCGAAATAATTAATGAAATTGAAATGTGATATGGAAATCAAATCCGTGGTAAAGGTGAGAGGATTTCATGTAAATTTGGTATAGTACGGCAGGGACGCTTAAACTATATTTAAATGGTTTGGAGCGACCAAATGATTTTTTCTAGTCAGAATTTGTGATGGAATTCTTTGGTTTTATGTTCAATTTGGTCCGTAATAATCAGTTGAGTTTTGGTGGGGTAAATTGAAGGTACAAACCCAAAGAAGGAAAAGGTTTAGGAGTTATAATTCCATCTGATATGAGGTCGTTATGACATTGCCTTCATGCACGGATTAGATGTGACAATGTTGGTGATCGTGGCGTATTTGGGAATAGTGGAACTGCATGGATAAGTAATTGTGCCTTGAAAATGCGAGAATTGTTTAAATTCAATTCGGCTTCGCGGATAGTGGCTTAAGATTTAGTTAGTTCACTTGATAAATTGAGGTAAATAGTTTGGTTGGTTTGGTGAAGCCAATGGAAAATGAAACAGTTCATTTTGAGTAAAATGAGAACTTTGGTATTACAAATGGTATGGTTTCAAATTGACTTAACATGCCATGTATGACTCAAAAGAGTTTATTTTCAAGTTGTTCAGTTAATACTGAAATTGAGGATTTCCTATAAGTAGTGAGACTTGAAATGGAAGTTTGAGTCTCTAATTGATGTTGTTGGATAATATAAAATGAATGGAACAAGTAAGGTAAGGAATATTCGAGAAAAGCTCATTCGTGAAATGAATGAATATTCGAATGTAAGGAACATCGAATGTAAGGAACATTCGAGAACGTAAAGTTAAAAAGAAAAGAAACAAAGAGCAGACTCAAAATGAGCAAAGTGTTGAGACGACTTGAGAGCTAACGATTACATCATGTACGAACTCCTGTAGCTTTGACGAAAGCTTTGGAGTAGTACTGTTGGATCAGAAGCCCAGGTAACTCCACTTTAGTGACACTATACATTTATAGTCTCAGGGTTGGTGAAGTCGACCACCACCTTTAGGGACTAATAAATGAATTAAGTGTTACGAGCTGAGGTAGAGTCCGCGAATCGCTCTAACAATTAATTGTCATCTAAGTATAAATCTTACGAGATTGTACATCTTAAGACTGTTTTCAGATGCGTTAGTAAACGTAGGGAAAAGAATTTTCGTGCAAGTAAACCGTGCGCTTAAAGTTGCCAAGAAAAGAAAAACATAAACAAACAATGTGATGATATGTTTTAATGTGTCTCGAGTTTCGCGCCGCACGAATCTCGGGATTAGGTCCAGCTCAGTGTTATAGGGTTCGAAACTTGGGAGGTGTCTCGAAGGACACATTTACTTTGAAAAAAATCGAAAAGTGAACGCGTTGGAGAAAACGTGTTGAACTCGTGCTTACATGAGGAGATGCTGAGCGCGCCTACCGATACGGGAATTGGAGTGACGACTCAGAAGAGGTAGTTTCACGAGTTTTAGCGGCATCACTCGGAAAAGTGTCACGGTGGTACGAATCTCGGAGCAGCAAATATTTATGACGTCTTGGCCACACCAAAGCATATAAGGTCGAGCATCATATCAGTTTCGTTGTTCGGCGAGGCCGATGTCTAGTTGAGCACTGCGGTGGCATCGATGTGGATGCTCTGAAGTGCAGTTGATGTTATGATGAGTGAGAGCGTGGGAGCACACGAGAGCAACCTCATTGCGTTTCCACCATATGAGGCGTATACGATGCCAAAGTTAGTTGGTTCATCGTAGAGGTACGCTAGTGTAGCATAAGTACCATCTGAGGGTTGATGGCAGAGGCAGTGGCCAGAGACAGGGTCAGAGATCCAGTCGAGTGCACAGATAGGGACAGCGATCTAGTCGTGCACATAGGAAAGGAAATGGACATGTTCCAGTTGGAGCGAGATTTCAACATATCTGCACGGGCGTATGGACAGCCAGGTATAGCAGAATAAGAAACATATGCATGCTATTGTCACGTCATGTCCGATTACTATCCATCGAAACCTGATAGAGGGTACGAGTTGGGTTTAAACTCACTCGAGGAGTGAGACTGAGTTACATTTCTTGCGGGCATACAACAGATATACGTATGTTGGTGACGGTGGATCACGAAAGTAAAATATTCATTTGTATTAAATTGTATGCCAATATATGTTGCGAGGATGTTGCCCTGACATATATTGACGGAAGGAGACAGATGGTCTTTGCTTGGAGGTCGTGGAGTAGCCCAGCTCGTCGCGGAGGAGCCCAGCCTTACAGAGTAAGATGGGGGTATGGCCTTGGGCGGGTATGGCCTTGTGTCTTTATTCATAAAACACCATTGTCCTGTGGACTTGCTTCAATTTCGAGGACGAAATTCTAATTCGTTGGGAAGACTGTAACGACCCGAAAATTTGACTTGTGCTACGTGTCAGGTCAGGGTCATTTGTGGGATCCACTTGTCGAAATGCGTATGTCCGAATCTCAAGAGGAGATGCTAATTGTTGAGAAACGTATACGCGGAGAATTCGGGGAGCCGAAACACGAACGGGGACGCGCCTCGAGTCGCATGCCGACGTGGGATACGCCTCGTGATGCGTGTAGTGCGAGTATCGAGATTTTGAAATGAGGCGGGTTGGTGCCTCGAGATGTGTTATGCTCGGTTGTTGAGTTGCCTCGAGATTCGTGTTGCACGAATTAGAGGACACTTGATTTGATATTAAAAGAGAAAGAGAAATAAATAAATAAATATATATATATATATATATAATATAGAGATAAGAATGAAAAAAAAAAGAAGAGAGAGAAAGAAAACGAGACAGAGGTGAAAAAAAGGGAGAGAAGGAAAGAAAGAGAGTGATCGAGAGAAGAGGGAGAGAGGGACGCCGGCGGGGGGCGAGCCGGAGGCGGCGGTGATGACGTCCCAGCAGCATAGCGGCAGAGGCGAAGCCGCGTGAGGTGGCCGATCGGCGGCGCGGTGGGACTCCAGCCGCGGCAGCGCTCCAGCTGGATGACGGCGGACTCGGCGGGACAACGGAGCGCAAATCGGAGACGACGGGACGCAGACCAGCGACACAACGAAGGACGCTGGCGAGGATGACGACGGGCTGGCCGGGAGCAGCCGGAGGGCCAGCAGACGCGCGAAGCAGCTGTGCAGCAGCGCGAGAACCGGTGGTGCCGGAGCAGCGGCCAACACAAGCAGCGACGGCGGCGGAGCTGGCGGCGCCGGCGAGTGGCAGCGGTGGCGCGACGGTGTTGCCGGCAGCTATGCAGTGAAGACGGCAGCGTCGGCGCGGCAGCAACGTTGGCTCGGCACCGACGTCGGCTCGATGAACAACGCGATGGCGTTGTCGACCGGTCGGATGCGCGATTTCGATGAAATCACGACGACGCGATGGAGGTGAGGTTTATTCACCTAATTTCAGTAAGATTTGAATGATTTGAAGTAAAATTGGCCTAAAATATCTAAATGGACACCATGGACTTAGGAGTCGTGTGTCGGGTACGCAAATCGAGACGCGAGCGAGATGTTTTGAGTTTCGCGATTTCTTGAGGTAAGTAAACCAGTCAGGAACTTATACAGTATTTCATTTCTCTCCATTGGCTGATGTTGTTTATTGTTTTGTGATAGCTTTATTATTGTTCACTGCTTTGTGATGATAGTTATCTGTGGAAATGTTGTCAATTGAGTGAGTCCATTGGCAAGTGAGTCATGGTTACTGTTTATCTGCGATATGAGAGGGTTAGGGACGGAAGGCAGGGGCCTCGTCCTAAATCCGATGTCTTTCATGGTCGTCCGTCGATATTATCCGGGTCCATGGATGGTTCATAGTCGTATGGGCTAGGGCTGGGAGGCAGGGGTCTCGTCCTAGATTCGGGTCTATGGATGTCTCATAGTCGCAAGGGTTAGGGCTGGGAGGCTTTGGTCTCGTCCTAAACTCGAGTCCGTTGGGCTTTTGCCGCGACTCAACGACTTTTTGGTCAGGAGTCCTTGTTGTTTGGCATCACTCATCGATGGATTGGTTACGGTCTTTTTTATTCATGCGTTTCTTGATTCCTTTCGTTCTATTTGCATGAATTCGATTGCTTTGGATATCGTGAACTGTTGTTTCGGATATTGTGAAATGTTGTGTATATGTCCTACTGGATTTACTTACCTGGGCTCGTCATGTTTATGTTTGACTGAGTGTAGAGGCGCAGACGAGTAACAGATGGAAGGCTTCATAACTAGGTGAATTTTTGTATATTTTGTATTTACTTTCCTCTGATGATATTTACTGGGTTCCGCACTTAGGTTGCCTAACTCCTTGATCTCTTTGTTGAGTTATTTAATGTATTAGTCGCTTCCACTAAAATTGTATAACTCGAAAAATGTTAATAACTCAACTGTAAAATGTTGAATGTATTGATAATGATGGATTTGAAGGCTGACTAGGCTCTCGTTGATCTTGCGAGACTGGCTCGGGAGTCCACGTAAGTTTTGGCCGGGCGGAGTCCAATTTGTGGAAAATTGGGGCCGTCACAATCCCTTAGTTAACAGATCCACTATTATCAGATCAATACCAATATGCTCCATTGACACTCTATGTTTTTGCACTTATTCTTCGACAGACAAGTACTTAAAATCCATGATATTATTGTATGTGTATATACATTTATAATTGTATTGCTCATGTTATTGTCGTGGAAATTGTGAATTCAATTAAAGCTTGTTTTTACTTATGTACTTGTTATCTTCATTATGTTTCGGTAAGATAACATTATGGTTAGAGTGTTGAAATATCCTTATTAAAGTTATACTGGTTGAGTTGATTGTGATACATGGAAGGAATTGCGTCGATTAAATGACTCGTGACCGCCATGATCTGATTATTTTAATTCAGTGAAAAGTAATTTGATAGATTCAATAAAGTGCAATTATATTTTATTTTGGATCACAAAGTCATAACATAGGTCAAGTGAGAGATTATTAGATTATCTTTTCCTAATTAATCTCTACTAATTGTGACTCATATTATATTGTTATGTACTCTATGTTTTGGGCCCACAACTTGATGATAGTTTGGGCATAAGTGATTAGAGTATGAGTTTTTTTAATTCCCCCCCCTCTCTCTTCAACATGAAACGAATCAAATAACTAAAAAATAGTTATTAGGATATGGTTTGTTTAAATGCAAGGGATCTCACCATCTAGGAATCCAATCTCACGATAGGAGGCAGAGAGGGGAAAACATTCTCAAACTTAATGGCAATGATTTACATAATACTTTGATTTAATCATAAAATAAATACATACATCCTTTCATTGCCATTAAGTTTGAGAATGTTTTTTCATTCCCTGCCTTCTACCGCGAGACAAGATTCCTTGATGGTGAGATCCTTTGCGTTTAAACATACCATATCTCAAAAATTATTTTTCAGTTATTGGATTCGTTTCATTCTGAAGAGAGAGTGAAGGTAATTCAAAAAACCTCATACTCTAATCATTTATGTACAAACTATCACAAAGTCGTGGGCCCAAAACATAGGGTACGTAACAATATAATATGAGTCACAATTAATAGAGATTAATTAGGAAAAGATAATCTAGAATGTTTCAATTTTTTTTCAAGTAGTTTGAAAGGAATATGACTTTTTCCTTTACTTGAATGTAGGTTTTTTGGGTTTTGCTATGTAGTATGGGGAACAATAAATTCTTCAACTTTTTTTTAAAGTAAAATAAAATAAAATTCTTGTAAACATTTTTTTTGTCAAATTTGTTGCATTGATGATCCTAACTCCCAAAAAAGGGTACAACACCCTATTACATCATCGAGGATAACATGTATTAATCCACTTAAGCTTAGATTAACATCCTCACGAGGAGGGCAACACACCTGCAAGGGGGACAACAACTTCATACAGGAGGGCAACAACTACTTGAAGGGAACAACATTATCTACTCCATGATAGTGAAACCATAAATGGAGCCACTACAGTCGCACATAGGCGGTAACTAATTCTAAATAAACAACAAAACACTAAAGCCTTGATCTGTAAGGATAGAGTGACAAAAGATTGACTCGGATCCTATCGCGGCATGAATTTCTAATTCTAGTTTAATCTCTTAATCAGGATCAAATGATCCGTAATGTGGGATCCACATCAAGATACGTATCGTGATTGAAGCGAGATGGCTGATGTATATGTTATATTTGTATTGATGTATGTCTAGTGTTTTGTGTGTGTGTAGACTACTAAGTCATTCCTACTTATGAATAGGTGTCGATATGTGTGTGGGAATGCGCATCGAGTTGAGTGCCGACGTGGGATTGAGGGAGAGAATGATATAGTAAGTAGGCATAAGTCTTATATAGCTTTTATAGTGATTTAAATGGGCTATGGTTGATAATATATTAAGTATGCCTAAGTTAGTAAGTTAAAACAATTGCCACTTGATTTTCATCGAGAAACGTATTGACTCATCTCAACACCAATGGAGTTACATATTGGTGTCACATACCAGTGGGACATATGTTAATAGGTGTATCACTAGATGAGCCTCAAGACATTTGTGCACAATGAGATCAATGGTTATTAATCAACCATATCCACTTACTATATAAAGCTAGTACTCAACTCATACAACCAAATCAACTTCATTTCATTTGCTTAATTGAGAAGGAAACTTATTGGAGAGAAGGGGAAGGGCTGGAGAAAGAAGAAGATTAGCAACCAAAGTGGGTTTGGTGAATGAGAGATCAAGTTAAGCTAGGTGTTCATAAAACTAGGTACATATCTCCCTATTTAATTGAAATCAGTTCTGATTTTTGATCAAATTCAGAGGGTAGATGATTAAGTTTTTATAATTGGTTTATATATTTGGATTCCTCATTTCAAGTTGATAATCCAGCTATATTAAAGTTCTTAATTTGGTTTTGAAATCATAAAGATATAAATTCTTGAAATTGTAAGACCAAAACTGAATTTCTGCATGTTGTATTAGGGATTAGTCTATGTGACTTGGTCATAACATGCCCATTTTAGATCCAAATCGACTCAAACTAGTGGCATTTGAAAGCTTACTCAAAGAGGTACAACTTTGCTTGAATGGACATGTTGTAATTCAAATGCTTTTATATGCAAAAGTGCTCTATAAGTAGGTGCCGGAATGTAGTATAAGATTTTTGAAACTAAAATTGTTAAAGGCATAACTCCTTACCTATTAGACCTGACTTAAACCCAACGTATTTAGATTAATTTGAATCATGAAACTAGGGAAGTGTTCCAGGGATTCAAATACGAGTTTCGAGGTATTGGGAGACCGAAGTAGCGTAGGGAATTGCGTAGATTGTAAGTAAACTGATTAAGATATTTATTTACATTTCGTTCTTATTCATATGTTCATTTCTAGTCACTTAGACTGCATTGCCCTTGTGCTCCATATGTCATGACTTGTTGTTCATTCTCATTACATGAGGTTGCTTTCATGGTTTAGTTTGTTGATAAAATGATTTCATTGACTCCAATTCATGTGCTATGTCATTATTGATTGTTAATACATATGGTCAGTGAAATAGCATGTTATTAGGTAGTTATTACATAGTGTTGAGAATCTATATCCTTTATGTGTTAATATGCAATGGTTTTGTTCGATTTTATTACTGTGTTGTTCTTGAATATGAAAGTAGTTCTTGTATCTAGGACTACTTTATGATTGAAACTCGATGGGCATACGGGGGTCACTAGACTTTCCATGGTTATTGGGAATTCTTCACTATCTTGTGCAGCATACGGGGTATGAGACTTGGGGTTGTTGACAAGCACAGCTTGGGTGACTTCACGAGTTATAAGACTCGGGGTTGTTGGCATTTACATCCTAGATGACTGACATTTGGGATAATTATAAAGGCATAGAATGCAATTACGACCTTTGCAGAAATGTAGAGCACAACTCCATCCTTTTATAGTGGAATAGGCATTGGGCTAGGACTCCCGGCTGACCGGCCCTAGATCAGTACTACTTAGCCTAGTGTTAGTTTCATTTTGTTTAACTAAAGTATCTCTTTGTATTATTACCTCTTAGCATAGTTGCTATTATTATGCATCTTGATACTTATTGCATATTTGGGAATGTGAACAAATGTCTCTTAATGTTACTTTCTACTTTCCTATACTCACCGTCCTTTTTATGACGGTGGGTGCAGATCCATCAAGTAGCAGGCCAGACGAACGGAAGATCGACTACTACTTCTGAGCTAATGGAGTGCTGCTACGCCATATTTTGTAGGTGTTGATTTTTGATGTATTTCTTTTATATGCTTATCATATACTTTTGGAGTTGTATATTATGGGTTGAGTGATTAGTACCTTGACCTGACACATGTTGTTATATATCGTCGTTTTCTTATATATATATATATGCATGTGATCTTTATTCAATAATTTTTCACGATTGTTAGGTATCACATTAATGCTTTCGTTAATTTGTAAGACTTCCGCTGAATAAACTTGTAAGCAAGCAAAATCTTAATTCACTCCGATTTATTATATTACATAAGACATTAAAACACATATTAAACTCGTAATTTGCAAGTAGATAATGGTTTTGAAAAGGCTGGCTAGTTTTGTGTTAAGTTTTATGAGGTGAGGTTAGAGCTTAATGATGGGATTAGGCCGCTAATTTGAGAAGGGGTCGTCTTAGTTGGTATCAGAGCCTAAGTTCTAGAATATTATGGACAATTTATGGAATCGTCCAAAGTTGGGATATCATAGTCACATGTGGTATCATATTCTATTGTTATGAAGCTTAGGACGACCCAAGTTTATAGTGCTTAAGATTATGGAAAATAGTCATTCCACAAGGTGATACCAAAGCTACAATGTGTAGCAAAATGCCTAACTTTTTCAATAAGTGAAAATAAAAATTTACTTAAGAAAACATAAATATTAGTTATGGAAAACTAGATGATCCTTGCCTAGAAACCATTAGTTGGGAAGTGAGTGAAAGTGAGATAAGGATGTTTTATTTTTACGTGTTAGTTTTCTATATTTATATATGCGTTATTTACGTAGTAGCCGATTCATGTTCATTATCAACTTGCAAACATCAATGGCGGATTCACGCGATAGAGGGGATGTAGGTGCGTGTGGCAACCAACCTTCTATACCATCAATTAATGATTTTTTGAGGCTATCTGATTGAGTAGCTGCTCAGGGACAATAGTTATTGGAGTTCATCACTATAATGACTGCACGTTTCGCTCCATTTGCACAGACGCCAGCCCCACCTACTACGACTACTTCCACATTACCCACGATAATGCTAGTGGTACAGACTGTACCAGTGATAACAACTCCAGCCATAGAGACAGTTTTTACACTGTCGTTTACACCATCTTCTAGCTCGTTGGTAAATGTTCAGTTGGTAAAAGATTTCATCAGACTGAAGCTCGTCTATTTTGATGGTCAGCAAGATTTTGAGAAGATTGAGAAATGGGTCTGGTCTCAGGAGAAACTACACAGAGTCTTGAGGATTGAGGACAAACTCCAAGCTGAGATTTCGTCATACACACTATAGAGAGATGCCGATGTTTGGTGGTATGCGAGGATAGCTTTTGAGGGATAGTTTGAGTCTCGGGATGCCTTCAAGAGGAAGTTTTACCAACGGTAGTTCCCACCTGCAGTGATGAAGAGGTAGAGGAAGGAATTCATGAACCTGAGATAGGGAGCTGACGAGTCGGTGATGAGTTATAGAGATAGATATGGTTATTTGAGGTAGTTCGCTGAAGATTTAATGAGAGAGAATTCAGATGATCTGTACCACTTTGGGGATGGATAGAGGTCAGATATTGGTTTTTATGTAGTTAGTTCAAGTGCAAGACTTTAAGAAAGATTTACGAGCGTGCACTCTCTCATTCTAGGTAATAAGTAAGTTTTGGTAGTTCATTATGTGATTCTTAGGTACTTATTATCTCTTTTATTTCCTCATCACTATCATCATCCTTTTCTAAGTCTTTAATTGCCAGTTCTGATTTATCTAATTTATATTTTCTTAAAGATTTGTCTATTAACGAATCAATAATATCTACTGTGCATATTAAAGAAACATCCATTGGAGAAGTTATCCACATGCGTTGTTAATGCTCCATTCGAAACATTAATCTTTGCTTTTGCTATTTTCAAAATGGCCTTCGTAAGATTATAGAAGTCCTATTAGAGAAGTTATCTTCTTTCATATTTAAGACATAGAAATATGTTGGGAAAACTTAATCATTAACCTTGACTAGTAAATCTTTGAGTAGCCCAACTTGTTTAACAATTGATCTATCTACTAATTGTACTGTCAGGGCATGTGCCCTAGGTCATTCTCAAACATTTTTATCTTATAATTTTAGTTAATAAAATTAAGGTTTTCATTTGCTATTTTATTATTAGTGATTTCATGTTTACCTTATAGTAAGTTCCATGGGTATTTCTTGAAATATCCTAAATTTTCCTAGTCGATGATTATACGAGAAACTATAATGAATTAAAACTAGTATGAATTTTGATTGATGGTCATGTAATGATCACGTGTATAGGGATACAAATCGAGATCATGAGTACTTGTTAGGGAATAAGGTACTGGACCGACCTGTTATGAGAACACCACATGGATTAAGTATAGGTGTTACTTATGATAGGTATATCATTTAGTCCTTCAATTTGAGATTACCATAGACTTCAATATTAGGAGCATGGTAATTTGACACAATCAAATATTTTCTTTAACCGGACGATTATAAAGATTATGATTGGTCACCATGTGAATAATATATGAAGGTGTGTAATTAAGATATGATTTGTCACTCTTGTATAGAGACAGATATCAGTGGATCCTTCAATATGATAAACTGATAATGGCCAAGTCCATGTAAATTGATATGATTAATGTAACTTTGATGTTTTTAGTTTACCTTAAGATCGAGACTAGTATGATTAAACATTTATTGGTGACTTTCCATGCCTTATGTTTAATTAAAGGATATCGCATGACAAAAAGATATGATATATATTATTCATTAGGCTACATCGATTTTCATATTCATACTATTTGAATAATCATAATGCCTTGCTAGAGACCGTTTATGACTTGTATACCAAAATGGTTTTGGTTCACTTCTAACATCGCATGAACCTATTAAGTTGTACATAAATAATGGCTTTTAGTAATTTCAATTGGTCCAGAGTAATGAATTTTTATATGATAAAATTTATGACATAAAAGGCCATACGATTTGTTATATGATAACTTATTAATAGGGGCGTATGTGTAATTTGCTTAAACAACCTAAATATAATAGTTGTATTACGAATAAGATTTTAAGTGAAGGATTATCTACACATTTCAATAAAAGGGTGAAACCCTAAAACAAAATAAGATTTTTGTTTTTGCAAATCTCGAGTTTTCTGAATTTTGGGAAAGAAAGAAAAAAAATTTCAATCTCTCTTGGGGCTAGCACCCCAAATTGTGGTCACCATTCGTGTGTGGATTTCTGATAAAGGATACGCGCATAAACGTCTTGGAGATCGAACAATCACAGAAGAAAATCATGGAGTAAGATATGGTTTAATTTTTAGGTCTAGTTTAATGGAACCTATTTTTGATCCTATTGGAGTTTTTCAAAAATTGTTTTGAATGTTTCGCTGCGTATAAACCACAAAAACCCAACATGTACGACTATACTAGTTTCTTATAAATGTACGTCTTTCATTTGTAAATAAATAGATAAAAGCATAACATTTATAGGGGCTCCCAAATCGCACAATGCTTTAGAAATTCTTATGTTCTCAATCATAGATGGAACAAAAAACATTATAGGATTAGAACATTTAGGAGGTAACTTCTTTTGAATTAGTGCTAATATGTGTTCCCCTAGACTCACTTTTTCATTAGCCTTAATCTTATTTGTGCGAAAGTCTTGTATAAATATCTGATACTTAGTTACATTTTGAATGACTTCAAATAGAGGTATATTAACTACTAATTTCTTTAATGTGTCAGATATTTATTTTTCTTCCTATAGTTTTTTAGCATTTTTATTATCCATTAAACGATGAGCGAATGTTGGTTTTATATTAATTAGTCTATCTTTAATTTTTTTCTTACTCTCATTCTATTTTTTCTAGAAACTAATTGGTCTGGCATTTTAAGTTCATCCATCTACTTACCAGTCCTTAATGTTATGGCTGGTACTTTTTCATATATAGTAAGATATGGTTGAGATGGTAACTTCCTTTGATTTATAAATTCAGTCATTTGTGTTGCCATTTAGCTCAATTGGTTTTTCAATTCGGTCATATTATTTTTTAATCTTTGAATTATTTGATCTTTTTCTATTTCAAAGTTTATACCCTTAATTACCTTGATTGTTAAGGTGGGTACCTACATTCAGTTATGGGTAATTCGCATAACTATTAAAATTATAATTGGTATAAAAAACCCATTATATTGGTTTATTGTAGCATTAACTTCTTTTATTTTGGTTTGTTATTTGAAAAGATATTCATCATTAGAATGACTTAATTCATCACAAGAGTTTACTTTGCATGATCTATCTTTTAGTAATAATTCAACCATGGCTTTTAGTTCGTCTATCTTATCATATAGTATTTTATATGTCCTATTCATATCACGTAGATTATCTTTGATTAATTCACTCTTCTCACCATATTGCTTAGATTACTTAGTTATTTTTTTTATAGCTTCTCTTGCTAAAGTTGGTGTTTTATCGAGCAAAGACCCTCAACATGCGATGTCGAAGAATCTTCGTTCTCTTGTTAAGGTGATTACCTACATTCAGTTTATTCTATAATCCATACATTAAACATAGTGAAATCAATATTTGATACCTATCCCAAAATTCATTTAAAGTTTCTACAGTTGCCATCTTAGCATTACTAATTTTTGTATCATACAAACTAATTTGTCTTGCTGGAACATATTAATCGAGAAAGACTCGTAGCATCTCCGACCAGTTGGTTATGGAATTTTGAGGAAGGTAAAATAACCAATTTAAAGCTTGGTCTTTCAATACGGAAAGAAAAGCTTTTGATTTAACATGATCTATTTTTATATCTTTAGGTTCTAACTTGCTTACTTTGCGTACAAACTCTCCAATAAACTTTTGAGCTTCTTCATTACATTCACCATAGAAACATGATAAAGAATTTATGAGTCCCAACTTTAATTTGAGTTCCAAAAATTTTGTTGTGAAAGTGATACACATAGGTTCATAAGCCGTGACATTCCTATAAGATTGCTTAAAATTTATTTCTTTCTCGTATTCAACCATTTTATATGACTTCCGACAAGAAGGTTTCCAAAAGATTATTTTTAAAATCTCCGGCAACGGTGCAAAAAATTGACACGTTTTGTGGTTGCATAATAATTTTCCATATTTTACTATTATTATGTAGTAGTGGTAAATGGGATATCGTCTCCAAAGGGATTTTTCAAATCTCTTAAGAATTAAGGGCTTTCCTAAAGTTTAACTGGATTTAACTTGATTTAATTTAATTAATTTAACTAAATGAGAATTAAACACTTAATAATATGCAAATAAAATAAACAATTAATTAAAATAACTGAACTATAAACAATTTAAATCTAATAAACTAAACTAATATACCAATAATTCAAATAATCAATAAAATAAATGTAAATAAAATATCTAACAAACATCTTAACAAACCCCTTCTAAACATTGTACTATACTCAGATTGTTTTTAAACGCTAAAACATAACATCACTTCATAATATAGCTATATTTATTTCATATGGAATCTCGGAATCATTAAGTTTTGATTCAGAATAGGTTGATAGCTTTTATCTAGCTACTGGTTTTTCTAAATTCAATGAAAATGTCACATTCTTATCATTGTAAATCTATTCATTGGATAAAATGCAACACCATAGAAATACGATAACATTTAGTTGAATGAAACTCATTCCTAAACTAATCCAATATTAACGAAGCTGCATAATAAACGACTTAGAACATAATCCCTGGACCATCCAATCGGGAAATGTCCTATAGATTAATCCTAGTTACTACTTCTATAATTGTTGTCAATAACTATAGACATAGCGTTTAACACTCTATATTAAGGAACATATATGCCACTATGCACTCAACATAATAAACTACTAGTTGTAATATGCAAAAACAACTTGTTTTATCTGTGATTGATATGTATGAATTGACTTAAAGAATTAAGTACGTGATTCATAATTATAACTACATAACAATCCGAAGTATATTACATGTCTAGGGTTTGCTTAGATTGAATAACTACTATCACATGCTGAAAATAAACAATGCAAATACGTAATGAAAACACATAATTAAATAAATAAATAAATACCTCTAAATCAAAGCTCCAATATTGCTTTACATATAAAACTTAATTTAAGAGAAAAGAGTAATGGAAAGTTAAAAATAGAACAAAAGAGAAAAGAGAGAGTAAAGACCAGTTAAAGAGTTATTTCGAAGCTCCCTAATCCTATATATAGTTCCCCTAATAGTACATATCCAATATAAAATACGAATTCATCATATTAATCTTAAAAAATCATCACAAACCTCAGCGATTTGTCAGCGATTCCTCACTTGTACATAAATTGCTGAAAAAATAACTGAGTTTAGCTCTTAGTGCACCACTGATTACGTTGTCAATTTCTAGTTCATTCTCTAATTCGTTATGGATTCGTTGGCCTTTCCTGTTGCTGATTTATGTGGCGATTTTCAGTATAAAATTAAATTGTTGGCTAATCCTTAGAAATCTTTTTCAGTTGACTGTTTAGCTCTTCTTTATACTTTTTTCCATTTCTTCACTTTCCTTTTTAAGACTTGAATTCATAAAAATAAGATAATACCTAGTGTAATATCATCATTTATATATAAAATCAACCTAAATTACTTTATAAAATGTGTCTAATTATTTACTTGTTAGTGTCTAGTGAAGAGACTCTTAGTTATATTGCTAAATAAAAAAGGCTCACATGTTTCATATGATTCAAAATCAAATGAATCTAAAAATCTATCCTTATGGAGCTTATTATTGTGTTTCTCATTTATGTGGCTAAGACGATAATGACATAGGTAGGTATGATTCAAATCATTTAACTTGAATTTATTTGTTTTTATGTTAAAAATGAGAGTATTTGTGGAGCTTTTCATGTTAAATATATAAAGACCATTACACAAATCAGTATTTGCATAAAACACGCCTTTATGAGATTTGAAGCATTTATTATTCACAATAATGAAATTAAAACCATCCAAATCCTAACATGAAACTGAAATGATGTTTATGTTCAAGACAGAGACCTAATAACAACTATTCAAAGATAAAATAAGTCTACTGGAAAGAACTAAATCATAACATCCTATAGATAGGGCAGCGACTCATGTTCCATTCCCCACGCGTAGGATGATCATCCATTTCTCCAACTTTCTACTTCTTATGAGCCTCTACACATCAATATAAATGTGAGATCCACATTCAATATCTAATGCTCAGGAATCACTAGTAGTTAAGTGAATATCAATAACAAAAATACATAAAGCGACAATTGCACTACCCTTCTTCTTTTTCTTAGATCTTCTAAGTAATGGTCACAATTTCTAAACCAATGACCAAGAGTATGGCAGAAATGACAGTTACCTTCTTTTTTTCTCTTTGTAAGGTTAAGAAGTAGAAGCAACCTCAGGCTTGACTTGTTCCACAGGCTTTGTGATAGGTACAACAACCTTGTCAACTACATCTTTGCCCTTGGCATTCTTTTTCTTCATTGGCTTTCGCTTTTGGACCATCAACACATTAGCAGAGGGTTTCTTGATATTCTATTTAGTAGTCATAAGCTTATAATACAAGTCTTAAAGGGATTTCTTCATGTTATTTATGTTATATTTCATCACAAACTGTGAATAACTATTGGGCAATAAATTCATGATCCGATCTGTAGCAATCTCTCGGCTAATGGGAAATCCAAGTCTATCAAGTTAGTCAATGTAGCCCTTCATCTTTAGAACTTGAGGACTAACTAACCCACACTCAGCCATCTTACAAGAATGAAAGATCTTGATTATCTTGAACCTTCCTTGCCTAGCCTACTGTTGGAACATTTCCTGCAGCCTTAAAGCCATGTCATAGGCTTCTATGAGTTCCATGTCCTTATGAAGTTCAGGAATCATAGTAGCCAACATAATTCATGCAACATCTGTTAAGTCGTTCATATGCTTAGAATATGCATCTTTCTTAGCTTTAGTGAATTGGCTGGTGGTTCCTCATGGATAGGACCATCCAGGACATGCATCTTGCACTCATGCTTAAGAACGGTTTTAATTTTCTAAACCAGCCAAGGAAATTTGTCCCATTTAACTTATCCTTCTCAAAGATGGATCGCAGCGATAAAGGATTGGTGTGACTTGAAGAAACCATTGATCTACAACAAAGTGCAAAGTTTATTTTAGTATAGAGGAATAGACTCCCACTAAATTAACAACCATATTAAAATACTCAGTTAATTTAGGGGGACTAAAATTCATATTTCATCGGGTTTAAAGAAAGCTATGACATGAAACATAGAACTAGATTATTTAGGCAGGTAGTTTTAACGACCCATTACCTTAAGTAGGTGATTAATGGTAATCTAAATTCTATTAACCTTAGTTAGGCTTGTGGTTAAGCCATGCTTATCTCGATTAGTGTGTGAACGAATTTGCATGTAGTTTGGTGTTTTTTATGTGTATTAGTATTTATTGATGTTAATTGGATTTATTAGCCTGTAATTAAATAATTAAAATTTTATGGGACACCTAATATACAAGGTGTGGGTTAAGGTTGACACACACAAGTCGCGGGATAGCATGCATGCCAGACTGTACTCGTTGGAGCGCAGGGAAATTATAAATGCATGAATTTATATGCATATATATTTATATATAATTGTATGTATAAATATATATTGAAAATAAATAAATAAATAATAATTGGTGGGCACCTAGCGACACGTGGGGTGGAGGGTGACACGTGTGAGACATACACTAGTGCACATGCCCGAAAGTGGACGTTGGCATGTACATGGAACTTATGGGTGCATCAAAATACATAGGTGAATATATAGTTATATATAAATAATAAATGAATCCAATAGTTTAAATAAAATTAAACTGTACATTGCATTTGCCTCAAAACACGTGTAGCATGAGCATCAAAGAGGTGAATATGTGGGATGTTGGTTGTTGGATGATTTTTTCCATGCATCGAGAAGTGTGAGACTACATCTAAAATAAAATCAATGTGACTTTAGTTTTCATATTTTAAATCGACTTCGAGATTCATATGCACGATCTCGAAAAAAATTTGTAATTAACCAAACTAAAGTCGGCTAAGAGGAATAGGTTAGTTAATAGCCACAAGATTGGCTTCAAGGTAGCAACACGTATCTCGAGTAAGATAAAAATAAGAAATAAAACATTTTGATTTGCCTCGAGATTTGTGCCGAATCTCGAGAAAACTTGATATTTATCTTCTTCAACAATTACCTCCTTTATGTTTCAATGAAATCAAAATCAAGTGATAGAGAAGATGAAAGAAACTAAGAGATGACAGGAGAAAGATGGTGATCAATAATGACGAAGGTAAGGTAGTTGGGGTGTTCGATGATGTGTGTTGTGTTTCGGGTTGTTTGCTATTGATGCAGTGTAGTTGTTGTTGTTGGTCGTAATAGACATTGAGTTGGGATTTTGTTTTGAGGAAGATGATGCGAGGGAGGTATCTCTCTCCTGCTGGAAATTGATTAAGGGGTCTGGCTTGATTCAAATATATATATATATTGAGGGGAACGAATAAAAACTTCAAAAACTCTCTATTCGTCCCCCATTGTGCATCTTCCAATCGGACATGGCTAAGGGCCTGGGCCAGGCTCGGCCCATGGAGTGAGCCAGGTCCAGCGCTTTGACCAGGTTTGGGTCTGGTTTGATCCGACCCAACAAGAAAAAAGGGAAAAAGAGAAAATTGCTGGAAGAAATAGAGAAATATTCAAGAAAAATAAGAAAAAATATTTTATAAAAATAATATTCTTATAAAATAAATAGAAATTGATGAATTTCTGTTAAAAATGGAGAATTTGGGATTTTTGTGAGACTTTATGCCGGGGTTTTACTTCAAAAAATGAAATAGTCATATTGGCCAAAAATTTGGTAAATTGGTTCTGGATTCAAATGGGATAGTTTAAGGGTTCTAATTATTGAGTATTGGACCCAAATTAATGACAATTGATGTATTTTAAGTTTTTGGTTGACGGAGAAAGGTTTACGGATTTTGAGAATCACGTAAATCATTTAAAAAGTTAGGAAAACTCAACATAGGTAAGTGGGACTCATATTCCTATCAATTATGTAACATCATTAGTATAATTAGTTTATATAGCATTATGGATTAGAAATAAGGCAATGCCCTGACTTGAATTAGGTTTTTAAGAGAAATTATCTAGAAAGAGGTACGATGGGTGAATCGGACTAGAGTGACGATGAAGGTGATTGTCTAGGTATCGACACCTTCCCTTCAGCTACCTTTAGGTACCCGATTATTGCTTTCCTATTGTTTTATATCAAAAACTGATCTCGGAGAGGGCTGCGATGGGGGAATCTGACTGAGGTATTGAGAAGCTAACCAATACCCTTCCCTTAGATTCCTTATGCTAACCGATTGCTACTTTCCATTTAAGAGTGGGTACCTACGCTACGCCTAGATACACCACAAAAATCACATGTTGGCCAACGAGTGAGGTTCTGTAGATCGTAATTCGGGGTAATAGGAGTTTACAACTCTTGATTTGAATGCAAAAGAAACAAAAAAATACAAGTCACGACTACATTTGAAATTGATTTATGAACTTGCATTTCGTTGTCTATTGTTATATCATTTTTATACCTAAATATACATGTTTTGGATTCATATTGATATTCATTGATATTTATTGATAATTGTTACGTGTACGAGCATCACTTACTGAGTAAGTTGGAGCGCTCATTCCCTAATTAACATTTCAGATTGTCGATGTGCACTTCGACTTAGAAACAAAGAAGATTAGGAGTCTATATTATTTTATATTGTGAAGGTATTCCCCTGCTGTTTATATTGTACTAAATTAATATTTTGTAAACAAGGTTGGGATATGATTTTACAACCGAGGTTTATGTCAGTTTTGTATATCGTATGTTTTATCAAAAAAGTTTTAATTCCGCTACGTTTTCAATTATTTATTCGATATACGATATACTATTTGTGTGATTATCAGGTGTGAAGGACAGCGGTACTGTTACTTTAATTGAGTCTAACTAGTGTGTTGGGGCTTAATTAGAGTTTCAGGCCTGGTATCGCCCTAATTGGGATAGGGGATGCAACATCTTAGTATCAGAGCCTACTTCTGAGTATAACCTTATTACTTGAAAATGAGTAATAACTGGGATATAGTTTAGTATCAAAATCTAAGGTTTCTGGCTCTGATATACCTTGGTACTATAACATAAGCTTATTGACTATGAGATTTGTCTCGAGTTACGAATTAGCTTAGGACATTATAAAAAGTTTTTATTGATGTTTTAGGGGGGTAGTAAAAGATAAAATACTGACTAATGTGCTTTGTTGAATGTGTTATATCTATGCGATAGATGTACGAGTAATGTTCTTCTATACATTATCTTGAAGGTCTTCTCTCTCATCTTTATCTTGGAATCCAATGAATAAATGGTGAGGGTTCTTAAGAAACCTAGACTTCATGGATATTATAACAAGAAAAGATTGTGAAAACATTATACAATGAGAAAGAATTGAATTTTATGGTTTATAGAAACCTAAATCTTAATATTATATGGAATAAGGAAAGACATTGCGAATTTTATGACGACTAAAAATGAACTCTTCTCCTATTAGATAGTCTCTTTTGGTCTTTATTCTCACTAACATTATTTAATTAATGATAATCAATATAGAAGGATCTATTTGACCTTGACTTTGAGACTATTAGGAGAATTGACATTAAGAAGTAAGTAAAATAATAAATGACCTTTAGTGAAACTCAAAGGTGACGATTCACTTTGAGTAAATATATACTAGTGCTGAAACTAGTTAAACAAGATTAAAGGTCATTCAATGAAGAAATTAGTGGTAAATGAGGAGAGGAACCTAATTGAGGTTATATAACCTTTAATGAATGTATACTTCATGAGTTGTTATGAAGTATAAGATTCCTGATATGGTGCTAGTGCATATTAGAATAATGAAAAAGTTTATTAGTGTTGTTTTGGTTTAACAACACTTACTAATCGAATGATCTTAATGCCAAAATCACATTAAAAGTGAAAAGTCATGGCAAGAGATAAAAGTTGAAGGATTATGAAAAATCTGCGTTGATAGTTAACTCTATCTTAGTTGTTTGATTTCTTTCACTTATGGTAATTTCAGATGAAAATTTATAGTTAAGGACTTGTAAGAATTTGTATAGTTTAAGTTAGGACATGGTAATGAGCTAGTGATATATTTTAGTCTGATCTTGTAAACTAGAAGTCTAAATTGGGGTGAATGAGTTGTCAATGAGTACGAGGATTTGAAAATCTAAAGAATATTTTAAGATATGGGGAAATGAATAGGTGAGCAGTATGTTAAGTAGTTGGTATTAACTGCTATTCGTAATTTAAAAGTTTTTTTTTCTGATGTCAAACCAATAATTAATTCTATTTTTACTTAGTGTAATATGGAAATTGCATGAGTTTAAGAACTCCACTTGAGTGATGAGTTAATTTTAAGAAAATCAAGGATGAATATTCCTTGCCAAGAAATCGACAACTCATTTGGATTTACTACATGAAATGAGTTATTTTCAATAGCTGATTGACATTTGGGTATCATTGATTCAAGTTTAAAATTAAAACGTATATGAAATGAAGTCAGGCAATGGCTTGTTTATATTGAGAATCATGGTGGAAACCATGAAAACTCACTAGAGCTCATGCTATATTGATAAATGAATAAAGAAATGGAGTTGTTGAACTTTATTGGAATAAGATTATCATTGAGTTATCAATGATAATTGAAAAAAGGTTGAAGACTTAGCAAAGGCACAAGCAATATCGCAAAGTCATGTGAACTTTGACAATAAATTGGTTTATACCATGTGAACTCTAACGATAAATTGGTTTATACAAGAGATTGCTAGTACAAGTACTAAGCTTCAAATGTAAGTTACTCAAACATGTGTTGAATGTGAATTGCTAGTCAATGGACTTGACTAAGATTGAGACAATCAAATAATTGTCTTATATTCTACACATAGTGAGAAAAGTAGTGTTATCTTGGAATGATTGAATGATACAAACAATGTATACAAAGATTCATAATATTGTTGTGTTATATGTTCAATTAATTAAAAAAATTGTAATGAGTCATAAATAACGTAAGGATGCCTTGAGAGGAAATTGAAATGTAGTCAGACTACAATAATTGCTTGGTTATACCTAGATTATGAAAAAAAAATTAGAGACTTATTCTAATACCTTTATTCAGGTAGTTGTGTGTTAGCACAATGAAGCAAGAGATTGTACTTATACTATTATATTGTTCAAGGAAGTTTGAGAAGAACTATTATGAAATAATTGTTTTGGTAGTTGTACCAAACAAATTAAGGCATCACTTATTGAATAAAAGCTTGAAATACGTTTCAAATGATGAATGAAATGGATTGCAAAGATAAATCCTAGAGTTGAGACTTAGGATAATAAAATATAGGTGTAGATCTCAATTTGTTTATGAATCCATTCAAATGAATAGGATCTGCAAGTTCATTCATTCATTGTATGATTTGAAATACGTATATATCCATGTGGAAAGGGGTTTAAAGCCTTTTAGTTATTCCTGAGATTAGAAAGTCTTGGAGCAAACACAAGAAGACAAATGAGAAGTATGAAAACTAAAGAGTTAGTGCAATATGAGTTAGAGTAATGTGATTTGGAAATTTTCAAGGCTTTGAGAGTTTGAAGAGTATAGTAGTAGAGTGAAAGAAATTAGATGTGAAGTGAATAACTTAAATCATGAATATAAGGAATTAACTTTGAGAAATCACCAACACAAAGTGATTGATGTGATTAATACTTTGAATAGAGAAAAGAAAATGAAGTGTAATTATAATAAGAACTTCTCGGTACTATCTCTTGAGAGAGATGTGTAATAATGAAGATAAAATAAAGTAATGCATAGGTACATTATCATTTGAGTTGTTGAAATTAATAATTACATATATATTCTTTGAAGCTCAAATTGGAGTTGAGCCAAAAGTCTGATTAACTGGGTGATAAGGTGATTAAAAAATCTAATAAGAATCACTTAATATGTCAGCATTTAGCTATCAAGAACTAATATCCACATTAGACTGTCTAGAGAAATTGTGCTGAACGCATTACACTTTGAAATGAAAATACCAATTCAAAAAAGAATTTTAGGCAAGAATTACTTCAATGATGTCACATATCTCTTTATATTGGTAATACAGGTAATGCCATATCGTAATAATGTATATGAGAAGATAATGGATTGTCTGAGGTGATGATATGTGCTGTTAAATTTAGAAAGAGATATGAGAGCTATTCAATAGGTTGACAATGAATAAAAGAATCCTAAAGGGCTAATTAATTTCTTGTCTATATATATATGTGGGTAAATAGATAACATAACTAGTGGTCATGTAATAAGATTAACTAGACTTTGGCATCAACACAGTATAATGGAAGTTGTAGTTGATAGATTGACCATATGTAAATTCTTGTCATTAAGGTTATGTTATTCTTTTGATGGATTGAGAAAACATATGTATATGGAGATTTGAGATGATATGGTGTTTCAATATTTGATTCCCCAGACGGAGATCTGAGACTTGCTTCCAGCGGTGGGAGAAGTTATTAATATAAGTGAAAACCATTTTCAATCTTAGTACATAATATTTTCTTTGTGTTGATGAAGAAATCGAGCTGCTAATCCTAATGTTTAAGAATAAATGTTTTTAACTTGTGTCTCATAATGTTTAACCACTGCAAGAAAACATATTCCTTTGTGTGTGCTCTTCGATAACAAAAGCAGTCATGTGGATTACATTATCGAATGATAAAGCTGAATATATTCAATTTTATTGTACGATGATGTACATAACTAAGATTGGAAGTATAGCTTTTGTACAAAATTAAATAATAAAGAGCTATATAGCGAGGGTATGACAAACTAGGTGATATATAACTTCAACTTGATTAAAATAAAGTTGTTGAGGAGTCAAGCATCATAGATTATTGGAGAGTTCAAAAGAGAATTTTAATTGTGCTTTTGAAAGTCTCATTTATGAAAGGGCTTTGTAGATTTGGATTACATCAAAATAAAAGTTTCATGAAAACTAAAAGATAACTAGGGAACGAGAGTTATACATGGAAGAGCAATTTTCATTTTCTTTTTGGAACTTTGTACGTTTCCTTTAATTTCGAGAACGAAATTGTCTTAAATTGGGGAGACTGTACCAACCCATTACCTTAAGCATGTGATTAATGTTAATCCAATTTCTAACTAAACCAAATTAGGCTCGTTGTTAAACATGGCTTGTCTCGATTAGTGTGTGTGGCTTTGCGTGTCGTTTTGTGTTTGTTTAATGTGTATTAGTATTTATTTAGATTAATTGGATTTATTGGCCTATAATTAAATAATTAAAAAATAATGGGACGCCTAATATATAGGATGTGGGTTAAAGGTGACGCACACGAGTCGTGGGGTAGCGTGCATGCCCGAATGTACTCGTTGGCACGTATGGCAAAATTATAAACCCATTAATATATACATACATATAAACTTATATTTATATATAATTGTATGTATAAATATATTGAAAATAAATAAATAAATAATAATTGGTGGGCGCCTAGTGAAATGGGGGTTGAGGGTGACACACGTAGGACATACAATAGTGCACATGCCAGAAAGTGGTCGTTGGTGTGCACATCGAATTTATGGGCACCAAAATACATAGGGGAATATATGTATATATTTATATATAGTTATGTATATAAATATATAAATGAATATAATAGTTTAAATAAAATTATAGTATACATTGCATTTGCCTCGAAATACGTATAGTGTGAGCGTAGAGGAGATGAATATGTGGGTTGTTGGTTGTTCGATGATTTTTCCATGCCTCGAGATGCGTGCAATCAGATCTTAAAAAAATCAACATGACTTTAGTTTTAATCTTTTAGATCGGCCTCAAGATTCATATGAGCGAATCGCAAATTTTTTTTTGTAATTAACCAAACTTAAGTCAGTTAAGAGGAACGAGTTTGTTGAAGGCCAAAAGATTGGCACCGAGGTACGCAACAAGTATCTTGAGAAAGATCAAAATAAGAAGTAAACATTTGATTTTCCTTGAGATTCATGTTGAATTTTTAAGAAATCTAATATTTATCTTCTTCAACAACTGCCTCCTCTATGTTTCAATGAAATTGGAATCGTAAGACATAGATGAGAGAAACCAAGAGATTAAAGGAGAGAGATGGTGATCAACAACGATGAAGGTGAGTTTGTTGGATTGTTTGATGTTATGTTGTTGCGTTTTGGCTTATTTGCCGTTGGTGTAGTGTGGTTGTTGTTGTTGGTCGTAAAGGAGATTGAGTTAGGGATTTTGTTTTGAGGAAGAATATGCAGGGGAGGCATCTCTCCCCTACTAGAAATCAATCATAAGTTCTGGCCAAGCCAGACCCTTATTTAAAAAAAAATTACATATTGCGGGGAACGAACAAAGAGTTCCAAAACTCTCTATTCGCAATAAGGAAGACGTATAATGTGCATCTTCTAGTTGGATCGGGCTAAGGGCCAGGGCCAGGCTCGACCCATTGGGTGAGCCAGGTCCTGTGCCTTGGCCAGGGACGGGTCGGGTTTGAAGCAACGCAACAAGAAAAAAATAAAAAATGGAAAAGGACAAAATTGCTGGAAAAATAGAGAGAAATTCTAGAAAAATGAGGAAAATCACAAAAAAAATATTTTTGATAAAAATAGAAATTTATGAATTTCTTTTAAAACTGAAGAATTTGGGATTTGTGTGAGGCTTTATACCGAGGTTTTTACTTCGAATAATGTAAAATAGTCATATTGGCCTAAAATTTTATAAATTGATTCTGAATTCGAATGGGACAAGTTTAAGGGTTTTAATTAATGAGTATTGGACCAAAATTAATAAAAATTTGTGTATTTTACATTCTTGGTCGACGGAGATAGGTTTATGAAATTCGAGAATCGCGTAAATCAAAAAAAAAAAGTTAGGAAAGCTCGACACAGGTAAGTGGAACTAGTATTCTTATCATTTATGTAACATAATTAGTATAAGTAGTTCATATAGAATTATGGGCTGAGAATAGGGCGATGTACTTTTACTTGAACAAATTTTTTATAAAAAAATCATCCAGAAAGAGGTATTATGGGCGAATCCGACTGGAGTGACGATGAAGGTGATTGGCTAGCTACCAACACCTTCCCTTTAGCTACCTTGAGGTACTCAATTATTGCTTTCCTATTTTTTATATCAAAAAGTGATATCGGAGAGGGCTGTGACAGGGGAACCTGACTACGGTTGATGACCGAGATATTGAGAGGCCAACTAATACCTTTCCTCAAATTTGCGATGCTAACCGATTGCTACTTTCCATTTAAAAGTGAATAGTTATGATATGCCTGGATGCACTATAGAAATCACACGTCGGCCAATGTGTGAGGTTCTGTGGACCGTTATATAGGGTAACGGGAGTCTACAACTCTTGTTTTGAATGCAAGAGAAATAGAAAAATACAAGTCACAAGTACAGTTGCAATTGATCTATAAACTATCTATTGTTATATCATTTTAGTACTTGAATATATATGTTTTGGATTCATATTTCTATTCATTGATTCATTGATATTAGCTAATAATTGATACGTGTACGAGCATAGCTTACTGAGCAAGTTGGGGCGCTCATTCCCTAATCAACATTTCAGGTTGTCGACGTGCACTTCGCCTCAGGAATAGAGAATATTAGGAGTCTATAGTCTTCTATATGGTGAAGTGATTCAGTTACTGTTTATATATTGTACTAAATTAATATTTTGTAAATAAGGTTTGGATTTGATTTTACGACCGAGGTTTATGTCGGTTTTTGTTTATCATATGTTTTATAAAAAAGTTTTAATTCCACTGCATTTTCAATTATTTATTCAATACACGATATATTGTTTATGTGATTATTAATTATGAAAGATGGCTGTACTATTACTAATTGAGTCCGACTGGTGTACCGAGGCTTAATTAGGGTTTCAGGCCAGGTATCGCTCTAATTGGAATAGGAGATGGTACATAGCTTTTACGATTTACATCTTATGTAACTTTTAGTTATGTTATAAGATTATGATATCTTATATCTCAACATGTTTTATCTCATCATGTGCCTAAGGCTTAAAACTCTTTTGATAGCTTTATTAAGTCCAACCATTTTAAACATTTAGGTAACTCTTACCCAACTTGCCTCACCAAGATAGCACAATACACTCAGCTATGGTTGAAACCTGCTTAGCTTGGTGGAAATGCCGAAGGACTCACAATCCACCCCATAACAGCATATATTACATTTATAAAACTTTTTAATCATTCTAACTTATCTTAAGTTCTCTAAATCTTTAAACCATCATTACCTTATCTCCACAGCATCCCAATTCGTCTTAAAACCATAAATTCAATTTCAATCCTTCTTAAAATCATTTTAATAGTTTCAAAAGGTATCATAATCTCACGCGAACCCAAAAACCCATTTATACCATATTTTATATTTAAAGAATAATGCATACATAAAGAGAAAGAAACTCAACAAACCACAATAATCAGAAAGCTCTTCCTTTCCCTTGTCATCACTAAAACCTATTATCACCCAATTATAAAAATTCGATAATATTAGATTAAGTAAATCCCACACTATCCAGTACACCAGTAGTAACCAAATACATAATAATCCAAAGAATTTAAACAAGAATATAATCCAAATAATTCTAATACAACCATGAATCCATCCCGTTTCTATTATCCGACTAGAATCAGACGTCGTCTCCGAAAGTAGTAAGTAAATAGTAATAAGGACTCATGCACGGGGAGAATAACCAAACAAGTCTCGTTCATCTAGACTATGGGAGTATGATCTGGTTCAATGTAATCTCATGATAACCACGTGATGCAAAGTATCAGTGACTCCAACCCCTCAAACATAATATAGTATTCTATAAACTCAATATAGATACTATAAGGAGACTCGTAATGTCTTACCCTCCCAAACCGTGTATGCATGTACAACGAAAATGCAATTCAAGGATCAATGCAATGTACATGAAATTATATTCATAAAATGCAAAGGTTACCATGGGATTTACTTAATCTTATAACAGCGATACCAACGCCCCCTTACGCTCCCAGAAAGTCAACTAGTCTATACGAAATTCCAACTGCAGTCCTACAATTCATTCATAAGTCCTGTAAGCTTCCATAACAATTTCACAACTATTTCCCAATTAATTTCAATCAAACTATTCGAATCATGTCCCAAAACTCTACAAATATTTCCAAAATAAATTATTCGATGGTCGAATTCCATTTTTGACTCAAAATTATTGTCCATCGTCAAAAATTATGTTGTCTAGGCTTAAATATCAATTTTTCGATTTTATTGTATTTTTCATTCCAATCTCGTCCCGAAAACCTTGAAATCTCTCTGAACCATGTCCTCAGATGTCCAGATTCCAATTATGACTCCAAACTATGATTCAAAATTAAAAATTACCCTAGACTAGGACATAAAATCATTTTCTAAATTTTGGACATTTTCGGGTATCGTAACACGCATTACGAGAAATATACAAGATAAAATCCTCGAGAAAATTCCAAAAATATCATTTCCACAAACGTCCTCAACTTTCATTAATTTGTCCAAAAAATCTATTTTTCACAATTTTCTCAATCTCTCAGGGATTTATCCCATTTTTCTCAATTTTTTACTTTTTCGAGCGTCGTAGCATGCTTTACGAGACAACACTCGGCATACCGACCCCGAAAACTCCCAATTTCCCTTCTATTATCAAATTATATTATTTCGATCAATTTCTCATTTTTTTATAATTTTTTAGGGGTTTATTCACTTGTTTTTTTCTATTTTAAAACTATATATATAGATATATTTATTTATTTATTATTATTATATTACTAGTCAATTGGCATGCGCTACACGCGTAAAGCGTAAACAATAACTGTGTCATAAAACATGTGTGATAGTTAGTATTAAAATATTATCTTAAAGACATGTATAATTAATTGATTTATTTATTTAGAAAGTAAAATGTGTGTCAAAATGACCTTCCAATAAAAAAGTGCTCATATTTTTTTAGTTGGGTATAGACATCGATGTTTTGTGATATTAGATATATGCAGTGCTCGTGATTTTAGTGTATCTCATGCAGATACATACAACCCATAAAATAATTATTTTGACGAGAATTTAGACAATATTATAAATGTCATTTTGAACAATTCAACCCAACGAAATTAATTTAAACATTATCCTGATCATAACATATATCAACATATTCCAATTTCAAATAAGTTTGCTTGATATAGTTTAACTGTGAAAATAAAAGAAAGGACAATATAAACATAATGAATGTATAACATCTTTCAAAAAAATAAAAATTCACAACAACATATTATTTCTTTTGGAGAATAGTACATGTGATATTAGAAGATATTATAACTTAAAGAATGTATGTACATGGAGGAGAGCATGTCATTCCGAATTTGAGCCACATAAGGCCACTGTACAAAAGAATAGGTGCCTAAAAATGGAGCTAAATCAATTACTCGCACCCACCTCACACATCACCGAATGTACAACAGAATAGGTTGTAGCAAAAATAGAGTCAAAGCTCACAACCACCTAACTCATCCTGCCACAATAGCACCACCAGTTATGATATATACCCAAACAGATAAGGGATGAGCCACGAAAGATATGTGGAGTACAAACTCCTGCAGAAGCATTGCCTCAAGTCATTGTCCCTTTCATCCATGTTGCAACCAAACGTATAGTAGGTGAGACCCTACAAAATATAGGAATGAAGACAATGCCACCACCACCAATCACAATCCTTTACAAACGAACACATATTCAAAGCCAAGGCCAGTAAATCTCTCTTGTATAGGGCATCTCACAAACCGAACTTTGTACCTTAAAAATCAAAACGCAATCAATACAACTTGCCTCGACTATGCACAATCACAATCAAGCAGCAATGTCGAAAATGCGTCACCTATAGACCTTTTCAGCTACAATTCATGCACTGTATGCCCTGCAAAAAGAACCAATAGTGAAATCACTAAAAAAAATAAACCTCAAAAAACTTACCAAGGTAGTGAGTCCATCTCTGTAGTAAAAAAAAAGTCATCGCCTAAACACTTATTACTACGAAGATTTGTGCCGCATCCCAGGTACATCACCTATGTGAAAATGTTGTTGATGTCATCACCACCACATCTTAAAAGAAAACCCTCACCACCATGGATATTAGAGTTCATCAAAACATTACAAAGAATGTATGAAATAGAAATAATTAAATGAAAAATTAACAAAAGCAATTCCATTAATTTAGAAAGAATTTCTTTTTTGAAATAAAAAAGAAGCTAACCTTGTTTTATGGTATATAGAGGCATCGATGCTCATCAAGTAATCCATTGAAGCTATTTTGTAGTAGACACGAAGAATTGTAGAGTATAAATTATGTGTTTAATGAAGAAAAGAGGGAAGTGGAGGTTAAGTAAAATTACTAAAAAAGTCAAAATTTCTAGGGAACTTTTTTTTCTTTCAAAAATCATGCTTTTTTGTGAAAGATATTGTAGAATATTAGGCGCTCCTTTTTTAAACCATTTTTAAAGTAGATGACAGATTGTGGAAAACAAAAAGTTCGAATAATTGGTTGGAGGGTAATTTTTTAAAATATTATCATGAAATTAATTCTTTTCATGCTTTTTTGGTATGGGATTGGACCGGCAACTGATGTAATTTCTTTATATGGGTGGAATTAAAAAGTTTGTATTAGTAAGAAAAGCTTTATAACAATTTTTTTCCACAAATCTATCCCAATAGCAAGTCAAATGATTTGGTGTGAAGGTATAATATATGCATTTAATTAGGTGATGAAAAATCAAATGGATGACAATATGCAACATGTGCCACATCAGATAAAAAATATGTAAAAATGTTAAGACAATAGGTTAAAAAAATGTTAAAAAAATGTTTAAGAATTTAATAATAAAATTAAAAGTTGGGATATATTTGTTAAAAAAAATTTAATGCATCTTTGCTTTCTACATAAGTAATATGTACAAAATCAGACAAATAATAAGTAGAAAAACTTAATAAAAAAACATCTATGTATAGCAATCAAAATTACAGTACCAAAAATATTATGGAGTAGCATTTTTCAATATGAAAAAAAGAATTGTAAACAATCATTATGTTACATATCATTTTTATATATTGTGTTTTTTTTTTTACTTATCTACGTATAATTGTGGAGGACGTCACAATAAACTACATTTTTCTGTGAATGTACCTATATATCTATCTATTTTACTATTTTTAACTAAAATTTTTGTTTGACTATTGCACACACCTCGAGATAAAAGCTACATATAGTTGGCCTGAACTAAAAACTTATTCAGGGAGATAAATTCCTACGTTGGGTATAGTTTGTCCTTAGGATTTATTAATTTTCAATGCAAATGCTAGTTTTATAGGAAATTATTTTCGAATAAGTTTGAAAGGCATTTTTACATTATCTGAAGGTCTTAGTGGGATTCGTGGTATAAAAATTCTAGTTCCTTTAAAAGTTCCATTAGCTATTTCGGCATCTATAATATTTCTATGAATGACACGACAAATCAAATGCGTTCCATTACATTAGCCTATTTGTGGATCTAGATTTCTAAGTAAAATTATTGGACATCCTATTTTTAAAATCAATATATGAAGTGGTAATCCTCTTGGAGAAATAGAATTTAAATATTATTGTTGATAAAGATGTAATGAATCGTCTTCCACACCATTAAATGAGTAATATATATATGGTTCACCTAAAAACTTTTGGACAACTAAATTATTTATTTTTTCAATTAATTCATTTTTCAGGGCTAGTATAGCCCTATTGATTATGTATTCTTTATTATTAGGATTTTTGGGTAATGATGAAAATGTGAAATCTATTAGGTCATGTATTGTTTGGTCTCCTCCCCAAGGAATATTTAGTTCATCAGGTACTTTAATCATATATTCTTTAGTAGAGTTTTCCTAACTATTTCCTATTTCCAACAAAAAATCAGCAAATAAACAATTGTTTCTAGCACACATATTGTCATTTATATTTATTTTTATTACGTCTTTCCAAAATGGTGCTCTAATGATAGAGGCGTCTGTAGTTTCAGCTCTTTTACCATTTGGGACGCCCGACAATACTTGTCCAAAGTCGCCTCCTAATACTATGATTTTACCACTAAAAAAATCATCTATGTCGGTAATATCTCATAGTGTTCTATCCAAAGCCTCGAAAACGTGCCTATGAGCCATAGTTGTTTCATCCAAAATAATAAGAGAAGCTTGTCTTAAAAGGTTTTCTAAGTCTGTTTGTTTGTTGACGAAACATGTTGAAGTAGAATTTAAGAGAATAGGGATCTTAAATTTCGAACGTGTTGTACGACCCCCGAGCAATGACATAGCAGCAATTCCTGATGTTGCTTTAGCTAATGCAATTAATCTTTTAGTACTTATGTATGCTAAGATTGTTTTGTATAAGAACGTTTTTCCTGTACCCCCAGGTCCATCTATAAATAAAATTGAATGTGCATGACTATCGATACTATGGATGACACTATCAAATGCATTTCGTTGTTGAATATTTAATTTTCCTATTGAATCTACATTTTCTGTTGATATTGGTATAAATTGTTCTTTAAATATTAATTTGTTGATGTTGGTCATTGATTCAGAAGTAAGTTGTGGTAAATCGTATTTAGTGATATTTCTATGATGTTGTGAGAGATAATCGGTTACATCTTTAAGGCAACAATTTATATAAAAAAAGACTCATCTAGAGATTGGTCATGTTTATATGCATTTTTGTAATCCTAAATCATATGTCTTAAATTTATCCCATAATTCATGTACCGTAATTGGTTCGCAAAATACTAAAATAGTAGCGAATGGTCTTTGTAAAGAACATGACATATGTACATGTGAAGCTTCAAACTTTTTATTAATTCACTCATCATGAAAAGGGGTAGTGAATGAAATGAAATAAAGACTTTTTGTAATTTAATGTTAGGTTACATATGAGCAAGAACTTAAAAATTTTATATTCCTTATGATCGAACTCGAGACACTTGATTTGGGGATGATAAACCATTGCCCTCACGATCATTGAGATGCACATGCAGGCATACATTTTTTATGTATAATGCAAAATTCAAGGGACATAAACAATTGAATATAGCAAATCCACCCCTATGAGGTTAGTTGATCCAATCCTTAAAAAAAACAATTAATTGCGTATTAATTTTTCAACTAATAGAAATCAACCTAATTGATGATATTTTTTTTAAAAAAAAGATAAGCATTTCTCGCTATTAGAATAGCAATCCCTAAACGGTTAAACGTGAAGCCTTTTTGGCTAAAAGTCCCAACAATGCCCCTGTGAATTGATAGAAATAGTTAAAATTAAGGATGAATTGGTAATTTAATTGATAAGTCCAAATTAATAGGTGGTTACTAATTTAAATGCGTAGAATTAAAATTCAATTTTCCCTCTCTCCTCCACGTTTCTCTCTTTCCACTCAATACACCTTCTCTCTCTTTCTTTCTCTCTCTCTCTCCTCACGGTTCTCTCTCTCTCTCCTCCACGACTCTTTCTTCTTCATTCATATTTCTTCTATGTTTGTAAATTACATGTGTTTTTATTATTGAAAACCACTTTGTTCTTCGAAATCGCAGTCCCTCATCTTTTTAAAAAAAATCTATCTCCATTTCTCTTCCCCACGTAGTCGATTCAATAAAAAAAATTATGGATTGCTAGTGGGTTAGGTGCTCCCCGTGAAGTGTACCATTCATTTTATTCGTCTCTGCGGTAAGGTATATATTATAAAATTCAATTTTCAAATTTTTTATTCTATTTTTCTTCCTGAACCTGAATATACTATGGACATTTTTTTAAATAGTTTTTTTGACTTCTTATGATTAGTTACTTATTTCTAATAGTGAGAAATGCTTATCTTTTTCTTTTAAAAAATATCATCAATTGGGCTGATTTCTATTAGTTGAAAAATTAATACACAATTAATTGTATTTTTTAAGGATTAAATCAACTAACCTCATAGAGGTGGATTTGCTACATGCCATTGTTTATATCCCTTGAATTTTGCATTATACACAAAAGATGTATGTCTGCATGTGCATCTCAATGATTGTGAGGGCAATGGTTTATCATCCCCAAATCAAGTGTCTCGAGTTCGATCATAAGGAATATAAGAAATTTTAAACTCTTGCTCATATGTTACCTAACATTAAATTACAATGGGTTAAACTCTTTTTTAGTAATAATGTTTGTGAATAATGTTTATTATCTTAGACATTAAAAAATGTTTGTGAATAATGTTTATTTTCTTAGACATTAAAAATTCAAAGGTTCATAAACAAGCTTTGGATTACAATCTCAAAAAATGCTTTAATTTTTATTTTTCGAGACATAAAAAATTTGAAGCTTCAAATACATGCTTTGTAAATTTTTCTTAATTACTTTTATAAATTACAAAAAGTTTTTCTTTCGTTTTTTTCACCACACCTTTTCATGATGAGTGAATTAATAAAAAACAATTTGAAGCTTCACATGTACATATGTCATGTTCTTTACGAAGACTATTCGCTACTATTTTAGTATTTTGCGAACCAATTAAGGTACATGAATTGTGGGATGAATTCAAGACATATATGATTGAGGAAAAATGCATATAAACATGACCAATCTCTATATGAGTCTTTTTTTATAAATTGTTTCCTTAAAGATTTAACCGATTATCTCTCACGACATCATAAAAATATCACTGAATACGATTTACAACAACTTACTTCTGAATCAATGACCAACATCGACAAATTAATAGTTGAAGAACAATCTATACCAATATCAACAGAAGATGTAGATTTAATAGGAAAATTAAACATTCAACAACAAAACGCATTTGATAGTGTCATCCATAGTATCGATAGGCATGCACATTCAATTTTCTTTATAGATGGACCTAAGGGTACATGAAAAACATTCTTATACAAAGCAATCTTAGCATACATACGTACTAAAGGATTAACTGCATTAGCTACAACAACATCTGGAATTGATGCTATGTCATTGCCCGAGGTCGTACTGCACATTCAAGATTTAAGATCCATATTCTCTTAAATTCTACTTCAACATGTTTCGTCAACAAACAAACAGACTTAGAAAACCTTTTAAGACAAGCTTATCTTATTATTTTGGATGAAACAACTATGGCTCATAGGCACGCTTTAGAGGCTTTGGATAGAACACTACGAGATATTACCGATATGGATAATTTTTTAGTGGAAAAATCATAGTATTAGGAGGCAACTTCCGACAAGTACTGTCAGTTGTCCCAAATAGTACAAGAGCTGAAACCACTGACGCCTATCTCATTAGAGCACCATTTTGGAAAGACGTAATAAAAATAAAATTAACCGACAATATGCATGCTAGAAACGATTGTTTATTTGCTGATTTTTTGTTGCAAATGGGAAACGGTTAGGAAAATTCTACTACATAATATATGATTAAAGTACCTGAGGAACTAAATATTCCTTGGAGAGGAGACCAAACAATACATGACCTAATAGATTTCACATTTTCATTATTACCCAAAAATCTTAATAATAAAGAGTAGATAATCTATAAGGCTATACTAACCCTGACAGTTGAATTAGTTGAAGAAATAAATAATTTGGTTGTCCAAAAGTTTTTAGATGAACCATATATACATTACTCATTTGATAGCACAAAAGATGATTCATTACATCTTTATCAACTAGAATATTTAAATTTTATTTCTCCAGGAGGATTACCACTTCATAGATTGATTTTAAAAATAGGATGTTCAATAATTTTACTTAGAAATCTAGATCCATAAATAGGCTTATGTAATGGAACGCGTTTGATTTGTCATGTCTTTCATAGAAATATTATAGATGCTGAAATAGCTAATGAACCTTTTAAAGGAACTAGAGTTTTTATACCACGAATCCCACTATGACCTTCAGATAATGTAAGAATGTCTTTCAAACTTATTCAAAAATAATTTCCTATAAAACTAATATTCGCATTGACAAGCAATAAATCCTAAGGACAAACTATGCCCGACATAGGAATTTATCTCCCTGAACATGTTTTTAGTCACGACCAACTATATCTGGCTTTTATCTCAAGGTGTGTGTCTTAGTTAAACAAAAATTTTAGTTAAAATAGAAAAAGAGATAGATATATAGGTACATTCATAAAAAAATGTTGTTTATAATGACATCCTCCACAATCGTACGTAGATAAGTGAAAAAAAAACACACACATACAAAAGATATAAAAAGGATTTATAACATAATGATTGTTTACAATTCTATTTGTCATATTGAAAAGTGCTACTCCATAATATTTTTGGCACTGTAATTTTGATAGCTATACATAGATGTTTTTTTATTAAAATTTTCTACTTATTGTTTGTCTGATTTTGTACATATTACTTGTGTAGAAAGCAAAGATGTATTAACTTTTTTTAACAAATATATCACAACTTTTACTTTTATTATTAAATTCTTAAACGTTTTTATTCATTTTTTAACCTATTGTCTTAACATTTTTACATATTTTTTTATCTGATGTGGTACATGTTGCATGCCGTTATCCATTTAATTTTTTCATCACTTAATTAGGTGCATATGTTATACCTTCACACCGAATCATTTGACTTGCTATTGGGATATATTTGTGAAAATTTTTTTTGTTAAAAAGCTTTTCTTACTAATACAAGCTTTTTTAAGTACACCCATATAAAGAAATTACATCAATTGCAGGTCCAAATCCCATACCAAAAAAGCATGAAAAGAATTAATTTCACGATAATATTTAAAAAAATTACCCTCCTACCAATTATTTGAACATTTTGTTTTCCACGATCTATCCTCTACTTTAACAATGGTTTAAAAAAGGGATGCCTAATATTCTACAATATCTTTAAAAAAAGCATGATTTTTGAAAAAAAAAATTCCCTAAGAATTTTGACTTTTTTAGTAGTTTTACTTAATCACCACTTCCCTATTTTCTTCATTAAACACATAATTCATACTCTACAATTCTTCGCGTCTACTACAAAATTGCTTTAATGGATTACTTGATGAGCATCGATGCCTCTATATAACATACGACAAGGTTAGCTTCTTTTTATTTCAAAAATAGATTTCTTTCTAAATTATTGGAATTGTTTTCGTTAATTTTTCATTTAATTATTTTTATTTCATATATTCTTTGTAATGTTTTGATGAACTATAATATCCATGATGGTGATGTTTTTCTTTTAAGATGTGGTGGCGATGACATCAACAACATTTTCACATAGGTGATGTACCTAGGATACAACACAAATCTTTGTAGTAATTAGTGTTGAGGCAATGTCTTTGTTTTTACTACAAAGATGGACTCACTACCTTGGTAAGTCTTTTGAGGTTTTTTTGTGGTTTAACTATTGGTTCTTTTTGCAGGGAATATAGCGCGTGCGTTGTGGTTGAAAGGGCTATGGGTGACTCATTTTCGACATCGCTACTTGATTGGGATTGTGCATGGTCAGGGTAAGTTGTGTTGATCGCGTTTTGATTTGTAACGTACAAAGTTCAGTTGGTGAGACGCTTATATAAGAGAGATTTACTAGCATTGGCTTTGAATATGTGTGCGTTTGTGAAGGATTGTGATTGGTGGTGGTGGCATTGTCTTCATTCCTATATTTTGTAGGGTCCCACCTACTACACGTCTGGTTGCAAAGTGGATGAAAGGGACAATGACTTGTGGCAATGCCTTGGCAGGAGGTTGTACTCCACCTATCTTTCCTGGCTCATCCTTGTTCTGTTTGGGTATATATCATAACTAGTGGTGCTATTGTGGCAAGATGAGTTAGGTGGTTGTGAGCTTTGACTCTATGTTGGCTACGGCCTATTCTGTTGCACATTCGGTGATGTGTGAGGTGGGTGCGAGTAATTGATGTAGCTCCATTT
The DNA here is from genome assembly GCA_039657365.1 of Stephania yunnanensis. Lineage (NCBI taxonomy): Eukaryota > Viridiplantae > Streptophyta > Magnoliopsida > Ranunculales > Menispermaceae > Stephania > Stephania yunnanensis. The sequence goes on along the minus strand of CM077589.1, from coordinate 23,065,104 downwards.
GTAGGCACCTATTTTTTGTACAATGGCCCTGTGAGGCTCAAACTCGGATTGACATGCTCCTCTCCATGTACATATATTCTTTAAGTTATAATATCTTCCAATATCACATGTACTATTCTCCAAAAGAAATAATATATTGTTGTCGATTTTTATTTTTTTGAACGATGTTATACATTCATTATGTTTATATTTCCTTTCCTTTCTTTTCACGGTTAAACTATACCAAGCAACCTTCTTTGAAATTGGAATATGTTGATATATGTTATGATCAGGATAATATTTAAATTAATTTCGTTAGGTTGAATTGTTCAAAATGACATTTATAATATTGTCTAAATTCTCATCAAAAGAATTATTTTATGGGTTGTATTTTTTTGCATGAGATACATTAAAACCACAAGCATTGCATATATCTAATTTCACAAAAAATTGATGTCTATACCCAACTAAAGAATATGAGTACTTTTTATTGGAAGATAATTTTGACACACATTTTACTCTCTGAATATATAAATCAGTTAATTATACATGTCTTTAAGATAATATTTTAATACTAACTACCACATATGTTTTATGACACAGTTACGCGCATAGCGCGTGCCAATTGACTAGTAATATAATAATAATAATAAATATATATATATCTATATATAATTTTAAAATAGGAAGAAAATAAGTAAATAAACCCCTAAGAAAAATGAGAAATTGATCAAAATAATATAATTTTGATAGTAGAAGGGAAATAGGGAGTTTTTGGGGTCTATGTGCCGAGTGTTCTCTCGTAAAGCGTGCTATGATGTCTGAAAAAGTTAAAAATTGAAAAAAAGAGGTTAAATATCTGAAAAAACTGATAAAATTGTGAAAAATAGATGTTTGGACAAATTAATGAAAGTTGAGGAAGTTTGTTGAAAATGAGACTTTTTGGAATTTTCTCGAGGATTTTTACTTGGTATATTTCTCGTAATGCATGTTACGATACCCGAAAATGTCCAAAATTCGAAAAATTATTTTATGGCCTAGTCTACGGTAATTTTTAATTATGAATCACAACTTAGAGTCATAATTGGAATCCAGACATCCGAGGACGTGGTTCGGAGAGATTTCAAAGTTTTCAGGTCGAGATTAAACTGAGAAATACAATAAAATTGGAAAATTGATATTTAAGTCTAGACAACGTAATTTTTGATGTTGGACAATAATCTTGAGTTAAAAATAGAATTCGACCATCGGATAATTTATTTTGGAAATATTCGTGGAGTTTCAGGACATGATTAAGACTGTTTAAGTGAAATTAATTGGGAAATAGTTGTGAAATTGTTATAGAAGCTTACATGACTTATGAATGAATTGTAGAATCTTGTATGGACTAGTTGACCGAATGGGAGCGCAAGGGGGCGTTGGCATCGCTGTTATAAGGTTAAGTAAATCCCATGGTAACCTTTACATTGTATGAATATAATTTCGTATATATTGCATTGATCCTTGAATTGCATTTTTGTTGTACATGCATACACGGTTTAGGAGGGTAGCTCATACGTACCTAACATTAAATTACAATGGGGATGCTACATAGCTTTTACCATTTACATCTTATGTAACTTTTAGTTATGTTATGAGATTATAACGTCTTATATCTCAACGTGTTTTATCTCATCATGCGCCTAAGGCCTAAGACTCTTTTGATAGCTTTATTAACCCCAACCATTTTAAACATTTAGGTAACTCTTACCTAGCTTGACTCACCAAGATAACACAATACACTCAGCTATGGTCGAAACTATATTCGTGTGATGGAGGCATCGACAAGTGTTTAAAATTTGGGTGACAAGTGACTTAAAGTTTTAAAGAGGGGTTTTAATTAAGTTTTATAATTCTTATATTTTAACTTTAACAATTTAAATAACATTCACCAATAGACGAATTTCCTTGTGCTAGGATTAGTTAGACGTCGGTCCCACTAAGATTTCTCATTATTTTAGTCAATCTCATTGACTAAAATAACCCCTTTATTTTAGTTATGTTAACCTAGGCCCACGTAACTAATCTCAAATTCTAATCCAAATTAGAAAGATTCACAAATCATAACTTACCACGATTATCTAAATCACGTTTTTAAAATTATTTCCTATATCATAAGAATCTCCAACTGTATATGATTTTATATCTATTTCTATTCCTATCAAATAGGGATTTATTAAAAAAATAGATATTACCAGAGCAAGTATATGTGATTTCAAAATCAATAAGAATAATTTCGATCCTTAACAAAATCAATACAGAACATGTATGTGAATCACATATAACTATTCTCGTTCCATTCTAATCATATTAGTTTTGAATTGATATTCAGATTTATGCAATTTTGAAAATTTAAAACAATAAATCTTATATATGTGTACCCAAAAATAGAGATTTTGTCCATGCATATACAAAAAGTAAAGATTATACATGACAATATAGTGGATTATAGAACACGAAATTCAATCTTTTCAATCATAGTTCTAATTAACCTAAGCATAATCATGAATATACAACACATGCCAATAATCATTACAAATACATGCATATCAAATATACATCAATTATTGACACGCTTTAATCAATATATAAGACATGCATCAAATTCAACGGAATCAAACCCGAAAGTTCTAATACCACTGTTGGGTTTTGGGGTTCGAAAACGTAATGGAATATTAAATTTTATTTTCAAAACTCCAACACGATCAAATGAAATCCATTGATCTGTTTATTATAATTGAAACCATACCTTAAACGTTGGTTTGCTATTTGTGTTAATCAATCTTTTAGACATTCACATAAACGCCCTCTATCGCTAATCCACATACAAACGGTAGCCACGAGTTGGAGTGCTGGCTCCGGGAGACCTAGAAAATGTTTTTCTTTTCTCCCTAAATTCTAGAAAACTCAAAGAAAGCCAAAAACGAAAAAACTATTTGTTTTAAGGCTTCAGCCTCTTTTGTATGTATACTATGATTTACTTAAACACATATTTATACAAATATTGTGTTCAGGATTTTTAGTGAATGACATATATGCCCTGCTTAAATAAGCAATAATATAGTAAAATGTAAAAGCTTCTCTAATATGAATTTTATCCCAAAAAGCTCATTAATGTGGACCACTTGAAATCATGCAAAGCCATTCTTTATGTGCGACCCACTAGGTTCACGCAACGTTGACAGTGGACTAAAACCCTTTTTTTGATACACAAGTCATAAGCGGTCTCTATCACAGAAGTGTCATCCTTAATGTTCGATCATAGTAGTCTCGATCTCAAGGTAGACCGAAAACATCCAAGTAACATTGATCTTATCAATCCACTTTGACTGGGCCATTTATTAGTCTATCATATCGAGGGATCCATTAATATCTCTCTTTATATGCGAGTGAAAAAGTATATCTTGATTACACACCTTCACCATTATTCACATAATAACCAATCACAACCTTTATAATTGTCTGGTTAAAGATAATGTTTGATTGCGTCAAACCACTATACTCTTAATGTTGAAGTCTATAGTAATTTCAAGTCAAAGGACTAAATGATATACCTATCATTAGTAACAACTATGACTTAATCCATGTGATGTTCTCAGAGCGGGTCGGCCAGTACATTGTTTCCTAACAAGTACTCAATGTGAAATCTAAGATTTTTTTTAAAATAAATTAGACAACTTAATTATCGATTTTCGGATTTGATTTTATTTTTAGGAATTCGAGGTGGGACCTACGCGTGACAGACATAGATCATAAGGTAAATTATATTTTTGTTCGTTGTGTGCCGATCACATGTATTATATCTTATTCCTCGCGAAACAAAGTTCAAATTAGTTTTTAGACATGTTGTCCGAGTGTTTCTGAGTGTGTTAGTATTTTCTCCAGTTTTTGACGAAATTGGGATAATTTTTGAGATTTAATTTGGACATAAAAATAAGAGATAAATATGAAATAAAAAAATGGCAAATTACATGAAAGGGCAACTGGTTTATATACTTGAGGATAATAAGTGAGGGGTGAAAGGGTAATTTGGCTACCCTTTTAATTCCCAAACAATATCGAACCAGGGGATTTACAGTTTTTTTCCGTTTGATCAACTAGTCATCTGTCCATTTCGTCTCTTTCGCCTTCTTGTTGCTCGTTCCACTGTGATCTCTCCCACTCTTGCCTCTTTGATTCATTTTTCTTTCTCGAGTAAGGAGGAGCCGTGAATACTGTGGGTTTGAGGAATCAAGTTAAGCAAATCAAATTGAGTTTCAATTTGACCATTGAAATCGAAATAGGAACTGTGTGATGGTTTTTGACTCCTGTAAATTCGAAAAAAGGGAGATGAAGTGAAGGTTTCATTAATTGATCAAACGAAAACAACAAAAACAATAGTAAACAATGCAACAACAAGAACACATACACACGAACACGAAAATAGTCGGGGAGGGGGGAACGAGGTGAAGATGAAGGCGTTGGGAGGGAGAAGATGATGAGGAGAGGAGCCCGTGGCCCCGATCGATCAGTAAGAACGACGGTGGTGAAGCCATCGAAATGGCAGTGGTGAGGTGAAGGGGATGATCCCCTAAACCGGCTGAACCGGGTTCGGTTCAGCTGAGCCGAACCGAACCCGTTTCAAGGGATCATGGAAATTTGTTTTGTTTATTAGTATAACCGTTTTTTTGGATGTTTGATACACTTGTAACCGCATAGAGAAAAAAAATCCACCCTCCTAATTTTCTTCATTTATTTTCTCTTATTTTGGGATGGAAATTCGAGATTTTTGGGGTCTAACGAATCTATTTTTGACCGAAACTTGGACTCCTTCTTCTACAAGAACTCTTCCACCAACATACTCCTCTCAATTCATCATTAGTTCCGGCTCTTCTCTCTGCGATCTCTGGTTGTTTGATCTCCGTTCTCTGCGATCTCTGGTTGTTCTCTCTGCGATCTCTCCGTTCTCTTTCGTCTCTGCGATCTCTCCGTTCTCTCCTCTTTCGTCTGCGATCTCTGGTTCTTCTCTCTGCGATGATATCTTTCCCACTTGCTGCGAAAATGTCCCTTGGAAATCAGAATTTATTTCGCGCTCAAACAACCAGACTAATATACTCTTCATGAAGAAAAATGCAATGGTAATCAACCAAAGTTCGGGAGTCAATGGTCTTAGGAACCACCATGAACTCTCGGTGAAATCATCATCCTTTATTGGCGCAATCATGCGAAATCCAGATTCTGCATATGGCTGGGTGAAGTCTACATATTTCGATCTGTTAGCTAGGATTGTAACATCTCCCACAACCACATCAAACATCTGTTCATGTAAAATATGTTTTGGAATAAACTTTTTTTAAAGAAATCAAATGTAACAAAGAATATATGTATGTATGTGTAAATATGCATCTGAGTTTTAAACTTCTGTTCGATTTGTCGAGTTTCCCATGAGGTTGCTCAGTAACATTGATGCTACTGAGCAAGGACTAACAGCAGCTGCCAATAGACCAGCGGATGCATTTGCGCATACAGACTGCGCACGTCTTCAGAAAGAGCTTCATAACATTCCTGAACTAAATCGAGAAGACGTAATGCGTGCCATGCTTTTATTGGGAGGCGAAGTTAAGGATGCAAATATATTTTTTCACTTGGATGAAGACTTGAAGAAAGATTGGGTGATTTTATATTTGCAGAGGAAATTTTAGATTACTTTAAGAAGTTAAACCATAAGTTTTTTTTTAATAAATTTTAATACATTGTTTATTTTCTTTCATTTATGTTACCTATCAATTAATTATCGAATGATTTTTTTTGAGTTCATTAATGGTTGTGAAGATAGTTGTTGCCGATTCCATTTCGGTGCGTAACCTTGATTAATTGTCTACTTGATTTAATTTTAGTATGAATTCGTGATACTGCAAAAAAAATGAAAAAAAATTACATTAGTTATCAAACAGTAGAAAATCGAAAAAAAAATTCTCACGTGCAATCAAACAACAATGAGAAAATTCTTTTAAAAAAGTTTTCTACAGAAAATTTGCCTAAGTAAATACTTTTTTCTCATTGAAAATTCTCTTTGCTATCAAACACACCCTAAATAAAAAAATGTTTTAATTTTCAAAATAAAAGGAAAAACCATAGAAAATAGCCAAAAATTCAGAAAAAATGGGATTATGGGCCAAATAAATAGAAATTTTGGTTGTTATGAAAATATGAAAAGTCGAGATTCTTGTGAAACTTTTTATCTGGGGTTTTGCCTTGTAAAGCGTAATTTAGGTCAATCTAGCTTAAAACACCAAATTGGATTCTAAAAATTATATAAATTTGTTTTGGAGACAAACTAGTGATATATTATTGTAATTGGAAATCAAATTGTGGAATTGAGGTCTCTAGAAATATTTGGAGTATTTAAAAGAGTTGTCCGGATTATTTTAATGGATTTAAACACCGACATTACTTAGAAATTATAAGAAATTGTTGAAAATAGTACAATTGAGCCGAGACTCATAAATTATGGATTTTGTGATTTAATAGGATTTTGAAATAAGGGAATTCGAGTAACGTGTGAGCGAGGACTAGATTAACCAACGCTTGTGTTGGTTTGATAGTAAGTAATACTATTTCTTGTTTTTTACTGTAATATAGTTGATATTTTGCATGGTGAGGGAGTGAAACTCTTGATCATGCATTCATGGCATCCAGATAGAGTAGCCCCTGCTTCAATCGTAAGAGTGTGAGGTGCTCCACTCAAGACTAGACATACTGCAAGCGTCTAAGGCGGGTAATGTCGACTCTGTGGTAGCATGCATTTACTCATAATACCATTCTAGGTTTATCGTGAAAGGGCCCGCTCGTTATGAGCTTAGAACAGGAAATAGAGATTCATGTTGTATATTTATTTCAGTATTTCATTTATCATGCAATACTCATATTATCTCTTGTTATTACCTGTTGTACGGAGTAATGTAGACGTTTACTTATTTGACATTGTTTATTTTGTACACAATGTTGTTTGGTGTTCTCGAAATGGCTTTCAGGATCTGAGGCTAAGGAGAACTGAAAGGGAAAGAGGAAGCTAGAGGATTTCTGCTGAGGAGGTCTTTTCCCTTTGTATGTAATTATTGTTTATATTATTTTATTTTAGGTTTTAAGGGTGAGCGTATGACGTGAATCATTTGAGAAACAACTTGAGTATTTCATGAATTGAGTTGAAATAGGTTTGAAACTTCAATAGTTTAGTTTTGTATAATTGAGGTTTTGAGACAGGTTTTAGATTCTATTTAAGGTTGAGATTTGTAATTAAGGTTTATAAGTTGCAGTTCAGTTTATAATTTTATATTGATATTATATTGTGAATTATGGGGAGTTGTGAGTCCTTTTAGGCCTCTCCCCATTCTGATGTCTATTAGGTTTTGGGTGCCGTCAGTCCATATTTAGAGGAAGTGCTGCCGAAATTATTATAAAATACAAAAAACATTATGTATTTTTTCCTAATTTGCTCTTATTGAAAAAGTCGAGAACTGAGGTTTAAATAACGATTTCAATTTATTTTTGGAGCAGTTTAAAGATTGAATTAAAAATCGCTTCGTGGTTTAAGTTAACTGTATGGTTAAGGTGACTAATTAAGGTAATTAGTTTAAGTTTGGCTTTGTGAGATGGGTCTTGACACTCATGATCTTAATTAGTCTTAACTCATTATAGTTCATAGTATAATGACCAAATAGGGACATTTAAGATAGTTCAATCGACATCCATGGATCTTATTACAATGTAAACATGCAAACCAATTGTAATAAACAACAAATGAATCTTTTTATTAACCAAAATAATAATAGAAACAATGTTTGATCTAGGACACATGCCCCAACATAGCCGTTGTCTTGTGCAACATTCATACATGAAACACATTGTGAACTCTTGCTAGTTGAGGTGGCAAAGCTAACTTGTAGGCAACTGGACCCACTTGTTCGCTCACATCAAATGGTCCGATCATGAAAATATATAGCTATGTGTTTCCACTTTCGCCTAGGAGAAAGTAGGGTTTAGCATCCCTCCGGGCTTCTGATGATCCAATTTCACTCCTTGCAATTTAAACACCTTTGAACGTAGTTAGCAATATCCACTTACATCCTCGACCACTAATTAATTCTTTTCATATCATGATGCATCTTAGTGTTCTCGAGATGAATAGTATAACGTGATCGACGAGATATCCGAGTCCTCCAGTAACTATGTATGCAATAGAATCCATAGTCTATCATTGAATCTTAATGCCCCATCTACTGTAAGTTTCCGGTCAGGAAATTTCTCATTATAAACTTATGACTTGCACATGCCATACTCTGATCAGCCCGCTGAGAATCAACAACTCTTGAGACAGCCTCTATCTCTACTGTAATTAGAAATCGTTCTAAGGAACTTGAATTGGCTGACTCATTTTCCTGAATTTCATGAATGCATATAACTAAAACTTCATCGAGTAGTTTGTATTTCTTTGTCATAATTATTCCCACATACGTTGTCTCTTTCCTCATACGACATAGAACATCCGCCATAACATTTGCTTTCCCTAGATGATATTGAAAAATGAAGTCAAAGTCCTTTAAGAACTCAAGCCAACACATTTGTCACATATTCATCTCACTTTATGTAAACAGATACTTCAAACTTTTGTGATATGAGATAATCGTGAAACTCTCGCCACACAAGTAATGCCTCAACAACTTCAAAGCAAACACAACTGTCGCTAAATCCAAATCATTATTTGGATAGTTCTTTTTATAAATTTTCTACTATATTGAAGCATAGACAAATAACTTTCCTTCTTGCATCAAAACACACCCTAATTTGATCTTCAAGGCATCAGTACAGAGAACCAATTCTTTTCCTATTTTAGAAAGTACCAATATAGTTGTTGTAGTTTGTCAGATCCCATGTCATTAGGGCGTCTAACCGGCCTAGATTATCTAAATTCTTTAGTAACCTAGTCAGCCTTGTTTTACCAAAGTGATTCATAATACAATTGTCAGGGCCCGTCTCAAATAGCATTAACTTATCTTAACTAACCTAATTAATTCCTTAATTATATAAAGGAACAACTTGACAATGCGTCTCACTTCATTTTTGTATATTTCAAATATTTTATAAAAATTAAAAACCATACAATTACCTTTATCTAAAATGCTTTTCATTCCAATTTTTAATAATGCTCCAAATTAAATCTAAATCCTTATTAAACCTAGTTATCAATTTATTCAATTGGAGCAAATTTGGGAAATCATACGAATTATCTTTCGTATTTTATGAAAATCCTAGTAGCACCTCACCTAAAAGTGGTCTGTCAAAAAATTCACCTAATAGACAACATAATTTGGGTAGAGGCCTAGAAGGACTCACAACTCCCTGTAGTTCACAATGTATATCAATTTGAATCATTACACATGACTTCCAATGTCTAATCCTCATTTACAACTTTTCAACTAAGAAAAAACTAAAATTGAACCATTGTAATCTCAAAGCTATTTTAAACCATTTCATACCGATCTTAGCACCAAAATAAGGTGTTTCGCGTGCTACTCTCTTTTTAAAGCCTGAAACAATATACATAACATGATTTACAATGAGAATATTAAATTTTAAAAGACATCAGTAAAGTCTTCAGGCTTTCCCATTCTTTTCTTTTCTTTGTTTGCTTCAGAATCTTACGAAGCCATTTTGAGGACACCAAAATAATAGTGTGCACAAAATAAATAATGTCAGATAAGTAAATCTCACACTATTCAGTACACGTGTAATAATCAAATGCATTGTATTCCAAGAGATTAAATGAAATAGTATATTTCTAGGAAATTAAATATACAATAATGAATCCATCCTGTTTCTATTTTTTAACTAAAAACAAATGTTGACTTTCGAAAGTAGTACGAGAATATTAATAAGGAATCACGAGTTTGAGAGGAAGTCCCTCGGAAAGCCACACCCTCGACTATAAATGAAGTATGATCCGGGCCATATATACACACAAATCCTTCTTAATATGTGTATGCAACGATCACTGACTCTAGTTGTAGAGCACCATGGTGTTCACCCTACCACACATATAGCCAGTGAACAAAATGAAACCCCCAAAAGCCTCTTTCATTTCACGTCTATGCATTCATGACTGAAAAATAATGCAACAATAAATCGTGCATGCAATTATATTTGAAAAATATTCACACAATGTAAAGGTTACTATGAGATTTACTTATAGTTAAACCAACTCAATGTTGGTAGGGAAGCCTCACACGACGTTCCCTTGCTTTCACGTGTTTTCATAAGTCTTATTAAACCAAAAAATTTATATTTAATAGTCATAACTCAATCCTAAAATTCACAAATAATTTCAAAGTCATAATAAGATTTACAAATCCATTTTCAAGTTAAAACGAAGTTCAAACAACTCTTCACTCCAACAACTTCCTATTAATTCTCAACACTTAATTTATGTCTCCAATTTCGATCTTAAACTACTTAATTGGTTTCAAAAGTAATTTACAAATCTACTATGAATCTTAAATTGGGATTGTAACTTAATTGCCAATTTAATTTTGTTAATACAAAATTCCAACTTTAGAACTTCAATAAATCCCAATTTACTCATTTTATCAACTTTTGAAGTCTTTTCCTTCGCCAAAACACCTAAAAATTGCCATAAAACATTTCTATGAGTCTCTCATTAATACTCCAAGTCAAAACTACTCCAATATAAGCATTCAACATTTAGTCAAATTAAGGGAAGTGCATATTTTTTAATAGTGTGACCTTATGCTCAACATTAAATTTTGATCTCTAAACCAATAAATTTCACTACAAACCTTATTGATCATTGAAACAGGATATACTAAGATTCAAACGAACCTATTCGCAAGTATTTTAGACATCCATAAGGCTTTCAAATCATTCGTCAAACATAGCTACTTGCAAATATCAAAATTGGTTAAAATCTTGATTATGACTTACAGGCTTCCTTTGCACCACTTTTTCACCACCAAAATAATTGATTCTAAGTTTGTCCTTTTCCATTATCTAAAATAAGATAGACAAGGGCTAAAATAAGCTTAACCCTATGTAATTTGGATGACATTTGATACTTCAACTTATCAACCTAACTTGCAGCAAAATGTCTAGACATATTGGCAGCTCAAAACTAAAGTTTTGTGACTGCCCTTTTCTCCAAACGAGATACCGCCCAGCCTAATCATGTCGTCTAGCCCTAATCCATGCCATATATGACTTAAAAATGTATTAGTCAACTTTTGTGTCTCATTTACCTTATTATAAGTGTTTAGAATAAGTATTATTCATTTTATCCTTATTCATGATTTTATAGCTAATTAAAAAGTTGTTATCTTTTCAATATTACTAGCGGAAGACTTAATAAAATTAGTAGAAACATTATCAAAACACCTACTATAGAAACAAGGTAAAATAGATGTTCACACGAAATCAAATTAACTAATACATGTATCAGTCGGGAAGTCTAGTCTCTTGTCCCAATATATAACTCAAAATCATATAAAAGGAGATATGTAATAAATACACTAAATGATCACCTACAAAAGTAGCATAAACCACTCACCGAGGGCTCAGAAGTAAAGTTGATCTTCTACTTCCCTAGTCTGCTACTCGATGCATCTACACCTACCATCATAAAAAGAACTGTGAGTATAGTAAAGTAGAAAGTAAAACCTCAAGGCTATTCATCCACATTTCCAAAAAATACAAAGAATGGGAACTGAAAGAATACATTGCTATGAATAAAAAGAAGCTAAAGGGAAAGTATGCAAACAGTTACCGAGCTTCTACAAGGAACGATATACAGAATGATCATGCTAATCTAGGTTTGGTTAGCCGACATCCTTAGGGACTCTCACCCCGTGTGTCGCACTAATAACATCAACTGTGTAGAGTAGCTATATCGCCAGGGAATTTAACCGCATGAGCCACGTATCTCGTATAATGGAAATATATCAGCTTTATAGAGTGTCGATATCTCAAGGGACTCTAACCCAAGTATCATGCAACTCAAAAAACCAAGGCACCTATAAAGGTAGGCTCCTGAAGTCATGCCTGTCGAAGATTTCATGTTAAAGATTGTAAAAACAAGTATCACACAACAAACATATTGACATGGGTGTGTATATAAACCAACAAGAGAGTCAAAAAAATTATAGCATGCTATTTAAAAGAAAACTTAATACCTCAGAGTTCAACGACATTAAAGGATTTGAATCATAGAACAAAGTCAAGACGAGGAATGCCGTGCAACAAATCATTACACGATGATTACCGCCAAAGAAATTGTAGACACAAAAGTATATAACAGGCATGACATTAATAATATAAGATCAACATTAAAACAACCCAAAAGACTATATATTAATTCAATAATGGGACGAAATGGTGCAAATTACCTCAACAGGTTTACTAACCTAAAATGTATGCAATTCCTAGCCTATACTGGCTCTTGAGCACTACAAACTCGCATTCCATACCTTGTAAGTCCTCTATAAGCTCCTGAGGTGTCCTAACAAATTAAGTCTAACTCGTTTTAGGTTGGTTAAATGGTTTTAAATCCTAATGTTTAACAATCAACCCCCTTAATATTTTATTTATGTTGAAATCTACTTTAATGAATAAAGATAGTTTTGGTGCAAAAGATTATGAGTTGATTTCAATTACTTAAACGTTAAAATTATGTATTGTAGTACAAAGGGAAGTTTTTCGAGATATGCCTTAGCTTTCTAGAACTATAAGGTTTAAGCAATTTTTGTAAGAATCGAAGGCGATATGAAAGTTTGACCATAATGGCTCAAAACAGTTTTAGATTATGACCAACAACTATATAAATTTCATTTATCCCAAACCATAGCTTCAAAACTCTTGATTTGTTTACTGAAGCCTAAAAACATATCCTAGAACATCATAATAAAATAAGAGCTCAATCTAATAAGAAATTAGGGAGATATGCTCAAAATAATAGGGCATTAGCAAAACTATAATCCCAAAAATCTCAGATTCATCATGAAAGTTGTAGAGGATTTTTAGACACGAAAACATTCGAATTCCAAAATACTTCACTAGGCAAAATTGTTTCCGTTTGAGTTAAATTTCAAATACCACCAAAATGGGTCCATTTCAATTGAAAATGAGGAAGTTATAACCAAATTATAGAGGTTGGCTCATCACAACAATATGCATAATTTCCAGTTTTGTTTTACAACTTTATGAACTTCAAAAATTCATTACTTAATGAAAATAAATCTGAATTCAGAACTTATTTATAGTATAATTAGTGAAATTTCATAAGGAATCCAAATATGGAATTACATGTAAAAAATTATTTTCCATTGAAATTGTTGAAAAACTAAGAGCTGAACCAAAACTTACAATTCCTTGATTATATTTCATAAAGTGGTGATAGAGATTGGTTTACCTAGTTGTGGAGCTTCATTAATCTGTTCCATCTCTTCCCAAATCTCTGAATTTCCACTGAAAAATGTTGGTCATCTCTCCATAACTTTCTTTCTCCTTTTGCATGTAATTGAAATGGTTTGTCTTAGATTTCCACTATCTTATGCTTTTATAGTAGTGAGGTGCAATTGTAACCATTGATCTTGTATAAACAAGCATCCCTAGGAAAATCTAAGAGCTCTCACCTTGTAATCCACTAAATTATCCATGCTAATACAAACACTAACTTAAGTTTCTTAGTGATGCTGATAGCATGCATCCCAAGGCATATCAATGTTCCTCATTTAATTTTTCTAACTTAGGCCTCATTTGCATAAATTCAAACATAGGCTTATTAGATTATTCATATTAGTCATATTAAATTAAATTAGGACTTATTATATCACTCTCTACCCTGCTCGCACCCTGACATGCATCTCGAGGAATGTTTCAGCTCGCGAGCCAAACATACAAAATATAATACTAAATAAATATTCTCGAGATAATGTATACACATACATCATGCTACGCATCCATCACTCGAAAGTAACATATTTCTCGATCCTCACGCTGATTATTGGGCCATTACAGGTTCTACCCATATTTGACTTTCCAGACCTCCATACACATTCCCCCCAAACTTAAAATCGAGAATCCTATATAAAAATAGGTTTTATGTAGTACCAATCCACCAAAGATTATCCCCAAAGTACTAATAATTGAAGAAATTAGCCATACCCGACCTTTCCTACTTCAACAGTTCAAAAACTGAATTTCAAAACTTTAAAACTGTATAAACCTCATTCAATGGATTCAAACTCATCCCAACTTAATCAAAATCAATTCTAAATCATAAAAATAATTTAAAAACTACTATAATAATAAAAAACCAACTAGCTAAAGCTTTGAATTCATTCAATTACTCGCCTTCAACTGACCAACTATCACTGTTCTTGTTTTTCTTGTTTCTTTGTTTTTCTTCTCCTTTAATGAAAAACGAAGAATCGCTAGAGAGGGAGAAGAGAAAACTTGAGAGAGAAAAGTGTGGAAATGAGAGATAGGGGGTGTGTTAAAGACCAAAAGGGGATATGAGGTTGGTTTGATCAAAACCCCTTTTTAGGTTTGTATTGTTTTATTTGTCTTTGTTGGTCAAATGATTAAAACACCCCTAATATTTATCCTCTTTCAACTCCTTCTCAAAGCCTTTTTTAGTAGGCCCCACCTCAGATACTTAGATTCCAAATAATTCGAAAATCACTTAATTAGTTAACTTATAAAGGTTTAGAATTTCCTTGATTTCACAATTCTTCCCAGATAATTAAAATATTCATCTTTGAAATTTTAACTTAAATTTTAACGTAAGTAAAATAGATACGAAGAAATGATCCTTCATATACAACTCTTTTAATCCAAACCTGTAAAAACCCACTTCCAAGGTGAAACCATTAAGTTGACCCAATCACTTTCGTTGTAATCCACAGCTTGGTGGTAGAGGTCATAAATATTTTAACTTTTCATGTTCAATTTCTTGGTTTAATGAAAAGTTATAACAATTTCTATCTTGCCAATATTAGCAAATTGTGATTTTTCTAATGAGTTAAACAATCAACTTTGTGGAATCTCTAAAAACCTTACTTTACATCACATTTCATCCCTTGATTTCCATTCAAGAATCAATACTTAGCAATATCAAACCTATCTTTCTTTTCAGTACACAATTTTCTTTCTCATCTGCATACTATTCCACAAACCATTGATAATGCTTTCCCTATCTACCAAAATCAGGTATACACATCCCAGTTTGCTTTTCATCAGTTATCATTTTTCTTTATCAAAATTCCTGATCAATCAATTTTTAGACTATTATAAGTCTGGATATATATAGTAATGCAAATAATATTTGAGCACAACAATAAATACTAAATTAGAGTCAAGTTTCTATATGACCCATCACCATTTAAGCGTTTCTCAATAAAACCAAAAATTACATAAGTCATCTCATGACCATAGATCTCGAATTACATCTGCTATCCCGTGACTAGAGATCTCAATTTTTATTCGATCAGAAAATTAAACTTGAAATATCGTGCAACTCTCACTCATTCTTTAAATGCCTACTCAAAATAACATTTCATTTGTGGACTAAGAAGCAATTATCAATTCAGACTTGTCAGCCAATTCATTTAACTTTCAATTTGACTAGTTAGAAAGTTAATGACTTTTCTAACTTCGTCAAAATATTCTCTATTCATGAGTTTACAAGGAACCTCATTCATTTTATTTAACCACCAATCTTTTTCTAATTGCTTTCTTTACTATTCCAGTTTTTTCACATTTTTTGCCTCACCAACTTAATCAAATTGGTTTCTACAATTCCTCTAATTATTGAGATTTTACATAATCTCACATCTCAATCACTTACTATTTATCAGACTTCTTTCTACATTTCAATAGAGACAATAATTTTTTCCTTACTTGAGTAGGTATATACACATTTAAATAGAGATATCGACATTTTCATGATTATATTCTTATGGTATAGCTTTTAAATTGTATCTCGTATAAGTTTAATTCTAAATATGTTATCCCTTTTTCATCTATACTCAATTCATACTTCTGGTTTTTCTCAAATTTACAATGGAAGAATATTCAATTCTTCAAACATATTAAGCCACATATACTTTCCTCTACTTAGTATTTCCAAACCAAAGAGATTGTATTGACTAACTGAGCTGTAAGTCATGTGTCTTTTCTCATTTATATTTTATGTCTTCACCGTCATACAAGTATCTTCCATAAACTCCAATCAAGAATATTATAGTATTTGAACAACTATACAACATATATACTAAAATTAGCTGCATGCTACTTCGGTTTAATTTTTTCAACTATTAGAGCATGATTATAAGTAGTATCCTTGTGAAGATACAATATGTTTTCTCAAACTTATAGTCTGATATCCTAAATCTTATTACGACTTGTTAACCTAAAATTTCTCACTTCCATACTTATATGAGAAGTCCTGACCATTCATTTGTGTATACTTAAGCTTTCAATTGATTTCAATGAAACTTTATAAACTCTTTTATATCGAACCTCTCTAATTCATTCGATTATTTAAAGATGGGTGAACGTCGCACCGATCTTTTATGTTGGAAATGAATTGTGATTATGATACAGAGTCTACCAAGTTTTATTTTTTAATCTCAGTTATTCTCACCTTTTTCTCGTTCTTAGTCCTTTTATAGAATTATCCACGACTTTGCTCAACACCTAGGGCATTTACAACTTCTTAAACTTCACTTATAAAGGAAATTTATATTTCTTCTATTTTCAAAAGTATAGTTAAGGATGATACGACTTCATATAATTTTTTAATAATTTGAAGTCTTCAATAAATAATCTTTGTTGGAAATAAAGAACTTCTTTTTACGAATCAAACAATATGACTATTTGTTATTATCTTAAATTTTTTTCGGTTAGTCACATTTTTCGACATTTTTTTCTCAAAAAGAATTTGGGTACTTTTCAAGAAACTACATAAAATATCAAAGTACATTACCATTCATCATTCAATTTTTGATTATTTCACGATAGACTCGATCACACTCCTTTCAGCCTTCAGCCTAGAGAGTACACCTCTGTCATAGAGGAGTGGAGGTAAAGGTCAAGGATCTCAGGTATAGGCTTTGAGTCAAACATCAAAAACTAGTTAGACATCTTCTATAGGTAATAAACCTAGTGTTACTTGTTTTGGATATGGAAAGTAGGGATTTTTTTCTTGATTAGTACATATGGGATAATATTTAGCAACCAAACACACCCACAATTTTTTTTACCAAACTAACACATTTTCTGCCACGTCACCGGCACATCACCTGAATTGATGTTCTAGTTTTTTCTTGATACAAAAACGTGACCTAAGGTCACGTTTTAGGTCCAACAAAACCAAACCTCCTCCACTTCCCATCTTATTTATCTCACCGGCGATCGCCTCCAATGCCATCTCCCCGTCCGGCGCAAGCATGGTCCGCCGTCCGTCGGCCTCCGTGGTCTGTATCCCGCCGGTCGTTGTAAGTTTGACGCTAGGACGCTTCTCCGTATTAGTTGATTACGATCACTTGGCCATTGCCCCCTGCGCCGCGCCGCTTGCCGCTTGCCGCTGCATGCGAATCGCCTCCGTGGTGCATTGCTCGCTCGCTTCGCCGACGTTGGTTGTCTCCTCCCGTTGGTGTGAATCGCCTACTTACGGCGCTGCTTGTAGCCTCCCATCGGTCAGTCCTCGCATCCCGCCGGCGCTGCTCGCCTCTTGCTGGTCGGTCATTGCCTCCCTCCGTCACTGTTCGCCTTCACAACTGGTCTCGTTTGTATTGGTAAAAATTTTCTTCCAATTGTGTTCATTGATGAATTAGTTCCAAAAAGGCCTTTTGTTTGGGGTCGTATGCTTGATATTCAACATTAGAATAGTATGCTAAATTGAAGAATAATAGAATGTTTTGGTATTGTGTTAGTCATTAGTTTCCCTAAATTTATGTTTATGTCTCAATGTGAATAAAGTGTATAAATTTAGAAAATGTAGCAATACATGACATAGGTCAATAAGTTGAAATCATGCACTAATATATAAATCATATCCTCCACCGTATTCATTGTAACTGTTCCTTGATGAAGTAATATGTACTTTTGCAGTCTCGTTGGTATAATATTTTGTATAATTTTGTAATTTTTATATAATGTTTTAATATTTATATGATATTTATATAATGCATCGATGGTTATCATGGGTTGATGAAGTAATAAGAACTTTTGTAGTCTCCTTGTTATATTGTGTGCTAAAACAACAAAATTAATCCTAAATTAGGATCAAAGAATCCTCAACATTTCTAACCAATTCAATTCATTAAACCACAGTAAAAATGCATTTTATTGTATCAAACCATTACCAACATGTTATGACAACGGCATAACTGATTTTCCCCTATCACAACTTGGTTGCAAGGAATCTAAATGAATCCAAATAAGTCACTATTTTGGCATTCCATGTTCTCCTGTCCAAGCCGTTTGGGCCAGTGTTGCCATAATTCACTGTCAGTACATTGAGTCATACTACAGAATGTCTGTGTATAGCCAATGTTATGCTACGAATCTCCAACCCATTCCTCACGAAGATTATTAGCCTAACGCTAGAGTCTCACACACCTTGCTGCCTGATCCATCTCGAAAGCGAGTCAAAAGAGGTCATCCTCAAACAAGACGTTTATGAACTGAGATGGATTTGATAGGCAATTAGAAACAATCATGTCATATGCGGCGAGAGAAGGAATGGAGAGAAACACCAACAACGTTGCGATGTAGTAAGTGTAAGCAGGATGGACACAATAGGCGCACTTGCTCTCGTCGTCAGCAAGAACAACCACCTAATGGTTCATAGTGAAAAGCTCTTCCAAGTCTTATCTTTCGCATTAACTCATATTTTCCTTGTATTATTTCACTTTCTTATGACTATGTGGTGCATGTACTTTGTTTCAATTAAATAACGTTTTCATATTATTCACACACTTGTGCCCTAAGTTTATTGTATCTTGAATGAAATGCATAGCTAATTGTATTATTTCATTATTGGTTTTTTGTATTAATGAAAACATTATGGTTGATTAAGGGCGAAACTCTATTTTCGTTTAGAAATGAATTAGGGTTTTTTGGTACGCTCTGGGTTGTTTTGGAGAGAAACAAAAAGGTTTGGTATTCTCATGAAGCTAGCACTTCGAATCTCGATCGCCGTTCGTGTGTGGACTACTGGTAGAGGGTGTTCGTCGTTGGCAGTGCCTTAAAGATCGACCAACCTTCAGAAAGGTATTTTGCGACCGAGGTATGATTAAGTTTTCTTGGTTTAAACGTTTTAATGGAATTATATTCGGATCCTATTGGGTTTTTTGTCAAAATTGTTTTGTAATCTCCCTGCGCCCAAAACCCAACAGTTGTAATAAAGCCTTCGAGTTCGATTCCATTAAAAACATTGCATGTTTTCTTCTGATATATACATGATATATGATTGAAAGCATGGTAATAGTTGATGTATATGTGATATACATAAGTTTTCTGTGAGATTTATTATCATGTTTTGTGTATGTGATACATATATTCGTGATTTAATTGAAATCAGTTTCGTACATCCTAGTGACTATGTTAGGTTAATTCGAATAATTTTAATGAATTGAATTTTGTGTTCTGTGATCCATGACACCATTAGGTATAATCTTTATTTTTCGTGTATTGATGCATAGATGAAATCTCTGTAATTCAGTTTGCATATTTAGGTTACATTTTTTAACGTTTCTTAAATTGTATAAGTCTGAATATTAATTCGAAACTTATATGATTAGGTTTGATTGGGATAGTAGTTCATGATTCAATGAAATGTTTGTGATTATTTGGATAAGGACCGAAATTGCAAATAACTAATCTTCGAAATTGTTTATTTATCTCTTTATATCTATTTTGTTATGAAATCTCTATTTGATAAGAGATTGATAACAAATTAGATTAATAGATATTAGCAAAATCGGTTTCGTTATCCCTATTGGATAATAGATAAATATGGAGAATTTTGTTATTGGTGATATGCTAGGATTCAAATATCTTAAGTCCTAATTTGATTAGGATAAGATGATTGGTAAGATGTGGGCCCTGGTTAGTAAAAAATGTTTTAATTGACTTAATTTTGGGAATTGAATTTCGTCTTCTAAAAAAAAATAAAAATGGGGGTGCTGCCCCCTGTACCCCCGCCCGCTGACCGGCCAGCGCGACCGCAGTCTAACTAATCCTAGCGCGCGTAAATTCTTTTATTAGTGAACAATATAAAAATCTCCAAATTGTTTAGTGATTTAACAAATTAATAAAATATATGATATTTCATTGTTTACATAAAATCACTAAAACTGAATAAAATCCCTCTATTAAATTTTAAGTCTCGTGTCATCCATTTTAACCACTTGTCAAGGCCTCGATCACACTAATACAGTTTCAGCCATAGCTGGGTGTATTGTGTTATCTCGTTGAGACAAGTTGGATAAGAGTTACCTAAATTTTTAAAATGGTCCGACTTAGTAAAGCTATCAAAATAGTTTTGAGCTTTAGGCATATGATGAGATAAAAACATGATAAGACAAAAGATGTCATGTATCTCATAAAAGTATCTAAAATTACATAAGATATAATTGGTAATTGTTACCTACCTAAATAATCTAGTTTTGTGTTTCATGCCATAGCTATCATAGAATTAGGTGAAATATGGATTTTAGTCCCCCAAATAAACAGTGTGTTTTAGGAGGGTTGTTAATTTAGTGGGAGTCTATTCCTCCATACTAAAACAAACTTTGCATAATCTTTATTGTAGATCAATGGCCTCTTCAAGTAACAATAATTCCCTGTCACTGCGATCCATCCTTGAGAAGGATAAGCTATCTGGGACTAACATTCTTGACTGGTTCAGAAACTTGAGAATTGTTCTTAAGCATGAACGCAAGTTGTATGTCCTGGATGCTCCAATCCTTGAGGACCCACCAGCCAATGCTACGAAAGCTGTGAATGATGCGCATAATAAGCATTTCAACAATTCTACTGATGTTGCATGTATTATGCTGACAACTATGGTTCCTGAACTTAAGAAGGACATGGAACTAATGGAAGCCTACGACATGGCTTTAACGCTGAAGGAAATGTTCCAACAGCAAGCTCGGCAAGAAAGGTTCGAGACAGTCCAAAATCTACATTCTTGCAAGATGACTGAGGGGGCGTCAATTAGTCCTCATGTTATGAAGATGAAGGGCTTGACCAGCTTGATAGACTCGAATTTCCCATAGCCAAGAGTTGGCTATGGATTTGATCCTGAATTTATTACCAGAAAGTTACTCACAATTTGTGATGAACTACAATATGAATAATATGGAGAAATCAATCTCAGAGTCGCATTTGATGCTCAAAACTATTGATCAAAATATCAAGAACCCTCTAGTAATGTGTTGATGGTCCAGAAGGGAAAGAGAATGAAGAAGAAAGGCAAAGGCAAGGCTAAAGTTGTCAAGGCTACTGCTGCACCTGTCGCAAAGCCTGTGGAACAAGTCAAGCCCCAGCCTGTTCCTGCTTTAAAACGCCTAAAAGAAAAGGAAGGAAATTGTCATTTCTGTCATGCACCTGGACATTGGTTCAGAAATTGCAAACTCTATCTGGAAGATCTAAAGAAAAAAAAGGGTAGTACGACTACTACTACAAGTATTTATGTTATTGAAATTAATTTATCTACTAGTGATTCACTGGATAGCAATAAAGAACATTTTTAAATACTTAAGAAGGACTAAGGAAGTGTTCTTGGTCTTTGGAGGTTTTGAAAATGATCCAGTTGTAAATGGTTACACAAATGCAAGTTTTCAAACTGATATAGATGATTTTAGATCACAGTTTGGATATGTGTTTACTTTGAAGGGAGGTGCAGTAAGTTGGAAAAGTTCGAAGCAATAGACTGCGGCAGATTCTAGAACACAAGCTGAGTATATTGTAGCGTCCGATGCAACAAAGGAGGCAGTTTGGATCAAAAAGTTCATTTCTGAACTAGGTGTGGTTCCAAGTATTGCTAACCCTGTTTGTTTGTATTGTGACTATAACGGGGCAATAGCACAGGCCAAGGAACCTAAATCACACCACTGATCCAAATATATACTCAGGCGTTTTCATCTCATCAGAGAAATTATCGAGAGGGGAGACGTAAAGATTTGCAGAGTGCCTACTGAAGACAATATTGCGGATCCATTGACAAAAACTCTTCCACAAGCAGAACATGATAGTCGTGTTAGATCATTAGGCATTAGATGCATGTATGATTGGCCCTAGTGCAAGTGGGAGATGTTGGGGCATGTGCCCTAGGTAAATCCATTAACTGTCTTTATAAATACTTTTAGTTAATAAAATAGAGGATTTCATTTGCTATTTATTATAATTAATTTACATGTTAACATTATAATAAGATCCATGGGTATTTGCAGAAATATCTGAAATGTCTTTAGTCTATCATTATATTGGGAACTACAATGAATTAAGAGTAGTGTGAGTCTTGATTGATGATCATATGATGATTATACCTATAGGGATACGAATCAAGATCATGAGTACTTGTTATGGAACAAAGTACTGGAATGACCCGCTATGAGAACATCACATGGATTAAGTCATAGTTGTTTCTCGTGATAAGTATATTTTTCAGTCCTCTGACTTGAGATTACCAGAGACTTCAACATTAGGAACACAGTGATTTGACACAATCAAATGTTGTCTTTAACCGGATGATTATAAAGGTTGTGATTGGTTATTATGTGAGCAATGTGATGAAGTTGTGTAATTGAGATAGAGTTTGTCCCTTTCATATAAAGAAAGATATCCAGTGGATCCCTCGATGTGTTAAACTATTAAAAGGCCTAGTCGAAGTGAATTGATATTGATCAATGTCACTTGGATGTTTTCAGTCTACCTAGAAATCGAGACTAGTACGATTGAACATGTTGGGTCACAATTCCATGCCTTATATTTGATCAAAAGGATATCATGCGACAAAAGGATGTTGTTTACACTATTGATTAGGTTGGATCGATTAGATATTCGTACAACTTGGGTAGTCATAATGTCTTGCTAGAGGCCGCTTATGACTTGTATACCAAAATGTGTTTTGGTACACTACCAACGTTGTATGAGCCTATTAGGTCGCACACTAAGAATGGTTTTGCGAGATTTTAAGATGGTTCAGGAAAATGAATTTTATATGATAAAATTCATTACAGAAACATCCTTATCGTGTATTACACTCGTTCTTCTTTAAGTAGGGGTATATGCGCAATTTACTTAATTATTTATATACAAGGGTTGTATAAATAGACTCTTTAAGTAAGAACACACGGATGAAATTTTAAGGCCGAAACTCTATTTTCGTTTAGAAATGAATTAGGGTTTTCTGGTACGCTCTGGATCGTTTTGGAGAGAAACAAAAAGGTTTGGCATTCCTTGAAGCTAGTACTTCGAATCTCGGCCGCCGTTCGTGTGTGGACTGCTGGTAGAGGGCGTTCGTCGTTGGAAGGGCCTTAGAGATCGATCAACCTTCAGAAAGGTATTTTGCGACTGAGGTATGATTAAGTTTTCTTGGTTTCAACGTTTTAATGGAATTAGATTTGGATCCTGTTGGGGTTTTTGTCAAAATTGTTTTGTAATCTCCGCTGCGTATGAACCCCAAAACCGTACAACAACCATGTCAACTCTCATCTTGACCTTGCAAGGATCAATAAATTTCGATGCGAGTTTTCCTTTGATTCCAAATCTCTTGTGACCTTCAAAAGGGGAGACCTTTAAATACACATAGGCTCCCTTATCATACTCTAACTCACCATGGTACTTGTCGTAATATTTCTTTTGTCTCTCCTACGCACCCTTCAGATGTAGTTTGATTTGTCGTATATTCTCTTAGTGATCCACAACAATCTCTGGCCTAATAACTGCCACATCCTCAAGCTTTACCCAATACGATGGAGATCTGCATGGTCTACCGTAAAGTGTCTCAAATGGTGCCATCCCACTTTTAGCCTGATAAGTGTTATTATAAGCAAAACCACATAGATAAAAACACTCCTTCCAAGAGCGGCCATACTCTAACACACACATGTGAAACATATCCTCTAATACATGAATCAATAGTTTTGAAAATCCATTTGTCTATAGGTGATAAGTCGTACTTAAATCAAATCTGGTAACAAACAGTGCCTACATGCTTTGCCAAATCTGCGAAGTGAACTGTGATCCTCTATTTGACATGATTCATAATGGAACTCCGTGTAACCTGACAATCTCTCGTTTGTACAAAGCATCTAATTTATCCATCCTATGTGTTGTCGTTATTGGTGAGAAGTGCGCAGACTTGGTCAGCCTATCCTCAATTACCCATATGTTATCATGGCAGCGCTGGGATCAAGGTAATCCATTGACGAAATCCATGTCAATATGCTTAGCCACTGAAGGAATCCACATTCTCCCTTTAAATCTCAGGCATGAGTCTGTCGACTGGCTCCATTTCAGGTGATCAGGACTCTAAGCAAACTCGCTAAATTTCTGGTACAGCTCATCTGCCTGTTTACCCTTAAGTACCCTTTGTATAGACACTATCTGAATCCTCATCACCTGACAAATCAACACTTTGGTAGTGTTTGGTATATCAAACGAATTAATCAACACAGTTGCCTCGAGTAACCTATGTTTATGTAACATGTGTCAAGTCACTATCTCTGGGTATGCTCCTCTTCGGCTCAATGCGTATGCTATGACATTGGCCTTCCCTAGGTGATACTTTAAAGAGAAATTATAATCATTGAGGAACTCTAACCAACGCCTCTATCTCATATTCAACTCCTTCTAAGTAAAAATGTACTTTAAACTCTTATAGTCAGTAAATAGCATGAATCTCTCTCCGTAGAGATAATAACACTAAATCTTCAGTGCAAAAACCAGTGCTACTAACTTTACGTTGTGAGTTGGGTATTTCTTCTCATGAATTTTCAGCTATCAAGACGTGTAAGCTATCAATTTACCGTTCTGCATCAAAACACATCCTAAATCAATTTTAGAAGCATCAGTGTTCGCCTCAAAACCCTTTCCCAACTCCGGTAGTACAAATATTGGCGCAACCATTAATCGTTCCTTCAGAGTCTTGAAAGCTTGCTCACAACTGTCATTCCACTAAAATTTGATGTTCTTCTTCGTTAACTATGTCATCGGCGTAGCGAGCTTAGACAAATCATGAACAAATCGTCTATATTAGTCAGCCAATCTTAGAAAACTGCAAATGTCTGTCGTTGACATTTGTGTAGGCCAATCGATTACTGCTTTACTCTTACCAGGGTTCACTAACACTCTAATGGCTCCGATAATATGCCCAAGAAACTCGACTTTAGTGAGCCAAAACTCGCACTTACTGAACTTAACATACAGTCTTTGCTCCCTTAAAGTCTGTAAGACTATCCAAAGATGTCCCTCATGATCCTCTTGAGTTCTGGGATAGATGAGAATGGCATCGATGAACACTGTCATGAATCTATCCAAATACTCTCTAAATATTTGGTGCATAAGATCCATGAAGATCTTCGGGGCATTCGTCAGCCTAAATAGAATAACAGTGAACTAGTAGTACCCATACCTCGTGCGGAAAACAAACTTATCCCTATCCTCATCTCCAATCCCAACTAGTGGTATCCCGATCTCAAATCAATCTTTGAGAACCATTTTGTCCCTGTTAGCTGATCGAACAAGTCATCAATGCATGGGAGTGGATACTTGTTCTTCATTGTGACTTTATTGAGCTATTGGTAGTCAATGCAAAGTCTCAAACTGTCGTCTTTCTTATTGACAAATAGTAATGGTGCACCTCAAGGTGACAAGCTTGGATGTATGAACCCAAACTCTAAAAACTCATCTAGCTAGGCCCATCAGCTCCTCCAACTATGATGATGTAGATCTCTTTGGGTGGTGGTAATCTTGGTAACCATACGAGAAAAACATCGAAAAACTTGCATATAATAGATACCTCCTCCATCCTCATCTCAACTCTCTCGGCCGTACTCAAAATACTAGCAAATGTCTCGAGACCTAAACTTGTGACCACTCTGGGTCGGGTAATCGGTAACGTGGTCGAAGTCCTCCAAAAGCTTATCTCTGCTCGGTTCGGAAGCCGAAACGTAACCACCTTGCTAAAACGGTCAAGTTATGCACCGTATGCAGCTAACTTATCAATGCCTAATAGGGCATCAAACTTTAGGAACTCCAATACCCTCAAGTATGCGGGCATCTCTTGTCCCTCTATCACAACTGGGCACTCAACACATAATAGGTTCGGGTATATCTTTTCCCCAGCAGCCGTGCTGAGAAGGAAGGGTCACTCTAGCGTAATAGGTCTCAATCTTAACTAATCAACCACATGACCCGAAATAAAAAAATACCATAGAACCCAAATCAATCATAGTATGCATAAATCAATTGTAAATGTAAATCGTACCCTCGATAAAGTTATGGGTGGCTCCTGGATCTGACGACGATATGGTTTGAATTGTTCTCTACGTTGCTATGGCTGAGTTCTACCTAGTTTTGGACATGTATTAATGAAGTGTCATATCTATCCACACTCAAAACATGCTCGGTGTGGTCCCAGCCCTGGTGGAATTTGTTATCCCTGTCCATGCATCTGACTGGATTTTTGTCCCTATCCCTAGTCATATCTTTGTCCCTAGCCCTGTCCGTACCTCTGCCCTGACTACTGCCTCTGCCTCTACCTTTAGTCCGCTGATACTGCTGGGGCGATCTGAACTATGTTGGCTGCTGTAATGTACCGGCATAACTCCGTGACTATCTCGTCTCAGCTACCGCCCAAGGGCTCGTCTTTGTAACCGTAGTCAGCATAGTCTCTGCTGGAGTAAAGGGTGTAAGTAATATTGTCTGTGTCTGTACCGACACTATCTCAGCTATCACAGGAGGTGTTGATATAATGAGAGCCGCTGGAGTGGCATATACTATAGGCGCATTCTCCTCCTGAACAATAGGCATTTTTGACAAAGATGTTGATGGTGTAGTTGTGATATGTGCCCTGAGTATCCTCAGGATCTCTTCCAATCGCTGATCCTGGGATGTGACCCTCTGAGTCAATGACTGTACCTCCTCAATACTCGCGAATCGAAGAACTGTAGCCTTACTATCATCACTCAAACCAGGCTGATCTGCCATCGCGATCTGTATTACTAAGCGAGTCTCCAATCAACGTATAGTTATCAGTATAGTAGAGTACAATACAACAATGATCATATCTAGGATCCAAGTTTTAGTTTTCCCAACTCTCATCACTTCCCAACTAAGACTCTAAGTCAAGATCATAAGGTTCCACTTTAAGTTCCAACTATGACCTAACTTTATTTTTAATTTGTGTCATATATTGGTTGTGGGTTAATCAAGAGCTGGACTTAAAACTTAGTCTCTGATCCATCCATATAAGTAAGTTCATAATTCGAATTCAAGTTATTTGTGTTTTTTCAAGTTTTACAAGTTAGCGGGAGCAATTAATACGTTAAATAACTCAGAATAAAGTAAAAGAGTCAGACATCCTAAATGTGGAACCATGTAAACATTTATATTCATGTATACCTTGTGTCAAGTGTTATAACTAAGCGAAAATGATATACAAGTCATGAATATCTCTCAACCCAAACAAGTATCCCAAAAGTGATAACAACATAAATAAATAATAAAAAAGTAAAAAACCTACAAAAGTATGTAGAGGAGGCCCTTCCAATATCCTTAAAGTAGATCGCCAAGTGTCAGCATCTTGCCCTTGCTCGACTGCGGATCTGCACTCAATCAAACACAAGAATGTCGAGTCCAATAAGTACAAGCCAGTAGGACTTAAACAGTAATTCGAAATAAATAAAGTAGTCTAAAATTCATGCAGATAGAAAGAAAACTACATGGAATGCATGATAATAAGACTGTAAAAATGGAAGTACAATGAGGAATGAGTGTTAAAAGAAATAATAAAGAGGTTTAGGGTTTAGGGTTTAGGGTGCAGGTACGAGTGCCACAGGGTCGGGGTCATAGAGGTACGACAATGCCAAACAGACTCAGGTCCTAGGAAGCAGCGTCGCCTGTTGTACCTAGACCGTCGCAAATGAGGGATATCAACAGTGCCCTAGATAAAACACATCTCTTTTCGATCAAATACTTAAGTGACTCGAGGTCATGGCCCCGGTTGTAAGCCGGTAACCACTCCATTCAGAGACACTAGCATGACTCACTTGGCCCTCAGACACTCATA
The DNA here is from genome assembly GCA_039657365.1 of Stephania yunnanensis. Taxonomy (NCBI): domain Eukaryota; kingdom Viridiplantae; phylum Streptophyta; class Magnoliopsida; order Ranunculales; family Menispermaceae; genus Stephania; species Stephania yunnanensis. Next base: position 23,036,735 of record CM077589.1, on the reverse strand, counting down.
GATGTGTTGGAATTCCAAGAAAAGGATACAGTACAGTAAAGATAAAATATAAGCTTAAATGAACTACTGTGCATTTCTTAGCTAGTTTTACTTACCTCAAGCAATTGCAATTCGCCATCAAAATGTCATGTTCATGCCTCGAGATGCGAACCTAACTGCCGACTATGGTCTCCTAAGTCCTTAGTGTCCAATTATACCATTTTAATTATTTTAGAGTCACATTTAGTGAATTTATAATATGGGACCACAAATTTGTAATTTTATTCCAAAAAGATTGATTTTTTACACACTCTTTGAATTATACTATGGTGCCAAATGCCCGAAAAAGCCTGGAAACTTAATTTTCTAGCTTTGTTTCTTCAAAATTTTCAAAATTTTCAAAATCTTCTGGAATTTCCTGAATTTTTCATAATCTTTATCTATTTTATCTATTTTATGTGATTTATTTTATTTTTAAATCTATTTTATTTAATTTTAAAATTAACTATTAATTAATTTTTTATGGGTTGGGCCCGGGTCAACCCGACCTGGTCTAACCGAACATGGGTCGATTCGGCCATGACCACTCGAGTTAGGGTCTGCTCGACTCGGCCCACATAGGGTAGCCATGCCCGACCCACTTGGCTACCCCCCTCCCCAATCGATTTGTCTCTGGAAGAGACAAACTTACTCGTCTCTTCCAGAGGCATTTTTACCTTTTTTTATAACAACTAACGACAATAGAACAACAATAATAACTAATTACAATAACAACTAAAATAATATCAACAAAACCTGACCACAATTAATACAACAACATTAACATCTCCACCATTAACCCATTCTCATGAAACTTATATAAAAATAAAACAAGCAAAACTTACCTATGTTGCACTCTTTGATGCTTTGCTCCAACTAGTTTGAGAAATTGCAAGCTCTTCTCCAATTCCTCTTGCTTTTCTCTCAACTTTTAAACACTTCCTCTTGCTCTCGACTTTTCAACTACATACTTTTTTTTAGAGGACCAAAAGAAGAGAAAACATGAGCGAGAGGGAGAAATGAGAGTGTGTGTGTGTGAGATGAGTGGTTATCCTCATTTGAAGGAAGTTAGGTAGGTCAGGTGTCAAGCCATCATGAAGAGAAAGAAATATGGGGTGTGTGTTATCTAAACTATTGCTTACACTATATGCAAGCGTTACGTGTACCCCGTGACATCGCACACTCTCGTCACTACAAGTGCACAACGCGACCAATAAAATATTAACTACTGCGACACGAATTAATTAAAAAAACAACAATTTAACACGCATCACACAAAAATAACTATCTATACCTAGGTTGCCATGCTCTAACTTTATCGGCGGTGTCTACGTGGATCTGAGATACGGGTCCTAATCTCGGTGTCGACTCCCGAGGGTTGACTGAGTGTGCCATATCAGGACGGTCCAAGTCACAATCTTGAAATGCCATATGGCACGGGTTAAAATTTTAGGGTCGTTACAACTGCAGCTGAGGATAAGGTTCACATTAACAGTTTTATCAAGGGATGTCCGTTCGAGAGAGGTGGGTGTAGTGTACCTGCTGACTTCAAAGTCCTTGAGTTTTTAGAGTTTGACACAATTTTAGGGATAGATTGGTTATCAGTGTACCATACTCATGTTAATTTTTTATTAAGACAATGATATTTGAGATCGTAGGATGTCTGATATTCACCTATAGAGGTAGTACTGCGAGTATTGTGGGCACGCGAGGTCAACCTGCGACTGGAGAGGAAATGGAGGCATTGATTGCACTATACACAGAAGCAGAGAGTTAGGGACCTAGGCTTGAGGATATACCAATTTTATGATAGTTTTTAGATGTGTTTTTAGAGGATTTACCTGGTGTACTGCCGACGCGAGAGGTTGATTTTGTTATTGAGTTGGTACCAGGCACTAAACCAATTTTTATACCTCCATAACTTATGGCCCGCTTGAATAAGAGGAGTTAAAGACTCAACTTCAGGATTTAGGACATAAGGGATTTATCACACCCTCTATGTCGTCATGGGGAGCACAAGTCCTTTTTATGAAGAAGATGGATTGTACATTTAAGTTATAGGTGGTAAAGGTGATGTTGATGTAGAAATTTAGAGTTGGGAGCTTGAAGAATTCGCAATCAAGGTGAGATCCCTTTTAATTCGATCTCTTTTACTCGAATCTTGCTTCATTAAGTGTGTTTGTGAAATAAATTTGTACTTACTTTTGATTGTTGAATTTTTTTTGATAGTTGTAGTTTTGATATAAATAGCAAAAGCGGAAAAGAAAGAAATAAGAAAGAAAAAAAAAAAGATAAGAAAGAAAGGAAAGAGAGAAAAAAGAAAGGAGACGATAACATTTGTGATATGGCTGGGGAAGGAGGACGCACGCATGCATAGAGCATGCGCGCTGTCCTCAAACTAGGCCTAACATTGGTCAGGCTCAACCCAAAAGGAAAAAAAAAATCGGGCCAAGATCGGATGGCTGAACCGGGCTCGATTTAGGGGGCCCAAAAGCCCCCAAATTCAAAATATATATATTTTTTAAATATTGTTACATTTTAATTTATAAAAATAATAGAAAAGCATAAAAATAAAAATACTCAAGAAAATAGAGGAAATTAGGAAAAAATAAGAAAAGCGAGTAAAAATTATAGAAAAGTGAGTTCGAGAATTTTTCAAGGAATCTTACACCGATATTTTCCTTGAAAAACATGCAACCATTATAAATTTCCTATTTTGAATTATATTGAGAGTTGAAAATCTAAATTATGTCAAATAGGCTCAAACACACCTAATTCATTATAAATTGTTACCAAGAGCCTAGGGAATTAGTATCGGGTATCGAGTATATATTTCGATGTGTGTAGGAGCTGCGATTTCTTGGTATTTTGCGTATTGAGGTGAGTAAACCAGTAAGAAATTCAGTATTAAATAATTTCATTTCCTTTCTATATTTGATGGAATCATTGCTATTATTGGACTATACTTCCCTACAGAGTGACCTAGGGTTTAAGTGGTCAGGTCTAGTGCTGTCCACTCGTGAGTTGAGCAGCCGACTAGCTCTTGTGGCTCCCCGACGGGTCCGAATCCATTGAGTGAGCATCATCTAGGTGTCATGTCTCTTCCCACGTATTCGAGTTCCTTTGTGGTTGAGCATCCGATTTAGTCTGTGGCTCCATTTGGAATGTTTTATTGGGTTGTGGCTCAAGTGAGCTGACAGTGTCGAATGGATTAGGTGTGGTCGATGCGACTTTGACCCGACGCACCAATGTTAGATGCTTACAGGTTTTAAGTGGCTTTGAGCACTCGTGTAGAGTGTCATGACCACTTACTCCCTATCCTTTCCTTCCAAGTCACTTGATCCCTATCGTCGACTACTACAGTCTGTCTATCATGCATTTTATTGATTCTTTCTCAGCACTTTATTCTCCTTCGAGCATGATTGATAGACTTTTTTTATTGTTTACTCTGAATTACTGTTGAACTTCTTTTAGATTTACTCACTAGATTGTTTTCGCTTTTTGTGACACTTTTTTATATTGGGTTGAATTTGAATATTGTTTGAAATTGTTTGCATTTATACTGTATAAATTAGTTTAGTTAGTTTGGTTATTTAAGTTAGTGATTATAGTTTTTAGTTATTTAATATTTTAATTCCTATCTAATTAGAAAAAAACACTTTCCTTTAAGATTTGAAAAATCCTTATGGAGATGATATCTTATTTACGCCTAATTAGAAAAAAACACTTTCCTAGATGTTGTATTGTGTACACACTTCGCCACATTAACCGAATAGGATTGTTACATCCATTTGATCCTGAAATATAAAGAAATTTTAGTCAGAGTTTAAGAGAACAACAACATAGGGAAAATTTAACTACTAGGATGGAACTGTGACGGCCCCTCTTTAAATCTAAGACGCCGCCTGGTCTAATCCTGTCATTAATCCCTAAACTCAGATCATAGGACTTAACAACATATTAGACAGCCTTTCTAAAACTTTTCTTCTCAGAAGTTAATTATTCAAATGTATATTTGCTTATCTCTTATCAACTCTTTAAATCAGTGTTAATTAAATTTTTATAAGGTTAAAGAATATTCAGCGAAATTTTTGACAAATTAGTGAAAGTGACACATAGAACATAAGTGTGGAAACATGGAAATGAAAATCACTTGCATATATATAACAAAATGGTGATAACTATATATCAACATTTATCTGATCTGTACACTATCTCACAACTTGTAGTATACATCCCCAAAAGTGAATGGAAACCATATATATAAGTCATACAACAAAACTAGAAACCTATAACAAAGGTAGCACCTCTTCAATGGCTCACTAGTAGTCACCAATCTTCTCCTTGCCTGATTTGCTACTTGATAGATCTGCACCCACCGTCATAAAATGGATGGTGAGTATAGTAATGTAAAAAGTAATAATGAGAGACATTTATTCACATTCCCAAATATACAAAAAGCATCTAAAAGCATGATAATAACACCTATACTAAAAATAGAACATGGAAAGAGATGCTTTAGTTAAACTATTCCAATGAACTTAAATGGTTACTAACGCATTAGCCTAGTAATACTCTATTGATCACATAAACCTTGGGTAGTTATTTATTTAGCATGACTTATCAACCTTATGTAATAGGTCAGTACAAATAGTACATTGGTATTACCATTATTGGTCGTCATTTATGCATACCTTCCTCCTTATTAGTTGTGAAATATGGCATATCGACCTCATATAATAGGTCAGTACATATAGTACAACGGTATTACCGTAATTGGTTGCCATTTGTGTAAAGGCCTTCTCTTATTTGTTGTGAAACATGACATATCAACCTCATCTAATAAGTTATTACACATAGTACATCGGTATTACCCTAATTGGTCACCGTTTAATCATTTCACAGGTTGGTAGGTACTATCTTTATTAGTTGTGAAATATAGCTTATCGACCTCATGTAATAGTCAATACACATAGTACATCTGTATTACCCTAATTTGTCATCGCTTAATTATTTTATCAACCTCACATAGATGGTACATGACACTAACTAATTAATATACTGATATTCTCGGGTCCCATACCCCGTGTGCCACGTATACCCCAAACCACATCATAATCTTAAACACACATATTATCATTTTACAATAATTGCATAATAAGAAACAACACACCAAAAATAACACCAAGAATTTAACAAACATAGCAACATAAACTAATAAAGTCAAGCAACTTACAATTAAATAAGCACACAAAGTTTTGCACAATAATATAAACAATTGTAAACAACTAGAAGTATCAAGCACTAAATAAGGGAAAAAATCTCAATTAGTTTACTTACAATCTACGCAATTTTCTAAGCTATTTTGGCCTCTCGACACCTCAAATATTGTATCCGCTTCGAGACACTTTCCTAGTTTTCTGATATCATATTACATGTTTTTAAGTATGTTTGATCCTTTACTTAGGGTTTTAGAATTATTTATATTGTTTCAGAAATTTTAAAAAATTACAGATTTTTATGTTGTCAAGGTAATTAGTGCACTAAGTAATTTGATTAGTGCGCTAGTGGCCTCATTAGCTTGCTAACCACTATCTCTAACGTGCTACCAAAAATTAGCATGCTAACTGTCCTACCTAGCGCGCAATGTGCAGGAAAACCCATAATTCTAAAATCAAAATTCTAAGTTTTCTCCACACATAGGCTACCCAAATGCCTTGAGAACCATCATATACATCTCCAGAGCCCTAAGACATCAACAACAACATAAAACATCCATACAAGACATCAAATTCATGAATTTACCAAATTGAGCTAAACTAATGGTGTAGTAGACTTACCTAGTTAAGTGAACTAGTTAGTTTATCATCACCACTTCACTAAACCACCTAGTTGTTGGTCTTCTTCTTCCTCCAACACCTCTATTCCTTCTAGCAAGCTTTGCTTAGTTGTTAAGAAATGAAAATAGGTTTGGTTACATGAGTTGATCCTAAGCTTATATATGAAATGGATATAGTTGATTAATAGCCATTGATCTTCATGTGCACACATATCTCGAGATTTATTTAAACGCACACACATTGACACATTTCCCACTTACTTACTCTAAGTAACACAAATGTGTAACTCATTTGGGCTCTAGATGTGTTAATATGTATCTTGATGACCATTACATGGCTATTGTTTTAAAATGCTTAACTTCAGTACATTTAATACATAATCAACCATAGCCACATTTAAATTACTATAAAACAAACATAAAACAATAATAAAACTTACCATATCACTCTCTATGTCGGTTCCACACCAGTACGCATCTAGACACGTGTCCCCACTTACGTCTCGACATCTATATACAAGTAGGAGTGACTTAATAAGTATACTCACATACATTACACTAAGCATCATCACATCAAATCTAACACATTTCTTGATCCTCACACTGACTATTTGGACAATCTACCCGCTCTCAGGCCACGTCTTAGGTCGTTAACCCTGATTAGGGGACTAATTTACTATTAGTGAATTTTTGGGTTGTTACAGGAAGACAACAATAATGATATTAGTGACAATGACATTATTAATAACAATGATAACAGAGTTATCAATAATTATAATAATAGAGAACTAACTTTTAGACAAGCAAATCAAAATGTTACAGCATATTAACCTATATGCATAACATACTCCAATGGATTTCCTGAACTCGAGCTTAGATTTAGATTTATTAGTGCCTTACCTGACTTTTATGGTAAAGACAATGAAAACCCATAGAAATTCAGAAGGGATTATAAAAATAAATTTAATGGAATGAAACCAAAAGAAGTTACTTTAGAACAAATCAAACTTAAAGTATTTCCTTTTGCATTGAAAGATTTAGCACAAGACTGGTTGCTATACCTCCTACAAGATTTGATAACTACATGGACTCAAATGTTAGAAGCTTTTCTTGATGAATATATCCTTGCCAGAAAATTCAACTCCTATAGAAAGCAAATTAGAATTGCGAAGATGAAAGATGATGAAAACTTTAATGAAATTTGGGATAGATTCCCTAGACTAATTTCTTTTTAACCACAACATTGATATACTCAAAGAGCTTTATTAGAATATTTTTATGAAGGACTCAATCACTTTGAAAAAAGAATACTAGACACAGTATGCGGTGGATCTATAAATGAAACAACACCTACTCTACTGAAAGAAGTAATTAATAAAATGGCAAAACAATCTAAGCAATATGGTAAAAAGGTGGAATCCTCAAGAAAGAAACTATATGAAGTTGATAATAAGAAAAATAACGCATCTGATGATAATTGATGAATAATCTAAGATGGTTAAAGTGTTAGTTAATGATAGATCTAATTAAGTTAAAGGTTATAGATTTTATGATGAAGTTACACATCCTACAGAAGTGTGTCCTACTCTACATGAAGAAAATACCGAAAAGGTTCATGCAATGATGAATCAATTTTATGGTCCTCTAAGAAATCAATATAATAATAATAATATTTATTATCCTGGAAGACTGAATCCAAATCTTAGTTATGGTCCTCAAAATCATAATTATGACACTTATAGACCAAGAGCTCGGATACAATCTGCACCTAAGCAGCATCCTCAACAAAACACTCAATCTATGAATCTAAATTTAGAATAAAACCTGCATAAGTTTATGAGTCATCAAAACTTTACACTCAACAAAGTAGTCAAACTAGAGTATATACTTAAGCCAATGTTGCTTCTACTAATCAAGCACAAGTTCATGCCATATTCAGTGGTAAGAAAGACACAACTATAATTGGTAAGACACTTAAATAGAGTAAAAAAAGAAGGCTCATAACACTATTGAAGAAGAAGAAGAATAAGAAGAAATGATGGCTAATGCCGTTCCTACTAGAGATGGATGGCTGAACAATTAAAATATATACCTTTTCATGGAAGATTGTACCTATGGTATTTAGCTAGAGTCGAAGCATATAAAAATCATTACAAAAGTGTGAATTAATTGATAAGGATAAAAATGATAAGGTTTCTAATAATTTGAATGGAGATATGTATTCATGTTCTACAGTTCCACAATGATAAGTTGATGCTAGTGAGGAAGAAATCAATGAAGATATTCTTGAATCATTAAGGAAAATAGAAATCAATAAACCATTTGATGGAGTCAATTATGCAATTTTCTAATTATGATAGAGTTTTGAAAGAATTTTCTGAATCAAAAGATAAATGTTTACAAGAATCTAAGGAAAACTTAGGACAAAAAAGTGTCTTCTTTAATTAAAAACAAAATACCTGAAAAATATTTCGACCCACGGATGTTTGGAGTTCCAATAACAGTACGGACTCATTTGATATATTTTGCTATGTGTGACCTTGGAGCATCAATAAACATTATGTCACTCAATTTATATGAGTCATTGATAATAGGTTTGTTGACTAATACACCTATTAATCTTACCCTAGCTGATAACACCGTTATCAAACCCTATGGCTTACTAGAAGATGTCTTAGTCAAAGTAAATGACTTAATATATCCCACTAACTTCTATGTCATGGAAATGGGAGAATCAATATTAGCTAAGTCCCCATCTATACTTTAAGGAAGACCATTCCTTAAAACAGTTAAAATAAAACTAGACATCTTTGAAGGAACAATGTCTATGAAATTTGAAAGCACAATTGTCACTTTTTGTTTCAATGATGAAGATATCTGTGGAAATTCTGATAGATTTGATAATGAATAAACTAAGAATAACAAATTTTTAGAATTAAATCTTCATGAAGCTGAAATATATGCTATTAATGTTGTAAGAGTTGAATATGGAAATGCTAAGACCACGAACAAGGAATGTGAAGATATTTCAAATCAAAAGACAACAACCTATGAATGGAGGGTTAAGCAACTAAAAAACTTGTGAGAATAATAACATGGAGGAATTTAAATCTACAAAAAATAAGAAGAAGAAAAAGAAGAATCTAGCAATTGTCTAGCTCGATGATCCAGGAGATATATATATATGTGTATATATAAACATAAAAATCAAATGGGTCTGGAACTTTAAAGCTATTTGTGATAAGGGTATTAAAACAAACTACATGCCAATTCATTTTTTCCTTCGCACTCAACTGGAATTAGATGTGCTTGCTTCCACAAAAGTTACTCTACTAAACGGTTATTCTAGTAAAACCAATAGGTGTGGTTGCTAATGTACCAGTTCAAATTGACAAGTACATTATTCCCATAGAATTTTTGACTATGCCACACTTCATTAACGAAGATCCTCCATTGATCTTAAGACGACCTTTCTTAGCCACTTCGCAAGCTGTCAAGGATACTTTAAACAAGACAATTACCTTTCGAGTGCATGGCCGAGCAATCATTTTCTAGAAGGGCACAAGAGTGGATAATCCTACACTTAAATTCAAAGAACCAATCTAGAATTGCGTGGTTTAGTCAAGCCAATAACAATAAACAATTTACTTATATATATTGTTTATATATATGTAAGGGGGTTGATCGAGCCAATTTACTTCCATATTATATTATTTTATGTGTTAGTTTTTATGTTAATTAGTATTTATGTTAACGGGACAATCAACTTAATTGCAAAACAACAAAAATTGGCTGGTGAATTCCTAGTGATTCTAGTTTGTACTAGAAATTGTTGAGAAAAGGCAGCAATATGAAGAGTTTTTAGTAAAATTTGAGTAAGTTATCTCTCACCGAATCAGGCATATAACTTGAAACCACTAAATAAATCACTAAGTCACTTAGGCTCATTTCCAGCGGTTTTGTCAGCGATTCCTCAGCAAATCCACTTAAACTCTGATTCACTGAGAACAAATTCAAGTTTTTAAAAATAGAAACCCCAAATCACCACATTTAAACCATTTCCATTCACAAACCATTGCAACCTTTCAATCAAGGGACTAATTTTTAACTAGATTCAACCTTCCAAATCTTAATTTTTGTGTACTTAGTTGATTCCAACCTCAATCCTTACACATTCAACCCAAAACTTGGTGAGTTTTGAGAGTGTAGAGCCTTCTAGGGCTTGAGCAACAAAGTTTGGATTGGAGCTTGGAGGGATTTCATAGAGAAGAGTTATGAGTCTCATACTTGAAAGAATCACTTTCAAGAAGGTAATCCATGAAACCCTAACCTCTTATGGATTAAAATTTGATTTTTCGTCTATTTTGGATTAAATATTAAGTTAGGAGCTCAATTTCTAAATCTTTACTCTAAAATAGTTTTTATATCAAATAATTTCTTTTATAATAATAATATGGGAGTGATGTGATGTTTCATTTATTACTGCCAAGCTTTTTGAACAATTTTTTGTATATGGTTGAATGGAGTAAACTTTAAATGCAAGCTAATTTGAGACTAAGTTTCAAATGTGTTTGGGGGTTTTCGTGAATATTTATTGATTGATTTGAATTGAAACCACACCCAAGAGGGGGGTGAATTAGGTGTATCGAGAACTTATTGCCTTTTTAAAATAATTCAACAATAACGATGCTATATTCTCACTCAAGCGCAAGTATGAATACAATGCAAGATGAAGGAGATGGAAGAGATGATGGAAAGAGACGCACAATTAATAGTGGTTCAATCCAATTATCTACATCCACTACCTAACCTCCTTGGTTAAGATTCTCAAACCCCCACTTATATTGCTAATAAGTGTTACAACCAAAGCATATAAGCCTAGAAGGCCTAATCGCCAATTAGGACTTCCTACCTAGCCGTAAGTAGAGTTTACGCATAGCCTGAACTTGGTCTTTCCTTCAACTTAGATCCTACTGAGTCTTACAATCAACCACTTACAAAGAATAAATGAAAATAATCATATTCACTTTAGAAACCAAAGCGCACCAAATTCAAATAGAAGTAAGCTTTTTAGAGCCTAACCACTCTAATGCATGCAAGTATGAGAACAAATGAGAAATGCAAGTATATCACTGATTTTATGCAAATTTCAGGTATGAAACCATTTAAGATAAATCAATTTAAAACATATCCAATTTTAAATCCAAATAACAAGAATTTTTATAAAAATCAAGTTTAAGTGCGAACTCTTGTCCAAAGCAGTCCTTGGATTTAGTAAGTCAAGTTTAGGTGTAAAACCTAAGATAAATATGTTCAATAACACAACAAATGATTTTCACAAGTAAAGCACACAAAAATATGAAATCTAAGCACAAGAAAAGCTAGGACATCGAATTTTCTTACAACCCCAAGAGAGTGATGTCAAAATCAGTTCTGCAGTGGATGTTGTAAGCTTAAGGACGCCTCAATAACACTAGTTTCGAGAGTGATTTAGTTGCCTCAAAAGATTACAAGTGATAGCACACAAAAATCTAAGCTTATTCTTTGAAGACTATGAGCACTCATTCATTTTCTTGCTTGACAAGACAATAAAATGTTCTTGGTGGTTTGAGAATGTTCTACATTCCTTTTTAACAATTTTTTACTGTTCTAAAGATCGAAGTACTCAGATTTGATCATCTATTTAAATTAAAGGTTGATTTTCAATCTTTAGAAAAAGCGGTCAGAAAGGCAATTAGCGCACTAATATTTTGACCTAGCATGCTAATTCTCTAAGCTAGTGCACTAATGCTGAAAATTAGCGCACTAACTCTACAATTAGCATGCTAATATAATTATTAGCGCTCTAACTGTTAGGGGCCTCAAAATAAATATTGTTGGCCCTAGAGTTAACGACCCCTTATCGCATATGAGACCTTACCAAACCTCTTATAACATGTTATACATGTTTGTTAAGGGTCGTAGAATCTATTTAGGTGGTCCGAATGTTTTCACAAATCCCGAAAATGGAAAATCACAGTTTCATGACTTACAAAGGGCTTTTCTACAAATACACAACTTTTCTTTTCAAAAACCATTCAAAACAAGTTTTTCATCTCCAAAAACTTCCACAATGGTTTTAAAAGTATGATGTGAATATAAAAATACAATTTCACATAGTTTGAGCTTATAAGACCGATTAAAGTGGTGAGTTTCATTTAAAACTCCAAATGATCACTTGAAACTTGAAAAGCAATTTAAAAAACATGATATGCATGAACTAATGCATTAGGCTTGCGTAAATAAACCTATATACCTTACATCAATGTTACAACATGTAATGTGATCTTTCATCTTCATTTCCTCGTGTTGACCGAATCTCGAACTTATATGGCTTGAACACTTGAAATGTGATATTCCACAAACTTTGACTAACTGAAACACACTTGATAAACTTATTAGTATACTTTCACTTTGTTTGTTTCCATCAAAATCCCGGGTGGAGTAAAAGTGACTATCCATTTAGTCTAACATGAATTACATACAAAGTTTATTTTTTCTAATGATGTTTTATAAACAACTTTCATATAAACTTGAAACTCTTAATTTCTAATCAGTTTTCTTATGATTTCTCATTCTTGATAGATAAGTTGAATTTTACCAAACAACTTTATAACAAATTTGATTTTAAAATGGTTTTACAAGTTCATTCTTTTACTTACACTAGTCCAAATGGCTGGAGGTGGAAAGGGTAGAAGTTCAAGAGAGGAAAGGTGGAGGGAAAGTTAGTTGAAAAAATAAAAAAAATCCAAAATTTCCCAAATCTAACCTACACTAATATCTTTCAACACTCCTAGGATTAGAGCACAAGGAGAACCTACTCCACCTTCTTAATTTAGTTTCGATGCTGAGGATGATTATGTGGAAGAGGACATTAAGGAAGTTGAATAAGAGATACCGATGTGAGAGAAAAATTATGAATTAAGGAAAGAGAATTTTATCAATGAGAAGGCTTATAAAAAATTTAGGAATGATATAATTAGGATATAGGAAGTTGATCTCAGAGGGGGATTTAATGTGAAGAACAAATTGAAGTATAGGCCTAGGATAATAGATATCACTGAGGCTAGGAATTGGGGACTACTGACTAGGGATTACAACCACCTAGACCTGGAGGATGTTCATCCCTAGTGAACGGGGTTATGATGTATTATTGAGAAAGGTTTACACCAACACATATGGAAGTGAGAGTATGACCGAATGCCGAATTCAAAGGAGGAAAATGGACTATTCTACATTAAGAATAAATTAATATTTTAAATTACTAGATCATCACCAAAAATAAAATGACAAGTACCCGAAACCCGAATATGGCATTAAATACCATTACCCAACTGAAAAAATAAGAGGAGGTTTAGAGGCAATTTATGGAGATGGATTTATTTTTTACACGAAGGTGTACCCTAAGCACATAACCACCAAATTGTTTAGAAAAACCACCCAAGCTTGATGTTATTTCATCGACGCCAGCTTATGGGCGAGCCTGCGGTATTATAAGATAGTGAACTATAAGGCCTCCTACTTTACTACATTGTCATGGGATTAAGATACTTGGATTTTGGCAAAATCATTTATGAGTCGGTTAAGAGTGCCATCACCACTAAGAAGAACGATAGGCTTCCTTTCCCTTTAATGATTACCATCTTTTGTAGGATGGTCTAGGTGAACATGGCAAAGCTTGGTATAGATTTTTTACCAGAGAAGACCACCATTGTTGATGTTATAGAGAGATATGGAAGATTGAAATGTTATGAAGACATGATGATGAGAGAGAAAGGGCTGAGATAGCTAGAAGAGAAACCGAGCAGAGAAGAAAAAATAGAAATGACAGAAGGAAAATTTTAGAGTTTATGTCGGAAGTTAGAAATGATTCGAATGTGGAGTAGGCTGATAAGGATTGTGATGACCTATTTATGCAAGAGTCGGAGCTGGCTTTCATGGGCTTAGTTTTGCATAATTAGATGATTACTCTCCGTAAACAAGAACTGGTGTTTGAGAACCAGAGTGCCTTAGCAAGGAGCATCCATATGATGGAACGTATGATGTAGAGGAGAAACAGACATTGAGAAGGTGCAGAGGTTCTTGTATCATCTACATAGATGAGATTACCACTTAGTAATAATCTTGATACTCCGATATTGCCATGTCAGGAATACCACCTCTACGACCTCGCTGTGAGCTACCGGCCATTGAGGATTGACCCAATGGAGGATGATGACGAAGAGACTTCTAGACACCAACATTGATTCCTTAATTCTATTTTATTATTCCATCTCCGAGTGATACTGTGAGAGCTCCTCTATGTAATTTCGGTAGAGGTAATATACTTGGTGATACTTTATGTTTATGGTGGTATACTATGTATTAAATTTTATTCCGTGCTTGGGTATGGTATTTAATACACTTGAATTATAATGGTGATGTTTATTCATTAATTTTTATGGACTCTATCTTATATAATTTTAAATTAACTCTATTAATTTCTTGATTGTCAAATTTATGATTATATCATTTCTTTATATTTCACATGGTATGTTTGTTATGTTGAAAACCATATTTCATTTTTAAACCTTGAGGACAAGGTTTAGAATGAGTTTATAGGTATTTTATGTGAAGTATGACATTGATGCCAATGAAAGAAAGGAAATGTAGAAGAAAAATTTAGAATTACTATGAATATGATATTCAAGTAAGTTGACGAAATTTTTTAAATTTCTTTCAAATTCAAGTAATTATGATTTTCATTTTACTAAGAGCGATAATGAATATATAATAAATTTTGAATTAAAGTGATATTTTTATTAGCCAAGTGAAATTTATGGCAGAAGGAATCATTTTATACTCTTTTCAATTAACTTTACTACTTGATGTGAACACTAAACTGAATGCCTTGTGTTAGTGATGATACTAGCTAGAAGATCAAAATAATAGTGCGAGATGAACAAGACATATTTCTAAAAAAATTGAGATAAAAAAGGCTATTGCTTAATTATTTTGATAGTATATATATAAAGCTATTATGTCACAATTGAAAGAAGAAATGGGTTAGAAACCAATGAATATCTTTAAGTTAGAAATGATACTTTCTTCAAATTTAGTAGATAGTGATAAGTGTTAAGAAGAATTTAAAAATATAAATATATAGAGAGTCCTATAGATTCTTAAAGAAATGGAGCAGGGAATCTATAGTGGAAAAATGTGAGAATTTCCAAAGGAAATGGAGCAGGGACTCAAAAAGCAAAAGCAAAAGAAATATAATAAGAAGAAATAATTAGAATGAAGTACAAAAATGATGAGAGACAAAAAAGACGGATGCTCTTAAATTCTTTAAAGAAAAGATTTAACATGATTACTTGAAGCTAGAGTTTAATGAAATGTTAATCTAAGAAGTTTAATACGATATATTCATGGGCATTTTGGCTTTGATTGTGTTTCTATTATAAAGTGTTTTGTAAATTCAAATTAATTTAGTGGTTCTTGTGTTTTTAGAAAACTTATATTATGTCATTGCCTTGGTATTGAACTTTAGTTCTAAGGAGTATTCTATTATATGGTTGAGTTATCATTAAAGGGATGTTTTGATTTGACTAAATCATTCTATTTTATCATAACTTTCATTTACTTGTTGGTAATATGTTTTCATTTGAAAATCACTTCTATTTTAATATATATATTATTTAAGTTTAAGATGAATTAATTTGAAATTAGTATATAAAGAATTAAAAGAGAATATGATTGAGACTATTACTTCGCTCGGGATAGCAAAGTACTGAGATTGAGGGTATTTGAAAAGTCAATAATTAGATACATTTTATAGTGTCATTTATGATGGTTTTATATATAAATGATAATATTACACTAGGTATTCTCTTATTTTTGTAATTTCAAGATTTAAATAGGAAAATGAAGAAATAGAAAAAAAGAGAAAGAAGAGCAAATAAGTCAACTGGAAAACTATTCCAACGATTAGCCAACAATTTAGACTAACACTAAAAATTGCCACCTAAATCAACATTAAGAAACACTAGCGAATCCACAATGAATTGGAGAATGAACTATAAATTGCTAGTTGAATCGGTGGAGCACTAAGAGCTAAACTCAGTTATTTTCTCAACAATTTGTGTATAAGTTCAAAATCGTTGCAAAATCGCTGAGGTCGGTAACCCTTTTTTTAGATTAATATGAAGAATGTGAGTTTATCTAAGATATGTATATGTAGGGAGACTATAAAAAAGGCCAAAGAAGTTCAAAATAACTCTATCCTTTCACTTTTCTTTTTGCTTTCCTTATGCTCTACATTATTTCTATTGTTTATTTGATGTTTGAAGATCCATTGGAGCTTTGATTTATATTACTGTATTTATTTATTAATTATGTCTTTCAATTCTTTTTATGCATTTTTTTATTTACGACATAAATGAGTAATCTATTAATCTAAACAAACCCTAGACAAGTAATATATTTTAGATCGTTAGATAGTTCTAATTAAAGAATCAAGAAGTTAATGCTTTAAATCTATTCATACAAGTCAATCACATATTTAACAAGTTGTTTTTCCGCATTACAACTAAAGGATATTAGTATTGCATGCATAGTTGCAAATATGTTATGTGGTATTATGATTCATATTCTATGTCTATAGTTATTGCTCCATCCCCTATCCCGATTAGGGCGATACATGGCCTAAAATCCTAATTAAGCCCAGTAACCCAAACTGACTTAACTAATGTCAGCAGCCTCTCTGCCAGTACCTGATAAACTCAGCCTGTATATGTGTATCAAATAAAAAATGCAAAGTATACGCAATGAAAAACCAATTTTTTAAATTTAAACAATATATAGAAATACAAAGTTTAACAAAACCCAAAACCTCATTTATAAACCTCCCCAACTTGTTTATATACAACAAAATATATCAAAAAGTGTATATATATATATATATAAAAGAAGGTTCATTACATCGTAGAGAGGATACAAGATACGTAAATCTTCTCTTTGCTCTTCGCTAAAGCGCTAAGTTGTGAAATTGAAATATTAAATTTAAGGTGAGCACTCCAAATTGCTAATTAAGGATTCATTTAGCCATCAACATTCCATATAATAATCAAGAAAACTATTCGATAGCAATATGCACAAATGCTAACAAATAAGAATATGGAAAGCATATAACTCAATAAATAATAGATGCAAGCTAAACTGTCTATGACTATTACACTATGATTCCCATTTTATTTATAAAATTAGGGTTTATTACTCACTGACGCCATTAATATGATTACTAGACCAACACATTGGTCGATGTGCTATCTAACCAATCCATTAATGCCCAATGGTTCTATCCAAAACCCTTTAGAGAGTTTTTAATCCATGCAACTTATCAAATTGAGTAGGAGTTATATATAGGCCAAAAAGGAAACCCATCTCTTATAAACCTATCCTTAAAACTAGGAGTTACTCTCGTAGGTCACAAGACATACGATTTTCCATTTATTGAAAATCATCAAAGTGTCCATAGTCCTTCATTCAGTTCATAAACTACATGAATTATATATACTAAGATAGCCAGACAACATTGATAAATAAGTGAATCTGTACTTACCTCAGTTTAGATTTTTGTTGCAACTTCCCTAACTTTTGAAGCACTCAAGCTTTCTCGGGGATCCAACACCTATCACAAACCATTTATGATGAAAATAGGTCTAATATCCATTATTTAGAACCCTTAGTTCAGTCTCTAAGTCTTCTAAAACTTATAATCAAAACGCAGCTTATTTGCTATTTTTTGGAGTAGGAGTGGACTCTCTCATTAGGTGAAGTGCGCTCCAGCAGTTGAGATCATCCTCACCGATGAAGGGAGAGTGATCCTCTGCTAAGTAGAGCATGATCCGCCCTGTAATATGTTGATAGTATGTAGGGCAGTAGCCACTATTTCGTCTACAAATTGTTACAACAATATCCAACACTCCCAAAGCACATCGAAGAGGACATCTAGTGAGGCAAAAAACTATTTTCAGTCTACAAACAACATAATTCATTGAGATATCATCAGTTACTATCAATTGAACTTCAAAAATATAAAAACTAAACTTACTAAAGTGATGATCTTTGGATTTCTAGTTGATTAAGCTTCTCCATTCACACCAAATCAACTCCCAGAGTGATCTCTTAAAATTAGAAATCAAACCCTCAGCTCTCTCACTCTCACTTGATCGAATTATAGAGATAAGTATGAAGGGTTTTAGTTTTAATATATGAATCTTCATCGAGATACGCATCACGCTATCTCGAGACTAATAGAATTATTGATGTATTAACATGACACTTCTTAAGGTGACATACACGTTGACACCATCAACACTAACGTCATCTCGAGGCGATCCAACGATCCATGTTATTAAAACTAATCTTATAATTTCTAATATATTTGTATATCAAATATATGTCTATATTTCATGTAGCTTCTCACCAATAAATTCGTCAGATATGCTTACGAGTATTCTCAAATGTGCACATTTATTTCATTACCCCCTTGTCGTACGTGGTGTACCGGCTATTTGATGTCTGTTATTTATTTTCTTATTATAGGCTTGTATATAAACTCTATATTATACCATAACCTATAAAATACATAATCATTCCAAAGAAACAAACTATGATGCAAACATACGAACACACTGATCGAGGTACGTCGGATTTAACTACGAGCATAACTCAGGTTAAGTAAGATTTAGATTAACACTAATTACTAGCTTAAGGTAACAAGTCATTATAATCTCCCTAATTTAAAGCAATTTCATCTAGGAAATTAAAGTAAATGTAAAACTATCTGTAGTTTCAAAGAGAAATGGAAACTGCTCCTTCATATATGATTCCCGCTACTAGGTTAGTTCCATCTCTGGATGAAACTGCCATTTCATTTTAAACAAATAAATCTCTTTGGCTTTCAGCCTCTGAATCTTACGATCAAGTATCTGAATCGGTTGTTCGTCGTAAGATAAGTCTTCACGAAAATCAAATTCATTCCAATCAATCCTTAAGGTGAATTGAGTCTCCAACTTACACAGCATAGATACATGGAAGACATTATGAACTCCGGCTAGTTGGGAGGTAACTCTAACCTAGAAGCAATAGAACCAATCATTTCTTGTACTCTGGACAACGCAATGTACCTAGGAGCTATCTTACCTCGTAACCTAAATCTAAATAATTCTTTATAGGTAAGAGTTTAAATAGAACAAGATCGTCCTTTGAAAACTCCAAAAACCTATGTTGTTTATCGATGTATCTCTTCTGTCTTAGCTATGCTGTAGCCAAACGTTGGTGAATCTCCATAATTTTTTGTGTAGTCCTAAATCAATTCTAGCCTTAACAAAACCGCATCTCCAACTTCTGCCTAACACGTTGGTGAATGATAAGGTTGATAATAAAAATCTTCGAAAGGAGCCATTCCAATGCTAGCTCGATAGCTATTATTTTAAGAGAACTCATATAAAGGAATTTATTTCTCCCAATTACCACTAAACTCTAAGGCACAAGCTCGAAGCATATCCTTCAGCATGAATGTCAACCGCTCAATCTGAGGATGGTATGTCGTACTAAAGTTGAGGATAGTGCCTAGTTCTCATTGCAATTCACTCCACAGTCTCAACATGAATCTATGATCTCTATCCGAAGTAATCGACAATGGAACTCCATTAAATCTCAACACCTCATGTATGTACACCTCACATAAATGGTCAAGAGGATCTCGCATGGAAACTGGTAAGAAATGCATAGACTTTGTCAACCTATCATCTACAACCCATATCACATTGTGCTTACACAAACTCAAAGGTGGACCGAAAAAAGAATCCATTGATATATGTTCCCATCACTCAGGAATAAGCAACGAATGCAATAACCCTACAGGTTTCCTATGTTTAGCCTTAACTTGCTAACAGATCCCAAATATCTGTACGAACTCATCAATATCAGTCTTCATCTAAGGCCACCAATAAACGCGCCTGATATCGTGATATATCTTAGTGTTACTTGGATGAATAAAGTAAAGAGATCTATGAGATTCCCATATTAACTTCTACCTCAAATGATCGAGAGTTGGAATTCATAATCTATCCCAAAACCATAATGCACAATCATCAGAAATTGACCAATCAGGATGATCTACACTAGCCGCTAACCTTTAACGTGCTATATAATTTTGATAAGCTTTCTAAAAATCAACCACCTATTGAATCATATCCGGTTCAGCTCGAATCTGAGCATAGAAGAATAGATTAGTAGCTCTAGAACTAACTTTCTCATTTGATGACGTGCCATTTGGACTTTCACGAATCATCATTATTAAAGCTTCCTTAAGAAGTCTAAACTGAGAAACTATAATAGTAGCTATGTTCTCTCTACCTATTCTTCTTCTACTCAAGCCATCAACAACCACATTTGCTTTGCCTGGATGGTACTCTGGAATGAAATCATAATATTTGAAAAACTCAAGCCATTTACAGTGCCTCATATTCAATTCACTTTGAGTAAACAAGTATTTCAAACTGTTATGATATCAAAATATTGTAAACTTACCATAGTACAAGTAGTGTCTCCAAATCTTCAAGGCAAAAATAATTACATCTAGCTCAAGATCATAAACTGGATAATTTCTTTCATGAATCTTGAGTTTCCTTGAAGCATAAGCTACAACACTACCTTCCTACATCAACACACAATCGAGGTATGAATGAGAATCATCGTTATAAATCACTAATTCATTCCCTTTTTAAGTTAATGTAAGAACAAGTGTCGTAGTCAAACTATACTTCAAACTTTGAAAGAAACCTTATACTCATCTAACAAAACAAAGTCAATAGTTTTCTGTGTAAACCAAGTCATTAGTTGAGTAATATGAGAAAATCCATTAACAACTGTCTGTAATAACCCGCTAAGCCAATAAAAATCATAACCTCTTACATAGTTATAGGAGTAGGCCAATCTTTGATTGCCTCAACCTTTCTGGATCAAAAGACATACCCTCGCATTAATCACAAGTACAAGAAATTTGACCTCTGAAAACCATAATTCACACTTACTAAACTAGTCATACAGTCCATTATCCTTAAGAGTTTTTAATGTGACTAACATCTATAGCAACGAATTGTTACTCCATCTCCAATATCTAAATTCTGCTACCCATTCCTCCGTTATGCCATCAAATATGATAATGTCGTATTTCATGAATTCCTTACTGGTTTTAAGAAATACAGCCTTCTCAAAATCCACATGCATCGTGGCAGCTGTTTCTGACACCTAAATATATAGTAAAATTTGTTTGGCCAGAGCTACTACTGTCTCAACTCCTCCTTGAACTCTTCTAACCTCGAGACTATTCGTAGGTTATGCCTCAGGTCACTGTATTGGTGGTCTTATTTGAGCCATCAGCATAGCCATAGGTTTCACCTAAGACTCCATAAGTTCCCTCATTTGCTACTCAATTTTAGATTTCCATTAATCCTAGTCTCCCATTACCCTGAGGTCCAGGCCTTTGTGAACCCTATCTTTGATCCACCATTAGATTTTAAAGTCAAAAGAGAGATAAGATCATTAGGTAACATTCAAAGAGAACAAGGAAATTATATCTATACAATAAATAACAATATGTTCAGCAAATAACGTATAATAAAGTCTTATTTTCTTTTTCCCCCTAAAACTTGATGAAAATCGTTTATCAAATCCTAAGCTTATTGATAACTCGAGAGAACCCTCAAAGTCAATAAACTTAGGTTCTGGTTCAAAGGAATGTGCTGCCACTTCAAAAATAACTCAAAAGTGGAATCGAGGTCAGAGCATTATCCATGACACCAAACTGTATTAGAGTTACCACTTAATTTTAAAGTATTAAACCTTAGGCTCCAATACCAAGCTGTAACATCCCCTATCTTGATTACGTCAATATTTGGCTTGAAACATTAATTAAGCCCCTGTAACCAGACTTAACTAGAGTCAGTAGCTTCTCCATCTGTACTTGATAAACTCGACCTGTATATCAATATCGAATAAACGATATAAAGTATACGCAACGAAAAATAAAAACTTTTTCGATATTTAAACAATATACAAAAAATACAAAGTTTATCGAAACCTTAAACTTCGTTTATAAACATCCCAAACCTATTTACAACAAAATATAAATAGGTGTATATGTACAAGAATGTTCATTACATCGATGAGAAGATACAAGACACCTAAATCTTCTCTTTGCCCTTCACTAAAGCACGAGGTTGTGAACCCGAAATATTATATTTGGGTTGAGCGCTCCAACTCGCTCAGTAAGTAAGGATTCACATAGCCATCAACATTCTATATACTAATCAAGAACATTAGGAAACAACAATATGCACCAATGTTAACTAACAAGAATATGGAAAGCATATAATTCAATAAATAATGGATGCAAGTCAAACTCTCAATGACTATTACACTTGATTCCCCTTTTATTTATAAAACTAAGGTCGATTACCAACCGACGCCATTAATGTGGTTTCTAGACCAACGCACTAGTCGATTTGTTGTCCAGCCAATCCATTAATTCCCAATGATTCTATTCGACACCCTCTAGTAAGTATGTAACCCATGCAACCTATCGAATGGAGAAGGAGTTATATATAGGCTGGGAAGGTAACCCATCTCCAATAAACCTATTCTCAAAACTAAGAGTTACACTAGCAGGTCACATTACACACCCTTTTCCATTTATTGAAAATCATCACAGTATACATAGTCCCCCATTTATTTTCATAAACTACATGAACTATATATACTAAGATAGCTAGACAACATTTATAAATAAGAGAATTCATACTTACCTCAGTTTAGATTTTCGTTCCAAACTCCCTAACTTTCAGGGCACTCAAGCTTTCTCAAGGATCCAATACCTATCACAAACCATTTGTGATAAAAAGAGGTATAATATCCTATATTTAGAACCCCTTGTTTAGTCTCTAAGTCGTCCAAAAATTGTAATCAAACTCACCTTATTTGCAATTTTCTATGGTGAGAGCATGCTCTCTCACTAGGTGGAGTGCGCTCCAACAGATGAGTTCATCCTTACTAATAAAGGGAGCATGCTCCTCTACTATGTGGAGCATGCACCACCCAAAACTGTGTTTATATACATAAAGTAGCAGCCACTATTCCATATGCAAATCATTACAACAACATCCAACACTCCCAAAACACATCAGGTATGACCTGTATTTAGTTAAAAAAAACTATGTCCAGTCAAAAAACAAAATAATTCACAGAGATATCATCACCTACTCTCAATTAAATTCAAAAACATAAAAACTAAACTTACCAAAGTGATGATCTCTGGATTTTTACTTGATTGAGCTCCTCAATTCACATCTAATCAACTCTTTGAGTGATCTCCTAAGATCAATAATAAAACCCTCAGCTCTCTCACTCCCACTTGATCAAATTATGGAGATTAGTATGAAAGGTTTTAGTTCAAATATATGGATTTTCTCGAGACACGCATTGCGCTATCTCGAGACTAATCGAATGATTGATGTGCTAACTTGACACTTCTTAAAGTGACACACATGTTGATGTCATCAACACTCACGCTCATCTCGAGGCGATCTAACGATCCATATTATTCAAACTAATCTTATACTTTCCAATAGATATGTATATATCAAATATATATCAATATATATTTCTTGTATTTTCTCACTAATAAACTCACCGGACATGCCTACTAGTATTCTCGAGTGTGCACATTCATTTCACAACCCCCTCGTCGTACTTTATGTACTGGTTATTTTTTGTTTGTTATGTATTTTTCGATTATAGGCTTGTATATAAACTCTATATTTTACTACAACCTATAAAATTCATAAACATTCCAAACAAATACAAACCATCATGTAAAAACATGTACATGTTAATCGAGGTACATCGGACTTAATCGTGAGCATAACTCGGGTTAATTAAGATTTTGATTAACACTAATCACTAGCTTAAAGAAACTGATCATTACAGTTATCGACAACAGTTATAGAGTTGTAACTAGGATTAATCTATAGGGTATTCCCCAAGTGTATGTCTTAGATGATTGTGTTCTAAATTATTTATTATGTGACATCAGTAATATTGGCTTAGGTTAAGCATGACTTTTATTGATCGTAATGCTATCATGTTTCTATGGTGTTGTATTTTATTCAATTTGTAGACTTACAATGATAAGAATATGACATTTCCATTGAATTTAAGAGAATCAATGGTTAGCTAAAGGCCATCAACCTATTATGAAGTAAGATTTATTGATTCCAAGATTCCATATGTGTTATGATTATAACTATGATATGAAGTGATGCTATGTTCTAGTGTTTGAAAGCAATCCAAGTATATTATATTGTTTAGTGAGGGTTTGTTTAAATGTGTGTTTATTCATATTGAATTAAATTTGAATATTGTTTAACTTAGTTTGTATTTTAATTGTATAAATTAGTTTAGTTAGTTTAGTTATTTAAGTTAGTAATCATAGTTTTTAGTTATTTAATATTTTAATTATTGTCTAATTAGATTAACTAAATTTATTAAAACAAGAAAAAAATACTTTTCTTTAAGATTTGAAAAATCCCTGTGTTAAGATCAATCCATTGATCCACATAATTTCTTTTTAAACTTCAGGCTTATTTATATATATTTATATATTTATAAATTTATATATTTATTATATATACTTATATATTTATTATTATATATAGACCTATATATTGTAACGGCTTATCCATCCACCACGTGTGATAATGAGCACATGCGAGCATACACACCATTTTCACGTCCCCTGTATGATCACCCATGATTCACATATGTCACACTAGGCGTATAGGCAATTTATTAATTATTTATTTTCCAATTATGCCTTTTATATTAATTCACATTAATCTAGGCAAGTTAAGCCTAACCATGAGCCTAACTTAAATTAATTAACATTTGGATTAATGCTAATCACTAAGTTAAGAACAAAAATCGTTAAATTCTCTCCAACTTAAAAATTTCATCTTCGAAATTTAGTTTATAAACTAACTATAATTCAAAGATTTAGGAGAGTTATTTCTTTATTAGAGAGTTTCATTTTCCAAGTTAATTCCTCAAACAATAAATCTTCCTTCAAATCAACTTCGTTCTTGTTCAACATTGGACACGAATTGGTTTGTCTTGTATCACATAGAGACATGGAAGATATTGTATTGGACTCTGGAAATAGTTGTAACCCGTATACAATAACTCTCAAGCTTTCCTTAACCTTAAAATATTCTAAATCTACATTTCCCTTTCATTGGTGAGAAATTCAAAATAATACATAAATCTTTTGAATATTTCAACTACCTATGATGCTAGTCTATATATCCTTTCAATTTAACTGACTTACGACATCCCAAATTTCTAAATCTTATAATTAGTCCCAATATCAAGGTTAATTTAATAAATAGCATGGTATTTAAGAAATGTTATGATTAATGCATGTATTATATACTATTTAGTTGACTTATGTGTGAAATTAAGTCTAAGTAAATGAAATTGAACTTAAACAACTTGTTAAATGGCTTAAGCAAAAACAAATGGTTGTTCAATAAAAAATACACATATGGGTATTTTGGGAACTTGATAAGAAATGATGGATTTAATGTAGACTGGAGGATTATCCTAAAACTTAAAGAGATAAAAATGATACATAGGGATTTGATTGCTCAACAAAACCTTAATCTTTATAAGCTTATTATTTAAACCACATTAAAGGCATGTAGCCATTTTGGTTTTGAAACAAACAAAAGAGTTAGAGGAGGAAACCCTAGAAAGTAGTGTGGTGGCTTCGTGATGGAGAATGACTAACATCAAATTTACGTTAACTAAGTAATATTTGTTTCATCTTCTCTAATATTCAAAAACTTTGATTCATTTATTTGGTTTAAATGAAATTATGGATTCAATGGATTTGCGATTTTAATTTTGTTCTCATGGTTTTATTCTAATGGATTATCAAATCTATATTTTAATAGTGGATTCGTAATTGGGGTCTTTAATGTGATTTACATAATTATTCATGTGGTTTTAATGAAGTACTTACTACAGTTTTGATTGGATTTGGAACCCAGGGTCAATATGGATTGGTGAGTGGAGGAATTTGGTTTATGTTATAGAAAACCCAATCCCATACTCAGCATTGCGCCAGCGCCTCGCTTACAGGCAAGGATAAAAAAATCAAGAAATTTTAGCAAATTTTGGGCAAGATTTATCAATTTTTATATGGGCAAAATGAACTCAATGTGAGGTTCAAAAGTTCAAAAATTCAGTAATGTTTTAGATAAACATTGATTTTTTGAGTTTTTTCGGTTATAGGTGAACAAAAACACATAGAAAACTACAAAAACTCAATTAATAAAATTGAAATAATTAAAAAAACTTAAAAATCAGGGAATATTTGTACTTACCTCTTGATTTGGTCATGAATCGACTCCTTGTAATTCACACTCAAAGTGTGAAAAGCAGTTCACCCCTTCATGGGAGAAACAGGGACTCTACTCACTCTCCTCTTCCTCTCTTTCCATCTTGAACTCAACAACCCTCTTACCTCTCTACTTTAAATCTAATTCTCCTCGCTATCCTCTTTGAAGGGACAAAAACTAAAAAACATTTCAACACTACACACATTGCCCTAATTTTCTGTAAGGAAGAGGCTGAGGAGGCTAGGAAGCGGAGGGTCAGAGAAATGAAGAGGCGGAGGAAAGATGATGGCTCTTCCTATGATATGAGGAGCACATAAAGGAGGGAGAGGTTGAGGAGGCAAGGGTTTGACTCAGTAACGTTGTTGCAGCCTATTGGAAGCGTCGAGAGTTTGGTGATTAGAGAAAATGAATATGAAGACGAAGAGATCGGAAGGGAGCGTTGGAGGAGTGGAGGAGTGGGAGACGACGAAAACGAAGACGAAGACGAAGAGGTCAAAGAAGATGCTGCTGCCTGCCAGAGGGGAGGACTAACTGAGTAACATGACGAAGACGAAAAGCTTGAGGTCGATCAAATTGTCGAAGAGGACAGTAAGAGGTGAAGAACAAAAGTGAATGAAAGGCATTGAAAGCATCGATTCATTTAGGCCTTTTAATTTGGGCAAATTTGGTGACATAGATTGGGACACACATTCACTTCACTTTGTTGAGTAAGCCTTAAATATTTACACAGAGACTCGTTTGTACAATTTTATAGTTGATGAATTAATCCATGATCAAACAAACTTGCAAACAAGTGTTTTTTTAAGTCTATATATGATTTGTGTATTGCTCATCGAAAAAAGAAAAAATGAAAATGAAACAAAAAAAACTTATAAATTGTTATGTAAAAAAAATGTGTACAGTATACTTTTTTGTCAAGAAGAAAAAGAAAACAGTTTATAAACATAGACAAACTTATTTATTTTTCCAAAATACATATAAAGTACAAACAAAAAAACACAAACAAAAACAAACTTATAAAGTATATATTTCATTTAAAAAATACATTTTACAAACACTAGTTGAAACTCATTAAAAGAATAACAATTTGTAAACTTATTCTAACCTTGTGTTTTTGTGATTTAATCATTTAAGTATATTGTATACATACATAAAAAGGTTTTTTTATATTACTAATTTAGTATATAGTCGTTTTTTTATGGAAGTATATAGTTGTGAGTGTAATTTTTTTGTCAAACCAAACAAACTTACTCATTCATTTTGTCAAAAAATAACAATTCTAGTTTTCCAACAATCATTTTATATTCATGATATAATATATATAATAATGGCATATGTAGATACATTTTATTGAGAAATGCCTCCTCAAAAAGATTAGGATATCGGCTGGAAATATGGAGAACCTATTAATGGTAATCAATAAAAAAACATGTTGTAGATTTTGCAAACAAGAATCCAAATCATGGGGAGTGTCAAAATTGAAAGAACATTTCGCAAGAGGTTTCAAAAATGTTAATATTTATACAAATTTTCCAAAGTTCGTTCGAGATGAAATGCAAATACATTTGCATGGAAATTTAGTTGACAGGGTTAAAAAGGAAAAAAACACAAGGCATTTACTGATACTTTGATGGAACCTCAAAGAAATCTTAAATATGATGATGATGATGGTGTTTATCCTCCTGATTGCACCACTAATTATGAGAGAATACATCATAGGCTGTCAGAAATTCTATGGAATAAAGATAGGAAGTTGAACAATATTACAGATTTAATAGGGCGATACTAAATTATGGTCTTTCAACTCATGAAGCAAGGGGAGTTTAAGTGGATGTGGATTTAAAAATCC
This sequence comes from Stephania yunnanensis, assembly GCA_039657365.1. NCBI lineage: Eukaryota > Viridiplantae > Streptophyta > Magnoliopsida > Ranunculales > Menispermaceae > Stephania > Stephania yunnanensis. The sequence continues at coordinate 23,008,486 of CM077589.1, read as the reverse complement.
TATTCGAGGGAAAAAAGCTCGTAGAAGTAGATTTATGCGTTCATCAAGTGTGAGACAAGCAAATTTTCCAATGGATGTGGATGGCTTCGCACGTTCAGCAAGCATAAGAAAACAATATTTTTCTCAAGAACTCGATTCCCTTAGAAAGTCGGATGCTAATAAACAAAAGTTGAACTTGACACTGGGGAGCTCATTAAAGAAAAAAGTCACTGGGGTGTTATCAAGATTATTCTATTATAGTAGCATTCCAGTATATGTTGCCACTAACAATCCCTATTATCAAGCCGCAATAGATGAAATAGCAAATTGTGGACCTAGATTCAAGGGACCTACAGCTTATGAACTTATGCATGGTCTTTTAGATGATGAATATAATGAATTGCATACCTATATTGCAGGCTTGAAGAAAAATTAGTCACAATATGGAGTTACGATAATGTGTGATGGTTGGGTCGGATCGACGAGAATGTCGATAATTAACTTCATGGTCTATTATGATAGAAATACAATCTTTCACAACTATGTTAATGTATCAGATGCAACAAAGGACCATAAGTTTATTTATAAATTGATGGTTGATGTTGTGAAGAAGGTGGGAAAAGATTACGTTGTCCAAATTGTAACTGACAATGGATCTATTTTCAAGAAAGCTGGTAAGAAAATGATAGACAAATATAATTTATTTTGGACACCTTTTTCAGCACACTACATCGATTTGATGCTAAAGGATATAGGAAATCATAAAATAGTCAAAAATATTGTTGAATAGGCCATAAAAACCACGAATTATATTTACAATCATTGCTAGGTGTTGGCATTTATGAGAGAAAAATGTTGGGGCGATATCATTAGACTTGGGATCACTCGGTTTGCCACCAATTATATTCCTCTAATAAGTATTTTGGAGAAGAAACAAGGTCTAAGGGATATGTTTTCATTAAGAGAATGGGCGAGCTACCTTTATAGTAAAAACTGTAGAAGAAAGATGGACAAATCAATTGTGTCACCAACTTCATGAAGCTGGCATATTTGGCAATTAAATTCAATTGAATAATAGATTGTTGGTTAATTTATAGAAATGCGTTCAATTGATTCTCTTTTAAATTTTTGTAGCTTACTTTTCGAATCCAATATATCAATATCAAGAATATAAGAGCATCAACCCAAGGTTGCAACAAGCTTTAAATGAAGCCATAGGAAAATTAAAACCAGACCCTGAAATATTATCATTTGCATTAAATGAAGTAAGTTTTAAATAAGCTAAATTTTATTTTTAATAGTATCTCTATCAACATTGAAAACTATATAAATATTTATTTTTATTGTTGAAATATTTTCAAGACTCAATGGGGTCATTTGGATTTCGAGCGACTGAAAGTGGGCGAAAAGAATAAATCCAAGTAAATTAAAACATTAAGATTGATATATTTCCTCATTAGTTGCACTTATGATTTTTATTGAATCCACTTTTATTTTTTAATTAATTAGCAGAGGGGTGGTATTTATATGGTAACTAGGCTCCAAAGTTGAGGAATGTAGCGATCAAGATTTTATCACAAACACCATCTTCTTCAGGTTGTGAGCATAATTAGAGTACAGTTGGCTTGATACACTCAAAACTAAGAAATAGCCTGAGGTATGAAAGACTATAAAAGCTTGTCTTTATGCAATATAATATGAGGCCACATGCAAAAAATACCAAGAAAAATATGCAGAATGCTTTATCGCATGAGCCAATTGATTAAACAAAAATATTTTCTGAAGAGGGGGAAGAAAATCCTTTATATGATTGGGTAAGAGAAGCATATCAACCTATGATGGATGAACCATAGGGTAGACCAAACTCACATATTGCAACTGAAATGGGCATTGATGTTAATGAGTTTATAGAGACTGAGGTCACTAGGGGCAAAACTAGCTTATCTGTGCATTCGATTAATGATAACGATAATGATGTTCACATTTCAAATGGTGGTAGTGATGATGAAAATGACTTCACAAGTTCAAGCAGTAATAAGTCTGATGACAATGAGGATAATGATGAACGATGATGATGGTGATGTGGAGGTGATGGTGATGGTAGAATGCACATCGATAATCAATACCCAGAAAAGGCAACTGAGTCAATTTAATCCAGTCACTTACGAAAATCATGATCACAGCTCATGCAGATCAACACCCAAAGAAAGAATTATGTATCAGCGTTATAGATGTAAGCATGCATCTCAAGCACATATAGAAATCGGTGATGTTAATTCTTTGACGAGTGCATTTGGTGGTATTAGCATTGAAGATAGCTTCTTAAGCAAAATTAACTACTTCACAAGGTCATGTTTGGATTATAACAAGTCTAATGACTGTCCATAATTTCCTACCTAAGGAAAGATATAAAAAATAGATTATTACTCATTATTTTGCTCATATTTAGTTATTAACCACATTCCACATATGTCGTTAATTTGTTAGTTTTAATAAGTGCATTTGGTTATAATGAAATTAAATGGCACGAACACTCTAGGCATGCTTACTTTGATCTTCAAGCTCATATCCATCGATAACGAGTAATCTTGATGCATTGGCATTTTTTCCTTTGAGTCCTTATGAGGATCCTATGCATTCAAGATTATGAATATTATTCAACATGGATTCTCGATAATATCAGTATCACATCCAGTCATATAAGGACAATTATTTTACCTATATGTCATGGTTTCAGTATTTGTTTAATCTCGGAGAGCAAGCTAATTCACATAGTTCAAGTAGTGGGGAGGTTACGAAGAACCTCATAATTATATGTGGTATTAAAATGTATGCTTAATCAAACGTTCTTACTCAAACATTTCAACTAATTTAACGTACTTTTCTATTTTGGCAATGGATTGCGGTAAACTTATTAGTTATTATGATTCATGAATCTATGATGTAATTATCTGTGCAAATCATAAAGAGAACAAAAATCTTAGAACAATCTACGATAAACACGTGTAATGTATATGGATGAATAGTGTCAATAAAGTTGGTTGAAATCACTAAATGTAGATATTTTGTGGTATAAATAAATAATTATACATTTCATTTAAATAACAATTCTCTAAACTTCTCTAAGTTGGCGAATTTTTACAAAAATTGTCCGAAGCGAATTTAACTTCTCCGAATTAATTCTGATTTTCATAACAACGAATTATATGGCGAAGTCGAAGTTTCAATACTTTCTTGCAGGTGATGCTACGTTGGCCATGACGCTGATTAGGGAACGAGGATTCTAGTGCAGTGGTCTCTGGCGACATGACCTACAATGTACCGTCTGGATATCACTGAGACCAATTACCATTCTGCAGTTTGTAGTTCCAATAATTTCTCTCAGCACCTTATTAGTATGCTCAGGGCGCTAGGAGGATGCTAGAAGGTTTTGAAGAACAAATCAGTCAGGTCTCGTCGCACTAAGTCCTGACTTAGCCTAATTTCTGAAATTAGGATAAATTAATTTTAACCTCAAATACTTTTGTTTTCAATCCTTAATAATGCTCCAAATCCAATTTATATCCTTAATGAAACTCAATTCTTATTTTATTTTATCAAAGCAAATTAGGAAATCATATGAGATTTTTTCCATATTTCATAAAATTTTTGGTAGCACTTCCCCTAAATTTGGCCTTAAGGAAAAATTCACCTAATAAAGAGCAAAATAGGGAGAAGCTTGGAAGGAATCACAAATCCCCGCAGTCTACAATATTTATCAATTTAATTCAATTAAACTAACTGAAGGTCTCCAATACCTTATTTACAACTTTAAAACCCCACATTAGACCAAAATCTGAATCATGCACCTCTCAACTTTTTCTAAACTAACTTAGGAAACTTTCATAACATGTTCGAAAGTATTTCACCTCCTACACTCACCCTCAAACACAAAAACATTGTATATAGACAACTTACAACAAGTATGAAACTTTTAATTTCAGAAACAATCACCACAATCTTTGAGTCTTGTTCGTTCATCCTTATCTTCACTTAAAACGTGACATCATAAAAAATAACTAAAAAATATTAGGTAAGTAAACTCCTACATTGCTCTATATTCCTATAAATGTTCGTCTGAATACATGGAGACCTGTAATTGCATTTTTAAATAACAAGACATTTATATAACAATGTGAATCCCTTTCTTCCTGTTTCCTAACTAAACTCAAACGTCAACTTCCAAATATAGTACATAAACGGTAGTAGGAGTTCATGAAATGCAAAAGCAATGAGTAGGAATGTTATTTTGAGCTAAACACGTCAGCTCAATGGTACGCATCTCTGCTAAACTTTGGGAAATAGATGCTAAGTATGACTAGTACTAGCCTAAGGAAATAGTCGACCACACTCCAACCACATTTTTTTCCATCAATGCATGCTCACTAGAAAAATATGCATGTCTTATGTCTTCCGTGTTCCAGTCCCGCTTGTGAGTTGTAGCGCTAACAAGCCATCATCCAGAATGACATGAATGCATAACCAAGAATGATGCGAAATGCAGTGCAGACTAGACATAAAGGTATAAAGATACTGTAGCGTTTACTTACAATCACCCAACTTAAAGCTAAGTTCTCTGGGTTCCTGGAGTGTTAGATCACTTTGAAGATGGTTCTAATAGCTTCCCTGCATACTCAATTATAATATGGGTCAAGCTTCAAGTGAAACTTAATCATGAAAATACGCTTGACAACAGTTTCCAAGAATTTTAATTTTTATATCTACTTAAACTTGCTTTTAACTAGCCAACTAAGGGTAACTTTTTAACCTTGAAAACCTCAATATTTGTCATGAAAAACTTAAAATCATGACAAATATTGCTTAATATTTATAGTACTCATGTCTTTATTTCCATATACTCCAAGAACACTTAAAATTAGATCACCGACGGGGAAGTTATGAATTTGCTAATATGGAATGTCAACTAGGTAAAATTTATTTATTTCGAACTGAAAAACTTCTCGAAATCAATATTTTTGCAATTAACTCCTCAAAACTCGACAACAAACACAATGAAACAACTTCATACCAGCATCAAAATATTTCAACACCTCGTGAAGTTGAATCGGATAAAAACTAGTAATCAAATTGATCCAGAATCTCAATCTAAATCAGTTTTAACTAAAAAAACTTCTTCAAAATAGTTATCAACTGAATTTCATCAGTTCAATTCGCTAAAACCCTAAACTACGTTGGTGGAATTTATTCTAAATTGGCACAAATCAATCTAACATACCAATTAACAACAATTGCTACCGCAAAAGAAATCGAGAAATCGTGAGAATTCAAATTGAATTGAAGAAAATGCCCTGAATTGAGTATTTACTAAATTTTAAGTCGAATACCTCGTTTCCATCGTAGAGACTTAGCTCGAACTAACTTTTTTGCAATGCTCTACTATTTTGTAGAAAGAAACAAGAAGAAAATCGAACGTTAAAAGACCGCAAAGCGAAAACTGGAGTTGAGATGCTTAGGTATCAAATTACCTAAATGCTATGTTGAACGTTTTAAATTTACATTTAGTTTCATTTGTTTTTTCATATATTTATATACAAACCCTCAGCTACTTATTAGCAGCTTAATTTCTTTTTATTTATTAATTTATAAAATCACTCTTTTGACGTGCTTTAGCTTTCGACGCTCACTTTCTATTTAGTTTTTTTTACTAAATTGAACAAAAATCTTGACAAAACAATCCATCTTCATAAAATGTTCATAACACTTATTTTGGTCACACAAAAAGCTCAAAAACTTAACTTTTTCTTTAACATATTGGATCCTTTTGGACTAATTCTCTTGCCATATTAAATTAAAAATACACCAATTTGGACCCAATCTCAACCTCGACCACCGCCAACTAACAAAAGCTTAAGGTATGGTCTTGCACCAAATTCATTCTCATTTTATGATTTTCCATATCCTGACTTGCACGCAAACCGAAGCAAAATCTTGATGTGATGATTAACACTTGGTTAATGCATGCTTACACCTTGAATTCAAGGGTTGGCGGCCACCGATACCTTCTTATATGGTTTTTACGATATCATGATGTATATAACAGTTCATATTTCATAAGGTGTTGCTTTGATGTCCTTTATGACCATTCGAGGTTTCCCTTATATGATTGATGTAGGTATTCGGGCATAAACGTGGCTTTGATTTCCTTCATAGCAGTTCAGGGTTATCCCTTGATGAGTTACGTAGGTGTTTGAGCTCACAATAGTTGAAATATAAAGTCCCCACTTCTCTTAATTCTACGACATTCATGTATCATTATAATCTTGGTGAATTATAATTGTTGGACATTACTTATTCTATCTTACATTATATAGTATCTTTGCGATGGACTTGTTCATGCCCAAAATGATAATAGGGTTGTTAAAAATCCTACGGTTGCATGTTAGTTATTATCGCACTAGATATTAATAAGATGATTTTGGGTAAAGTATGCTTCTGCTTTATTGAGCTCGTTGATTTTATTGCTCACCCCACTTCTTCCCCTCTAGGTACCTTAAGCAGGATAAAGGAAATGGCATTGCCTTAACATAGAAGCTCGTTTCTTATTTGCAAGGTTGTTTTATTTATATCTACTATGATTTGGACTTAAAATGTATTAAAACTAGGGATTCCAAATGGGTAGTTGTTTGAATCCATAGTTTATGTTTTAAGTGGTTTCTAAGACTACTACTTTAACTATGGAACCTGATTAGACATTGAAGGTTTTTTATTTCCATACCTATTGACTATGATGTCTATTATAGAATAATCTTAGTTTATTTCTGCAAGTTAAGGCTTACTAGATCATCGCTTGACTCTCTGGGTCATCATGAGGGGTTTGGTAAAGGTTTAAGCCGAACGACCCTTATTGCAGAAATTGGGGTCATCATTGTTGGTATCAAAGAGTAGGCTAAGTGGTGTCGTGTCGAACGACATCAATAATAATCCTAAAACCAAACTACTATTAATTTGCAGTGGTGGTAAGCAGGCTTGAATCAACAGGGATTAGGATGTTCTTTTTTAGGCTTTAGGAAAAATGAGGGATTTTTTAGGAAAAAAAACTCAATTGCACTAAGAACTAAATGTGAATAAAAAAACCTCAATTGCTTAGAAAAACGAAATCAATAAATGGGAAACTTGTAGGGTTTTGGAGTTCATATGTAGCGAAAAATTCAAAATAATTTTGAAAAACCGCAACAGGATCGAAAATAAGTTCTATTTAACTAGATCTATGAGAGTAAAACTATAACTTAATTCATGATTTCCTTCTCTGATTGATTGATCTCCAAGTCATTCAAATGCCTATCCTCTATTAACAATCCATACAAGAATGGTGATCACAATTTGGAGCTCTAGCCCCAAGAGAGATAGAAAATGTTTTTCTTTCTCTCCTTAAATCCAGAAAACTAGAAAATAGCAAAAAGAAAATCTAATTTTGAATTTTATCATATAAATTCATTACTTTTTATATTTGTAGATAAGCCCCAACTTAAAATCATATTCATATTACAATTATTGAATTTGGAAAGCGTAAGCAAATTACGCATACGCCCCTATTAATAAGTTATCATATAACAAATTGTAAGGGTTTTTATTTCACGAATTTTATCATATAAATTCATTACTTTTTACCAATTGAAATTGCGCAAAGCCATTCTTTTTGTGCAACCAAATAGGTTCATGGGATTTTGGTAGTGAACCAAGACCATTTTGGTACACAAGTCATAAACAATCTCTTGCAAGGCATTTTGACTACCAAGTAGCATGAATATCACAATCAATATAACTTAATCAATAACATACAGTATATCCTTTTGTAGTGCGATATCTTTTGATTAAACACATGGTATGAAAATTCACCATTAATGTTCAATCGTGCTAGTCTTGATCTTTAAGTAAACTGAAAACATCCAAGTGATATTGATCATATCAATTCACATAAACTTTACCATTATCAGTCTATCATAACGAGGGATCTACTGATATCTCTCTATATGAGAGTGACAAATTATATCCTGATTACACACCTTCACATAATATTTACATGGTAATCAATCACAATCTTTATAATCGTCTAGTTAAAGACAACATTTGACTGTATAAAATTACCATGCACCTAATATTGAAGTCTATGGTAATCTCAAGTTGAAGGATCGAATTATACACCTATCATGAGTAACACCTATGACTTAATTCATATGGTGTTCTAATAGCGGATCAGTCCAGTACCTTGTTCCCTAATAAGTATTTATGATCTTGATTCATATCTCTATATGCATGATCATCACATGACAATCAATCATGATTCATACTAGTCTTGATTCATTATAATTCACACTAAGGACATTTAGGATATTTCAACAAAGACCGATGAATCTTACTATCAGGTAAACATGCAATCATTTGTAATAAGACAACAAATGAAAACCTCTATTTTATTAGCTATTACATGATAAACAATGTTTCTAGATTGACCTAGGGTACATGCCCAACATCTGCCACTTGCACTAGGGCCAATCATTCATGTATCTAATACCCAATGACCTAACATGACCATCATGTTTTGCTTGTGGAAGTGCTTTTGTCAAAGGATCTGCAATATTGTCTTCTATAGGAACTCTGCAAATCTTCATGTCTCCCCTCTCAATAATTTATTTAATAAGATGAAAACATCTAATTATATGCTTGTAACGGTGGTGTGACCTTGGTACCTTGGCTTGTGTTATTGCCCATTGTTGTCACAATATAAGCAAATGGGGTTAGCTAAACTCAGAACTACACTAAGTTCAAATATGAAATTTTGGGTCAAAACTGCCTCCTTACCTTCATTGAACGCTGCTATATATACTCAGCTTCTATTATTGAATCTGCTACAGTGTCTTGCTTCGAGCTTTTTCAGCTTACTACGTCTTAATTCAATATAAGCACATATCAGACCGCAATCTAAAGTCGTCTATATCAATTTGAAAACTTGCATCTGTGTAACCATTTACAACAAGCTCATCTTCCAAACTTCCATAAATCAAGAACACTTCTTTAGTCATTCTCGAGTACTTAAAAATGTTCTTTATTACTATCTAGTGACTCTTATCGAGATCAGATTGATATCTATTTATCGCGCTCAAAGATATGATACATCAAGTTAAGTGCATAATATGGCATACATAATAGATCCAATAGCTTATTTATATGGAATCGTATTAATGCGTTCTTGCTTATCATTAGTCTTAGGACATTGAGTCTTACCAAGACTTTTACCATGAGACATTGGTAATGACCATCTTTTATTGTCTTTCATATAGAACCTATTTAATACTTTGTCAATATAAGCACGCTGACTTAGACCGATCAGTATTTTACCTCTATCCCGATAAATCTTAATCCCAAGGATGTAGGTTGGGTCTCCTAACTCTTTCATTGAGAAACACTACCCTAACCAAGACTTGACACTCTACCAGGTTAGGATGTTATTTCCAATGGGTAATATATCATAAACATACAGTACTAGGAAAATAACCTTGCTCCCATTGATCTTCTTGTATACACAAGTCTCATTTTTATTTTTAATGAAATCAAATTTCTCAATTGCTTCATTAAAACGAAGATTCCAAGGTTGTATCATATACAAGTCCTCAAGTACATTTCCCTATAGAAAAGTTATTTCGACATCCATTTGCCATATCTCATAATCCTAATATGCAGCTATTGCAATTAGAATTCTAATGGATTTAAGCATGGGTACAGGAGAAAAAGTATCATAATATACACCTTGAGTCTGCCTGAAACCTTTTGCTACAAGTCGTGCTTTATAAGTATGCACATTCCCATCCATATCAATATTTTTCTTGAAAACCCATTTACATCTAATGGTCTTACCACTTTCAAGTAAATCAACCAGGTTCTAAACTTGGTTATCATACATGGATTGCATATTAGAATTCATGGCACTAAGTCATTTATCTGACTTAGGGCTAGACATAGTCTCTTAATAAGTACTAGGCTTATTTTGATCCATAAGCAAAACCTCACTACTATTAGTAATAAGAAATCAAAATCTCCCAGGCTAATTTCTTACCCTATTAGACCTACGCATGACTTGTAATACATGTGAAGGTTCAACTAGTTCAAGAATTTGTTAATCTCCTACTTGTGGTTGAGTGTTTACTTGTGGTTCTTGAACTTCTTAAAGACTTACTTTATTCCCATTTTTTCCTTTTGAGATAAACTCATTTTCTATGAAGACGCTATTCCAAACAACAAACACTATGTTCTTAACGGGATTATAAAATTATTATCCACTAGTTTTTTTAGGATAGCCAATAATACACACTTAGTAGATTCGGCTGATAATGTTTTTGAGATTTGTCGTCGTACGAAAACCTCAAAGCCCCAAATCATCAGGAAAGACAAACTTGGTCATTCCCAAACCACATCTCATATGATGTTTTATCAACCGCTTTAGAAAGAACATGATTCAATGTAAACGTAACAGTTTCTAAGGCATAATCCTAATAAGAAATGTGAAGATTTGCATGAATCATCATAGATCAAACCATATCCAATAAAATTCAATTTCTCCTCTTAGAAACAACATTGCATTGTGGAGTTACCGAAGAAGTTAACTATAAGAAAATCCCAGGGTTTCTAAGATTATTATCAAACTCATGGCTCAAATATTCACCATCTTAATCTGATCGAAGTGCATTAATAATTTTACTAAATTGATTTTGCACTTTATTTTGAATTGTTTGAAACATCTCAAAAGATTCACCTTTAAGTTTCATGAATTATGAACCTGCAAGAATGAATGTTGATAGACGAGTAATAACAATGATGTTAAGGTATAATTCTAGAAAGAAATACTATGGCTGCTCATTTGTAGCCTCCACAGATAAGTCGCAAGGATAAAATGAGTCGATCATTGATATGTGTAACCGAGATGGTGATAGAGATACTGTGCTAGTGTTTTACTATAGCAGATAGCTATCTTTGTTCCTACTACCAGTTAACAATATGGATTTGTTACCAGATAGGAAAAGATATTTCTACTATAGAGATAGGCACCAGATCACCTCTCAGTATGGTTCTTTCTACTTGTTGGTTGGACGACTTGAATGCACATTGCGACATCAGTGGAGATTATAAAGGAATACCTAGAAACACATGAAGATACAAGAACTTGGTAGGTAGTTAAGGTATAATCACTCTATTGGGAGTTATACAACACATATCTAATGAATATCGGCCTATAGGATGAAAATAATATTGTTGATGAGTTAGGTTTAAGAGTAAGATTTAATTTCACGCGGGGTATAAGCAAATTTCGCAAGTGCGGATTTCCATTAGTAAAAAAAAGTCATAAAAGAAATCTTTACGAATATACACGTTGCCCTATGGATGAACTTAACTTTTACTTTCGAGGATGAAAGTTCTTTAAAATTGGGGATGTTGTGGAGACCCAAAACTAAAAAGGACCTGCCCTAAGGGCAATAGTAATTTCGTAAACCCTACACTAATTGGTCTCACTATATAAATTTAATTGTAAACCTTATCCCCCTTTCTGTTCATTAGCCCGAATTTGAAGGGAAGGATAAAGGAGAGCCTTGTTGGTGATTTCATGCTTGGGCGGTGCTCCAAAGTCAACAAAGTCCCCTTTAAAGGTAAACTCATTATCCATACTCCTTCCTTTTCTAATTCAAGTTGATTTACTAGATCGGTATGGTTTTATTAATGATGGAGAGTTTTAATTGGTGTTCCAAGAGTTTGTATTGGGATGAAAACTCCATTGTTATGAAATTTTAATTTAACTTCAAAAAGATTTGAAAGAATCGGATATGCCGACAAAAGAAGTTAACCCCAAAAGGGAGGGGCGGCACCGCCAGAGAGGTGCGCTGATAGTCTAGTGTAGCTAGAGAGGTGGGGGAGCGTTTGCTCCCCTATGCACATGCCACATGAGCCAAATTGGTCCCTGGATTAAATTGAGCAGGGGCCAATCAGACAATTAAATAAATAATGTAATATATGTACATATATAAAGATATATATATATATGTATACATATATATAAAAGAAAATAAAAATAGTAAATCTTAGTTGTAAATGGGGAGCACTATCGCGTCCTTAGGGGAAGAGTTAGGCGGGTCCCACTGCTCAATCTCCACACCGAGCGATGAAGGGCCAACGAGACCCACATTAGTGGACCCCAAAATAAACCTAAAAATAAATTAGAACTAATATATGATTTGGTTTTGATGTAAATATGTCTTAAATTGTTTAGATTCGCAAGGTGGTTAGTATTGGACCCCAAGGGTGTGAGGATCAAAAATAGGATTTGCGGCGAGTCGAGGTAAGTGGGGAGCTTGCTCAATTATCACATATGGCATGATATTAGTTATGTTAGGACATACGTTTTTAACTAAAAATTTTGGAAATGGGTTGCATCATGCGATTGGCATGGATCTACACATATACGAAGGTGATTGCATTTGTTTTCCCCTCTTATGATATTCATTGCCCCATGATGATTGTGGAGTCCCCACTGAGGGCTTTATTATCAACTAATATGTAATGCCTTAGGATGTTTGTTGTGCCACTAAGGGCTTTACAATTTATTGCCTCAAGATGTTTGTGGAGCTTTCCCATAAGGACTTTACTTGTTTAATGGAATTCATAAGTGTATCAATTAGGGACATGAGTTGGAAGTGCCTTCTTTTATACTTTGTGATAGAGGGACATCCATCGACGACGCCTTCGGATGAACATATTATTGTGTTGATAAGGCTAACAAGAGGGCATATAAGGCATGTGTCATTTAGTGGTTGCCATCCCCTCGGTGAATCGGTCACCGATTTCTTGCCAGTTACTCTTATGCATTGAATGATACCACGACTTTATATTATTACTATTTTCTATTGTATCTCTCATTTGTGAACCCTATGCATGACGATGAGTTTTAACTTGAATACGTTTTATCTATCTTGTTGACATGGTTTATTAATGCTTTATAAATTCATACTATGTCTACTTTTAAATATTTATCTATTCAATTTCAATTCAAGCTAGCCTTGCATGCTTATTAAGTATTACTCGTGTATTTAATGGTTGAGCGGGTTTTTTGCATTACTGAGCTCAGTTGGTTCTTTTAGTTCACCCCACTTACATCTAAAGAACATACACATTGGCACTAAATCGAGATAAGGGAGAGACGATAGCTTGAAGCCTTCTCTTTTGATGTAAGCCTTATAATGATAGTATCTATTTATTTGTTTTTGAAATTATCAAACTTGTGTTGTATAAAAAATAAGTCTTCCGAGTAGAATGAAACTTACTCTTATTTAGTTTAAATGACTAGGTAGTATTTTAAGGACTTAATTTGTTGCAAGGATTTGAAAATACAATGATAGTTTGGTAGTATGTCATATGGATTTTCCTTTATTTAATTCTGCAAGTATTTATCCATATTTGCTAGTTTGATATTTCGTAAGTTGTTTTAGCCGTGCCAGACCACTTGCTCAGGCCTGATTCGATTATTAGGCGTTGGAAACAATATGGGCCAGGTGACCTGACCCTAGGTTGGGGAAGAGTTGTCACACTCTAGCTGTAGTTGTCTCCTATATAGTTACTATCAGTAACTCTGGTGGATGTGTTGCTATGGGGTCTACTTATGGTTGTGGTACTACTGGCACTGGTGCTCAAGGCCCTGAAGTAGTAGTGCCTAGTGCAATCTCAGTCCTTGCGGCCTTAGGTTAAGCCATAGTAATATGAGTGGTGGGAAGGATTAGTGTGATAGCCGCCATATGCCCCCTCATGAAGGTGATGAAATTGGCTAGCTATGGACCCTGAGCTGGTATACAGTCAGCCAGCCACTGATAGTCGTCCGCTCAGGTAGTAGAAAGCTGACTGTCGCTTGATCCAGAGTCTCCACCATCGAGTGTCTCTGCCATCGATGTTTGCAGATAAATAGTGAAAGTGAATCAGTTACTACGTGGCTTAACTTATCTTTATGTACATAGACTCACTTATTTCACTCACTTCCTACCTAATAGTTTCTAGGTGAAGATCATAAAGTGTCTTAATCTAAGATTTGTGTTTTATTCAAGTTTGTGTTTTACTTATCGAAAACATTGGCTTTCATACAAACTATTACGACCCATTCCCTAATCTAAGGCACTGCTCAGCCTAATCCCATAATTAAGTCCTAACCTCAGCCACGTAGGACTTAAATATGTATCAGTTAGCCTTTTGAGCTATTTTCCTCATTAAACATGTTCAAGATAAGTAATACACATGTCACATTTCAATTTAGTTTTATAGTTACTTAAATCATATTAAAATTTATAAAATTTGGCCAGATTATATGGAAGCAATATATTAAATCCTAAATGTGTGGCAACCAGTAAACAACGATCGCATGCATATACATAATAAATCGGGGAATATAAATAGTGTGATGGTCATCATAAGTTGGGAAACTAAATACTCGACCCAATATACAACCCGAAAATGTATCAAAAGACATAAGTGTATATTACACAAAATATCAAAACCTACTAAATGTTGATGCAAAAGTGTTCCACTGGCTCAGAGGTAGTCGTCAATCTTCTCCTTGCCAAGCCTGTTCGTCGACGCCTATGCACCCACCATCATAAAAAGGACAGTGAGTACAAAAAGTAACATTAACCCCCTTTGATATATTTATTCACATTTCCAAAACAAACTAAATTTTATTTTAAAGTATAAGTTAAATAAAGAAAGACTAGTTCCTAAAATATGCAAAGAAATATCACGGTTAAGCAAGTGAAACTCACACGAGGCTACATAGTTATGATCTAAATTCGGTCAGGCGTGACATATGGCAGTGAAGCCTTTAAACCATTAAAAGACGTGCGTAGTATCGCAAGGCCTAATATCACTAGGGACTCTAATCTAGTGTCACCAGAGACTCTAACCCCGTGTATTGACAATCCTAGGGACTCTAACCTTGTGTATCACATCATAGTGGCGAGTGTTCACATCCCAGGGACTCTAACCCCGATGCTGACCAACTCAAACATAGTGCAATGGACTCTAGATTTTATAACTACTTTATAAGTCCGAGAAATTGGCTCGTAAAGGATTTTAAGGCTTGGCTATGCTATAAAGCACAATTCTGAAAGAGTACAAGTCCATAAAATCATTCATAAACTCACAATTCCTAATAGCATGTTATTAACACTATATTCACTTTGAAACAACAAGAAATGGCATAAAGCACATGGTTGGATTTCAAAAGAATTCAATTCATCATAATATCATGAAAATCAAGCTCAACAAGTAAGGAGTAATAAATAAGTTTATGATTTGAGAGTACAATGCTTGACGTAGTCAATAAAACAAGCATAAAATGGATATGAAATGTAAATAAACAATTAACGAGTATACTCACATCAAGCAATGTATAGTCCTAGCTTTACTGGCATCCCAACACCCCAAATCTTGTATCCAAACCCTTGAGGAACTTCCCTAGGGTCCTGATATTAATTAACATGTTTTTCAACATGTTTGGACCTTTAATTAGGGTATCAGGCTTGTTTATAGCATTTAAAAAAATTTAGAAAATTGCAGATATTTATGTTGTTATAGCAATTAGCGCGTTGGGTGATTTTATTAGCGCGTTGGGTGATTTTATTAGCGCGCTAGCTGACCTACCTAGCATGCTAGTTAGAGGAAAACTAAGAATTTTGCAATTAGAATATAGAGTTTTCACCACACGTAGGCTTCATTAATGTCTTGGGGACCCCTATATACACCTCCAAAGCCCTAAGATATTAACAACAATATAAAATAGCCGTACACAACATTAAATTTATGAACTCATCAATTTTAAGCTAAATAAACTAGTGTAAGTAAAATACCTAGATGATGTACATTTGCTTATACCTTCAAATCATCAAACCAAGTTATTTTCTCCAAATTCTCTTCTTCTCCAGAAAATTTCCTTAGCTTCTAAGTTTGCAAAATGAAAAGTTTGATTCGCATGTGTTGATCTATAACTATATATATATGAAATGGATATGGTTGATTACTAGTCGTTGATATTATTGCACGCACGTATCTCAAGACCCATCTAACAGCCTACAAATTGACACATTTCCCACTTATTCTCTACTATTTAACCTAAGTAACACCAATGTATAACTTAATTAGTTTCTAGGTGTGTCAACACGTATCTAGATGATCATCACATGGCTATTTTTTGAAATTGCTAACTTAGATACATTTAATCTAAAATCAACTATAGGAACATTATTTCAACTATATAAGCTACATTAATCTTAAAATGAACTTTCTACATCACTCTTTACCCCAGTCCCATGTTGAGACGCATCTCGAGGCATGTCTCCACTCACATCTCGACATCTATATATAAGTAGGAGTGACTAGTAATCTACACATATATAATACACTAGGCATAAACCACAACAAACTACTAACATATACCTCGATCATCTCGCCTCGGTCAATGCATGTATCACGATGTATGTCCCACATCATGCGTCGGTAATCGTGATCACGGATAATAAACGAGATTAGAAATTTTTGTCGTGACACCTAGGTAATGAAATAATATGCTTTTCAATCACTTCATCATCTTATTATGTTATGTGCAATGCAAAATTAAAATAAACATATTTCTTTCAAATCCACTTTAACTCATTGTCGTGATTGAAAAGGTTCTAATGTACAAACTAGAACTCCACCTATCGGTATCAATAACGTAAGCTCTACATTGCTTTAATGTTTCAAATCTTTAGATTCATAACCAACGAAATTTAATATCTATGCCTCCCTAATTAACAACTCTCTCTTGATGATGTGTATTTTATGGTTGTACTATTAATGTTCTGCTTAAAAACTTCAATGGTCGTAATAACTTCTAAAACATTATATCAATAAACATGTGATCAAGATGTCTACAGCATTATGCTCATAATCAATACAAATTCTAACCATTACACTTTTTATATTCAATTTCTATTCATATTCATTGCATAACATTCATACCATATGGTCCATTGATTCCTAAGACTAATAGACTACTTGCACTTTATTGAAACAAACATGCACATAGTGCTATTCATTGAAATCAAATATATATTAAAAATACTTCAAATAAATCAATAAAATAATACTCTTTCTAATATCTACTCTCCACAAATCGTTCTAATACATAAAAATAAGTAAAACCTAGGCTAAAATACTATAATGGCTGCTAATGTTTTATATATTATGAGTTTACCACGTTCTAATATATATACATACTTCTTAAACTTAATTAGAAACCCTACTTTACAATTTAACTCGAAATGGAATTCCAACTTTCTATTTTCTTCCAATCCTGTGTTGTCTCTTAAACCTCGATGTCATATGTGTTGTGCCACGGCGTCGCCGCTGTGTCACCTCCTTTGTGTGCTTTTCCTTGCTTTATTGACCTCGGTGCTTTACCTTAGACCTCTGGCGCCGTCCCTTAGGCTCCATAGCGCCACCACAACGTCGAGCTTCCTGTTTTGATTTTTTCACTTTGCCTTCTCTCCTACAATGTGTCTAGGTCCTCCACATTCTCCCTTATGCTCTCATGGCGTCACCCTTGCATGTCATGGCATCAACCACTTTTAGGAGGGTTTTACTTCAATTTCTTCTCGTTTTTGCCCGTTTCCTTCCTCTATGCCTCATTCATATGAAAATGCATAAACACCATTAATTATAGCTCATTTAAGGATATTTATACTAAATATACTACTAAACTAATCCTATATATAAGTCTAAATAATCACTTATTATCTATCAAATTATGAAATTATAATATAATCTTACTAGCAATGTATAAGATAAATTAAAATAAGTTATGTGGGTTTAAACATCTCATAAGAAATCCCCTATTTATTAAATAAAAGATCTCTAAAGCCAAATAGGTAAATATTACTGAAACCAACGCACAGGAAAGGGATCTCCTACGCTATGACCTTCTCTTCTCATTTGTTAAGAGCAACAGCTGAGATATTATGGGGAAAGTAGTGGGGTAAGCAAAATATTCAACTGCCTCAGTAAAGTAGAAGTAGGTTTTACCCTCAATTATCCAAGTAATACCTAGTGCAATAATAGCTTACATGCAACAAATGAATTTAAAGAAACCTATTATCATCTTGGGCAAGAACAAGTACATAAGCATAAATATTATAAAATGCAAGATAGAATAAACAATGCCCAATAATGATAATCCAAAAGTTATCCAAAAGTTTGCAATGATACATGAATGCCACGGAATCAAGAGAAGTGAAAAATAGATAGCTCAACCATCTTGGGCCTAAACACTTAGGTAGTTCATCAAGGAATAACTCTAAACTGCTATGAAGGACATCAAAGCAACATTTATGCTTGAACGCCAACGTGACGCATCAAAAGGAAAGCCTAAATTGTCATGAAGGACATAAAAAAAACTTATGATATCTAAACATTTATACACATCAAGATATCATAATAACCATGGAGGACAGGTATCGGTGTTTTTCATCCCTCCAACTCAAGGTGTAAGCATGCGTTAATCAATATCAGTACCAATTCCACCAGCATTCACTTTAGGAGAATCCAAACAATATAGTAAGTAAGATCAATAAGAGTGTAAAGATAGGTTCTAACACATTCCACAAAGTTGCTAAAAGAGTCTAGCGTATCTAGTACCAAATCATGATTAAGAATAGAGCAAACCCCACTTACCTCAAAGTGTTGCAATCCTATCTGATCCTTGATAAAAAGTTCCTATCTGGTTCTCCTCGTGTCTACATTGGTATAGGTTCATATTTGTACTATTAAAATAATTTTTTTGAGGTAATTTTAATCAATTTGCATTAATGTCTTGGAAACGATATCAAACCCTTTTTGAATCAATGTCACAACTTTGTCGTGGCGATAAAGGTTTTCGGGGTTAGTTACCATTATCCCGACCCTTGTCTCGAAAGATACTTCTATGAAACTCGGTGAATTTTACATAATAGAACATTCGCTTTATTTCTAAAAGTACCTCCAATGACTTGGGTTACCCATAAGGTTTTAGGGCGATATCGCTGGCTTCGAATTGAAACAACCACGAATTGAACTCAGCGATTTGCCAACATTGTATGTTACATGACAATGCTATAAAATCATTTGGTCAATTTCTACGACTTCCCAGGTAGCGTCATGGCCAGCGCCTTACCATTTATAAGTGAGGCGTTGGCGCAACGATGGGTGCGAATCCAAAATCCCCATAACATAAACCTAAATTTGTCACCTCCAATGATCCAAGCCAACCCTCAAAGGTCAAATTATGTCCAAAATAGTATTAAACACCTCCTTTGAAACCTTGAAGACATTTTAAATCTAAATATGCGAGGTGGTGATAGCTCAAAACAAGATCAAGAAGCATAGACTTATCTCGTACCCTAAAATCGTATAAGAAACCAAATAAGGTGATGAAATTAGAGAAGGTTAGGGGAGATTGTTACCTAATCATAGTAAATTTGCTATTGGTCCCTCTCCTCCATCAATCCACCGCACTAATCTTCTAGGTTTTCTCCTAAAATCCTCTTTGTAGTTTATTCAAGCAAAAATGGCTTAAATCCCTAAGCGTGGTTTAAATATTATGTTAATGAGATTAGGAATTTGTTGACCAAATCAAATCTCTACATATCATCTTAGTCTCTTAAAGCTCAAGGACAATCCTAAGGTCCACATTAAATTTATCATTAATATTTTATTTACCAAAATTGCCCTTTTCTTTATTTAATTTATTTTACAAGTCTTTTGAGCTTATTTTTTTATTTACTTAGGCTTATACCCCAAACTAAGTCAACTAGATAGTATGTAATACACATTTTATTCACACCATACACACATACAATGAATATCTACCAAATTATCCTTAATAATGGGACAATTTACCATATTAAAGATTCAGGGCGTCACATTCAGTGAATCAAATTGTTGCAATTTAGTTTATAAGTACTTTTGAAATGTTTTTGTAGTTGAATTTGATTTACATTGGGATTTTGGAGAATGTGACTATTGGTTGTTATCTAAATTGACTCCACAAGCTATGGAAATATTTTGAATTTGGTATATAGTGGTTTCTTTCTGTTTGGTGTCAAGTTTTAAGGATTTAATTACGAAAAATATTGATTTAGAGAATTTTTTAGGTTCAAGATAAATAAATTTTGCCTAATTAACAGGCTATATTGGAAAATTCATAACTTCTTCGTTTGTGATTCCATTTATGTGTTCATAGAGTCTATGAAAAGTATGAAGTGAACTCTACAAGTTCTTTTTTGGACAATATGAAAATATTGAGGTTTTCAAAGATAAAATGTAACCCCAATTTAACAAGTTGAAAGTTAGTTGAAATTGTTATAAATGATTATTTTTAGAAACAATTATTGAGCATATTTTGGTCTTTGTTCTTATTGGGTTTCATTATTTGGTTTAACTTGATGTTTGGCATTCTAATTAGGCATGTAGGGAAGCTGTTGGAGCTACTTTCAAGGTGATATGACACTTCGAGAACCCCAAGAATTCAGCTCAAAGTTGGTTGGTTATAAGTAAACCATACATTAATCTTTACTATTTATTAATTTATCTTTGACCTTGCATTTATGATTTTAGTCTGCATTGCATTTCCTATTGTTGTTGATCATGCTTACTTGTTAGACGGATAGAGTTGCCCCTGCTACAATCAATGAGTTAGATGGATCTACTCTATACTAAACAAATCTACAGGTGCCTAAGGTGAGCAATGTCGACTCCAGGGATAGAGTTACATAGTCTATTTGTGAACTTCAAATAGAAATGGAAGGGTTCATGTTGTTATTTATGTTTGTGGTTTATTTGTAAATGCAATTACAAGTCTTCATATATCAGACTAACATTTGTAGGAGTATAGGTCAATGTAGGAATTTAATTGCAAGACATCCTCAAGTTGTTTTTTATTATGTTAGGAATACGGTGCAGAAGAAAAGGAAGAACAAGCACATAAATCTATTGGTGATTTTCTTTGACTTCTTTTTTTATTGTATATTATTTTACGTATTATGTTTATAGGACTCGATTATGAAAGTAGGTCGTACTATTATAGAGAAACAATAAAAAATGGTTTGAGAAAATTTTGAAATAGTTTGTGGTTCATTATTATGTAAATATGGATTATGGAACTGTAGTGGAGATGTGAGGCCTTCTAGGCCTTTTTTCAAAGCTGCTTTAATCAGGTTTTTAGTGCCAGCAGTCCATTTTTAGGGATTTCTCTGCTGAATGTTTTTTCAATTATGAAAATCTTATTAGAATGGTTTTCTAAATTGATCCACATTTGGAGATAAAAAGCTTGAATATGACTTGAGGGTTGTCATGTATCTTGAGGAATATAGACAATTGAAATTGTTAAGGGATCTGTTTGGGATATTAAGTTAATTAAGGTAATGTCAGGGACTTAATGAAATGGGTCGTGTTAGTAATTTTCATTTATGTACTCCATCTTTGCTTGATAATCATTAAGTTATGAGTTTAGCGATAATGCAGTATAATACTTAGTTCTCAAGCCATCCAAAGTAAAGTAACCATGACCTAAGAAGATGGTTTACAAAGGGTGTTTTATAATTTGTGTTCTTATTATAAACATTTTGAATGAGAACTCATATGTTGAATATAATGAATGTAGAGGACGGGGAAGAGATGATCTCAAGTGAGACATAACCAAATATCGAAATAAATTCTATTGTTCATTTTCATAAGATCCGTAATATTTAAATTGAGTTTCGTCTTTATGTCGCAAGCCAAATAATATATGAATCTTAAGCTTTACATGTCGAAAACAACATAAAGTGCACTTTGGTCACATGTTTTTAAGAAACTGGGATATCATGATTGGTTTGGGATATACACTAAGAATCGCTACTCAGTTCGGTGGAGCATAAAAGTAGTTTTCTAAGGATTTTTCCCACAATTTAAGTAATAAGTGGAATCGCTAAGGAATCGCTAGGTTCGATTTTGTGAATTCTAGATAACCACGTGATGTTTGAGTTAGTTTAGGATATGTACTACCTAAAATACAATATATATATATATATATATTAATTACCTTAAGGCTATGAAATCATTTGCCCTTAAGTACTTAGATCAATATTTCATTACTTTAGGAGTCATTGTTTATTGTTTTAGTTTATTGCTTTATTGTTAATTGCTTTTGGAGACAATTTCAAGACTCAAAGTATTTATTCACGGATATTAATCTATGTCTTTTATTTACTTTATTGCAATGATTATTATGATGATTAGTGAGTAGTTTATTAATCTAAACAAAGTCCGAACATGAACTTGATCTATTTTAAGATGTAGTCATGATGAGATGATTTTATACTTAATGTTTTAAACCAACCGTATTCTTTAATTCATTGATTTAGTGGATTATTATTTGTGGATTATAGTCATGAACTTTGTATTGCATGCATAGTCTAGAATGTGTCTTGTGATATTTAGATTCAATATCTAGTTTAAAGTAGTAACTGGGATTGTTTAAAAGCTACATTACTATTTAGATGTCTTAGGTGGATTTGAAATCTATGTTTAATATTGAAGTAGCTTTTCGAAGATATTAGATTTAGTTGTTCAAAGTTTTCACGAAGTGTAATATGGTTTTATTGCCTAAAGTTAATTTCTTAGTGGCTTTTCGAAAAGGATAACTAATGGATTGAACGGTTGTTTAATTACTTATGATTAGAGTTTAATGATCAAAAATACTTTATAAAGTATGCTCATAACTATGTGATTTGAGTAACATGTTTGCATACAAAACGGATTATTGTTTCATTGTTCTGGATTTTTTTAGATATTTTTTTATTATTGAATTGAATTTATTCGAATATTAGTGAATTTTAATTGTGGTAATTAAGTTAGTTTAAATAGTTTAGTTAATTATTATGGTATTATAGATTGAATTAGCGATTTTTTATTCCCATTTTAGTAAAATTAATTAAATTAATGTAAAAATAATAATAATAACTATTATAAGACTTTTTTCTAGAGAAGTTTGATAAATCCCTGGGGAGACGGCCTCACTTATCACTACTACAAATAATAAAGATATATGAGAAACTAATTGTACACACTCGACACGAGTCAATTTTTTCGTCGTTGCCAGGGATTTTTTATAATCTCTTTGGAGTTTTAGATTTTGTATGGTCTACCCACTTCGTTGTTCTAATTCCACAAGATCCTTACATCCATTATCTTGGTGGATAGGACTTTCTATTGTAATTTAAGTCAACAACAATGTAAGGAACGCGAAGCTGCCATAATGGAAGCTAATAAAAACCTTGATAATATTAATAATAAAAATGATAATAGAAAACTTACTTTTAGGCAAGCCAATCAAAATATTACTGCTTATGAACCAATGTGTATTGCCTATCCTGAGGGATTTCCTGAATTTGAACTAAAATCAGGATTCATTAGTTCTCTACCTAACTTTTATGGTAAAGATAATGAAGACCCCCATAAGTTTATAAGGGAATACCAACAAAAAGTCAATGTGATGAAACCTAAAGACTATACGTTAGAACAAGTCAAACTTGAAGCTTTTCTTTTTGTATTGAAAATTCAACTTAAAGATTGGTTGTTTTATCTTCATCAAGATTCGATAATCACATGGGTTCAAATGTTAGAAGCTTTCCTTGATCAATATATGTTTGCAAGAAAAATCTGTTTTATAGAAGAAAAATCACATTTATGAAAATGAAAATGATGAAAATCTTAATAAATTTAGGGATATATTTCAAAGATTAATTTCATCTGACCAATAATATGGATATACCCAAAGAGCTTTATTAGAATACTTCTATGTAGGAATTAATCATTTTGAATAAAGACTATTAAATACCATATGTGGTGGATCATTATTCAATGTTATATCAACTTTAGCAAAAGAAGCTATAAGAAAATGGTCTAGCAATCTAAACGATATGATAAAAAGACCGATGCATCAAGAAAGAAACTTTATGAGGTTGATAATAAATGAAATAACACATTTGATGAAAAGGTTGATGAATTATCTAGCATGGTTGAATTTGTATTAAAGAATAGATCAAATCATGTGAAGCCATATGTATTTTGTAATAAAGTTACACGGCTTATGGATGCGTGTTCTACTTTACAAGAATATTACATTGAAGAAAGTTAACGTAGTTATGAACCAATATTATCGTCCCCTAAGAAATCAATATAATAATAATAATTATTATACTAGAAAACCAAATTCAAATCTTAACAACGGTCCGCAAAATTAAAATCATAACACTTATAAAACAAGAGCACCAAAGCAACCTACACCAATTCGGGAATCTCAACAAACAATTTAGCCTATACAACCAAATTTGAAACAAATATTACACAATTTTATGACCCAAAATCATCAAAACTTTATGAAAATCTCCCAAAACTAAATTAAAATAGATACGTCTATTACAGAGTTGAAAAATCAATTAAATTAGATAACTTTAAGAATTAATAAGTTAAGTAATCAAACTAAAGGAACCACTCAAACTACAAACACTAGTAATCAAGTACAAGTTAAACGCTTTATTTTGTGATAATGAAAAAGAAACACACATGCAAGAAAAGATACCAAAAAATAGTGAAAAGAAAAACCAAATGCATAAAATAATAGAACAAGAAAAAGAAGAAGAATAGATGATGAAAAATATGATTCCCACTAGGGAATGAGTCGCTGAACATTTGAATTACACTCATTTTTCTTGAAAAGGCTATATTCATGGTATTTAACTAGAGTTGAAGCTTATGAAAAATCATTACAAAATTATGAACTAATTAATTAAGACAAATTAAATAATGATATTTATGAATTGAATGAAGATATGCATTCTATTTCTACCATTCCACACCGATTAGCGGATGCTAGGAAGGAAGAAAAAGTCATTTCTGAATCATTTAAGAAAATAAAAACTAATGAACCTTAAATGAAATCAAATCATGATGAAGGTATTAGAAAATTTTATGAATCTAAAGACAAATTTTTAGAAGAATCTGATGAAAATTTAGGACCAATGAAGTCATCCTTAAAGAGAATGCCTGAGAAATGTTCTGACCCAGGAATGTTTGTTATACCCACTACAATAGGAAGTTTTTCTATTGAATTTGATATGCGTGATCTTGGAGATTTAATTAATGTAACATCACTTAAACTTTATGAATTGCTAAAAATAGGATCGTCAACTAATACGTCTACAAATCTTACTTTACCAGATAATACAATTATTAAACCATATGGATTATCAAAAGATATTTTAGTGCATGTACATGACATAATAGTTTCAGCTGACTTCTACGTCATGAAAATGGGAGATTCAGTATCACCTAACCCTTTACCTATACTATTGGGCAGACCTTTTCTCAAGACAGCTAAAACTAAGTTGGATATTTCTAAAGGAACGATGTTTATGGAATTTGAAGATAAAATATTTAAATTCAAGATTAAAAATAAACAAAACTATGAAGAAAATTATGAATTATTCAATAATTAAATTGATGATGATGATTTATTAGACTTAAACTATTATGATAACTTTAATGCAGAAATTTATGCGATTGATGCACTAATAATGGAAATTGCAAAATTGAATCCAAAGAAAGAACAAGTTGAAGAAACTTTAAAAGAAAACAAATTAACTCAAAAATGGAGAGTTAAGCAACCAGAGAATGGGAGGAATATTAACAAGTTAGGAAATTTGAAATCCAAGAAAAATAAGAAAAAGAAAAAGCCAGATTTAAGGCCTGTGATGCTTAATGATCTTATAGATATACATTTGCACATTAAGATCAAATGGGCTTGGCACTTCAGAGCTCAATGTGATACAAGTTACAATGTAAATCTTATGCTCACACATTGTTTCCTACATACTCAATTGGAGTTGGATCCACTTGCATCTGAACAAGTTTCTTTACGGGATGGTACTTCAATTCAAGCAATAGGAGTGGTCACGGATGTACCAGTTCAAGTGAACAACTACATCGTACCCTTAAATTTTTTGGTCATACCAAATTTTACTAATGAATATCATCTTTTAATTTTAGGATGAACTTTCATTGCCACATGTCACGATGTTATGGATGTTCTGAACAAAACAATCACTCTGACAATTAAGGGTCCAACACTCACTCTAAAGAATGGCACTGGAGTGGATAATCCTAAATTCAAGTTTAGAAATCCAAGATAATTCTAGAAGGGTTCAGTCTAGCCAATGACAATAAACAAAAACATTCTATAAGAGGGAACCCAAAGTTTATACTTTTTTATTTTATTAGGAATTTGGCTTAGTTTCATATAGTACGTTTTTATTCTTATTTCTTGACTCTTATATTGGAAATATTCTTAAAATTTGAACTCCGAGTAATTTAAATTAAGGGGAGTGATCGAGTTATTTTTGTTTACATAGGCCTTTATGCGAGTTGCAATATTCACTATTTTGTTTATTTATTAATTTATTTAATAAAATTATTAGTTAGTTATATATCATAATCAAACTTTGAGAATTTCAGAGAATTCTACCTTAATTTAAGTTTTAATAAATGATCTATAAGTTAATTATAAAATAAACTAAAAGAAAAAATAGTAAATTTAGCATAGTGAATCACCGAAAATATGAATTAACACTAGGAATCACTGGCTAAATCGATTACACTGACCAAAAAATTAAGTGAAAATTTAGGTCTGGTGAATCCTCAGTGATTCAGCCTCTCAACAGGAATCGCTTCACAGATTGGTGGGTCACTGGACCTTAGAACTCACCGATTTGCCTAACGATTTTCTAGCGATTCCACTTAACACAGGAAGTGTTGGGAACGATTTAGAGTTTTTAAACAAAAACCTAAATCGCCACAAACATAAACTCACTTCAACACCCAAGTTGTTGCACCCCTTCACCAACACATTCAATTTGTTACCTGAATTCAACCCTCCTAAGCTCAATCTTAGTGTATTTACGTGACTCCCACCTTAACCTAGTTCCATTCATCCTAAAATTTACTAATTTGAGAGTGTGGAGCCAAACTTGGTTTTAAGAAATTTCGCCTTAGAGGTTGAGAAAATGATCTAGAGGAGTTCAAGAGCTTAAATCGTGAGAGATTCACTCTTACAAAGGTAATTATAATAACCCTGACTCTTTACTTTAACAAATTTTTTGTTTGAAGAATTTTTGCAAATCTCTCAATGATTTTCATAATTGTTTTATTAGAATTCATTCTATTACCTTGAACAAATGATTTCATTGATTCCAATAGATTAGACATTGAAATTACATTGATCATCGATTTACAAATTAAATAATTTCAAAAAATTTGGTATATTTAAATGTATTTGCAAATGGTTTGAGAATTGAGTTTAAAATGAGTTTGGGGGTTAGATTTTGGTTTTTTATTTATTTATTTTTTAAAGGACTAGAATTTAACACATAATTGCTTTACATTATTTAGAAAATCGATTTTAAGTTTATAATTGTGTTAAAAATTCGATTCTAATTTTATCGGAAGTTTTCTATGAATATTTAACATTGCTTTCTAAATGAATTTTTCCCTTTCAAATAGAGTATTGAATTTTACCGAATTATTTTTAACAAACATTGTTCTTATGATCCACAAGTCTATTTTTTATTAGGGCTTGTATGATTTTTATTTAAGAAAATGGCCAAAAGTGGTAAAGGTAGAAGTTTGTGAGAGGAGAAGGGGAAGGAAGTTTTAGTAGAGAAAACTAAATGAAATCCAAAGTTCCACCTACAACTATCAATTCAACGGAGATTTCGATAAACATCCTAGAATTAGAACACCAAAAGAACCTTCTCTGCCCCTAGATTTACTGATGAGTCGGAGAAAGAGAAAGAAGTTGAGGAGACATCCAAGGATTCATTTTTCGATCCATTATTTAATAAATGCCAAGGCTTTTGGTAGGATGAAGAGCAATATTAGTAAAAATAGGAAAATTATATCACATAGGGGTTTTAATTTTAAGAACGAGATAAATTACGAGCCTAAAATTTTGACTATAATAAGGGAACGAAATTGGGGATTGTTGAGTAGGGACTATAATGTCGATGATGATGTGAGGTCCTCTATAGAAAAGGTTATAAGATACTAGTATGGAAGTTTTACTGAAATGAGCATGGAGATGATGACAAGACAGTTGATACTACATCAGCACTAATAATAGTGTCAAATTCACTAACTACCTTAGATTTGTAGTGAGGCAAGTGCTAGGTCGAACCAACAAAGACTGTGAACAATACCTAGGCTATGAACTAAAGGGAAATAGGGGTTTTCTATCAAGATTTGTTTAAAAAGAAATATAATTAATAGACTATCAAACTATCCTAAGACAATTAAAACATGCATTAAAACAGAAATAATAACTTGAACAATATAAAGAAAACCTGGATTAAGAATATTTTCACACCTTTCAAACATTTGAATTAATCATCGGTCATTAAAAACACTATTTTCCCTATCAAATTCTTATAGACAAGCTTAACTGAAATTGCTCTATTTTGCATGGTTAGTGGTTGGAACATGCGACACAACCAATACTAACTAGACTACAAAAACCTGTTGGATATGTCGAAGATTCTCAATGAATTAGCAACATTAAACTCTATGAAAACACTTGCCTAAGTTGTAACTAGCATGAACTGCTACCATCCTTATACTCCAAAAATACAAGAGCACATCGATTGCTAATGACAAGTCACTATTTTCACCTAACATCATCCCCCTTACCGAACTGCGGTAAGATCACTGACAAAGAGCTCCTACACTCACACATGTATTGGCCATTACATATGACAAATGTGATCAATATAATCTATTATAAACAATGCAATCAAAGTTACAAGATTCTAATAAATAAGATTACCGATACAAAACCTCATAAATCGAATTGTCAAGTATGAAAAACTCACAATCTAGAGAGGAGTTAGTCATTACTACTCATAAAAATAAATCAAACTAATGGAAAAAGATAGTACATTTAATGTGAATCAAGAACTACCATAACTCTCTAGATCTAAAACGAAACGTGACTAAAAGTGAAAGAAAGTATGTCCCTCATGTCATTTTAAGGTTTTCTATTTATAGTAGAAATGTGATAGAAGGTAATCTAATCCCAAATCTCACAAATCCATAAAATACGAAACTGCTAATCTTCGGATCTGTCCAGTGTCATGCTTGTAAAACTCCAAGAAATTGCAAATTGCTGAGATGACGCTATGATATTCTGTTTCTTTTGATTATGCCATGAATTAAGTCCAACGCCTTGCTAGCGTCATGTGTACATTTTGAGAGCGATGTAGAGCCGCTGGCCTTCTCCATGGAATTTGAGCTTCGTCTTTCTCCTGGGTCTTCATAAGGATTCATATGCAACGTCCCTAATGAATTTTCTTTCATCCAACCAATTTATTGCTAGCAATTCCTTGGCGATGTGAGTGCACCTGGAGGCACTGTGAAGGCGTTAAGCCTATCTCTTGCGTTTTAACTTTATTTTTGTAGGAAATCATTTCTTCTTGTCCAATAGCCTATATTGACCTTGAACGTATAAAAAATAAAGGTGTTAGAGTATAATGAGAGTAAGAAGTCTTGGAATTCATAGTAATATCACACTAAAATATAGCACAATTGTCGACTTATCAATGGTAGCCATAGTCCGAGGAAGACCATTGGACTACTCACCTGCAAGAATAAACTGGTACTTTGATTTACCAAAATTTCATAGGAGACAAAATAACGAATACCCAAAATTTGAATATAGGTTTAGGCATGGAATTCCAATGAAACCATTAGATATGGTTTAAAAGAAATTTCGAGGGATGGAATCCTTTTTAATAAGGACGAGTACCCAAAACATATTCAAACTAAAAAAAATTAGGAAAACCACGAAATCATTGAACTACCTTATTAATGTGAGTCTACAATAGAGTTTCCAATACTTGAGGTTGTGAACTACAAGGCGATGTTGTCATACCACAATGTCCAAGGGATAAGATATATTAATGTTCACAAAATTATTTATGGTTCAATTAGAAATGCCATGACGACAAAGAAAAAGGAAGGATTTTTTTCCCCGTTGATGATCACTGAATTTTGCAAATAAGACCAAGTTATGATAATATATAAGTCTAGACAAAGATGTTTACCTAAAAAAGTCCATCACCAAAGACTTCATAAGAGCACCAAGAAGGTGTTAGGCTATGTGGATTTAAAGAAGAAACAGGAGAGGAATGAAATACTCAAAAGAGAGACCACAAGTAGAAGAAGAATAGAGGTAGAGAATAAAAGAGCTCTACACAAGATGCAATCTACTATGTATAATGATAGAGCAAACAATAGCATAGAGCCACCTGCAGAGGATCTTAATAGAATTTACACAAAATAAATGGAGATGGCTATATTGGGGTCTTTCTCATGAAACTATATGCGAACTCTAAGAAATCAAGAGTTTATGTTTCAAAACCAATACGAAATAACTAGGACTATACATGGATTTAAGATAGGTATGACCCAGAGAATGTAATGCAAGGGAGCAGATATTCTGATACCATCTTCTTAATTAAGAATGCATAATCAAAGAGTCTTTTCGGAAAGTACTCTAGTTGAGGGAGTGGAATATAGGTTCTATGATCCTACAGTGAGCTTCCAGTCTTAACAGCATGATCTAGAGATGGTGGTGATGATGCAACTTTTAAACGGAAGTTATGTTCTACTCATTCTTCTCTATTTAGTTTGTCTTTGAGTGATTATGTGTAAGGTTTTAGTTTTTAATATCATGATTTGTATGATTTGTTATGCTACTATGATACAATTTTGATGGTGTGCCTTTTTTTATACGTTGGTTTGATATTTTATCCTCTATTATAATGATGTTTGGAGATTTTTTTTCCATTTATCATGTTTCCTTTAATTATGAAATTCATTTTTATGTTATTTATTCATTCGTTTATGCTTCATGAGGTATTTTCTTTTGTTGTAAACCCAACTTTATTCTTAAACCTTAAGGACAAGGTTTGAAATGGGTTTGGAGGTATTTAGATGAAGTGAAGTATGAAGAAGCGAAGTATGGAATAAACAAAAGGTAGAATTGATTTATTCATATGTTCGAAGTTGACTGAATTTTTTAAATTTTTGAAGATACAGGTAATATTTTTTATTTTTACTTTATTTAGTTAGGAATATGGAATTGAATATAATTTTGATTTAAATAGAAGTGATATATTTGTATTACCTATGAGAAAAATTATGATAGAAATGAATTGTCATACCCTATTTGACTAAACCTAGATTATGTATACATTAGAGGAGTTTAGATGGGATTGATTATTTTTTGTTAGACATTATAACGGGTAGAAGATCAAAATAATAGTGCAAGATAAACAAGATGGATTTCTAAGAATCTTGTTATACAAATTTATGCCACAATTAAAGGGAAAAATAGGAAATTAGCCAATAAATTTTACTTAGTTGGAATCAATTTTTTCTTAACTATAGTGAAAGTGAGAAGAGCTAACAAGAGTTTTTAAATGAAAAAATAATAGAACTCATAGATTCCAAAGGAAATGAAGCAAGAAATCTAGTGGTGGAGAAAAATGACAAATAAAATTCTTATAAAAAGAATAACATATTCTAAAATAAATGGAGCAGGGAACCTTAGAAATATAATATCAAGGAGAAAATAATTATAGAATAAAGAAGAAAAAAAGATATAAGAAAATGGATGGAAATTTATGAAAAACTCTTCAACTAAAAGATATAGCTTGAGTGTTTATAGCTAAGTTGAATAAAGTATATCTTTTTATTCCAACTTTTGAATGGATATGAAATGATAATTATTGGTGATTAAAAACTCTTATCGACTTTGATTAGGGTGATATTTTAAATATTGGTTGAGATTTAGATTGATTAAGTAATTTTTCTATCTTCAGATTCTATAATAGTCATCGTACGCTTGATGCTTGTTAGTGGAGATTGAGAAAACCTATATAGTGGCTTAACCTTGGTGATTGATTTAACTTTTAATTATGAAGTGTATTCCATAACTAGAATGTTGAATCGTCAAAGAAGGGGTTGTTTTTTAAATCTTTTTATTTTGTCATGATTTTTATTTTTTATGAGGGTAATATGTTTTTATTTGATGAACACTTCTATTTAAGAATAAGAGCATATAATTATGAAATCTAAACAAGAGAAGAGAAAATAATATAATTAAGAGTATTCTTTCACTCGGGATAGCAAAGTGCAGAGTTTAGAAGTATTTGATAAGTCAATAATTAAATAGTATTTTATAGTATATTTAAGGGTAATGTTAGATGTAAAAGGCTATATTGCACGTGTTTTTCTCTTATTTTTGTTATTTTAGATAATAAGTGGAATATTTGAAGAAATGGAGTGAGAAAAAAAAGTGAAGGATTTAATTGAATTGAAAAAGTATACAAAGAATCATCATCAAATAAGAAGAAAATTGAAATTTAATGCCAGCGAATCATAAGTGATTTAGGATTTGCACTAGGAATCACTAATCATATCAATGGAGCACAGAAACAATTTTCTAAGAATTTTCCCAGTAATTTGAGTATTTAAGTGGAATCGTTGGGGAATCAATGGGTTTAATTTCATGAATTTTAGATAACCATAAGACGTTTGAGTTAGTTTGAGATATGTACTGCATAAAATACTATATATATATATATATATAAATGACTCTCGAGATACAAAATCAGTTGCTTTTAAGTACTTACGTCAATATTGCATTGCTCTAGGAGACATTATTTATTGTTTTAATTTATAGTTTGATTGTTCATTGTTTTCAGAGACGATTTGAAGATTCAAACTATTTATTCTGAGGTATTTATTTACTTTCTTGCAATATCTATTATGTTGATAAGTGAGTAGTTTATTAATCTATACAAAGTCCGAATATGAATTTGATCCATTTTGTGATGTAGTCGTGATGACATGATTTTATGCTTAATGCTTTAAACCAATCATATTCTTTGACTCATTGATTTTATAGATTATTATTTGTAGATTATAATCATGAACTTTGTATTGCATGCATAGTCTAAAATGTGTATTGTGATATTTGAATTCAATATCTAGTTTAAAGTAGTAACTAGGATTGTTTAAAAGGTCTATTGCCATTTAGATATCTTAGGTGAATTTAAGATCTAAGTTTAATATTGAAGTGGCTTTCAGAAGGTATTAGATTTAGTAGTTTGAAATTTCACAAAGTGTAATGCGGCTTTATTGCCTAAAGTTAATTACTTTGTGTATTCAAAGGGTTACTACAATAAGATTAGAATATGAATTTTCCACCAGTATAAGGAGAACTAACGGCTTGATAAGGGTTGTTTACTTACTTATGATTAGATTTTAATGATCTAAAATACTTTATAAAGTATGCGCATGACTATATGATTTGAGTAACATGTTTGGATACGAAACGGATTATTATTTCATTGTTCTGGATGTTTGTTTAGGTATTTCTTTATTATTGAATTGAATTTATTTGAATATTATTGAATTTGAATTGTGATAGTTAGGTATGTTTAATTAGTTTGGTAAATTATTATAATATTATAGATTGAATTAGTGATTTTAATTGTCATTTTAATTAAATTAATAAAAGTCAAGTAAAAATAATAATAATAATAATAATAATAATAATAACTATTGAAAGACTTTTTCTAGAGAAGTTTAATAAATCCCTATGGAGACGATCACACTTATCACTACTACAAATAATAAGAATATATGAAAAACTTATTGTAAAGACACTGACACGTTTACGCACTTCACTGCACAGCACTCATTTTGCATTATAGAGATGGTGTGATATTTTTTTGCTGTAACATTGACACACTTCACTGCACATAACTCATTTTGCATATTGTCAGCTTCTTATTTTATATATATATATATATATATATATATATGTTTTACTCCATTCATTTCATTTTCTTATCTTCCATTTTGATTTCACTTGTTTTTTTGAATTGTGTATGGTTGTCCGACTTTCTTGAATCTTAAGGACAAGGTTCAAGATAAGTTTGGGGGTATGCAGGTATGTAGTTTGATAGGATGTATGGATTAGCAGTAAGAATTTTCGGTAAATTTTTGGAATCTTTCACATTTTTTTCAAAATCTCTGCTAAAATACTAGTTATACAGTTTCCATATTTCATGGATTGATGGTTTGGTAGGTTATTACACATTTTTAAATATGAGAATTCTTTCTTTTGTGTTTTTTTATTTGTTTTGAGCCTAAATAAACGCCCATTTCTATTTTAGAATAATGGTTGAAAATTTGAGGATTTAATGTGTATTGATGAATTCTATAAAATGGATAAGACCTTAAGTAGAGCATAGATGAAACAACATGTTCTTGTGACTATTCTACCAACTGAGGCTACATCAATGAGTTCTAGTGTGGAGTCAACGCTCTATGCTAGATATGAAAATGATTAGAAGGTGACAATAGGACAAGAATCAACTTAATCTATACCGTTTCCGGAATAGGTATGCATCCGTTTAAAACTAAGTATAACTTAAGAATAAGTTTGGGAGAAGACATAGGCAATGTTTATTTAGCCCTTCGCCTTACCTCACATTTAATTTATCCCTAGTTAGCCTAGTTGAGCCAACTCAACCTGATTCATTCATCACCTATCATGAAACCCATAACCCAAAAGCCTTATAATCCTTTTACTTACATTGGAAGGCTAACTTAGTCATAGCGAAAGTGAGAAGTGCTAACATAGTTGTTAAATAAAAATAGAGTGTCCCACAGGGACCACAAGAAAAGTAGAAGGGAATTTACTAGTGGAAAAAGTGAGAAAAAGTAGAATCCACTGAAAATGGAGCATGGACCGTACTAAAGAAAAATATAGTTGGAGAAAGAAATATAGAATATATAAGTGAAATGAATAAATGCTGAAGTTTATAAAAACTCCTCCTATAAAAAGATTTAGCTTGAGTGTTTGTAGTTAGATTAAGTAAGTCTTTCCAATGCTTGAATTCTTTAATATACATTTCCTTGTTACCCCAGCCCAGCCATAATAACCCAAAAGAAGGTCCTATTAACCCCAAATAATGTTTTGAATGTGTCAGTGGAATGGTTGTCAAAGTTTATATTTATGGAGTCTTGGTATTCAATGCCCTATTTAAAGATTGTATGTTTTCAACTTGTTAAAATTTACGAGGTAACTCATGATTAATATATGGCTTTAGTCGTGGTGAAGCCTAGAGTTTGGCGGAGTATTCCTCAGGAAAGTGGTCGAAATATCTTGACTTAAAGTAATCGGTTGTATTCGAGTGTTCTTGTTTCCATTTCACAAGTTTGTTGAAACAAATTAGACAAAACCATCAAGTTAGATTTGAGCATTAATGAAGCTTATGTGAATTCTTTGTATGCAAGTTAATTATCTTATACTCCATTACTTAGAATGAGCAACTGTCTAAGTTTAGGGTATTTGATAAGTCTCCAATTGTGTTATATTTTAGTATGTATTGTGTGTGTTTTGAAGACTAAAATGTCCATTTTATAGCACTAATCCTTTGTTTTTGTGTTTTCAGGACCAAAAGAGGCAATTTGATGAAAAAAAAAATTAAGATCTTTTGTATTGTATTTGATGATTTGCATTGAAAAGTGCACCTGCACGTATCTCGAGACAATCACGTGCAGCCCACATTTGTCCATATTGGTTATATGGTGATCCAGAAGAAGTTTTGAGGCGTATTAGTTGAATAATTATTGAAGAAATAGGATAAAGTACAAGTGTTTGTGCAATGTGCTTCGTCTGCCCTTTGATTCACCTCGAGACATAGTGCACAATATGATTACAGTTGATGGAGCAACTAGGTGACACGCATGAGAACACATTGTGAAATAGTGTCCCAACAATTAAGAGACCATCCTTGAGATCTGCACCGGAGCCAGATCGGATGAAAATAAACTAATTTAGTGAAGATGGCCCACACACTTTCTCATCTTTACAAGCCTTCATCTCCTCGATAAGCCTTGGGATGCATGGATGGTCCTAAGTGTATGAGTCCTCTCATCTACCTCTCTCTCCTCCCGTGAGTGATGTAAGCCGAGGCACCTCACGATCTGCCTCTGTGAGATCCGAGAATTTTATAAACTTGATTAGGATGCTATTTAAGAGTTTTTGGGTTTTAAATTGGAATTAAGTAGACAATATTATTTTCGCGTATTGCGTGCCTAGTGAATGTAATATATTTTATTCGACGTGAAATAGTGTAGAATTAAGATGTAGATGCGGTGTCCACGTGTTTTGGAGCGCGTTGGGTTAATTTCCCAATTTTTGGCGAATTTAGGTATTTTTCAAGATTGCTATTGGGGTTCAAATGAGTTAAAAATTAAGAAAATAAAGAAAATTAAAAGACAAGAAAAAAAGACAAACAATGGTAATTGAGTTGTGAAGTAATGGATAATAAAGAGAGGGCATTTTGGTCATTGGCTTAGAAATTTAATAAAACGGTAAAAACCTTTATTTCTTTCCAAATTTGATCGAAACCTCCCCAAGTCAATACCCTTCTCATTGTCCTTAACCTTCGCCATTGCCCATCATAGACACAACTCACCCGTTCCTCATCGTCATCATCTTCATCACACTACTTCCTCATCCTTTGTTCAATGCCCTCTTCAACGTCTCTCCCACCTTATATGCCTGACCACTATCTTGGTTTGCTCTCTCTCCTCTCCAAGCATCAATTGGTCCCTTTCTTTCTCATCCTTTTGTCTCGCTCTTGGCTAGGCTAATGAACATGCTAAAGAGGAGAAGTGGATCGAACCATTGTTGGAGGTAAGATTGTGATTCGAATCTTATATTTATTAATCAACTCAATGGGTTCGATTGTTGTTTTGATTGGAAAATGAGTTGTTTTGATTAAGATGGAGGTTTTGAGATGAAGGTGACGATGAATCTGGATAAGTTTGTTATTGTTAATGTTGAATTAATTAATGAATTTGAAATAGAAATCAAAGGGTTTTGATTAAAAATCAGTGTGGTTAGTTATGTTTCAATGTTTTACAGATATGGAGACATATTGAGACTTATTTGAATGGTTTTGAATTTAAATTTGTTTCATTAGTCCTTGTTTTCATGTTTTACTATTTTTATTTTGAGCCGAGTTGAGGTATGGTTTTGAGGGACCGAACGATCGATTTGGTTGAACTTTCACATTGGTTTTGAAGTTTATATATCAAATTAGGTCCTTAAGAATCAGCTTGAGATTTAGTAGAAGTTTCGTAGATCAATTCGGGTCAAATTGATTGCATATTTGTAGAAAATTTAGTAGTGCAGTTTTAGTTTTGAGCTATTTTGGGATGCGATTTGGAGCAATCAAATGGATATTTTTTGATGAGATTTTTGTAGTTTTAATCCTTGTATATCAATTATGAATTTTTAGAATCAAATAAAGATTGTGGCCATTGGAATTTTTTAATCAATGAAAAACAAGGTAGAACATAGCATGTTGATATAGTCCAAAGCTGTCCACTTATGATAGTTGCGACTTAGCAACTTTGGGTAATGATTTAAATGGGTATTTGCTATCCAAACTAACTAAAATTGAACTTTTTGAAATCCCTATATATCGTACTTTGTGTAGCACTTAAGCTCGGACCTTGGTACAACTTTTAGTTTGGTGAAAAATAGTTGTGAAAATGGCCAAAATCAATGAACCAAATTAATTAGTTAATAAAATGAATGGATTAATGGTTTTGATCCAATTTGACTTCATAGTCTGTAGGAATATTTCAATGTTGGAATCAAGTGGTTTCGTGGTGTTTGTTGTCAAGTTTTGGAGATTTAATTGCGAAATAATGATTTGGAGAAGTTTTTCAGTTCAAAATAAAAAAAGTTTGCCTATTTGACAGACCATTTTGGAAAATTCATAACTTATATGTCGGTGATTCAATTTGAGTGTTCTTGGCATCTATGGAAAGTATGACATGAGTACTACAAGTTTCTTCTAGGTAATCATGACAAATATTGAGGTTTCAAGGTTAAAAACTTACCCTAATTTGGCTAGTTGAAAGTAGTTGAAACAGTTATATAAATTAATATTTTTGGAAACTGTTCTCAAACGTAATTTGGCTGCAGTTTTCATTGGGTTTAGTGACATGGTTTCACTTGAAACTTAACCTACCATATAATTTGGTATGCAGGGAAGCTATTGGAGCCATTTTAAGGTGATACAAAGCTCCGGGAACCTAAAAAATTAAGCTCAAAATTGATTGGTTGTAAGTAAACCCTACAGTGATCTTTACTATTGATTGAATATTTTTGTACCTATAATTGTATCATAGTCTGCACTACATTTTATCATTCTTGATTATGCATACATAGAATGAGTGATGGGGATAAGCTAGTTTTGGAGTTTGGTTTGATTGAAACTAAGATTCAGTCCTGCCTCTACTCCATCTAGTAAGACTACAGAGTCCAACGCCGACAAGTTATCTCTATATTCCATGATCTTTTAATACTTTCTCTGTATTGTTTTTAGAATTCAACGTCTGATTATAGTTAAGAGACAGCGACAGAGTTGATTGCATGTTATGTTGTTACATATAACTTATTGTGTATTTCGAAATAAAATTACATGTCTCCATGTATCAGACTAACAATTTCAAAAATGCAGGTCAATGTAGGAATTTACTTATCTGACATATTCGAGTTGTTTTTAATGATATCAGATTCTACATGAAGACAAGGAAAGAATTGACAAGACTCGAAGATTGTAGTAATTGTTTTAAAAAGTTAAACTAAATTCTTGTTGTAAATTGTTTATATATATTATTTAAGGATTTTTAGGGTGAATGTAGGACATGAAGTTTTATTAAATGGTTATGAGAGTCTCTTAAGTTAGTTTAAAATACGTTAAGAGGTTTATGATTCTATGTTGGTCTATTTGATATTGTGAAGTTGTAATTAAGCTATAGGAGACTCTAAGTTAATTCATAAATTTGAATTTGATATATATCATGAACTATGGGAGTTCTGAGTCCTTCTAAGCCACTCCTCAATTATGTTGTCTATTAGGTGAACTTTCCGGCATGCCACTTTTGGGGGAGGCGCTCATGATTTCTAGATTTGCTCTAATTGAATAAATCATGAATTGAGTTTCATTGAGGATATAAATTTAGTTTTGGAGTATTGCAAAGGATTGAAATAATTATTACTTTGAGATTAAATTTGAAAGAATGGATTAGGCTTACTAGATTATCAAAGGATTAAGGTAATCTAGGTCGATCAGTTAACTCAATGACGAGAGGCTGATAGCCTCGATCCGTGTGCCAACCCATCCAACTCCTTCAACAGCCTATGGTCTGCCTAGGCGCACGAGTCAACCTCTTCCCATGTGAATTTGATTTTCTCTCTCTTTCCATGTCCCTATGGGTCGAGCTTCCTCATGATCATTCTTGAACCACGTGCAAGTCCATCCAATAGCGATCCGACCATGTAATCTTCTAGGCGCACATGTTGTTTTGATGCAAGGAATTAACTTTAACTAATTCGGTTTTTAGGAATCGAATTAGTTTTGTATGGGTTCTTTGTCTTGTAGAGACCAAAAAACACTATAAAAGCCCTCATCTCCTCTCTTGGTCATACCATTCTATTCTATTCTCCCCATTCCATTTTTTCTCCTATCTACCTCTTCATTCTCTCCATCTTTTCTTCACACTTTTTCTTCTATTTTTATTTTTTTATTTGTATTTTATAATGGAGATTCATATGGTATTTGTAGGCTAAATATAATATCGATCAAGGAGACCTATAAGTAATTTATGAGATTCAATTCTTAAATTCCATATTTTTCCTTTAAGTCTTGTATTTTCGATTGCATTATTGTTATGAGATTCTTTGTTATGGCTTAAATTCTTAGAATTTATACTTATCTTATGTATAAATGGATATGCACACTAAGGTTAGAATTAATTGGTAGTGATCCTACCACCGCTCGGTATGGGGGATCATGTTAAGCGACAAGTGGGGCCTTGTCTGTTAGTAACCGGTGTGCCCCCATGCGATTGGGATATGAGATGGGTTGCAGTGTATTATAACTTCCACATGACAGGTGGACAATTCGACGCTACTTACCATTCATGATAGGTGTTTTCATATAGCGCTAATACTGCTAGTCTGTTAAAAACCTATGGCATATTCGGTGCTTTTGTTGGTCTAGTTAGTACGTGGTTATGTCACACATTCCCTCCACTAATATAAGGAGAACGAGGTGGCATGAGTCACTATAAGCCTATCTATAAGACTTGATGAAAATAACCTTTTTGAATCGATGACTAAATCATACTTACAGTGGTCTATGTGTCTCCTTGATCTAGAATTATTATTTAATTTGCTAATTTAGTAGTATTTATGTTTATTTACTCTCGCATTTACTTTCCTAGTTATTAATTAGTTATTAGTTTAAATTAGTTTCCTTTTTAAAACCCCCTTTAATAATCAAGTATTAACCTCAGTCTCTGTAGGTTTAAACCCATACTTGCCTCACTACGTATCCAAATAGTTAGTAAATCAGAACTATTATTGGTGTTGTTCGACGCGGCATCACAACCCATCTCTACCGAGGACCTCATGGCATTATCGGCTTAATAGTCCATAGTTAACAATCCCCAGTTCTGGTCCCTTATTATGTTCAGGATCTTAGGCCCATAGTTACTTCTTTCTTAACGTAATAACCCCTCTCCAGTATGGTTTTCCTACTTTTACTAATTTTAATCATCATCCTATCAAGAGCTTTGGCATTTACGAGGTTACGGTGACAAGTAAAAAATTGGATATTTTCATAATGTAATTTAGGTTCATTTTAAATGATGATATTACACTAGTTATTCTATTGTTTTGTGATTTCAAGATTTAAGTGTGAAAATGAAGAAATGGAAAAAAGAGAAATAAGAGCTAAATAGTTAATTGGAGAAGAAGTCAAGCGATAAACTAGCAATTTGCATTTGGACTAGGAATCGCCACCTAAGTCAGTAGTAGAGAAGTGCTAGCGATTCCTTAGCTATTTGGAAATCGTACTAAAAATCATTAGCTAAATCGGTGGAGCACAGATAGCCAAGTTCAGTGATTGACCTAGCGATTTATGTACAGCGTAGGAATTGCTAACAAATCACTAAGGTTGGTTACGTTTTTTTAGATTTATATGAAGAATATGAGTTTATCTTGGATATATATATAACTTAGGAGACTATAAAAGAGAGCAGAGAGCCTTGAAATAACACTCTCTCAAACCTATTTTACATTTTCGATAAGTCTTTTTGTGATGGCCCCTCTCCTAATGTAGAACACCGCCCGGCATAATCCCATAATTAAGCCCTAATCATATCTACGCAGGACTCAACTACGTATTAGTCAGCCTTTACAATCTAAACACCTCTTTTCTCGTGTTTAGGATAAGTAATACACTAGTCCTACTAGTTTATAACATTTAGAGTTAATTATAACTTTTTATTAAATTAATTATTTAGCAGAAGTCTTATTGGTTATGCAGAACCAATTAGTAGATTATGCAGAAGCCATTTATAAAATCCTAAGTGTGGAAAATCAAGAAATGACATCATATATATAAAGTCCTCAAAATACAGTGAAACAGTAAAATAGTCTAAGTTAGGTAGGGGAAACTAACGCTCAACCCAATATACAACCCAATAGTATTTGAAACACATATATAACATATACAATCAAATACCAAAAGAAGACCTACAATAGATGCAGTGACGCGCCGCAGGCTCATGGATAATCGTCGATCTTCTCCTTGCCCGTCCTGCTGATAGACGGCTCTGCACCCACCGTCATAAAAAGGACGTGAGTACAAGAATAAAATAGTAATCCCCGATGACAAGTTTAATTTGCTTTTCCAATTATTAAAATGGTATTTAAAGCATATAAATGGGAAAACTGGAAAATAAATCATATACGAGTAAATACCAGAGTTAAATAAGTGATACTGACACTAGGCTAAGTAGTGGTGATTTAGGTTCGGTCGGTAGTGAAACGTGTCACTCCGACTCAATAATCATATAGCACTAGGGACTCTAACCTAAGTGTTACCAGGAACTCTAACCCTGATGTGTAGACCACCTAAGGGACTCTAACCCTGAGTGTCATACAGTGTCAGGTAACATGTGCCGACATCCCTAAGGACTCTAACCCCGTGAGTCGCGCACACCTCGATCGAGTACGAGACCTAAATGCAAAAACTACTTTTTAAATTTCAAGAAATATCAAGTATGGATTGTCAAGGCATAGGCACATCTACACACCTAAACAAATAAGGAATACAAGTCCTCTTAAACATTTATAAGATATTCACTAGCCTAATAGCATGCTATTTATCATTCAATTCACATTTAAAACAATAAGAATAGACATAGCATGGCATAGAATCAATGAATCAAATCAAATGAATGGATATCATGCAAACTAGACTCGTCAAGTGAGCATAGACACAAAGAGCACATGATATAAGAATACGAAGGCAAAATAGTCAAAAGGACTATGCAAGGACAGCAATTAATATAAATGAAATGTCAAGTAAAGTTGCCATTGGGTATACTCACATCAATAAAATAAAGTCCTAGCTTTACCGACCTCCCGATACTCCAAATCTTGTATTCGCTCTCCCGTACCCTTTTCCTAGGTTCCTGAGTTTGGTATCTCATTAGTTCAAATGTAGTGGGTTTAAGCTCAATTTAGTGGTGTTTATTATGTATTTAAATTGGTTCAATAGGCTTTAAATCAATCTTCCTAAATCAGTCCCTAAAGACGAAATTAAGTCTCAATTTCAGTCTTACATTTAACGCGGTGTTTAGGCATGAAATGGTCAAAATATCGAAATGCTCCACCAGTACAATTATTGTTTTTCTTTCTCTTAGCTTTCCAGAAAGGTTTAGTTTGCAAAACTCCGATTTAGAATGAAGGAGATATCATGCTTTTTCTAGACATAGGTCTAATTGGAATTTAATCTGACAAGCGGATTTAGAAAATCTATTTCTCCCAATCTATAGTTTCTAAAACTGTGAGTTTTAGTCAAAAGGCAGAAAATATATCCAAATACAACATACGGAAAGATCAGCTCATTTGGATAAGTAGTTAGGGAGTTATGCCCTTAACAGTTTTAGTTTCAAAACTTTCCTTTTTAATTCTAGCACCTAAGTGTAGAGCATGTTTGGACATATAAACATTTGAATCAAAATACTATCAGTTAAGCAAAGTTATTCCTCTTTAAATAAGCTTTCAAATGCTACTGGTTTGGATCAATTTGGATCTAAAATGTCTAGACTATGACCAAATTACCCA
Source organism: Stephania yunnanensis (assembly GCA_039657365.1). Classification (NCBI taxonomy): domain Eukaryota; kingdom Viridiplantae; phylum Streptophyta; class Magnoliopsida; order Ranunculales; family Menispermaceae; genus Stephania; species Stephania yunnanensis. The sequence continues at coordinate 22,965,021 of CM077589.1, read as the reverse complement.
GGTTGATTCCTAATACAACATGCAGAATTCTAGTTTTGGTGTTGCAACTTCAAAAATTCATATATTTATGATTTCAAAACCGAATTAAGAACTTCAATATAGCTGGATTATCAGCTTGAGATGAGGAATCCAAATATATAAATTAATTTCAAATACTAAATAATCTACTATCTGAAATTAGCCTAAAACCAGAACTTGTTCTAATTTCAACTAAAAAGATGTTTACCTAGTTGATGTAGCACCTTAGCTTGAAAATTTCTCACCAACTCTAATGGATTCCTTCAACACCTTGATGATTCACTCCTCTCCAGCAATTCCTTCTTCTTCTCCAGCAAAAATGAATGAGTGATTTCGTTTGCATGTTGTTTGATCACTAATAATATATATTAAGGTGATGTTCCTTCCTTGCCCTTAATCTTCATGGATTTATGTATCCCTAGGAATATCTAATGGTCCAAATTTGTCATATATCCCACTAACTCCCATTATCTCAACCTCAAGTGACACCATTTCATTACTCACCTAGTTCCTAGATGTGTCAATGTGTATCTTCAGACCAATCCTATGCTTTGTATTTAATTTACTCAACTATAGGACTTTAATTTGATTTACATTAACAAACACAACCATAGGCTTATAAGTAATTCCTAAATGTAAATCTACCCATTGGCTAAAGACTATTAACCTATTATAAATTAGGATTTAATGATTCCAATATTCCATGTCTTATAATTATAACTATATTATGAAGTTATGTTATGTTCTAGTTTTTGAAAACAATTCATATATGTTACATTGTTAGTGGGGGTTTGCTTAGATGTTTGTTCTAATATTTATATTTATATTGAATTGAGATGTTGTTTAATTTAGTTTGCATTAAATTGTTTGAGTTATTTTAGTTAAGTTGGTTAATTAAGTTAGTAGTCATAGATTTTAGTTATATGGTATTTTAATTATCGTTTAATTAGATTAACTAAATTAAGAAAAACAAGAAAAAATACATTCCTTTGAAGTTTGCAAAATCCATGTGGAGACGATATTCTATTTACCACTACTACAATAATAGAAAAACATGGGAAACTATTGTGCACTCGTGACACGTGTCAATTTTTTGCATTGTTGTTGGAGATTTTTAAATAATTTCCAAGGATTTTAGACGTGGTATGGTCTACACTCTTCGTCATGTTAATTCTACAGGACCTTTACCTCCATTTGATTGTGAAATAGATAGAGCTTTTAATCAAAGTTTAAGACAACAATAACTTAAGGAAGTTTTAGCTAATAGGATGGAAGATAACAATAATGATATTAATGAAAATGTCATTAATAATAATAATAATAATAATAATAATAATAATAATAAAGTTATCAATAATAATAAGAATAATAGAGAACTCACTTTTAGACATGCAAATCAAAATGTTACCTTAGCTAACAACACATTTATTAAACCTTATGTTTTACTTGAAGATGTCTTAGTAAAAGTAAATGAGCTAATATTTCTAGCTAACTTCTATGTCATGAAAATGGAAGACTCAGTATCATCTAAATCTCCACCTATACTTTTAGGAAGACCATTTCTTATTACAGCTAAAACAAAGTTAGGTATCTTTGAAGGAACAATGTCTATGGAATTTGAAAACAAGATTGTCACTTTCCATATCAATGATGAAGATGTCTGAGAGAATTCTGATGAATTTGATAATGAAAAAATTAATGATAATGAATCTTTACAATTAAATCGTCATGAAGTTGAAGTATATGTTATTAATGTAACAATGGAAGACAAAAATGCTATGACAAAGAATAATCAAGTTGAAGACACTTCAAATCAAAAGACAATAAGCCAAAAATGGAAGGTTAAGCAACCGAATAATGTTGAGAACGATCTTAAAATGGAGGAATGTAGACAAAGAATAAGAAGAAGAAAAAAGAATGTAGCAATTGTCAAGCTCGATGGTCAAAAAGATATATACATAAACATATAAGTCAAATGGGTTTTCTATTTTAAAGCTATTTGGGTATAGGTTCTAGAGTAAATTACAAGCCAATTCACTTCTTTCATCTACTCAACTGGAATTGGATGTACTGGTTTCTGAAAAAGTTAGTCTACCGAGGGGTTATTCAGTGAAACCATAGGAGTGGTTACTAATGTACCAGTTCAAATTGACAACTACATTATTTTGACAAACATTTTATTCATGTCGTACTTCATCAACAAAGATCCTCCATTAATCCTAGGATGATCTTTCTTAGCCACTTCGCAAGCTGTCATGGATACTCTGAACAAGACAATCACTTTTAGTGTGAATGGCTGAGCAATCACTTTTTGGAATGGCACTAAAGTGGACAATCCTATACTTAGGTTTATAGAACTAGTTTAAAACTACGTGGTTCAATCGAGCCAAGGATAGTAAACAAAAGCGCTCTATGCGAAGCAGCTCATACTCTATCTTTACCTTCAGTTTTAGTATTAGGATTAATTAATTATTTTTATATTCTCACGACTTTCAACTCTTGTAATTTAATTCGGGGATAATTTCATGTAAGGTAGGTTGATCGAGCTAATTTCTTTTCATATTATATTATGCATTAATTTTATGATTAGTTGCCTATTTATAGTAATGAAATTTATAATTTAGTCATATAATAGTTAAATTCAGATAATTTTAATAAATTTTACTTTTTTGTTGGATATACATGTGATAAATATATGGGGAAATCAATTAAATTGGAAAAATAATAAAATACTCTAGAGATTTCCCAGCGATTCTAGTTTGTACTAGAATTCTCTAAGAAAATTGGTAGTAGTGTGTAGAGTTTTCAGTGAAATCTTAAGTCAGTGATTTGTCATTGATTTGAACTAAAACTAGAATTTTTTGGACAAATCATTGAGCCACTAAAGCTCATTTTCAACAATTTTGTCAGGGATTTCTTAGTGAATCCACTTAAAACATGATTCAATGAGAACGGATACAAGTTTTTTAAAATATAAACCCCAAATCTTCATATTTATCCATTTCACACTCAAAAACAATTGCAACCTTTCGATCAAGAGACTAGTTTTCTACTGGATTCTTCCAAAGCTTGATTTTAGTGTATTTAATTGATTCTCACCTCAATCTTCACATATCCAACCCAAAATTTGGTGAGTTGTAAGAGTGTAGAGCCACATAAGACTTGAGCAAGAGGAATTCAAATTGGAGATTGGAGGAGTGTTCTAAAGAAGAGTTTAGAGTTGCAATCTTGAAAGAATCATTTTCAAGAAAGTAATCAATGAAAACCCAAATCTTTTATTGATATAATTTTTTTGTTTTTCATCGATTTTGGATTGTTATTAAGTTAGAAACTAAATTTCAAAATCTTTACTCTAAAATGGTTTTGAATTTGAATGTTTTCAATTACAATACTAGTATGAAAGTGTCTGATGATTTGTTTATTGCCATCAATTTTTTTAACTATTTTCGGTATTATGGCAGATGTAGCGAATTTTATACGCAAGCTAATTCGAGACCAAGTTTCAAATGAGTTTGGGGGTTTTTATGTATGCCGATGCATGATTTGAATTACTCGCAAATGATTGTTTTTCTCATTAATATTTTATCAATAACTTTAATATAAATTTCAAACTCTCAAATGAGTTTGGGGGTTTTTGTATAGTCCTTTTATAAACGACTTTTTTTATCAATAACTTTCATATATGGAAGTGAGAGTAAGAATGAGTCATGAGTTCAAGGAAGGACAGTGGATTATTTCATTGCAAGAATAAACCAATATTTGGTATACCGAAATTTCATCAAAAACAAAATGATGAGTACCTAAAGGCCAAATACTCCATGAAGCACCACTACCCTACCAAGACAATTAAGGGAGGTTTAGAGGCAATCCATGGCGATGGATTTGTTTTTGATAAAGAGTGGTACCCGAAACACATAACCACCAATTTTTTTAGAAAAATCATAAAAGCTTGGTGTTATTTCATCAAAGTCAGCATACAGCCGAACCTGCAATATTACGAGATAATGAAGTACAAAGCCGCCTTACTTTACCGCATCATTATGGGATCAGGATATTTGGATGTTAGCAAAATTATGTATGAGTTGATAAGGAGTGTCATTACCACAAAGAAGAACGATGGATTACCTTTTCCTTTGATGATCATGACTTTTTGTAGAGCAGATCAAGTGAACATGGCAGGGTTTGAGTGGATGTTCTATTAGAAATGACCATTAGGATGACGTTATAGAAAGATATAGAAGATTAAATGGTTATAAAGACATTGATGATGAAATGGCCAGAAGGGAGACAGAGTAGAGAAGGAAAACTAAAGATGACGCGAGGAGGATTTTAGAGGAAATGTCGGAAGCTAGACATGATCCAAACGTGGAGCAGCCTACTAGGGATTATGAAAAACTATATATGGAAGAGACAGAGTTGACCTTCATGGGTACAATTCTGCGCAATCAACTGACAAATTTGAGAAATCAAGAATTGGTGTTTAACAACGAGAGGGCCTTAAGAAGGAGCATCTAAAGGATGGAATGAATAATATCTAGGAGACATAGATGTCAAGGAGGCATAAAGGTTCTTGTACCATCTATGTAGATGAAGCTACCACTTAGTAGTAGTATTAATGTTCTAGGACGGATGGGTAAAGACTACCACCTCTGTGACCCCACTGCGAGTTACTAGTCCCGGAGGATTAATCTGATGGAGGACGATGATGATGCGACTTCTAGACGACGACATTGATTTCTTTATTCTATTTATCTTCTTTATCTCTAAGTGATATTATGTGAGGTCTTTTATGTAACTTCATTAATGGAGATATAATTTGTGTTTATGGTGGTGCTATACTATGTGCTCTGTGATTGGTGATTTGGTACAATTGTTATATAATGGTAATATTTATTGTATTTTTTATGCACTCTGTTTAATGGCAATTCTGTATTGAATTTATTCATATATTGATTGTGCAATTTATGATTATAAAGGAATTGATATACGATGTGAATTTCAATACAGTAACAACAACCTGAACTTTTTGTATGAAAATCTTGATAATTTATTGAAGTTACCTTAAGGCTTCGAACATCAAGTCCAATAAGGGCAGCTAGAGCAGATAAAAAACACGACTTCACCGAAGGCAATTGGAAGTATTTGCAAGACATGGAACTGATATATAGGGAGTGTCATGAGAAGCACGAGAAAGAGTTGGAAGAAATAAAGCAAGCCATGAAAAAGATGGATAATGAGTAGTCATAATCCATCGGAAACCTTGATAGGTAAATTGGTCAACTTGCTATAGCCTCGAACTCGAGGAAAAAAAAGGATAGTGTCCTAGCAACACCATCACCAACCCCAAAGAGAATGTGAGTGCCATTAAAATGATGAGCATTATGACAACAAAGGAGCCAAGAAAAGATGAAGTGATGTATAAGCTGGAGAAGGTCAATATAATGGGAATAACGAAACCAAAAAGCTCAGAAGAAGTGCAAAAGGTTGAGGTTTAGAAAGAGGCACTATAATTCACTGATTTGTTAACTACTTGGCATACGGAGTTTTTCCTCTAGATTTAACAAATGCACCACACAAGAAATTCCTCAATGATGTCAGTCCTATTTCTGGGATGAGCCATATCTATTTAGAAAATGCAATTATGGACTGATTCAACGATGTGTAGCAGAGGAGAAATTCGCAAATATACTGGGAGGATGTCATTCATCACTATATAGGGGCACTTTCGAGCATAAAGAACGACAGCTAAGTTTTGCAATTCAAGTTCTACTAGCCAAAACTATTTGAGGACTCATATATTTTCGTGAAAATTTGTAATGAATGCCAATGAACAGAAAACATTTCTAGAATTTAAGAGTTTCCACAAACCACATTTGAAGAAGTTGAGCTCTTCGATGTTTGGGGAATAGATTTTATGGGACCATTCCGTACTTCAAATGGGAAACAATATATATTGTTAACGGTGGATTATATATCCAAATGGGTATAAGTTGTAGCAACCACACCTAATGGTGCTAAAGTAGTGTTAGAGTTCATAAAGAAAAACATATTCTGTCGATTCGAAACGCTTATAGCATTAGTCAGTGACAAGGGGTCACATTTCTGTAGTACTACATTAGGCACATTGCTAAAGAAATATGGAGTAGGGCATAAGACTTCACTTGCTTATCATACTTAAACAAATGGACAAGCTGAAGTAAGTAACAAAAAGGTGAAACCAATCTTTAAAAAGGCTATAAACACTAATAGAAAAAATTGGGCATTCCTTAAAGTTGTTTTCGATGAAATTAAGATTACGATGGTTATGATCATTCAGGTTTCCTATGCTCATGCTTAACTTGCTGACATATCTCACATCTCTTTACAAACTTAGCAATATCAGTCTTCATCCTAGAGCACCGATAAATATGCCTAATTTTGCGATACCTCTTAGTGTAATCTGGATGAATAGAGTAAAGAGATCCTTGAGATTCACGTAACAACTCCTGCCTTAATAAATCCTGAGTTGAAATCCATAATCTATCCCTGAACCGTAACGCACTATCATCAAAAACTAACTAATCATGATGATTTACACTAGTCACTAATCTCTAACGCACTATATAATCCTAATTAGTTTTCTATAAACCAATCATCCACTGAATCATCTCCGATATAATTCGATTCTGAGCTTAGAAGAACATGTTAGTAGCTTTAGAACTAGCTCTTTTAGTTGATGATGTGTCACCCAAACTTACATGAATCAAAGTCATAGATGTTTCCTTAAGAAGTCTAAGCTGAGAAGCTTTGGTAGTAGCTACATTCTCTGTCTGTTTTTCTCCTAATCAAAGTATTCTCAACCACATTTGCTTTGTCAACAAATTTTTTCCATTTATCTGAGTTGTAATTGCATATTAACAATTTGCTAATACCTTTCTGTGTAATTTTGAATTACTCAGGCTCCAACATGCTAGTATCTTTTCTTCTCGTCCTACACCAATTGACGACAAAGTAAAGCATGCAAACTTTTAAGGAAAACACCTCAATGTCATATATAGCCCGATAATATCAATACAAGAGAACTCACACAGTAATTATTTCTTCTGATAATTACCACTTTCCAAGTCATAAGCTTGAAAATCTCATTCTCTTAAACTAAGATTAGTAGTAGATATATTATGTTAAGATTGAGAAAGGTTCTTCCTAACTATTATATATTTCTTTCCCACTGCAAAGCAAACTTTTGGTTCCTTACTGAAATAATAGTCCTGGTTCTCCATAATGCTAATGTAGCATCCCCTAACCTGATTAAGGTAATACTCGGCTTGAAACCCTAATTAGGCCAAGATTACCTTTACTAAACTTAATTAAAGCCAGTAGTCTTACCATCTATACCTGATAACCACTACCGTATATCGATTATCGATTAAAACAAATATGGTACGCAGCGGAAATTTAAAACCTTTTTCGATAACCAAAATAAGGTATACAGTAGTTAAAACAAAATTGAAATACCCATCGATTATACAAAACTCATATCCTATATGATATTACAAAATGTAATTGAATACAATACATAATACGATGGAAACTCACTACATCGAAGAGAAGTTCAAGACTCCTAAAACTTCTCCATCCCGTAGTCGTAGCGCTCGTCGGCTCTACTTGTAATTGTTAATTGGGGTGAGCGCTCCAACTTTCTCAGTAAGTAAGAATTCACCATCAACATTCCATATAATATTCAAAGGAAACATGCAATAACACCTTGATCCAATAATAACTAACAAGGATATGGAAAGCATATAAATCAATACATAAACAGATGCAAAGCAAAGATATTGGACTAGTACACTGTGAACCCCATTTATTTATCAAAACTAGGGTTGATTACCCATTAACGCAATTAATGCGATTGCTATACCAGCATGTTGGCCTTCATACTATCTAGCCCATCTAATAATGCCCAACGATTCTATCCCAAGACCTCTAATGTGCATGTAAGCCATACAACCTATCGAATTAGTATGAGTTATATATAAGCCAGGAACGGAACCCATCTCCTATAAACCTATTCTCAAAACCAGGAGTTATAGCATGGTCACATCACACACCATTTTCCTTTTATTCAAAACCATCACAGTGTACATAATCCCCCATTCCATTACAACAACTACATAAGCTATATATACTAAATAGTCAGGCAATATTGATAAATAAGTAAATCCCAACTTACCTTGGGTTTAAGTCTCCGTCCAATTTCCTAACCTTTTGGTCCTCTCACGTTTCCTCGGTGTTCCTCAACCTATCAACAATCATTTAGGATCAAAATAGGTCCATTATAATCTATTGGGAACTATTAAGTTAGTTTAACGGCCTGTTTTAATCGATCTCGATTAACTGGCTAAACAAATTGAGAATATAAGCTCAGATCCACGTAGACGTCGCGAAAAAGTCTACGACACGCCTAATGGGTGAAATATGTTATTTTTGTGTGGCGAGTGTTTAATTATCTTATTATTATTTAATAGTTTGCGTCGCGTTAATCGAGAATTACGTTTGGTCGCGTTGTGCGCGTGTAGTGACGAGAGTGTACGACGTCGCCGAGTGCGCGTAATGCGGGAGTACAGGGTAGTATGGGATTGAGTTGTCACATCACCCATCCCATCCCTCACCATTTCATTTTGTCCTTTCCAAGAAAAAAAATATTTCTCATCAAATCTGGAAGTGAGAGAAAGAGGAGAGAGACAGAGGAAAGAAAAGGGAGAAAGAAAGATAGAAAGAGAGAGAGAAAACCAGAGTGATGGAGAGAAGACGATGGGGGTGGCGAAGAGAGAAGGAAGCTCCGGCGAGGGTGAGCCGAATGCGGCGGCGACGACGTCATTGCAGTAGTGAAGACCGGCGGACGAGTTGCAGCAGCGGATGGCGGGATCTCCAGAATGCCGCCATGTGCAGCAATGGCGGTGGCGGCGTGGATGAAGGCAGCGCAACGACCGATAGCGGGTCTGGGCAGCGACGGTCGGCAGCGGTGAGTAAGAACGAGCCGCGGACGGCGAACGAAAATAGTGGACGACAAGGACTTGTGGTGGCCCGGACGGCGCAGTGCAGTGGGTGGCGGAGCTGGCCGGCAGCGGCGACAATCAAAAGGGTAGCGGCAACTGTAGCAGCGACGGTCGGCGGTAGAGACGGTCGACAGCGGCGGCGCGACAGCGACGACGGCAGCAGTTGCGCGACGACGGCAGCGGCGTTGGCTCGGCAAAACATTGGCATGGCAACGGCGCGGTGAACGTCGCAGTAATGCGTTGTCGGACATATCGAACCTTGACGAGGAGTGCGATTCGACGAAGTTCGACGACAAGATAAAGGTGAGGTTTACTTCATCTAATTTAGTTGTAATTGAATGATTTAAGTAACAGAGCCCTAAATGATAAAAAATTTATAATTTGACACCAGGGACTTAGGCTATCATAGTCGGGTGTCTGGTACGTATCTCGAGGTGAGTGCGGGACGTTTCAAAAGTGTTTGAGGTAAGTAATCCCACGAGAACATTAGTTAAAATTCTCTTATGACACTTTATTTCGCATTTCAATTATTCCATTGTGCTATTTATTGTTGTTCAATTACTATAGATCCACTCCCATGTGTGTATGTGTGTTTGTCGACGGGGTCGGCATGGCACGGACTCACACCCCGGGGCTAGCTACCCTGTGTTGTTCGAGTAATTGGTCATGTTAGGGCTACGCGGTGACTATTCTCCGCGAAACCCGTAGGTTGAGAGATGTTCGACGTAGTCTTAAGTCTACGTCATGGGTTCCTCTCGAGAGATGTTTGGATGGGGTTCTACCGTTCAATGGTTCCTCTCATTCGATCGTGAGATGTTTGGCGAGGTGGTCGTCAATGGTTCCTCTCGGTTTAGCTACGAAGATTGTCGAATGTCGACCAGGGTTCTCTGTTATGCTACATTCGTGTCAATATTTGACTTCTCGACGACTTATTTTCGTGCGATTTTCTTTATTCTTGTCCTTTATTTAAATTGCATGAACTGTAGCCGTTTCATTTGAATTCGTGAATATTAGTTAACGTTCTCTGGGATTTACTCACCTGGGGTTTGTCATTATTTTTGGTGACAAATCGTAGATCTTGCGACGAGCCGAGGCAATGGCGTCTCAGGCGTCTACGACTGAGTTAGGAGAGCTCGTTATTTGCATAGGTGTTGTATGTAGCTATTTACTGTTTTTATGAAATGTTAGGAATGAATTGTATACCTGATACATGTATATGATCATCTTTGGTACTTTTGTCGCTCTTGATATACATGGTATCAAATGTCGGGTTTCCACACTATAGGGTTAATCATACCATGCAAACTTTTTAATTCTACCGTGTTTGCATGCTTTAAAGACTTCCGCTTAAATGTTAATTTATAATAATATAATAAATCGTGAATAACTAAACTTAGTTAATATAATATTCATAAATATCCATAAATACCAAGTTAAGGTGAATAAGATACGTGCAAAGGTTTAGGTCGCGGACAGTTACAAGTAAGTATGCGGTGATGTGGCATGCTTGGTGACGTGGCGGTACCCGGTTTGCCTCGGAGTTTGGGTCCGTCACAGTTGGTATCAGAGCTTAGGTTCAGGCGAACCTAGGGGAAAGTTTTGAAAATCTCATGGCTTAAGACATTGTGATACCAACGTCACAGTTGGTATCAAAGCCTAGGTTCAGACGAACCTAGGGGAAACTTTAATACAACCGAATAAAACTTAACATCAAACATTAGATGTGAAAACTCGAAGATCTTAACTTAGAACTTTAGTTGGGAAGCGAACATGGGACGGGAAGTGCCAAGGCTTATACGTTATATATTTTGATGTGTAATAGTATGTACGCTTATATACGCATATACGAGGCAGATACGGACATTCGCGATTTGCAAATTCGACATGGATGGACGACCAGTTCTTCATACAGACTATGGAGGCCAGCCGAGCGGCTCGACACCTATCAACTCGGATCAGATATTATGCGACAGGGTCGCACTCCAGAGTTTGCAGCTCGATGAGATTCTTTAGTTGCTTCGAGCGCAGGCAGCAATAATACCGACCCCTGCCACACTCGTCGCCACCACTACTGTAGAGCAGTCAGTTGTCGCATCCGACTATTCCGGCGACCTCGCTCACGACCACTACTACCGAGATACTGTCAGCAGTCACTACACAATTGACTACGCCGATCGTGGCACCAACGCTGATTCCACCCTTAAAGATCACATTCGAGACCTTCTTATTAGCTGAGATGAAGTTGATCAAGGAGTTTGTTCGTGTTCAGTCAGGCTACTATCATAGAGGCACAGAGCCAGAGGTGGCTGGGAAGTGGATCCGTTCATACGAGAAACGTCCCGGACTTTTGAGGATTCACAACAACATGCGAGATATGATTTTCGGATTCATGCTCAGGGGAGATGCTGCAGTATGGTAAGTTGCCCACACAGCCGCCCACGGCGAGTCGAGTACTTGGGCAAAGTTCGAGAAATTCTTCTATGATCTGTATATCCCGATCAAGGTTCAGTTGAGACTGAGAGATAAGTTCTTGACGCTGAGGCATGATGGTCGGACGATGCCGCAAAAACATGAAGAGATTCACACACCTGCATACCTTGCGATGGACGTAGCTAGAACCGAGCGACTTCAAGTCCATTATTTTATTGAAGACGCCGACTAGAGATTAATGGAGCGCAGATTGTACGCCAAGTCCAGTAAGTGCGAGTTTTGGCGTTCGAAGGTGAAGCCCTTGGGACACGTGATCAGTGACAGAGGTACTTCAGTGGACCCGAGTAAGATTCACGTTGTCATCGACTGTCCTACACCAGAGTGCGCGACAGACATCAGGAGCTGTTAGGATTGACAAGATATCATCGACGCCTTGTGTAGGACTTCTCCAAAATTGCAGCGCCGAAGACTAGATTGACCAAGAAGGATGTAATCTCTCATTGTTCTAATGAATGTGAAGCGGCTTTCACCGAGTTAAAGAAAAATTTGACTTCTGCACCGTTGTTGATGTTGCCCGAGCCGGCCAAAGACTTGACTATTCTTACGATGCTTGTGGCACCAGACTGGTATGCGTACTGATGTAGGGAGACAAGTAATCGCTCATTTATCATGTTAGTTGGGGACTCATGTGAGGAGTTGTCCAACGCACAACCTAGAGCTCGCAACAGCCATAAGTCTGTCAGAGGTTCCAGATACTGCAGAGGCACATATTTGCGGGCAGATGCGAGGACCGACAATATCTATTCCTGGCGTCTTGGAATATCAGATAGCTGATTTGATTTATCAAAGGTTCTAGGACATGGCACAGAGTCTAGGTTACCTATATTGGCGCGAGTCCATTGATAAATGTTTGATACACCCAAGCAGATTGTGGGTTCTGACAGTGGCAAGGTAACACGTTAGGATTTTTCAGGAGGCTCACAACTCCAGGTACACAGTGCATCCCGGTAGGACCAAAATGTATTACAATATGCGACGGTTATTTTGGTGGTCAGGGATAGAGGCAGATGTCAGCCAATAGGTGAGGAGTTGTGAGGTGTGTCAGCCGGTTATTTGGGTAGTCGCGGATTGACTGACGAAATTAGCGTATCTTATCCCAATCTCCATGAAATATAGTTTTCCAGAACTGAGCATGCTCTTCGAGCAAGAAATCATCAGACCGCACAGAGTGCCAGTATTTATAGTGTCAGAGAGAGACAGTTGACTTATTTCACAACTTTGGCAGGCCATGCAGGAACAGTATGGTACCAGATTGCGGTTCGGCGCGGCTTTTCATAAGCAGACTGACGGGTAGTTTGAAAGACTTATTCAAATCCTTGAGGACATGCTCAGAGCCTGCGTGCTACAGTTTGGAGGGTCATGGGAGGGATTTTTGTCACTTGGCGAGTTTGTCTACAATAATAGCTATTAGGCTAGTATTGAGATGCCACCATTCGAGGCGCTATACGGGAAACCATGCAGATCGCCAGCTTGCTGGGCAGAGCCCGAGGACGTAGTTGTCGTTGGGTTTGAGATTGTTATAGATCACACAAAGAAAATTAGGCTGATTTGTCAGAGGTTACAGGCTCTTCAGGACAAACAAAAGAACTGCGTGAACTAATACCGCGACAAGCTGATTTATGAAGTGGATGATTTGGTCTACTTGAAGGTTCCTCCCTTGAAGAGCCCCATTGGGGAGAGAAAGTCTACCGCGCGAGGGTGATACCCTCACTTGTTCCAAGGTAAAGATCAAATTAAATCTGAATTTCGAGACTAAATTCCCTTTAGTTGGGAAGATTGTAACGGCCCGTTTTAATCGATCCCGATTAACTGGCTAATTACAAATTTAGAATATAAGCTCAGACCCACGTGGACATCACGGAAAAGTCTACGACACGCCTAATGGGTGAAATATGTTATTTTTGTGTGGCGAGTGTTTAATTATCTTACTATTATTTAATAGTTCGCGTCGCGTTAATTGTGAATTACGCTTGGTCACGTTGTGCGCGTGTAGTTACGAGATTGTACGACATCGCGGAGTGCGCGTAACGCGGGAGTAGGGGTAGTATGGGATTGAGTTGTCACATCACCCATCTCATCCCATCACACATCGCATCAAGCCCATCCCTCATCATTTCATTTTGTCCTTACCAAAAAAAAAATATTTCTCTTCAAATCTGGAAGTGAGAGAAAGATGAGAGAGAGGGGAGAGAAAAGGGAGAGAGAAAGATAGATAAAGAAAGAGAGAACCAGAGTGATGGAGAGAAGACGGTGGGGGTGGTTGAGAGAGCAGGAAGCTCCGGCGAGGGTGAGCCGAACGCTGCGGCGACCGCATCATTGCAGCAGTGAGGACCGGTGGACGAGTTGCAGCAGTGGATGGCGGCATCTCCAGCAGCAGCTACTCGCAGGCGGTGGCGGAGTGGATGAAGGAAGCGCGACGACCGACAGCGGGTCTGCGCGGCGGCGGTCGGCAGCGACGACTTGCGAACGGGCCACGGACGGCAAACGGAAGCGGTGGACGACACTTGCAGTGGCGCGGACGACTCACTACATCGGGTGGCAGAGCTAGCCGCCACCGCAACGATCGACGTGGGTAGCGGCGACTCAAAGAATGCTGCCGATGACAACGACGGGTTTGCAGCGGAGAAGCGTGCAATGGCAGCAATGAACGTGATGATGATGATGCGGCGGCGCTTTCGCAACGACAGCAGCGCGGCGGCGGCTTGGCAAGCAGCGGTGTAGGCACGGCAACGGCGCGGTGATGCGTTGTCGGACCGATCAAACCTTGATGAGGGGTGCGATTCGACGAAGTTTAGCGACGAGATAGAGGGAGGTTTACTTCATCTAATATAGTTGTGATTTAATGATTTAAGTAAAAGAGCCCTAAATGATAAAAAAAAAAGTTTATAATTGGACACCAGGGACTTAGGCTATCATAGTCGGGTGTCAGGTACGTATCGCGAGGCGAGTGCGGGACGTTTCAAAAGTGTTTGAGGTAAGTAATCCCACGAGAAAATTAGTTAAAATTCTTTTACGGCACTTTATTTCGCATTTCAATTATTCCATTGTGCTATTTATTGTTGTTCAATTACTGTTGATCCACTCCCATGTGTGTATGTGTGTTTGTCGACGGGGTCGGCATGGCACAGACTCACACCCCGGGGCTAGCTACCCCGCGCTGTTCGAGTAATTGGCCATGTTAGGGCTACGCGGTGACTATTCTCCGCAAAACCAGGAGGTTGAGAGATGTTTGACGTAGTCCTAAGTCTACGTCATGGGTTCCTCTCGAGAGATGTTTGGATGGGGTTCTACCGTTCAATGGTTCCTCTCATTCGACCGTGAGATGTTTGGCGAGGTGGTCGTCAATGGTTCCTTTCGGTTTAGCTACGAAGATTCTCGGATGTCGACCAGGGTTATTTGTTACGCTACATTCGTGTCAATATTTGACTTCTCTACGACTTATTTTCGTGCGATTTTCTTTATTCTTGTCCTTTATTTAAATTGCATGAACTGTAGCCGTTTCATTGGAATTCGTGAATATTAGCTAACGTTCTTTGGGATTTACTCACCTGGGGTTTGTCATTATTTTTGGTGACAAATCGCAGATCTTGCGACTAGCTGAGGCAATGGCGTCTCAAGCGTCTACGATTGAGTTAGGAGAGCCCGTTATTTGCGTTGGTGTTGTATGTAACTATTTACTGTTTTTATGAAATGTAGAGAATGACTTGTATACCTGATACATGTATATGATCACCTTTTGTACTTTTGTCGCTCTTGATATACATGGTATCATATGTCGGGTTTCCACACTATAGGGTTAATCATACCATGTAAACTTTTCAATTCTACCGTGTTTGCATGCTTTAAAGACTTCCGTTTAAATGTTAATTTATAATAATTTAAAAAATCGTGAATAACTAAAATTAGTTAATATAATATTAATAAATATCCATAAATAGTAAGTTAAGGTGAATAAGATACGTGCAAAGGTTTAGGTCGCGGACAGTTACAAGTAAGTATGCGGTGACGTGGCATGCTTGGTGACGTGTCTGGCGACGTGGCGGTACCCGGTTTGCCTCGGAGATTGGGGCCGTCACAGTTAGTCCCTAAGCCCCTCAGTCAAATTTCATGAAAATACAGCACTATTGTTGTTTCTGGCCCTGGATTAGTGTGCTAATAGGCAGGATTAGCGCGCTAATTCCTGCCTTTACACACTGTTCGTCCTGCCAAGCACAATTAGAGCGCTAATTGCAGATCTAGCACGTTAATCGCATTCAACCAACAATAGCAACACATTATGCTCATTCCAAGTTTCTTCAAAACACCTCTAAATCGATCCAAACCACCATAAACTTATTTCCAATAGCTTAGAATCATCAAATATGAGTTGAGGGACTAAATTAAATCAACAAAATTAATCAAAAAACAACGATCCTAGCGTCACCTATGATTCAAACTTTGATAACCACCCAATCAAAACATACCTATGTGATGCTCACGAGCCGTGTGATCAATTAAGCTCCTCAACTTGGCTCGAATCTGCTCCCAGAATGACCTCCCATCGCGCCAAATCCCCACCGAACCTTCCCGAATCTCTGTTGATCGAAATGAATAAGTTGATAAACAACGACCTTTATTTTATATATAGATTTCTCTAGATATGCATCGCGTCATGTCGAGATTGATCAAATCGTTGATGTGTTAAAGTGACATGCGTTATCGTGACACGAAATTTGACACATCTGTAACTTTCGCTTCGTTCGAGACGATCAAATGATATATATATATATATATAATTTATATTTTCTTAATTTTCCAATAAATATATATTCATATATATCCTTATATATAAATATATATTTTATGTTTATCTCTTGCGATAAAACCACCGAACACGCCTACGTGTAGCCACGAGCGTGTACATCCTTGCCACGTTTCCCTCGTCGCTCACAGTGTACTAGTATTACATGATTTATAGTGTATTGATCCCATATAGGCTTGTATATACCATATCAATATACACAACCTATTTATATTTCAGTTTTGCAAACCAAAAAAATACCATAGATCATGCAAACGCACGCACACCCTAATAAAGGTATGCCGAGCTTAATCACGAGCCTAACTCAGATTGATTAGGATTTGGATTAATATGAATCACCAGCTTAAGGTAACGAGTCGTTACAGTCTCCCCAATTTAAAACTAATTTCATCCTTGAAATTAAAAAAATCTGAAACTGAAAACTGTTCCTCATATTTCCGTTCTCAGGTTAGTTCATCATCTTTATGAAATTCCCATTTCACTTCAACCAAAAAAAATCTCTTTGGTTCTCAGCTTATGAATCATACGATCAAGTAATTCTCTTGACTGCTTTTTGTAAGATAAGTCTTTCTAAAGTTGACATTCATTCCAACCAAACCTTGAAATGAACTGAGTCTCCATTCTACTAAATATTAACTTAAGGAAGACATTATGAACTCGAATTTAGTTGAGGAGGCAACTTTAACCTGTAAGTAACAGGACCTACCCTTTTCCTGTACTTTGAATGACTTAACATACCTTTAAGCTATTTTACTTTACAATCCAGATTTATACAACTCCTTTCATAGATAAGACTTTCAACATAACATATCTATCATTTGAAAGCTCCAACCACCTATGATACTTATCGGCGTATCTCTTCTACTTCAATTATGTTGTAGTCAAACGCAGGTGAATCGGCTACATCTCATCTGTGTCGTTCAAAATCAAACCCATCTCCAATAAACTTGCATCTTAAATCCTATCCAAACACTCTAGTGAATGACATAGCTGACCAAACATACTTTCAAATGAGTATTCCATTACAGCTTAACGGCTGTTTTCACAAACAAACTCACATAGAGAAATGTATCTCTTCCAGTTATTATCAAACTTCAGGATACAAACTCGAAGTATATCCTCTTACATTAAAAGCAATTACTTTGGCCACCCATTGGTTTGCCGATGATATACCATACCGAGGTTAGGAACAGTTTTACAGCTGTCACAACAATTCTATCCATTCTCAAAACGTAAATCTATGATCCTAATCCGAAAATAATCGACATTAAAGCACCCTGAACTCTAACACCTCATGTATGTATATAATACACAACCAGTCAAGAGGATTTCACATCAAAACTATCAAGAAATATGCAGACACCATCGACTGGTTAACTACAATTCTTCACTATATTGTACTTATGCAAACTCAGAGATAAACTGGAAACAAAATCCACCGATCTTTGTTCCCATTTCCATTCAGAATAGGCAGCGAATACAGTAAACCTTTGGGTTTCTGTGCTCAGCCCTAACTTGCTGACATATCTCATCTCTCTTTATTATCTCCATAGCATAAATTTTCATCCCAAATCAATAATAAATAATGGCGCCTCATTCCTTGATATTCCTTACTTCTATAAATGCAGTAAAGAGATTTATGAGATTTCCATGGTACTTCCTGCCTTACGTGATCTTGAATTGGAATCCATAATCTATCCCTGATTCGTAATACATCATTATCAGAAACTGACTAATCAAGATATTATATACTAACTAATCACCTCTTACATTCTATACAATCATGATTAGCTTCCTGATAACCAATCACCACTACATCATCCCCAATTCAGTGTGAATCTGAACTCAAAAGATTAGAGTAGTAGCTCTACAAGTAGCTCTCTTAGTTGATGGCGTGTCAGCCCAACTCACATAAATCATCATAATCATTAATTTCTCATGAAGTCTAACCTGAGAAGCTCTATCAATAGCCACATTTTCTCCATCTATCGGAAATGCGCTTATATACTAATAGTCAAATATTTTTTTCTAGTAGTTCTTATATTGTTCAAGCTCAAACTAATTTGTATCTCCACTTCTTATCCTCACACAAATTGACAACGAAGTAAACCATTCAAAATTCTCAAGGTAAATACCTTAACAATATAGAGCCTGCTGAACATAGCACCACAGAACTCACATAGTAATTATTTCTTTCAGTAACTAATAGTTCCAAGTCATCAGATCAATGATTTTACATTCTCTGGAAACTAAACCTAGCCGTAGACATATTGTGTAAAGATTGAGTCTCTCAATTATTATACATCTCTTCCCTCCTAAGAAGCAAACTTTCAGTTCCATACTGAAATAATAAGATTGGTTCTCTCTAACTCTCAACTCTTCCACACCCACGTATCTTGCTTATTTTTCCATGAGAATTTAAATCAACATCCAGGCAAGAAATTTTCAATTCCGTCAGTTCTACAATTCCATTATCACTAACCTTCAGTTGTCACCATAACTTTGGTTAATCCATCATGAAATATTGAGCATGAAATATCATTCATATAGGCAAGAACAATACAAACCTTCAGGTTAATATTTGTCAGCTTCTACCTGCTTACCTATCTCATGTTGCTTTATATAATCGACATCGTCACTTTTTCATTCCAGGTCACCAACCATTCATTTCCCATCATAATGAATTTTGAACTTCACCTGAATAACTTCCTTATCAATGAGATTTTCCCATCATTCTTTCCTTGCTTTTTATTTCATGTTTTCAAAACTTCCTTACATACTCAATGTTCAGATTGGAAATTATCATTTTCACCATCAATCATTAGTAGTCACTCTATACCTACTAGATAATCTCAATCAATCTCTTCAATTCAATTCATCACTCAACCAATTGCATTAGCTCAACTCTCATCTAGGCTTTAAAGAACAGACTCATACTTATCAGTCTAGCATACTTAATTGATGATACGCAAGCGGAGGAATTTCACTTGGTCATCAGTAAACATTTATCTTAAAAGCTATTAATGAGCAGCTTTTGTCATAACTATAGCTAGTGTCCTTTTCTTAATTCAATGAATTATCAACATAATCACCTTGATGATTGACATTCCATAGTGAGTTCTAACTCTTAGGAATTATCAAGGTAATTTATCTTACCTTCGATCCATATCACTTTAACATTTCTTTATGTTTCAAACTTTCACAGTTTGAAATGTACTATTTACTCATACGCCAGTCCACTAGTGTTATATTTTCAGGTTTCCTTTTGATGATTCTTTTAAGATCTTCATTAATCTCAAAGAATAATTAAAATAATTCTCCAAAATCTTTCTTTTACTTTACAAGTGATGCCTTGATTTATTTGGTATGACTACCAAATAGCTTTCTTGAGTTTTCCAATCTCTAATAGTTCTTCTCCCAACTTAAGAACTATAAATATATACACAGCTGGAAGTATAAGTTACAATTTTGTTCAATGGTATCATCACCCTTCTTTACCTAAATCAGAAGTCTTAGGTTGAGCCTCTAATTTTTTTTTACAATTCAGGTATCATCAAGCAAACATTGTAGTCGGACTCTACTTCCATTCTCCTTTAAGGCATCCTAGCATTTCATTTCAAATTTTAAAGATTTATACTTGAGTTAATTGAATAACTACACAACGATAACATATATTCTTGGATCACTCGTTGATAATATCTAATTATTTTAAGTTTACCTTTCTTCTTTCACTTTATTCAGTTAACTCAAGTTCATTTCTTTTTACTTTTGTGTTGAATGTAAGTCAATCTCATACTATCTCAATCACAATCAAATCCCCTGATTTACTGTTAATATTCAACAATCATTTGATTAACTAACATTTGAAACTTAAACCTTGCACTTACAAAACTCTGGTCTAAACCGATTTACCGTTACCAATCACAATTATGTATGGTAATTGCTCATGCACTCTCTAAGTTTTCAAAGATCCCATGTTATTGTTTATAACACAATAACAACTTCTTTATCATATAGGGTTTTCTTTCCTTTGTCATCCTTAATTTATGAATCATAGCATAAGTTCTAATGAGTTCCAGTGGTTTCCACCATCCACTCAAAATGATCCAGTAGCCCCCTGATATCATTTTATAATTATATTCCTAAGTCTGATTCTAACACGGTGATAATCGAATCTCAACAACCTCTTGAGAACCACTTAATTCACTTCTTTGCTAAAATGATTTGTCAATTCTGAGTAATGAATACTCATTCCCACTACTATACATTTATTCTTGGATTCCTCAAATCATCATATTTATTGACCATTCATTCTCCCCAATTTAGACTATACCAGTCTAATATATCAGAATAGGATATCTTACCAACTCACTGCTATATTCTGGATTACACTTTCTTTTATTAATTTGATAAACCACTTGTTATTCCAATATGGACTCATACCATAACTTGAATATCTACTTCATAGCACTTATGAAGTATAACTACATCAGTGATTTCCTAATCTCCCTTAGGCTTTTATCATTTAACCACTAATTTGTTTACGGAATAACTTTCATTATCACCTTATTAGTCTCAACAAAAGTATTAATCATCTCTCAAAGTTGTCCGCCACCTTTGAGTTTCAATTTGACAGTCATTCAATATTTCATAATTTCATGATTTCCATTTTATTAATACACATCTCAAGATCTTGACCTACATAAATACTTTTTCACTAACTATTATTATCTAATAATATCAGTAAGAATAAAGGCCATTGAAGATGTTACTTAGAGAAGAGTTCTCTTTCATCTTTGTAAGTTTTCTTTATGTCTTTCCTTATTATTTCCTTGAGGTTAAGACTCTCCGGAGCTCTTACCTCAAATTCCTTCTCAAATCATGAGAAATAAATGGACTTCAACCATCTTATTATCTTTCAAAAAAGACATAACTTTTATATGTATCCTGTAGATATAGTATGCACAACAAATAACATATCTCGGTTTTTTATCTTTGGTTTACCCCATAAATCGTGATAAAAGTCATTTATCCAACTCTAAGCTTATCTACAACTCAAGACAACTCTCAGAGTCGATAAACTCATGTTCTATTATTAGGGTACTCAAAATAATTTAAACTTTACAGCATGTCGTTATTCACTTCGAACATTATCCAAAAGTGAATGTAAAGTCTGAGCATTGTCTGTGATACAAAATTGTATCACTATTACCGCTTCATCTTGTAAGTGATAATCTTAAACTTTGAACCTTGCTGTAAACCAGACTTCTGGACTTAGGCTGTAACTTTGGCTGAACCTAGGATAACCTTCATGCTTTAAAACCTTAAACATTGGCTTGAAACCAATGGCTCTGAACTTCAACTGTATCAGAGGTATTAGTAGTAAAATCAAGGAATACAAAACTCAAGCTTTTAAAGACATGGCTCTAATACCAAACTGTATCAGAGCTAATAACCTTAAGCTCTAAGGTAGGATCTAACTTTATCTAACCTATCTCTGATACCAAACTATAGCCTAGGTATCATAATTTTAGATAATTCCATACCTTGTCCTTAATATTCCACAACCAAGCTCTGATACCAAATTGTAGCATCCCCTAACCTGATTAGGGAAATACCCGGCCTGAAACCCTAATTAAGCCCAGTTTTCCCTTACCAGACTCAATTAAAGCCAGCAGCCTTACCACCTATACCTGATAACCACTACTGTATGTCGATTATCGATTAAAACAAATACGGTACACAGTGGAAATTTAAAACTTTTTTTGATAATCAAAATAAGGTATATATTAGTTAAAACAAAACCAGAATACCCATCAATTATACAAAACTCCTATCCTATATGATATTACAAAATGTAATTTAATACAATATATAATACGATGGAAACTCACTACATCGAAGAGAAGTTCAAGACTCCTAAAACTTCTCCATCCCGTAGTCGTATCACTCGTCGGCTCTACTTGTAATTGTTAATTGGGGTGAGTGCTCCAACTTTCTCAGTAAGTAAGAATTCACCATCAACATTCCATATAATATTCAAAGGAAACATGGAATAACAACTTGATCCAATAATAACTAGCAAGGATATGGAAAGTATATAAATCAATACATAAACAGATGCAAAGCAAAGATATTGGACTAGTACACTGTGAACCCCATTTATTTGTCAAAACTAGGGTCGATTACCCATCGACGCAATTAATGCGATTGCTATACCAGCATGTTGGCCTTCATACTATCTAGCCCATCTAATGATACCCAATGGTTCTATCCTAAACCCTCTAATGTGCATGTAAGCCATACAACCTATCGAATTGAGCAGGAGTTATATATATAAGCCAGGAACGGAACCCATCTCCTAAAAACCTATTCTTAAAACCAAGAGTTATAGCATGGTCACATCACACACCATTTTCCTTTTATCAAAAACCATCACAGTGTACATAATCCCTCATTCCATTTCAACAACTACATGAGCTATATATACTAAATAGCCAGACAATATTGATAAATAAGTGAATCCTAACTTACCTCGAGTTTAAGTCTCCGTCCAATTTCCTAACCTTTTGGTCCTCTCACGTTTCCTTGGTGCTCCTCAACCTATCATCAATCATTTGAGATCGAAATAGGTCCATTATAATCTTTTAGGAACTCATAAATCAGCCCCTAAGCCCCTTAGTCAAATTTCATGAAAATACAACATTATTAATGTTTCTAGCCCAGGATTAGCGCGCTAATTCTTGCCAGCACACACTGTTCATCCTTCCAAGCATAATTAGCGCACTGATTGCAGATCTAGCGCGCTAATCACGCTTGACCAACAATAGCAGCACGTTCTACTCACTTCAAGTTTCTTTAAAACACCTCTAAATTGATCCAAACCACCACAAACTGATTCCCAATAGCTTAGAAACATCGAATATGAGTTGAGGGACTAAATTAGTTCAACAAACAGCTAGAACAACAACGATCCCAACATCACCTATGATTCCGACTTTGATAAATACCCAATCAAAACATACCTATGTGATGCTCACGATCCGTGTGATCAATTAAGCTCCTCAACTTGGCTCGAATCAGCTCTCGGAATGACCTCCTGTTTCGCCAAATCCCGGTTGAACCTTCCCGAATCTCTGTTGATCGAAATGAATAAGTTGATAAACATCAACCTTTATTTTATATATATAGATTCCTCGAGATACGCATCGCATCATGTCGAGATTGATCGAATCGTTGATGTTTTAAAGTGACACGCGCTATTGTGACATCAAATTTGACACATTTGTGACTTCCACTTCGTTCGAGACGATCAAATGATATATAATTTCTATTTTCTTAATTTTCCAATAAATATATATATTCATATATATCCTTATATATAAATATCTATATTTCATATTTATCTCTTGCAATAAAACCACCGGACATGCCTACGTGTAGCCACGAGCGCGCATATCTTTGCCACGTCTCCCTCGTCGCTCACAGTATGTTTATGCTTGTATAAACCATATTAATATACACAACCTATTTATATTTCAGTTTTGCAAATCAAACAAACACCATACATCATGCAAATGCATGCACACGCTAATCGAGGTATGCCAAGCTTAATCACGAGCCTAACTCGGGTTAATTAGGATTTGGATTAACACGAATCACCAGCTTAAGGTAACAAGTCGTTACAGCTCAACTCTTCTACACACATATATCTCACTTACTTTTCCAGAAGAATTAAACCATAACAGTGGCAAGAAAATTACAGATTCTATAAGTCCTACAATTACTACATTAATAACCTTATGTCATCATCACAACTTAAGTTAATCCATTATAAATTTCTGAGCATGAAATCTCATTCTTATAAGGCAAGAATAATATAACTTTCAAGGTTAATATCACTCAGCTTCCACCTAATGATATATTTCATATTTGTTTATAAAATTGACACCATCAACTTTCGTTCCAGGTTACCAATAACTCATTAATATCACAATAATTTTGAATTTCACTTGAATGAATATTCTAAAGAAATCTATGAGATTTTCACAACAATCGTGCTTCATTTTTTATTCGAGTTCCAAGAGTTTACCTTATACGCTTAATGCTTTGATTTGAGATTATCCTTATAGCAACAACAACAACAACATAGCCTCAGTCCCAAATTAACTGGGGTCGGCTACATGGATCAAACTTTTTCATTGTGCTCGATTAAGTGCAATTGATGCTGAGTTTTGCAAACCATTCAAATCCCTCTTAATTAATGCATTCCATGTTAACTTTGGTCTGCCCCTACCTCGTCGAATTTCTACAGTTTATATTGAGTCAAGTTTTCTAGTTGGGGCATTTGTAGGCCGTCTTTGCAGGTGACCAAACCATCGCAATCGCCCTTCCCTAATCTTTGTATCAATTGGTGCTACTCCTACTTGTCTTTGAATTTCTATATTTCTTATTCTATCTTTACGAGTTTTACCACACATCCACCTAAGCATCCTCATTTCTGCTACGTTCACTTTATGTAATTGTTGTTGCTTTACCGCCCAACATTCACTTCCATAGAGCATAGCTGGCCTAATTGCGGTCCTATAAAATTTTCCTTTTAACTTAGTAGGAACATGTCGATCACAAATCACCCCTCCGCCATTTCTTCCATCCAGCTTGAATTTTATGTGTGACATCATTTTCAATGTTACCATCATTTTGTATGATTGATCCTAGGTATCTGAAGTGGTTTACCTTAGGAACTTCTACTTCCCCTAATTTTACCACTCCGTCATCTCGATGTCTAGTGTTTCCAAACTCACAATGCATGCATTCAATTTTCGTCCTACTCAACTTAAAGCCTTTAGATTCTAATGTATTCCTCCATAGTTCTAATTTCCTATTCACTCCATCTTTAGTTTCATCCACTAAGACAATATCATCTGCAAATAGCATACACCATGGTATATCCTCTTGAATATGTATAGTTAGTTCATCCATTACTAAAGTAAATAGATATGGGCTTAAAGTAGTTCCTTGATGTAGTCCTATCGTAATGGGAAATTCTTTTGTAGCTCCTCCAAATGTCTTTATACTCGTTACTACTTCATCATACATATCCTTAATAGTGTCTATGTATCTAGCATGCACTCTTTTTCTTTCTAGAACCCACCAAAGAACATCTCTAGGGACCCTATCATATGCTTTTTCTAAATCTACGAATACCATATGAAGATATTTTTTCTTTTCTCTATATTTTTCTGACAATCGTCTTACAAGAAAAATCGCCTCCATAGTTGACCTCCCAGGCATGAAACCAAATTGATTCTCTGATATTGTTGTTTCTCTCCTTAGCCTATTGTCAATTATCCTCTCCCACAATTTCATAGTGTGACTCATAAGTTTAATTCCTCGGTAGTTTGAGCAACTTTGAATGTCTCCTTTGTTTTTGAAGATTGGCACAAACGTGCTTCTTCTCCAATCCATTGGCATCCGTATTGGTTTTAAAATTTTATTGAAAAGTTTTGTTAACCAAGTCAATCCGATTTCTCCTAAGCATCTCCTAAGCATTTCCAAACCTCTATAGGTATTTCATCTAGGCCACATGCTTTCCCTATTTTCATTCTTTTCAATGCCTCTTTAACTTCTATAATTCTAATATTGCGTGTATAGTTTACATTTCTTTCTTGGCGTGGGTTTTCATCTATTATAGTATCAACTTGGCCATCATTAAATAAACTATCGAAGTAACTTCTCCATCTCTCCTTAATATCCTCCTCGTGCGTTAAAACATTTTGATTTTCGTCCTTAATACATCTTACATGACTTAGGTCTTGTTTCTTCTTATCTCTTAATTTGGCTAGCCTATATATATTTTTTTCGCCATCTCTATTACCTAACCTTGTATATAGATCTTCCATGAAATTTGTTTTAGCTTGACTAACTACTTTTTTAGCTTGTTTTCTAGCTTCTCTATATTGATTGTACGCATCTTCATCTTGACACTTAGGTATTTTCCTATACATCTCTCTTTTAGTCTTAATTGCTCGTTGGACATCCTCGTTCCACCACCATGTTTCCTTCTTTGGAGGTCCCAAGCCCTTAGATATACCTAATACGTTTGATCCCACCCTCTTTACGCAACTACTCGTTTCTAGCCACATTGTATTAGCATCTAAGTCAAGATTCCAAACATTTTTCTTTAGTAGTTTTTCTCTAAACTCTACTTGTCTACTATGTTTTAGGTTCCACCACTTAATTCTAGGGTCGCTAACTCTTTTATTCATATTATTCCGTTGTGTTAGCTTAATATCAAGTACTACTAACTTATGTTGGGTAGTAAGTGCTTCACCAGGTATTACTTTGCAGTCTCTACGTAGTTTTCTATCTATTTTTCTTATTAAAAGAAAATCTATTTGACTCTTGTTATGACCACTACTAAAAGTAATTATATGCGACTCCCTCTTCCTAAAACTAGTATTTGCTAAGACAAGATCATATGCTGAAGCAAATTTTAAAATAGATTCTCCTTCTTCATTTCTATTTCCGTAACCAATAAAAACATTTTCATCTAATGGTATACTCTGCATAAATCCATCCATATCATCCTAAAACTTGCGTTTGATGCTCTCGCTTAAGCCTACTTGTGGTGCATATGCGCTAAGTATGTTAATTTTTTTCATCTCCAATAATTAATTTAACTATAATCAATCTATCCCTCATTCTTTTAACCTCTACGACCTTATCCTTATAATCATTATCCACCACAATTCCTACTCCATTGCATTTTTTATCTATACCAGTGTACCACAATTTAAACCCTGTGCTTCCTATTTCTCTACTCTTTTCTCCTACCCATTTTGTCTCTTGGAGGCAAGCAATATTGACTCTCCTTCTAATCATGGTATCTACTAGTTCTATTGACTTCTGTAAGTGTTCCTATGTTCCATGTTCCCAAACGAATTTTTTCTCCTCTTTGTATTTGTTTTTCTTTTCTATTTCTATTTTGTCTAAAAGATCTAGTGATCGTATCTATGATTTTTTTTTTGTTTTCGTTTTTGTTTTTGTTTTGAACTAGTTTTTTTACCCGCACCCGTCCTTTGTGTGGGAACCCTTGCTCATTTTTCTTCACATCCGGGCGACGACGTGAAGGGATTAGCTTCTTTACCCACACACGTCCTATGTGTGAGAACCCTTGCTCATTTTTCTTCACAACCAGGCAGCGATGTGAAACACACCATTGCTCATTTCTCACTACACCCGGGCTCTGATGCAGCGCATTGCTAGGTGGGAACGCCCCAACGTTTATATATGTTTGATCCATTTCATGACAAGTGACAAAAGTTTTATGTTGGCTGTCAACCTATCGCAACCCTCCTCCATCTCCCAAGAATGAAAAATGAGCTTGGGGCCTCCCTCCCTCCCTTTTCGGGTATGAAAAGTGAGTTTGGGACCTCCCTTACCCATTTTTCGGTATGAAAAAATGGGCATCAGATTCCTCCTTCTTTATCCGGACTTGGGACCGGCTATGTAGTGCACATAGTGTACAACGTAGGTGGAGTTGAGATTATCCTTATAGAATATTAATAAATAGTAGTCAACTTTAACCTACTATATAACCTCAATCTATTTCCCACATAATACATCACTCAATTAATCATCATTAGTTCAGCTTAAATCTAAGCTCTAAAGAATGGACTTGTAGTTACTAATCTAGAAAACTCAGCTGATGATGTGCCCGTGCAGGACTTCAATTGTTCATCATTGCATATCTCATTCAAGAGATATTATTGAGCAGTTTTTATTAAAACTATATCCTTTGTGTTTTTTCTATTCAAGGCATTGTCTTCACAATCACCTTTAATGAGTGATGTTTTAGAGTGAATTCCTAACATTTAAGAAATTCATGGTATCAATCTCGCCTTCTATTTCTATCACTTAGACAATTCCATTTTTCAAACTTCTACAATTTGAGATTCATTGCTTATACTAATCCACTAATATTTATACATCCAGATTGTCTTTTAATGATTCTTCTAAGATTCTCATTAATATTTAAGAATGATTAAAAGATTCTCAACAAGCCTTTCCTCTTATTTAAAAGTGATGTTTTCATATTTGGTACAACTACCAACTAGTTATCTTGAGATTATCAATCTCTAATAGTTCTCCTCAAAATTCTGGAATTCTATGAATATATAAGTATAAGCTACAATTTTGCTTTATTGTATCAATACATATTATTACCTGAATATGAAGTCTTAAGATGAACCTCTAACTTCTTCCACAATTTAGGTATCATCAAGCAAACATTGTAGTCAAACTTACTTCAGATTTCCTCCAAGACATCGTTGTATTTGATTTCAATTTACATCAATTTCATACTTGAGTTAACTGAATAAATTACACAACGATGTCAAAGATCCCTAGATCAATCGTTTGTGATATTCAGTTATTTCGAGCTTACTTTTCTCTTTTGCTTTTGTGTTGAATACATGACAATTCCAAACTGTCACAATCACTGTCAAATCCCCTGTTTTTTTGTTAATATTCAACACCAATACAATTAATTAACCTTTGAAACTTAGTATTTACATTTGCGAAATCTGTTCTGAACCAATACCGTCACAATTTACAATTCTATACATCAATGTTCTTGCATCCTCTAATTCTTCAAAGATCCCATTCTTGTTATTATTGATACACAATAATAACTTAATTAAAATAGGGTTTTAAAACTCGACACCCTGCATTTATGAATATAGCATGAGTTCTACCAAGTTCTAATGGTTTCCACTATCCATTTAAATTGATTTAGCAATCGCTTGAAATCATCTTTAAATATATCATAAACTCTTATGATATAATTATGATACCCAGATCTCTACTAACTCTTGAAAATAACTGATTTCACCTTATTATCAAAATGAGTTGTCAATCCTGGGCAATGAATATTCTTTCCCACTACTATACATTATTTTTTAGATTATTCAAATCCTTATATTCATTAACCACTAATTCTCCCCAATTTAGACTTTACCAGTCTAAAATCATCATTCTAGGATATCTTATTAACTCGCTGCTACACTCTCGATTAAACAATCTTTCAGTTTTACCAGTTTAAATTCTTAACTTTCACTTTTCATTACCCAACAAATTGTTTGTCTTCCCAATATGGATTTACTTCATAACTGGAATTCCTACTTCATACCAACTTATGAAGTATAAACACATTAGTGGTTTCCTAACCTCAATTAGGCTTTTATCACTAACCACTAATTTATTTATTGAATAACTTCCATTATTTCCCTACTAGTCTTAATACTAGTATTAAATCATATCTCAAAGTGGCCTACCATCTTTGAGTCCCACTTAAAGTCATTCAATATTCTATTATTTCATAAATCCCATTTTTCTATTACACGTCTCAAGGTCTAGATCCAATAGATACTTCTTTACCGACTATTATTTGTCCAATAATATCAGTAAGAAGAAATATCTTTAATATCAGTTAATAGAAGAAGAGTTTAGTTTCATCTTTGTAACTTTTTCTTATATCTTTCCTTTTCAATCTCCTTAACATTACGACTATCCTAAGCTCTTACCTCCAAATTTCCCTCATATCATAAGAACCCAATGGATTTCAACCATCTTATTATTGTTTAGGAAAGACATAACTCTTATATCTACCATGTAGATATAGTATAGTACAACAAATAACAGATCTCAATATTTTATCTTTTGGTTACCCCCCAAAAAATCATGATAAAAACAATTTATTACGCCCTAAGCTTCTTCATAACTTGAGACACTCAGAGTTAATAAACATAGGTTGCGGTACTATGGTATCTTAAAGCCTATAACCTTAAACTTCGATACCTAACTGTATCCGAGTTATCACGTATTTCCAAGTATTAAGGTTATTCTCTGAAGTAAACTATAATACCACACTGTATCAAAGTTAATTACCTTAAACTTTGGAGAAGGCTCTGACCAATCTCTAATATCAAACTATATCAGAGTTATTAAATGTAATAAAGCCCTTAAACTCTGGCTTTGATACTAAGCAGTAGCATCCCCTAACTCAATTAGGGCGAACCCTAATTAAGCCTCGTTAATCTCGGTACACTTAACTAGAGCCAGTAGCCTCTCCTCTTACACCTGATAAACATCACTATATATCGAATATCGATATAAAATAATACAAAGTATACGCAGTGGAAATTAAAAGCTTTTTCGATAATTAAATACGATATATAGTACCAAATCAAACCGGAATAAACCTTAGTTATACAAGTTTTCCATCCCTTGTGATATTACAAAACTATAATTCAATACAAATATATATGACAAGGGAAAACTCATTACATCGAAGAGAAGATCAAGACTCCTATATCTTCTCTATCCCGTAGTCGTAGCATTCGTCAGATTTCCTAAAATGTTAATTGGGTTGAGTGCTTTAACTTGCTTAGTAAGTAGAGATTCACATAGTCATCAACTTTCCATATAATAATCGAAAACATTATGCAATAGCAATATGCACCAATGTTAACTAATAAGAATGTGGAAAGCATATAATTCAATAAATAACGGATGTAAAGCAAACTGTCAATGACTATCACAATATGATTCCCATTTTATTTGTAAAACTATGGTCGGTTACTAACCGATACCATTAAAGTGGTTGCTAGACAACATATTGGTTGATGTGCTATATAGCAAATCAATTAATTCCCAATGATTCTATCTAAAACCCTCTAGTGAATGTGTGACTCACGCAACCAATCTAATTGAGTAGGAGTTACGTATAGACCAGGCGATCATCCTCGCATCCTATAAAACCTGGTCTCAATCCTTAGGAGTTACTTTCATGGATCACATTAGACACCATTTTTTGTTTAATTAAAAACATCATAGTGTACATAGTCCCCCATTTCAATCCATAAACTACATATACTGAAATAACCAGATACATTGCTAAATAAGCAAATTTGTACTTACCTCGGTTCAAGTTTCCATTTTCAAACTTTCTATGTTTCTGGGTCACTCACGCTTTCTCTATGTTCCAACACCTATCAAAAACCATTTGTGATCAATATAGCTCTAATACCATATGTTTAAAGCCCCTATGTCAATTTCTAAGACCTTAGGAAATCTTAAGTAAATTATAATACAGTTGTTGTTTTTAGGGGTTGAAGCACCCTCCCTCAATTGGTGGGGCGCGCTTTATCAGCTGAGTTCATCCCAACTAATGAAGAGAGCGTGCTCCTCTGCTACGTGGAGCACACTCCACCTGGCACTACCTCGATAGTGAATAGGGCAACAAATACTGTTCGATTACCAAATATTTAAAACAACTGCTGACACTCCCAAAATTCATTAGGGAGGACCTCTAGTGAGGTAACAAACCATTTTCAATCAACAACAACAAATCATAAAGATTCATCACCTACTATCGAATTGAAATTCAAAAACTAAAAAAACCAAACTTACCAACATGATGAACTCTAGATTTCAAGTTGTTTAAGCTCATCAATTCATGTTGAATTACCTCCTGGATTGATCCCCTCCAGATCAAACCCTCAGCTGCTCTCCTTCTCACTCTCGAATGATCGATTGATGAAATGAGGATAAGTTGATAGTTTTAGATATATATATATATATATATATATATGAATTTTCCTTGATATGCACATCACGCTCTCTCGAGGCTGATCAAGTGATTGATGTGTTGAAATAACACTCCTTAAAAGTGACACACATTTTGAAACCATCAACACTTACGCCCATCTCAAGGCTGATCAAATGATCCATATTATATAAACCAAAACTTAAAGTTTAAATATATATTTATATTTATATTTATATATCAATTATATATAAATATGTATACTTCATGTATTTGTTCGCCGATAAATTCACCGGACATGCCTACGAATGTTTTCGAGTGTGCACATTCATTTCACGACCATCTCATCGCACTTGGTATACCAGTTATTTATTGTTTAATTACTTATTTTCTGTTTATAGGCTTGTATATAAATTCCACTTTATACTACAACCTATAAAATTTATAAACATACCAAACAAACACCAATTCATCGCGCAAACACATGCATAGGCTAATAGAGGTACGTCGAACTTAACCACAAACCCAACTTGTGTTAATTAGGATTCAAATTAACACTAATCACTAGCTTAAGGTAACAGATAATTACAAAATGCAACAAGCTAATGACGTTAAATTAAGTGCTACAGGAAGGTGGCCTAGGTTTTTAAATTTTTAGTTTTAAATTTCAAGTTTTTGAATTTCACTTAGTAGTTAGTCATTTAGTGTAATAATTACAATTAATGAGTTTTAAGTTCTAACTTTCAAAAAAATTTGTATCGAATGCGCAGGAAAGACCATTCGCCGGGTGATAATTCATCGAAATGCAAATGTCTCGTGAACTCATTAAAAAAGTGAAAAATAGTAAAGGAGTTCAAAGTGATGAAGGTAACGTGTACGGATGAATTAAAGGTAAACTTTATTAATTTTTATATTTTCATGGATACTATGTTGCTATGACACCTTACGTGAGTTGTACGCAAAGTTAGAGGAACGCTGGAAAAAATTGGCAAAAAATTATACGTAAATATGTGGGATATGAGGTTGACGTCGTGGGTATACACACGGCGCCGTGAGTATAAACCACAATATTGAGTGGCAGCAGGCACCACAATCTAAAAAACCCTACTGCATCGTGGTGGAGCTACGGTCGAGTTTAAGGGTTTTAACCCTATTTTTCATTCATTCTTCACACTTGGCCTAAAATCCCACCACAACCACCAAGCATACATCCCTCTAGAACTAAAGTTTAACCATTTTCAAGTGTGATTAGTGAATTCCTATTGATTTAGAGTGAAAAAATAAGTGCGTTGTGGATTGCACAAATTAAAGAGCTAGGGCTTGAGTTTTTGGACTTTGATTCCAAAGAAAGCTAAGGTTCTAGTCGGTGAGAAAAGTGAGAGGGCTTGGATTGATAAAAGCTTGGAAGAGTATTCTACATTGAAAATTAATCCGGCATTGAGGTACATTTACAATTTCATCTAGTTATTTTTGAATTTTGAAAATTTTGATAATATTATATGAAGTTATGGAATTGGGGTTGTAGATAGGTTTTGCAAGATTATGTGAATGTACGTTTTAAGATACCTATGGAGACTTAGTTGATGTTTTTTGCATTATTTGGCGTATACATGATCCATGTGATATGAATTTTGATTTTTTAAGTGATTTGAAGACCAAGTTGTGTTGCGTTGTTATGTTAGTTGCTTGAAATAGGAAGAAATGGCAAGAACAAGGAAACAAGTTAGCCAAACTAGAGCAAATGATTTTGAGGCATCTACCTCTAGATGAAGAGCCTAGACCTTTTCAATCCAAGATTTTCATTTGTAAAGAGGCTAAGGAACAAAATGAGAAAATCTTACGTAGGGAGTTCATTTGCGAAAGGGGAATTAATTTGCTAGCCAAATATGACAAAATAGTGAATAATTTCATCAGACACCGAAATTGGAGCAACTTATTCAAGAATATAGGAAAAATAAAGTTAAAGGAGTAAGTGGGATTGTTTTTGAATTTTATGCTAATGCAAAGTTCATGGCTAAAGATGAGCCAGTGAAGGTGAGAAGGATTTTAGTTCCTTTCAATAGTGTGAGATCAATACTTTCTATGGGTTGGAAGAATTAAGTTTGTATGAATCTGCACCAACTTTCCCAACCAAATTATATGAGAAACCCTATAACCTATGCCAATTTAGAGACATAGAAGATGCATTAGTTGTCACAGGACAACAAGGATGGGTCATGAGAGCTGAGAATGTGACGAAGCACATCAAGAAGGGGAGTGTTAGAAAAGTTTTAGAATGTGGCAACATTTTCTTGTTGCATCGCTATACCCACCTCTCAATAGGGCGAGATAAACAAGCCGAAAGCGGCTTGTCTTTATGAGATTACAAAATTTAGGGAGATCAACATTGGAGAGATCATACACGCCAGTCTTAGGGAGTCCATCTTGTCAGAAATGGACAACAAGTTGTCATTTCTTATATTAATTACTTATATGTGCTTAAACGCTAGAGTTAGGTTAAGAGACAACGAAGAATTTAATATATAGGCCCAACCAATCATGGATGAAGTTTTCATGCTCACACGGAAATCATGATAGATCGGGGACACGTGTCATTGCTATTTTTTAGTCTTGTTGATGGTTACTAGAGATCTTGTTGATAGCTTCAGCATCTTGCGTTCCCACCACCTGAGCTACCTTTACAACTTCCGTTACTGTGCGCACTATAAAAAGGCTACATCACGTTCTCTTTTAAGTTCTTCCACCTCTCTTTGTAGATTCTTTATATGCTTGTGAGCCTTGAGAGTCTTCTTTCTAGCCCCTACTTTTTTCGAGGCCCGCTATGGGCACCCTACCAATTCATGAAGGAACCCAGATTTTTTCTCATTTTCCCATATAAAATGTAAATGTCTATTTTTCCCCTTCATATATACTCACTCAAACCCCATAAATCATTTTCAATGCAAAACTGGGGCACCCCCACCTTGGATCACAAGTGAAACCTAAAGCCACAATTGTGTATGCCGAGCGTGTATCGATTCTTATGTCTTGACATCATCCGACAGTGAGGTAACAATGTTTGACAACCATATGAAGCTTTGAAGGAACTACTTTTTGGATCAAAAACTGTGAAATTGATGATTTTGTTTGTCAACATAGGGTTTCTCAAAATTTTAGACCTCTTTTCACGGACCCGATTGATTCGGCCTTGCAGGACCGAGAGTTATGCAAAAGTCTCAGTCAACATCCACCAAGAAAGGAATAAAAGTCTCGGTAATAGACAACCCAGAGAAATGCTACGTTCTCGGTTGTACATCACCGACAGGACATAAACTATACACTTCGACTTACTCTCGTGATGTGGTGACCGAGACGACAATAAAAGTCTCGGTCGTTGACAACAGAGATCTATCTTACACTCTCGGTTGTACATCACCGACAGAACATAAACTATACACTAATGGTTGCTCTCGTG
This sequence comes from Stephania yunnanensis, assembly GCA_039657365.1. Lineage (NCBI taxonomy): Eukaryota > Viridiplantae > Streptophyta > Magnoliopsida > Ranunculales > Menispermaceae > Stephania > Stephania yunnanensis. Next base: position 22,929,610 of record CM077589.1, on the reverse strand, counting down.
AAGTGGTAACCGAGATAACAATATAACTCTCGGCCATTCGTTGTCGAGACTGTGTAAACTATACTGGCCTGTCTGGCCAAGAACCACGAGTTCCCAAAAGTTTCCCCTCAATCTCGGCCATGCTTGGCCGAGACTGTAAACAAAGTCTCTGGCCTGTGTGGCCGAGAACCACGATTTTCCAATAAATGCACCATTGAATGCACCGCCACACAAACATAACAACTACTCTACTAAATGCAACTTAATTAGACTATTAACGTACCTTCAAACGATCGATTTCAGCATTATCGATGTGTGAACGAAAAACTCGAACCGAACCCTAATTTGGAGACGAAATCGACCAAAACTCAGAGCCTTCAAACTCAAAAAACGTCCTACAACAGAGGAGAGAGACAGAGAGGAACGAAGACAACTTAGATTCGGGATTGCTAGGTGGTTCGTTGACGAGAAATGGGGAAAGCCAAGCAAGAGGACAGTGGTGAGGTGGTGGGGTGCCTCTGTTTTGCAGGAGGGGTATTTTCAGGATTTCGTGTGTAATTTTTGGGTGCCCTTCGTAATTCGACTTGTGCCCTCAATAAGAGTGTGCCATCATGAATTGGTGGGGTGCCCTCAGCATCCCATGCATCTGTCGAAAGCTAGCGTTCATTATCTGAGTTTTCACATGGGTAGATCTGAATATTGTTGGTCCCTTATGTCTTTATGGTTAGCTTGCCAAGTATGCCACTCTAATCATTCCCTACAGATGGTGCTAACTATTTACGCCAAAATTGGCCTAAACATATTTAATTCAAAAAGGTGGTAGGGCACGAGCAGTGTGACTGTCTTATACTTGGGAAAGCTCAACCACATCTGCAACATACTAACACCTGGGAGACCATAGTAGACACCTATGTGGTGTCATCCAAAGCCACTTTGATGCTTAAATAGTAAGCAGGTTGTAGTAGATTAAGAGTAGAGCCAAAATGAGTAATGTAGCATACCTCGAATATGGAATGGAGTGGCCATTTATATGGAATGGTTGTAGTTGTGATCCATTAGATGCATGTCACATGTTCAGATAGATCAGGGACACGTGTTGTTGCCCTATCTTCGATTCTCATGAATTACGAGGATGGTTGTTGATGTGGCATGTCGAATGCATGACACATTTTCCATTAGATCAGTGTCAAGTGTCATTTTCTTATCTGATGTAATATTAATTTAATATGTATAATCTCATGAGCTAATGAGCTATATACCAAACACAACTTAACAAAATTGTCTTTTAACTTCCTTTATCTCATGAATAAGACTAATAATATTTAATTGAATCATAGACAACAAAACCTTAACCAAATCATTAACTATTTCTAAAAACTAATTTAAACATCCATTAATCACATTGAGCATTTATACACATTAATATGAACATCAATTTAAACTCAATGTTGACATTCTCTTCCAATTTGTCCAATCTTTTAAAATACCTTATAAACAATGATTTGAATGATTAAAATGAAAGGTTTGAAGACTTCTGAACTTCAAAATTCAGTCCATCAAAGTTTATCGTTTGAAAACTCCAATCTAAGCATCAAAAATATAATTTTCTTCAAGAATTCAGTGACACTAATGGAATTTCTTGAAAAGCATTTGAATTGTTTACTTCAGATTCACAATATCTTGACAGTAGAGATTAAAACCCCCAAAATTCCCAGAACTGAATTTTGATCGAAAATACCTTATTTGAACTCACATTGAGCAACAAAACTATGCATAAATGGACTTGTAGACTCTTACTTAAGTCTGACTTTGATTCCTTTGTGTTCTTAAGTCTCAATTTTCACTTCTTCAAGGCATAAATTTGCAATATTAGAACACAAGTCTCATATCCAAAACCCTTGCATATCCAAAACCCTAATTGCCATTACATCATTCATAAAGTAAATAGAAGAAGTAATGCTCACCTAAGGATGGTTCTTGATGGTGACTTGTTTTCTTCAACAAATTGACACCTAATCTAGTCTCCAATCCAAGTTTCGAGTTTTTCAGCCGTCTCCTTCACCAAGCTCTCCTAATTTTGGGTGTGTTCTTGCATGAAGTTATAACAAAAGAAGGGTTTTATATGTTGTATTTGATCTTCCATCATGTAAGAGCATCTCCAATGGTAACATGGATTTATACTATGGATTGGTGCCACATCATGGATGTGGAGAAGATGTATATCCTATATGACACTAGATAGACATTCACCTCTTAAAATAATCTCCAATGGTAATGTGGATTTAGACCATGGATTGATGAGTTGACACTTTTATTTTCAATTTTCATAATATTAATAAAAGATTGAAAAAAATAAAAACTTTAAAAGAATTAATAATGCTGACGTGGCAGTTTACCACAATATCTAGAAGTAGACATTGTAGTAGACATCCTCCACTTTGATTTCATGCTACATAGGATGCACATTATGAATCCATGGTCCCATTGGAAAACATTTTTTGGGTTGAATGTGGATTGTATCCTAGGTGGAACTATTTCCACCCCAATCATGGTCCCATTGGAGATGCTCTAATCCTTCTAAAACTATCATCCCTAGGTAAACCTATGATTCTTAATTCTTCATCAACCAACCATGGGTTTCCATTATTAGTCATATGATTCTTCTTCATCTGGAATCTCTAGAATCATCAAAGCCTCGCAAAAATTATATGCAAACATAGGCTTATAGTTAATTTCACATTTTAACCATAGGCTCACGGAACTTCATTTAAGTTTTTAAGGCTCAAAACTCTTACTTAGGCTATTATTTTTCATGCTCACAATATTAGCGTAAGACATAGGTACATAAAAAGAAAATAAAATATTTCAGGTCGTTACAAAGATGATGGATTGTGAATGTCTTACTGATATAGCAGAGAATCGAAGTAGATTGTGTCTACCCAATGTCTACTTATAGTCATTGTGATAGACACTCTCTTCACTGCTAAATCATCGCTTTTTTGTTATAAAAATAAAAATAAATACTAAAACAAAACAAATGTCTAATTCCATATAAAAAGAAAATGAAAAAACGAAAAAAAAAAAAAGCTCCAATCCATGGTTTAAAGTAATTCTCCACAAATCTGATTAGATCTGTTATATGAACAAAATGTAAAAGGGATATGATTGGAGCTACTACTAATCAAAGAGGAAGATCAACGGTGGTTCAAGAATAAAAATCATAAAAGTGAATCAAAAAAGCATTTTAGGGTTTTGAGAAAGAAAAAAAAAAAAAAAAAACAAAAAACAAAAAAAACAAAGAAATTTTTTTTTGGCTTGGAAGTCTGGAACCTATAACTTGCGAAGAACCATAAAAGGCCAAAGAGAATTGGGGTTTCGCGCCGTGTTCGAGATAGGGTTTCGCTTCTCTGTTCAACTGGTGTTACCCTAGAAACCGCTCTCTGCAACAATGGCGTTGGTCGCGCAGGAAGTGAAGCTCTTCAATCGTTGGTCTTTCGACGATGTTGAGGTCAGATTCGAAGCTTTTCTCTCATACTTACTGACCCTCTGATGAATTCTCGTAGTCTATTTCGAGTTTTCGGTTTCTCTGCCGTTCGGTGACTAGTTAATTAGTGTGGGAAAAGTTTTGATGGGTGAGTGCAGCATGATCTGCGCGCTCAACGATTTGTTGTTACTTTTCTTTATTTTCATACAGCATACAATGTTTTTGAGTTGATTCTTATAGATTCGTTCCTATCAGACAGTGAAAAATAAAACAAAATCTTGAGGTTTTGTTTTCGGACTGTTTAGAGTTTAAGGTTTAGCTTTGTTTTAGTGGAAGTACTTGAGGAACACCGTAATTCCTACAGATGCTAAGTGTAAATTTTGATTTTGGTCGTTGTTGAGAAATTGTTTCTTAGCTGATTCGTTTGTGATGAATGGATTAAATGTACAAGTTGTTGAATAATCTCTTATGCTCATTTGGAAATTTATTTCTCACTAGTCACTATGACATTTGATACTTCTACTCATGGAGAGTAATTAGCCTTATGAGGTACTATTTTTCTCTTTGAAGGAATATGTGGAGACCGGAGTTTGATTATTTAATTTTTTTTCTTGACAAAAAAATGTGGTCTCTATTGAATTTTGATCATAAAGGTTTTTTAACTACTCCCTTTCAGATATTATTATTTGTTCAATTGTTTTACTTGTATATTGTTTCAGGTCAGCGATATCTCCCTTGCAGATTACATTGCTGTCAACCCATCAAAGCATGCTACTTATGTCCCTCACACTGCTGGTCGGTACTCTGTCAAGAGGTTCCGCAAGGCACAGTGTCCAATTGTTGAGAGGTTGACAAACTCAATGATGATGCATGGTCGCAACAATGGTAAGAAGCTCAAGGCTGTTCGCATAATCAAGCATGCAATGGAGATCATCCACCTGCTTACGGATCAAAATCCAATCCAAGTGATTGTTGATGCTGTCATCAACAGGTGGGTTACTGTTGAATTACTTTAATGGTAGTACTTAATGGCTTTGATTTGGTAGAGTTTTGCTATGATTTGCTTCAAGCACTTTCCTTGTTTCTTCTATTTTGATCTTTTCTTCACTTTCTGACCAAATCTCTTAGAAGTAAATGAAACTGGGTATGTGTTAGCATTGTTGTCTTACTATTCTGTCATTCACAGTGGTCCAAGGGAAGATGCTACTAGGATTGGTTCAGCTGGTGTTGTTAGACGTCAGGCTGTTGATATCTCCCCATTGAGGAGGGTAAACCAGGCTTTATATCTTCTCACTACAGGTGCTCGTGAGAGTGCTTTCAGAAACATTAAGGCAGTGGCTGAATGCCTTGCTGATGAGCTCATCAACGCAGCAAAAGGTTCTTCAAACAGGTACTTCCAATGTTCTCATTCGTTGACAATTCTGTTGTCTTATTCTGTGTAATTTTGATGGTATATCTTGTTTGCTGTTTCTTTATTCACACTAATCGTATGTGATAATTGTTTTATTTATCACTAATATCATGCCCACCATACTAGTAGAAGTATGACGATTGCTGTCAATGCATTTGTTATTATTATGGTTATATGCTGTCAGTTCTGACTACAATTTGACATGTCAATGTGGAATTTTATGGTCTTTAAACCTGTGATTGTGCTTAGGTTTTTTAATGGCTTTCTGATTTTTTTTTATTGTGTCAATTAAGTTAGTGTGGACATATTTTTTAACCTTCCATCTCATGCAAACTTATACTACTCCACCTATGTAGAACACTATATGTGCTACATAAGTCTCAAGTCCGAATAAAGGAGGACTGTGACGCCTAAGGGAGGTCCCAAACCCATTTTTTCAAACTCGAAAATGGGGGAGGGAGGCTCCAATCCTATTTTCCATTCTTGGAAAATAAAGGAGAGTTATGATAGGTTGACAGCCAACGTAAAACTTTTGTCACTCTTCATGAAATGGATCAAAACATATATACATTGGGATGTTCCCGCTAGCTAGCTGCGTCTTTGCATCCGAGCTCGGGTGTAGTGAAAAATAAGTGAGGGTGTGTTTCACATTGCCGTCTGGGTGTGAGGAAAAATGAGCAAGGGTTCCCACACATAAAACGTGTGGATAAAGAAGCTAGTCCCTTCATAGTGCCACCTGTATGTGAAGAAAAATGGGCAAATGTTCCTACACATAGCTGACCTTAATTAATTTGGGATTGAGGCTATTTTGTTGTCTCTTATACAAACTTATCTTAAATAATAATGTACATCCAGTGCTTGCCTTCATTTTCGTCCATATCATATCATTCTTAGTAGGGATGCAAGTGGGCGGGGACCACAATCCTCATCCCCATCCCTACTTATGGCAGGGTTAAATTCCCCACTGGAGAAGATTTGACCTCCATTCCCCGACAATCGGGGATTCTCCATCCCCACTACTATTTTACATAATATTTTTTTTAAAAAGAGATAAATACGTTATATATAAAAAAAATTGTAATCATAATATTATATTATTAATAGTATGTATTATATGGGGATAGATCAATTGTTTAATATATTTCTAATCAAAAGCATAGTTCGTTGTTTAATCTATACAAATATACTAAATAAAATACTACATTATATATGAATTTTATGCTTTATTAAATTTTTCTTGATAATCTTAGTTACATTAATTAGAGATATATCATATATTAGATCAAAATAATATATTGCTTTAAAATTCTAAATCATAGAAAAACATCATTATTTGTTATAATAAAATCCATTGTTATTGTTTGTTTATATTAATTTAGCTATAAATTATAATATAATGTTATTAAGAATGCGTCATATTTGCTCTAGATTATAAAATTGTTATATTATATTATTTAGTGCTATATCTCGTAAAGTTTGAATTATTGTATTAGGCTTCTAATCAATTAGTTATAATACAATTATATGGAGGTTTAGGCTTGGTACATTAGTTATAATACAAGGTAAACTAAAGTAACAACATGATTATTGCGAGGATCTCCGTGGGAAATCCTCATAGGGTGGGGTGGAGAATTCCCAGGAGTGGAAAGGGGTAATACTGCCCCGCATGGAGCGGATGAAATTCCCCCCGTCCCCCGCTCTATATGGGCTGGTTGGCGGAGAATCCTCGCCTCGTCGGGGCAGATCCCTGTGGCGAATGGTGTTTTTCAGGCCCACTTGTATACCTAATTTCTAGGCCAAGGGTAGAACAATTGTCAGAATTTCTGTTTGTTTACTTTATTTGCTTATCTTTTATTTTTTTGTGTTGTTAATTGACAGCTATGCTATCAAAAAGAAGGATGAGATTGAGCGTGTTGCCAAGGCAAACCGTTGATGGCTGGGAATGAAATTGAGCTCTTCGTTGCAGCTAGTTTTGAATTTTTACCCTTTTATCTTTTATTTCTGCAGACATGATATGTGCGTGAGAATTATAATTTTCAAGTTGTTTTCCTTTGCACTTGTTATATTGCTTGGTTCTGGCTTGAATCCATGTAGAGACTTAAGGAGTTTATTTACAGATGTTCGAAAAATGTAGTTGTTTTGTTTTTTATTCTTTGTTCTTTTCTGCTCATTCATGTGTTAGATTAATCTGTTAGTATTTCTCAGTTCCAACATTTTTTTTTTTCTAGGCTCTATAATAGGGAGATTTGTGCTTAACTAATCAATTTGAAGGATTGTTGCCAAGGAGAAAGTTATTGTTGGATTTTATACTTGTCCCCGGGCCATCTTTCCCTTAGGTTTACCCTATCTAGCTACCTCGGGCTTATCTTGAATAACTCAGAAAACCAAAAATTTGTTAGAATGTGCTATATGCTGGTTCAGTCTACAGCACCGTAAACTTCATTTTCATGTTTCGCCTTCAGGCCTTCCTCCATTTTAGGTGCTTTGATTGTTGTCGGCGTGTGTTTTTATCAGGTCTTCCTCTAACTTGCATACGCCCCTTCAAATGTATGGCTTGTTAGGTTCATGGTATTAGCTTGGATTAAGTAGTTGGACTATTTAAGTTGGGTGTTTGGTTTGCTTATTATATAGTCCATAGGACTAAGTTAGCATACAACCGACTAATTTGAAGCAAGCTTTTGATGGAATCACTTTCCAAAAGACGAAAGTGCCCCGTCAAATACACAAAAAACTGTGGTTACAGATGGAAAGATTTTCAATCAGTTCATCAAGTGTTGGGTTTCCATTTGCAAGTTTGGATTTGATGAACAAGAGAACCAACCGCTCTTTGACCAATCAGTCATTAAAGATCCTAATGGGCTTTGTGTGTCGTACTTGAAACAGCTGAATCGGTAATTGATGAAGTCCTCGCAAATTTCACATTCCATTGTTCTAGTCGCTCCAATTGATAAGGTCAGAACAAAATTTGTATTGGGCAGGCCACAAATTGTAGAACTCAAACAATGGATTGCAAAGAAGATCGAAGAGACTAACAATAGAGCATACTCATCCTTAGTTTTGTCATTTAGTCTTTCCACATTCGTGATTGCAAGCGCTTATGTTTGGGTTTGCTTGATTGAATCTCAAGAAGATGATGAAAATGAGAAGTACTTATCATGGCCTATGGTTTTTCTCGAGTTGGGGACGAGTCAATAAATATAGGGGCACTATAATAAGTTAATAACTTTACTTATTGCAACCACATTTAATCCCATCCTCAATACTCTCAACCGAACGAGTTCCCCAAAATAGATTAATACCTAAACTCAAGTGTTAATCTCATTATAAACTAATCTCATGATTTTATGTCACTCAATTATGTGAACTTAATAGGCCAATAGAATTATGTAACTCCTAGAATGGCATGAAAAGTACAAATTTGGGCTTGGGTGTCGTTGCTTAGTAGGTCTCTTTGATCGTGTAGTTGGTAATGGTGAGTAGTCATGGCAAGGAATGCCTTGTTTTCATTTTACATGTCTGGTTAGGTGGAAGTAGAGCCTCATCGCGTCAGTTACCTAATTTCTATTTTGTTTGGTCTTTTCAGCGCAGCTCGTCTATAGGGCATTCATCTTCCGTAGAAGACTTGAGGTACATGAAGTTTGAAACTAACCAAATCTCATCCTTTGACAAAAAAAAAAAAAAAAAACCAACCTCATATGCATCCTTAAATCAGGTAGGCTTCTTCCTAAGAATTGTGTTAGAGATCAAGATTCAGTTGATGACAGAGCAGCAAAATGTGGATTGTCTGATCATGGTTAGCAATTGGTGTTCATGAGTTCTGGTTGTCAAGACTAGTAACAAACTATTTGTTAGTTTGTTGTAAGTCTGTTAGGTATGTTGTAATTCTGTTAGTTCAGTTAGCTAGTTGTTGGTTATTGTTAGTTAGTTAGATGAATGACGTACCGTCATTTGAATGTATATATATATATATAACATTTATTGAGTTGTACAATATAATTTTTCAATCAATACAAAATCTGTTTCTTCTCAATTTCATAGCAACAGAGCATTTTCTCATTATAGAATTCTCACATGGTATCAGAGCTTCCTGCAATGGCAGAAGCTAGTTCTTATGAAGGTGATTCTGGTGGTCTCAGCACATTTGCTAATGTAACTGCAATTGCAAGTCTCTCAACTTCGATCTACCTACAAAGCTCGATGAAGGTAATTACATCTACTGGAAGGTTCAAGTAAGAGTTGCAATTCGAGCTTTAGGTTTGGATTTTTTCATTGAAAATAAGAGGTCCTCAAGTAACATCAGATTCAGCTGTAACTGATGAAGTTTTGAGCGGATGTGATAATTTGCTTATGGAATGGTTATTTTCCAACATAAGTAAATATGTCATTGGACATGTAACTAAATGTGAGTCTTCTTTTGAGGTCTGGAAAACATTGGAGAGCTTGTTTGCTAAGTCATCCATGGCACGAGTTCTGCAACTCAAGAAGAAGTTAAACAACATCAAGAAAGGTTCATCTTCAATTTCTGAATTTGTTCTCAAAGTTAAGACAATAGCTGCTGAACTAAGGTCAGTAAGTCAAGTTGTTACCGAATCTAATATGATTCAATCAATACTGAATGGTCTTGGTCATGAATTTGATCCTGTTATGGTTTTAATTTCTTCTCAAAGAGCAAATATATCATTGCAAGATGCACTATGTTGATGATGCATGAACAGAGAATTGAAGATCTTAATCAAGCTTCACAAATAGATATGAATAATGTTTCAGCAAATTTTGTTGAAAACAGTGACAAGAAGTCACAAGGTATGAAAAACCGTTCTGCACCATTTCAAAATCGATCTAACAATGGTTTTCGTGGTGGATTCAAGAAGCGTGGAGAAAGGTCTGGTAATAGAGGAAATGTGTTTTGTCAATTATGTTATCGTCATGGACATATGGCTCTTCAATGTTATCATAGATTTGATCAATTTTTTATGGTCCTCAAAATCAGTCCTCAGGTTCTACAAGTCATGTTAATCAGAATCGACGACCTCTTGCACAGATTCATCATCCAATGTCTCATAATGTTCAACCAACTGTACCTCAGGCTATGTTCAATCATTTTCAAGGCATGGTGGTGACTCCTGAAAATGTTATTGATCCAAATTGGTACATGGACAGTGGAGCATCCAGTCACATGACCTCTGATGGATCTATTTTACTCAACAAAACTGAATACAAAGGTAATCAGTTGGTGACTATTGGTAATGGTGAGTTGTTAAAAATCTCTCATATTGGTAATGCTGTGGTTAAATCTAATTCAACTCATTCTCACTATCTTCAATTAAATAATGTTCTTCTTGTTCCAAAAATTGCTAAGAATCTTATAAGTATTTCAAAGCTTACTCGTGACAACGATGTCATTATTGATGAGTTTACTCCTTCTTTCTCTGTCAAGAACAAGGATTCGAAGACAACCTTGCTTCAAGGAGTGTTCCATAATGGCCTATATTGTCTTCCAAAAGCTGATCCACCTACATCTGGTTCAGTTTTCTCTGTTCCAACTATTTTTTCTTCAACTAATTCTTGTAATACTTCACTGCTTAGTTCTGCAAATAATGATGTATGGCATGCTCGGCTAGGACATCCATCTACTTCTGTGTTGCAAAAAGTTTTATCTTCATTGAACATATCTATTAATAAATCTTGCATATCTTTTTGTAACTCTTGTAAAGTAGCTAAGATGCACAAACTTCCTTTTACTTCCTGCAATATAACTGCTACTAAACCTTTGGAATTGGTTTATTCTGATTTTTGGGGTCCATCTCCATTGTTGTCTTCTCAAGGTTCAAGATATTACATTGTATTTGTTGATGCATTCAGTCGGTTTACTTGGTTTTGTCCTATTAAATTGAAATCGAGATGCATATCGCTTTTATTCATTTTGTTAAACAAGTTTGAACTTCACTTAACTCTAAGTTGAAAGTTTTTCAATCGATATGGGGCTTGAGTATAAACCTATTGAAAAATTCTGCAATGCATCTGGTATTGTTCATCGTTATTCTTGTCCATATACTCATCAACAGAATGGTGTTCTCGAAAGAAAGCATCGTTCCATTGTTGAAATGGGTCTCACTCTTCTTGCTCATTCTAAACTACCTTTCTCTTTTTGGGAGGAATCATTCTTAACAAATGTTTTTTCTTTAACATGACTTACCATCTGTTGTTCTTGCTTTTAAATCTCCATATGAGGTATGTTTTAATAAACTACCCGATTATTCTTATTTCAAAACTTTTGGATGTGCTTGTTATCCAAATCTTACTACTTACTCCCAACAAAAGTTTAATTTTCGATCTTCCAAATGTGTCTTTATTGGTTATAGTCCTAGGCATCATGGTTATAAGTGTTTACATACAAATGACAAGATTTATATTTCTCGTGATGTTGTGTTTAATGAAGATGATTTTCCTTATCCTAGTCTATTTTCATCTAATCATATTTCTTCTTCTGTTATGTCTTCTTCTTCTAGTCTTCCTTTATCTGTTTTTCAGTTCTGTCCTGTTTCTTCTTCTTCTAATTCATTTGTTTTTGTTCCTCATACATCTGATTCTTCTAGTTCTCTTCCTTCTGACTTACCACAACCTCCTTTAACTACTGAATTATCACAACCTATCATTACCAGTTCTCATATTAACACTCACCCTATGCTGACTAGAAGTAAGAGTGGTGTTTTCAAACCAAAAGCATTGGTTGTTACTTCTCCATATGCTTTGGTGCATTCTCTTATTGAACCTACTTCTGTTAAAGATGCTCTTGCTGATACAAATTGGAATATTGCCATGAATGATGAAATTCAAGCATTGGACAAAAACAACACTTGGACTTTGGTTCCTCCTACTCCTGATATGAGTGTTATTGGTTATAAATGGGTTTTTCGTGTTAAAACTAGTCCTACTGGTGAGATTCAGAGGTATAAGGCAAGACTTGTGGCTAAGGGGTTTCATCAAATTCCTGGTCTTGATTTTGGGGATACTTTCTCACATATTATTAAGTCGTCTTCTCTTCGTCTAATGTTCATTCTTGCTGTTACTTATCAGTGGCCTATTAAACAACTTGATGTGAACAATGCATTTCTTAATGGTGAACTCTCTGAAGATGTGTTTATGAACCAACTTGAAAGTCTCATTAGTAAGAAATATCCTCTGTTTGTGTGTAAACTGAACAAAGCTTTATATGGTTTAAAACAAACTCCTCGGGCTTGGTTTTCTAAGCTCAAAACAGCTTTGCTCACTTGGGGACTCACTAACAGTTCAGCTGATGTTAGTTTTTTTTTTCAGCGATCTCGCTCTTCTGTTTTACTTCTTCTTGTGTATGTTGATGATATTCTCATCACAGGATCTGATTCTTCTTTGATTCAGATACTCATTACTTGGTTAAATTCCAAGTTTTCTCTCAAAACGTTGGGTGATGTTGATTATTTTCTTGGTTTTGAAGTTCATCGTGACTCTTCAGGATTGTATTTATCGCAACATAAATACATTCTTGATCTACTTAAGAAGACAAACTTGTTGGATTTTAAGCCTCTGTCTTCTCCATATTCAGTTGGTGTTCATCTCAGTGCTACTGATGGAAATTTATTCTCTGATCCTACTTTGTATCGAAGTACTTTGGGTGCTGTGCAGTATCTCACATACACTCGTCCAGATGTCAGTTTCATTGTAAACAAACTTAATTACTCAATTTCAAAAGCATCCTACTGATCTTCATTGGGCAGCTGTCAAAAGAGTTCTTCGTTTTTTGAAATCCTCTCTTACTACTGGTATTGTGTTTCGCCCTGCTACCTCATTTTCTCTTGAAGTATTTACTGATTCTGATTGGGCTGGTGACATTGATGATCGTCGTTCTACTAGTGGTGTATGTGTTCTTCTTGGTGGAAATCTTATTACTTGGTATTCCAAGAAACAATCAGTTGTAGCACGCTCTAGTACTGAGGCTGAGTATCGAGCATTGGCTTTGGGAGTTACTGACATCTTATGGACTTCTTCTCTACTTCGTGAACTTGGTTTTGCTAGTTCTTCCAAGCCTATACTGTGGTGTGATAATACTAGTGCTCGTGCTTTAACTTTAAATCTTGTCTTTCATGCTCGGACTAAACATATTGAAGTTGATGTTCATTTTTTACGAGAAAAACTTGCTGCTGGAGTTTTTGATCTTCGTTATGTTCCTACTGAACATCAATCTGCTGATCTTTCCACCAAAGTTCTTCCTACTCCTCGGTTTCTTTTCTTATCTTCCAAACTGAATCTGGTTTCTTCACCTCGATTCAGTTTGAGGGGGCATGTTAGAGATCAAGATTCAGTTGATGACAGAGCAACAATATGTGGATTGTTTGATCATGGTTAGCAGTTGGTGTTCATGAGTTCTGGTTGTCAAGACTTGTAACAAATTGTTTGTTAGTTTGTTGTAAGTCTGTTAGGTCTGTTGTAATTCTGTTAGTTCAGTTAGCTAGTTGTTTGTTATTGTTAGTTAGTTAGATGAATGACGTACTGTCATTTGAATGTATGTATATAACACTTACTGAGTTGTACAATATAATTTTTCAATCAATACAAAATCTGTTTCTTCTCAATTTCATAGCAACAGAGCATTCTCTCATTAGAGAATTCTCACAAATTGTAATAAAAGAATTTAAAAACAACGTGATATTAAATATTTGCAAAAAAGCTATCTATTATTACTTTCGTTGCTATCAATTAATTTGTATGGAAATCGACCTTGCATTTTAGGTAAAGCTTGTTTGATGGAATGACTATACGTGAGAATTTTGAAAAGTTTTGTAATCAAAGTTTTAAAAAGATAAAGTTTTGTATGAGTGAAATCAAGTATAAGACTCTCTGAGACTTGATCTCGATTGCATGCATGGTTCGAATATCACCAATTGTTACAGCATTAACGGTAGGGCTGAGACTTGGCTTGGTTGGCTAGCCGTTCAAATGCAATTTGCGAGTATATAATTGGCATGTGGTTTGTCACTTTTATTAAGTTTTTTTGACTTCTGTATTTTGACTGCATTGATGCAAAGGAACAACTTCTTGTCACTGTTTTTTTAGCTCGGCTATACACACCCCACCAATTACTTTGGGCACCTTAACAAAAAAGTCAAACTTAAAAAAGTCAATTCTATTGCAAAAGGACCCTTATGGCCTTCACTGCGATTAGTGCACCCCTCCATCTTTTTTCTCTCGTTTCGTGCGCCTCACTATCATCCCTTCACACACTCTTTTCTTGTGATTGTAGGGCATCATCAAGTGGCTCAATCTCGTAGGTTTGAATCTCATGTTGAAGAGTTGGCCAGAGTCCACCGAGCCTCTAATTGGAGAGTTGGTCAAAGCCTATCGAATATTCTATTGGAGAGTCGGTCAAAAACCACCAAACCTTTAGGTTGGCAATTGTCAACCAAATTTCATGAAAGAAGTTCGGTTGGACAACACCGAACCTAAAAGGTAAGTTTCGACCACATGTCGTCGAAACCTAAAATATATCTCTCGACCAAAGTTTTGGAGTTGGGTACTTCGATTTGGATGAAGGGGTATTTTAGTAAAAATGTTAGGGTGCCCTTATAAATTGAAATTTGAATTTTGGGTGCGCTCAAAATTCGGGTGCCCTTATGAAAAGATGAGTGCATATAGTCGGAGTTTCTTTTCGTATCCATAGGTGTGCAAACCACCTTAGTCCCGTCCTGATTAAAGTCTGAATAGTCTTATGGGGATGATCGGGAGCACTTTCCCCAACATTCCAAAGTAGTCAGAGAACATAATGTAGTTGCTTCGACTCGGTTTTTTTTAATAGGGACGAGATTTTATTTATTATAGCTTAAGTATTATCATATATACTTATTTACAAAGAGGAGGCAAGTCATTGATGCTACTCCGCCTTGTTGTGGTGTCACATTCGCACCAAATCAACTAGGTTGAACCCGTGCTTATGAGACCAGGGATTTACAAAAGTGGTAAAAACACAATTACATCCCATCAGTCCCCAAACTACATTTATACATATCATCCCTAACCCTTGTTGTCACATTAGCCTTTTCCAGTTGCTCGTTGAGGTCACCCGATCCCATGCTCTGAATAACGCGAATCCCACTAGCGAGCTCGCAACACCCCTCTCAATCTTTTCCCACACCTCGCTTGTGTCCTAGTCTTATCCTACAAATAGTCTCCTGTTTCTCTCCGCCCAAACCTCCCATAGTAATGTCAAATCGCATGTCTCCCACAATGCAAAACGTTTCCCTTCCATATGCCCCATCCGTCCTTTAGTCATACATTCCCTGACCGAATTTGATAGTACATGTGTGATCCCTTACTCTCCCACCAGTTCTCGCCATAACGCTCCAGCAAACTCTTACAACACATCACACAACGCGAGGGCATTAGACATAGATCTTGGCATCTTTTTTGCGTAACTTCCACGACATTTACCTTTTCTCACCGCAACAGCCAACAAAAGAACCTTGCTTTCAATGGCACCTTACATCTCCATATCACCTCTGCAGCAGCACACTTTGTTCTAAACTTTGGAAAGCTGATTAAACCGTAAATTTGCTAGAAACATCGAGGCGCTTTTCCCTTTTGTCACCTACCCCATTCATCAAGTGACATGTATTTAGCAGCTCAGTTAGTTGAGATTCTTCTAATCTCTCATCCGCATGTAATCTTCTCCTAGCTTTGAAGTCTTATCCGCTATTTGCCTCCCCCGATCTTACCTCGGCTATGAGACTATTTTTTGTGCGCAACGCCATATACAGTGCCGAAAATCTATGGCGCAGCCGTCCCTCCCCAAGCCATTCATCCTCACAAAAAAAAGATTTTCCCTCTCGTTTCCCACGCGGATGTGAATGCCTTTCTTGAAATCATCAGAACACATCAATACGAATCTTCATGGCGATTGACTTGTTCCATGGCCTAACCTTCCATAGTCCTAACTATTATGACCTCTCCCATATATACTCTTGATAATCTCCACCTATAACGCCTGTGGTTCCTCTTGGTATCTCCACAACCATTTACTTATCAAGCCTTTGTTACGATTGAGAAGGTTCCCGATCCTGAGACTCCCGTGTTCATTTGGCAAGATAATTTGATTCCATGTTACTAGAGCATAACTAGTATCCAAAATCATTTTCTTCTAGAGGAAATTCCTCATCATTGTTTTGACTTACACGCGACCCCACCATTATCCTAGTAACATGAAGAAAGTTGGCAATGCGTCAAGCACCCCATGAATCAGTGTCAAGCGTCCTCTTTTCGATAGACATCCTCCCTTCCAACCCTCCAACCTTTTAGAGAACTTTCTCAATATCGACACCCAAAATTCTTTCTTCAACGGTGACCCCCTAGCAGCATACCCAAATGCTCACTGGCCACTCCCACTACAATAAAGTGGGTCTATAGCAACATTTTTTTATCAACACTAATAAAAAATGTCTTCAAATTTTAATTTTAGAGACACATGATATATAAGCGTTGTCAAGTTTAAAATTTTGAGACGCTTAACATACAAGTGTCTCCAAATTAAGGACACTTGATATTAAAACGTCGTCAAATTCAAAATCTCGAGACGTATAATGTACAAGTGTCTCAAAATTAACGACACTTGTTAAAAAAGTGTTGCCAAATTTAAAATTTGGAGACACTAATTTAAAAGTGTTGTCAAGTTTTAATTTTAACACATAGTTTATAAGTGTTGCTAAAATTAAAAATGATGACACAAACAATAAGTGTTGTCAATTTCAATATTTAAAGACACATAATTTATAAGCGTCTCCTATATTAGAGACACTTGGTAAATTAATGACACCAAATTTAAAATTTGGGGACCCTAATTTACATGTGTTGTTAAATTTTAAATTTAAAGACACATAATTTACAAGTGTTGTTAAATTTCAAATCTAAAGACACATAATTTACAAGTGTTGTTAGACTTTAAATATAAAGACACATAATTTAGAAGTGTTGTTAGACTTTAAATTTAAGGACACATATAATTTACTAGTGTTGTTAAGTTTTAAATTTAAAGACACATAATTTACAAGTGTTGTTAAATTTCAAATTTAAGGACACATAATTTACAAGTGTTGTTAGACTTTAAATCTATTGTTAAATTTTAAATCTAAAGACACATAATTTACAAGTGTTGTTAGACTTTAAATCTAAAGACACATAACTTACAAGTGTTGTTAGATTTTAAATCTAAAGACACATAATTTACAAAATTTTAAATCTCAAGACACATAAGTTACTAAGTGTTGTTAAAAGTGAGTAACATGACGAAGACGAAAAGCTTGAGGTCGATCAAATTGTCGAAGAGGACAGTAAGAGGTGAAGAACAAAAGTGAATGAAAGGCATTGAAAGCATCGATTCATTTAGGCCTTTTAATTAGGGCAAATTTGGTGACATAGATTGGGACACACATCCACTTCACTTTGTTGAGTAAGCCTTAAATATTTGCACAGAGATTCGTTTGTACAATTTTATAGTTGATGAATTAATCCATGATCAAACAAACTTGCAAACCAGTTTTTTTTAAGTCTATATATGATTTGTGTATTGCTCATCGAAAAAAGAAAAAATGAAAATGAAACAAAAAAAACTTATAAATTGTTATGTAAAAAAAATGTGTACAGTATACTTTTTTTGTCAAGAAGAAAAAGAAAACAGTTTATAAACATAGACAAACTTATTTATTTTTCCAAAATACATGTAAAGTACAAACAAAAAAACACAAACAAAAACTAACTTATAAAGTATATATTTCATTTAAAAAATACATTTTACAAACACTAGTTGAAACTCATTAAAAGAATAACAATTTGTAAACTTATTCTAACCTTGTGTTTTTGTGATTTAATCATTTAAGTATATTGTATACATACATAAATTTTTTTTTTATATTACTAATTTAGTATATAGTTGTTTTTTTATGGAAGTATATAGTTGTGAGTGTAATTTTTTTTGTCAAACCAAACAAACTTACTCATTCATTTTGTCTAAAAATAACAATTCTAGTTTTCCAACAGTCATTTTATATTCATGATATAATATATATAATAATGGCATATGTAGATACATTTTATTGAGAAATGCCTCCTAAAAAAGATTAGGATATCGGCTGGAAATATGGAGAACCTATTAATGGTAATCGATAAAAAAGCATGTTGTAGATTTTGCAAACAAGAATCCAAATCATGGGGAGTGTCAAAATTGAAAGAACATTTCGCAAGAGGTTTCAAAAATGTTAATATTTATACAAATTTTCCAAAGTTCGTTCGAGATGAAATGCAAATACATTTGCATGGAAATTTAGTTGACAGGGTTAAAAAGGAAAAAAACACAAGGCATTTACCGATACTTTGATGGAACCTCGAAGAAATCTTAAATATGATGATGATGATGGTGTTTATCCTCCTGATTGCACCACTAATTATGAGAGAATACATCATAGGCTGTAAGCAACTCTATGGAATAAAGATAGGAAGTTGAACAATATTACAGATTTAATAGGGCGATACTAAATTATAGTCCTTCAACTCATGAAGCAAGGGGAGTTTAAGTGGATGTGGATTTAAAAATCCTATTTGAGGGAAAAAAGCTCGTAGAAGTGGATTTATGCGTTCATCAAGTGTGAGACAAGCAAATTTTCCAATGGAGCAAATTTTCCAATGGATGTGGATGGCTTCGCACACTCAGCAAGCATAAGAAAACAATAATTTTCTCAAGAACTTGATTCCCTTAGAAAGTCGGATGCTAATAAACAAAAGTTGAACTTGACACTGGGGAGCTCATTAAAGAAAAAAGTCACTGGGGTGTTATCAAGATTATTCTATTATAGTAGCATTCCAGTATATGTTGCCACTAACAATCCCTATTATCAAGCCGCAATAGATGAAATAGCAAATTGTGGACCTAGATTCAAGGGACCTACAGCTTATGAACTTATGCATGGTCTTTTAGATGATGAATATAATGAATTGCATACCTATATTGCAGGCTTGAAGAAAAATTAGTCACAATATGGAGTTACGATAATGTGTGATGGTTGGGCCGGATCGACGAGAATGTCGATAATTAACTTCATGGTCTATTATGATAGAAATACAATCTTTCACAACTCTGTTAATGTATCGGATGCAACAAAGGACCATAAATTTATTTATAAATTGATGGTTGATGTTGTGAAGAAGGTGGGAAAAGATTACGTTGTCCAAATTGTAACTGACAATGGATCTATTTTCAAGAAAGCTGGTAAGAAAATGATAGACAAATATAATTTATTTTGGACACCTTTTACAGCACACTGCATCGATTTGATGCTAAAGGATATAGGAAATCATAAAAGAGTCAAAAATATTGTTGAATAGGCCATAAAAAATCACGAATTATATTTACAATCATTGCTAGGTGTTGGCATTTATGAGAGAAAAATGTTGGGGCGATATCATTAGACTTGGGATCACTCGGTTTGCCATCAATTATATTCCTCTAATAAGTATTTTGGAGAAGAAACAAGGTCTAAGGGATATGTTTTCATTAAGAGAATGGGCGAGCTACCTTTATAGTAAAACTCCACAATCGCAAGAAGTTTAAGAATTGGTTGCATTAATATCTTTTTAGGATAATGCTTGATGTATAGTAAACCCTCTTGATCTGATTGTCAAAGTATTGAAGATGGTAGATGCTGAGAAGAAACCTACAATGGGAATCTTGTATGAGGCAATAAGATTGATGAAAGAGACAATGGAGGCAACCTTACTTAAGTCGCACAACTAGATTATAAAAACTGTAGAAGAAAGATGGACAAATCAATTGTGTCACCAACTTCATGAAGCTGGCATATTTGGCAATTAAATTCAATCGAATAATATATTGTTGGTTAATTTATAGAAATGCGTTCAATTGATTCTCTTTTAAATTTTTGTAGCTTAATTTTTGAATCCAATATATCAATATCAAGAATATAAGAGCATCAACCCAAGGTTGCAACAAACTTTAAATGAAGCCATAGGAAAATTAAAACCAGACCCTGAAATATTATCATTTGCATTAAATGAAGTAAGTTTTAAATAAGCTAAATTTTATTTTTAATAGTATCTCTATCAACATTGAAAACTATATAAATATTTATTTCTATTGTTGAAATATTTTCAAGACTCAATGGGGTCATTTGGATTTCGAGCGACTGAAAGTGGGCGAAAAGAATAAATCCAGGTAAATTAAAACATTAAGATTGATATATTTCTTCATTAGTTGCACTTATGATTTTTATTGAATCCACTTTTATTTTTTAATTAATTAGCAGAGTGGTGGTATTTATACGGTAACTCAGCTCCAAAGTTGAGGAATCTAGCGATCAAGATTTTATCACAAACACCATCTTCTTCAGGTTGTGAGCATAATTAGAGTACAGTTGGCTTGATACACTCAAAACTAAGAAATAGCCTGAGGTATGAAAGACTATAAAAGCTTGTCTTTATGCAATATAATATGAGGCCACATGCAAAAAATACCAAGAAAAATATGCAGAATGCTTTATCACATGAGCCAATTGATTAAACAAAAATATTTTCTGAAGAGGGGGAAGAAAATCCTTTATATGATTGGGTAAGAGAAGCATATCAACCTATGATGGATGAACCATAGGGTAGACCAAACTCACATATTGCAACTGAAATGGGCATTGATGTTAATGAGTTTATAGAGACTGAGGTCACTAGGGGCCAAACTAGCTTATCCGTGCATTCGATTAATGATAACGATAATGATGTTCACATTTCAAATGGTGGTAGTGATGATGAAAATGACTTCACAAGTTCAAGGAGTAGTAAGTCTGACGACAATGAGGATAATGATGAACGATGATGATGGTGACGATGGAGGTGATGGTGATGGTCGAATGCACATCGATAATCAATACCCAGAAAAGGCAAATGAGTCAATTTAATCAAGTCACTTACGAAAATCATGATCACAGCTCATGCAGATCAACACCCAAAGAAAGAATTATGTATCAGCGTTACAGATGTAAGCATGCATCTCAAGCACATATAGAAATCGGTGATGTTAATTCTTTGACGAGTGCATTTGGTGGTATTAGCATTGAAGATAGCTTCTTAAGCAAAATTAACTACTTCACAAGGTCATGTTTGGATTATAACAAGTCTAATGACTGTCCATAATTTCCTACCCAAGGAAAGATATAAAAAATAGATTATTACTCATTATTTTGCTCATATGTCGTCAATTTGTTAGTTTTAATAAGTGCATTTGGTTATAATGAAATTAAATGGCACGAACACTCTAGGCATGCTTACTTTGATCTTCAAGCTCATATCCATTGATAACGAGTAATCTTGATGCATTGGCATGTTTTTCTTTGAGTCCTTATGAGGATCCTATGTATTCAAGATTACAAATATTATTCAACATGGATTCTCGATAATATCAGTATCACATCCAGTCATATAAGGAAAATTATTTTACCTATATGTCATGGTTTCAGTATTTGTTTAATCTCGGAGAGCAAGCTATTTCACATAGTTCAAGTAGTGGGGAGGTTACGAAGAACCTCATAATTATATGTTGTATTAAAATGTATGCTTAATCAAACGTTCTGACTCAAACATTTCAACTAATTTAACGTACTTTTCTATTTTGGCAATGGATTGCAGTGAACTTATTAGTTATTATGATTCATGAATCTATGATGTAATTATCTGTGCAAATCATAAAGAGAACAAAAATCTTAGAACAATCTACCATAAACACGTGTAATGTATATGGATGAATAGTGTCAATAAAGTTGGTTGAAATCACTAAATGTAGATATTTTGTGGTATAAATAAATAATTATACATTTCATTTAAATAACAATTCTCTAAACTTCTCTAAGTTGGCGAATTTTTACAAAAATTGTCCGAAGCGAATTTAACTTCTCCGAATTAATTCTGATTTTCATAACAGCGAATTATATGGCGAAGTCGAAGTTTCAATACTTTCGTGCAGGTGATGCGACGTTGGCCATGACGCTGATTAGGGAACGAGGATTCTGGTGCAGTTGTCTCTGGCGACATGACCTACAATGTACCGTCTGGACATCACTGAGACCAATTACCATTCTGCAGTTTGTAGTTCCAATAATTTCTCTCAGCACCTTATTAGTATGCCCAGGGCGCTAGGAGGATGCTAGAAGGTTTTGAAGAACAAATCAGTCAGGTCTCGTCGCACTAAGTCCCGACTTAGCCTAATTTATGAAATTAGGATAAATTAATTTTAACCTCAAATACTTTTGTTTTCAATCCTTAATAATGCTCCAAATCCAATTTATATCCTTAATGAAACTCAATTCTTATTTTATTTTATCGAAGCAAATTAGGAAATCATATGAGATTTTTTCCATATTTCATAAAATTTTTGGTAGCACTTCCCCTAAATTCGGCCTTAAGGAAAAATTCACCTAATAAATGGCAAAATAGGGAGAAGCTTGGAAGGACTCACAAATCCCCGCAGTCTACAATATTTATCAATTTAAGTCAATTAAACTAACTGAAGGTCTCCAATACCTTATTTACAACTTTAAAACCCCACATTAGACCAAAATCTGAATCATGCACCTCTCAACTTTTTCTAAACTAACTTAGGAAACTATCATAACATGTTCGAAAGTATTTCACCTCCTACACTCACCCTCAAACACAAAAACATTATATATAGACAACTTACAACAAGTATGAAACTTTTAATTTCAGAAACAATCACCACAATTTTTGAGTCTTGTTCGTTCATCCTTATCTTCACTTAAAACGTGACATCATCAAAAATAACTCAAAAATATTAGGTAAGTAAACTCCTACATTGCTCTATATTCCTATAAATGTTCGTCTGAATACATGGAGACCTGTAATTGCATTTTTAAATAACAAGAAATTTATATAACAATGTGAATCCCTTTCTTCCTGTTTCCTAACTAAACTCAAACGTCAACTTCCAAATATAGTACATAAACGGTACTAGGAGTTCATGAAATGCAAAAGCAATGAGTAGGAATGTTATTTTGAGCTAAACACGTCAGCTCAATGGTACGCATCTCTGCTAAACTTAGGGAAATAGATGCTAAGTATGACTAGTACTCGCCTAAGGAAATAGTCGACCACACTCCAACCACATCTTTTTCCATCAATGCATGCTCACTAGAAAAATTTGCATGCCTTACGTCTTCCGTGTTCCGGTCCAGCTTGTGAGTTGTAGCACTAACAAGCCATCATCCAGAATGACATGAATGCATAACCAAGAATGATGCGAAATGCAGTGCAGACTAGACATAAAGGTATAAAGATATTGTAGGGTTTACTTACAACCACCCAACTTAAAGCTAAGTTCTCTGGGTTCCTGGAGTGTCAGATCACTTTGAAGATGGTTCTAATAGCTTCCCTGCATACCCAATTAGAATATGGGTCAAGCTTCAAGTGAAACTTAATCATGAAACCCAATGAAAACTGTGGCGAAAATACGCTTGACAACAGTTTCCAAGAATTTTAATTTATATATCTACTTAAACTTGCTTTTAACTAGCCAACTTAGGGTAACTTTTTAACCTTGAAAACCTCAATATTTGTCATGAAAAACTTAAAATCATGACAAATATTGCTTAATATTTATAGTACTCATGTCTTTATTTCCATATACTCCAAGAACACTTAAAATTAGATCACCGACGGGGAAGTTATGAATTTGCTAATATGGAATGTCAACTAGGTAAAATTTATTTATTTTGAACTGAAAAACTTCTCCAAATCAATATTTTTGCAATTAACTCCTCAAAACTCGACAACAAACACAATGAAACGACTTCATACCAGCATCAAAATATTTCCACACCTCGTGAAGTTGAATTGGATAAAAACTAGTAATCAAATTCATCCAGAATGTCAATCTAAATCAGTTTTAACTAAAAAAACTTCTTCCAAATAGTTATCAACTGAATTTCATCAGTTCAATTCGCTAAAACGCTAACCTACGTTGGTGGAATTTATTCTAAATTGGCACAAATCAATCTAACATACCAATTAACAACAATTGCTACCAATTTTATCAAAACCCCGCAAAAGAAATCGAGAAATCATGAGAATTCAAATTGAATTGAAGAAAATGCCCTGAATTTAGTATTTACTAAATTTTAAGTCGAATACCTCGTTTCCATCGCAGAGACTTAGCTCGAACTAACTTTTTTGCAATGCTCTACTATTTTGTAGAAAGAAACCAAAAGAAAATCGAACGTTAAAAGACCGCAAAGCGAAAGCTGGAGTTGAGATGCTTAGGTATCAAATTACCTAAATGCTATGTTGAACGTTTTAAATTTACATTTAATTTCATTTGTTTTTCATATATTTATATACAAACCCTCAGCTACTTATTAGCATCTTAATTTCTTTTTATTTATTAATTTATAAAATCACTATTTTGACGTGCTTTAGCTTTCGACGCTCACTTTCTATTTAGTTTTTTTTACTAAATTGAACAAAAATCTTGACAAAACAATCCATCTTCATAAAATGTTCATAACACTTATTTTGGTCACACAAAAACCTCAAAAACTTAATTTTTTCTTTAACATATTGGATCCTTTTGGACTAATTCTCTTGCCATATTAAATTAAAATTACACCAATTTGGACCCAATCTCAACCTCGACCACCGCCAACTAACAAAAGCTTAAGGTATGGTCTTGCACCAAATTCATTCTCGTTTTATGATTTTCCATATCCTGACTTGCACGCAAACCGAAGCAAAATCTTGATGTGACGATTAACACTTGGTTAATTCATGCTTACACCTTGAATTCAAGGGTTGGCGGCCACCAATACCTTCTTATATGGTTTTTACGATATCATGATGTATATAACAGTTCATATTTCATAAGGTGTTGATTTGATGTCCTTTATGACCATTAGAGGTTTACCTTATATGATTGATGTAGGTATTCGGGCATAAATGTGGCTTTGATTTCCTTCATAGCAGTTCAGGGTTATCCCTTGATGAGTTACGTAGGTGTTTGAGCTCACAATAGTTGAAATATAAAGTCCCCACTTCTCTTAATTCTACGACATTCATGTATCATTATAATCTTGGTGAATTATAATTGTTGGACATTACTTATTCTATCTTACATTATATAGTATCTTTGCGATTGACTTGTTCATGCCCAAAATGATAATAGGGTTGTTAAAAATCCTACGGTTGCATGTTAGTTATTATCGCACTAGATATTAATAAGATGATTTTGGGTAAAGTATGCTTCTGCTTTATTGAGCTCGTTGATTTTATTGCTCACCCCACTTCTTCCCCTCTAGGTACCTTAAGCAGGATAAAGGAAATGGCATTGCCTTAACATAGAAGCTCGTTTCTTATTTGCAAGGTTGTTTTATTTATATCTACTATGATTTGGACTTAAAATGTATTAAAACTGGGGATTCCAAATGGGTAGTTGTTTGAATCCATAGTTTATGTTTTAAGTGGTTTCTAAGACTACTACTTTAACTATGGAACCTGATTAGACATTGAAGGTTTTTTATTTCCATACCTATTGACTATGATGTCTATTATAGAATAATCTTAGTTTATTTCTGCAAGTTAAGGCTTACTAGATCATCGCTTGACTCTCTGGGTCATCATGAGGGGTTTGGTAAGGGTTTAAGCTGAACGCCCTTATTGAAGAAATTGGGGTCATCATTGTTGGTATCAAAGAGTAGGCTAAGTGGTGTCGTGTCGAACGACATCAATAATAATCCTAAAACCAAACTACTATTAATTTGCAGTGGTGGTAAGCAGGCTTGAATCAACAGGGATTAGGATGTTTTTTTTAGGCTTTAGGAAAAATGAGGGATTTTTTAGGAAAAAAAACTCAATTGCACTAAGAACTAAATGTGAATAAAAAAAACCTCAATTGCTTAGAAAAACGAAATCAATAAATGGGAAACTTGTAGGGTTTTGGAGTTCATATGTAGCGAAAAATTCAAAATAATTTTGAAAAACAGCAACAGGATCGAAAATAAGTTCTATTTAACTAGATCTATGAGAGTAAAACTATAACTTAATTCATGATTTCCTTCTCTGATTGATTGATCTCCAAGTCATTCAAATGCCTATCCTCTATTAACAATCCATACACGAATGGCGACTACAATTTGGAGCTCTAGCCCCAAGAGAGATAGAAAATGTTTTTCTTTCTCTCCTTAAATCCAGAAAACTAGAAAATAGCAAAAAGAAAATCTAATTTTGTTTTAGGGTTTCAACCTCTATTTATATTTGTAGATAAGCCCCAACTTAAAATCATATTCGTATTACAATTATTGAATTTAGACAGTGTAAGCAAATTACGCGTACGCCCCTATTAATAAGTTATCATATAACAAATTGTAAGGGTTTTTATTTCATGAATTTTATCATATAAATTCATTACTTTTGACCAATTGAAATTGCGCAAAGCCATTCTTTTTGTGCAACCAAATAGGTTCATAGGATTTTGGTAGTGAACCAAGACCATTTTTGTACACAAGTCATAAATAATCTCTTGCAAGGCATTTTGACTACCAAGTAGCATGAATATCACAATCAATATAACTTAATCAATAACATACAGCGTATCCTTTTGTAGTGCGATATCTTTTGATTAAACACATGGTATGAAAATTCACCATTAATGCTCAATCGTGCTAGTCTTGATCTTTAAGTAAACTGAAAACATCCAAGTGATATTGATCATATCAATTCACATAAACTTGACCATTATCAGTCTATCATAACGAGGGATCTACTGATATCTCTCTATATGAGAGTGACAAATTCTATCTTGATTACACTCCTTCACATAATATTTACATGGTAACCAATCACAATCTTTATAAACGTCTAGTTAAAGACAACATTTGACTGTATAAAATTACCATGCACCTAATATTGAAGTCTATGGTAATCTCAAGTTGAAGGACCGAATTATACACCTATCATGAGTAACACCTATGACTTAATTCATATGGTGTTCTAATAGCGGATCAGTCCAGTACCTTGTTCCCTAATAAGTATTTATGATCTTGATTCATATCTCTATATGCATGATCATCACATGACAATCAATCATGATTCATACTAGTCTTGATTCATTATAATTCACACTAAGGACATTTAGGATATTTCAACAAAGACCGATGAATCTTACTATCAGGTAAACATGCAATCATTTGTAATAAGACAACAAATGAAAACCTCTATTTTATTAGCTATTACATGATAAACAATGTTTCTAGATTGACCTAGGGTACATGCCCAACATCTGCCACTTGCACTAGGGCCAATCATTCATGTATCTAATACCCAATGACCTAACATGACCATCATGTTTTGCTTGTGGAAGTGCTTTTGTCAAAGGATCTGCAATATTGTCTTCTATAGGAACTCTGCAAATCTTCATGTCGCCCCTCTCAATGATTTATTTAATAAGATGAAAACATCTAAGTATATGCTTGTAACGGTGGTGTGACCTTGGTACCTTGGCTTGTGTTATTGCCCATTGTTGTCACAATATAAGCAAATGGGGTTAGCTAAACTCAGAACTACACTAAGTTCAAATATGAAATTTTGGGTCAAAACTGCCTCCTTACCTTCATTGAACGCTGCTATATATACTCAACTTCTATTATTGAATCTGCTACAGTGTCTTGCTTCGAGCTTTTTCAGCTTACTACGTCTTAATTCAATATAAACACATATCAGACTGCAATCTATAGTCGTCTATATCAATTTGAAAAGTTGCATCTGTGTAACCATTTACAACAAGCTCATCTTCCAAACTTCCATAAATCAAGAACACTTCTTTAGTCATTCTCTAGTACTTAAAAATGTTCTTTATTACTATCTAGTGACTCTTATCGAGATCAGATTGATATCTATTTATTGCGCTCAAAGATATGATACATCAAGTTAAGTGCATAATATGGCATACATAATAGATCCAATAGCTTATTTATATGGAATTGTATTAATGCGTTCTTGCTTATCATTAGTCTTAGGACATTGAGTCTTACCAAGACTTTTACCATGAGACATTGGTAATGACCATCTTTTATAGTCTTTCATATAGAACCTATTTAATACTTTGTCAATATAAGCACGCTGACTTAGACCGATCAGTCTTTTACCTCTATCCCGATAAATCTTAATCCCAAGGATGTAGGTTGGGTCTCCTAACTCTTTCATTGAGAAACACTACCCTAACCAAGACTTGACACTCTACCAGGTTAGGATGTTATTTCCAATGGGTAATATATCATAAACATACAGTACTAGGAAAATAACCTTGCTCCCATTGATCTTCTTGTATACACAAGTCTCATTTTTATTTTTAATGAAATCAAATTTCTCAATTGCTTCATTAAAACGAAGATTCCAACTCTGAGAAGCTTGCACACATTCCTAAAATTCTCAAGATGAACAAACCATTTAGGGTGTATCATATACAAGTCCTCAAGTACATTTCCCTATAGAAAAGTTATTTCGCCATCCATTTGCCATATCTCATAATCCTAATATGCGGCTATTGCAATTAGAATTCTAATGGATTTAAGCATGGGTACAGGAGAAAAAGTATCATAATACTTAACACCTTGAGTCTGCCTGAAACCTTTTGCTACAAGCCGTGCTTTATAAGTATGCACATTCCCATCCATATCAATATTTTTCTTGAAAACCCATTTACATCTAATGGTCTTACCACTTTCAAGTAAATCAACCAGGTTCTAAACTTGGTTATCATACATGGATTGCATATTAGAATTCATGGCACTAAGTCATTTATCTGACTTAGAGCTAGACATAGTCTCTTAATAAGTACTAGGCTTATTTTGATCCATAAGCAAAACCTCACTACTATCAGTAATAAGAAATCAAAATCTCCCTGGCTAATTTCTTACCCTATTAGACCTACGCATGACTTGTAATACATGTGAAGGTTCAACTAGTTCAAGAATTTGTTAATCTCCTACTTGTGGTTGAGTGTTTACTTGTGGTTCTTGAACTTCTTAAAGACTTACTTTATTCCCATTTTTGCCTTTTGAGATAAACTCATTTTCTATAAAGACACTATTCCAAACAACAAACACTACGTTCTTAACGGGATTATAAAATTATTATCCACTAGTTTTTTTAGGATAGCCAATAATACACACTTGGTAGATTCGGCTGATAATGTTTTTGAGATTTGTCGTCGTACGAAAACCTCAAAGCCCCAAATCATCAGGAAAGACAAACTTGGTCTTTCCCAAACCACATCTCATATGATGTTTTATCAACCGCTTTAGAAAGAACATGATTCAATGTAAACGTAACAGTTTCTAAGGCATAATCCTAATAAGAAATATGAAAATTTGCATGAATCATCATAGATCAAACCATATCCAATAAAATTCAATTTCTCCTCTTAGAAACAACATAGAAATTGTGGAGTTACTGAAGAAGTTAACTATAAGAAAATCCAGGGTTTCTAAGATTATTATCAAACTCATGGCTCAAATATTCACCATCTTAATCTGATCGAAGTGCATTAATAATTTTACTAAATTGATTTTGCGCTTTATTTTGAATTGTTTGAAACATCTCAAAAGATTCACCTTTAAGTTTCATGAATTATGAACCTGCAAGAATGAATGTTGATAGATGAGTAATAACAATGATGTTAAGGTATAATTCTAGAAAGAAATACTATGGCTGCTCATTTGTAGCCTCCACAGATAAGTCGCAAGGATAAAATGAGTCGATCATTGATATGTGTAACTGAGATGGTGACAGAGATACTGTGCTAGTGTTTTACTATAGCAGATAGCTATCTTTGTTCCTACTACCAGTTAACAATATCGATTTGTTACCAGATAGGAAAAGATATTTCTACTATAGAGATAGGCATCAGATCACCTCTCAGTATGGTTCTTTCTACTTGTTGGTTGGACGACTTGAATGCACATTGCGACATCAGTGGAGATTATAAAGGAATACCTAGAAACACTTGAAGATACAAGAACTTGGTAGGTAGTTAAGGTATAATCACTCTATTGAGAGTTATACAACACATATCTTATGAATATCGGCCTATAGGATGAAAATAATATTGTTGAGGAGTTAGGTTTAAGAGTAAGATTTAATTTCACGCGGGGTATAAGCAAATTTCGCAAGTGCGGATTTCCATTAGTAAAAAAAAGTCATAAAAGAAATCTTTACGAATATACACGTTGCTCTACGGATGAACTTAACTTTTACTTTCGAGGATTAAAGTTCTTTAAAATTGGGGATGTTGTGGAGACCCAAAACTAAAAAGGACCTGCCCTAAGGGCAATAGTAATTTCGTAAACCCTACACTAATTGGTCTCACTATATAAATCTAATTGTAAACCTTATCCCCCTTTCCGTTCATTAGCCCAAATTTGAAGGGAAGGATAAAGGAGAGCCTTGTTGGTGATTTCATGCTTGGGCGGTGCTCCAAAGTCAACAAAGTCCCCTTTGAAGGTAAACTCATTATCCATACTCCTTCCTTTTCTTGTTCAAGTTGATTTACTAGATCGGTATGGTTTTATTAATGATGGAGAGTTTTAATTGGTGTTCCAAGAGTTGTATTGGGATGAAAACTCCATTGTTATGAAATTTTAATTTAACTTCGAAAAGATTTGAAAGAATCGGATATGCCGACATAAGAAGTTAACCCCAAAAGGGAGGGGCGGCACCGCCAGAGAGGTACGCTGATAGTCTAGTGTAGCTAGAGAGGTGGGGGAGCGATTGCTCCCCTATGCACATGCCACTTGAGCAAAATTGGTCCCTGGATTAAATTGAGCAGGGGCCAATCAGACAATTAAAAAAATAATATAATATATGTACATATTTAAAGATATATATATATATATGTATACATATATATAAAAGAAAATAAAAATAGTAAATCTTAGTTGTAAATGGGGAGCACTATCGCGTCCTTAGGGGAAGAGTTAGGCGGGTCCCACTGCTCAATCTCCACACCGAGCGATGAAGGGCCAACGGGACCCACACTAGCGGACCCCAAAATAAACCTAAAAATAAATTAGAACTAATATACGATTTGGTTTTGATGTAAATATGTCTTAAATTGTTTAGATTCGCAAGGTGGTTAGTATTGGACCCGAAGGGTGTGAGGATCAAAAATAGGATTTGCGGCGAGTCGAGGTAAGTGGGGAGCTTGCTCAATTATCACATATGGCATGATATTAGTTATGTTAGGACATACGTTTTTAACTAAAAATTTTGGAAATGGGTTGCATCATGCGATTTGCATGGATCTACACATATATGAAGGTGATTGCATTTGTTTTCCCCTCTTATGATATTCATTGCCCCATGATGATTGTGGAGTCCCCACTGATGGCTTTATTATCAACTAATATGTAATGCCTCAGGATGTTTGTTGTGCCACTAAGGGCTTTACAATTTATTGCCTCATGATGTTTGTGGAGCTTTCCCATAAGGACTTTACTTGTTTAATGGAATTCGTAAGTGTATCAATTAGGGACATGAGTTGGAAGTGCCTTCTTTTATACTTTGTGATAGAGGGACATCCATCGACGACGCCTTCGGATGAACATATTATTGTGTTGATAAGGCTAACGAGAGGGCATATAAGGCATGTGTCATTTAGTGGTTGCCATCCCCTCGAGGGTTGGTGAATCGGTCACCGATTTCTTGCCAGTTACTCTTATGCATTGAATGATACCACGACTTTATATTATTACTATTTTCTATTGTATCTCTCATTTGTGAACCCTATGCATGACGATGAGTTTTAACTTGAATATGTTTTATCTATCTTGTTGACATGGTTTATTAATGCTTTATAAATTCATACGATGTCTACTTTTAAATATTTATCTATTCAATTTCAATTCAAGCTAGCCTTGCATGCTTATTAAGTATTACTTGTGTATTTAATGGTTGAGCGGGTTTTTCGCATTACTGAGCTCAGTTGGTTCTTTTAGTTCACCCCATTTACATCTAAAGACCATACACATTGGCACTAAATCGAGATAAGGGAGAGACGATAGCTTGAAGCCTTCTCTTTTGATGTAAGCCTTATAATGATAGTATCTATTTATTTGTTTTTGAAATTATCAAACTTGTGTTGTATAAAAAATAAGTCTTCCGAGTAGAATGAAACTTACTCTTATTTAGTTTAAATGACTAGGTAGTATTTTAAGGACTTAATTTGTTGCAAGGATTTGAAAATACAATGATAGTTTGGTAGTATGTCATATGGATTTTCCTTTATTTAATTCTGCAAGTATTTATCCATATTTGCTAGTTTGATATTTCGTAAGTTGTTTTAGGCGTGCCAGACCACTTGCTCAGGCCTGATTCGATTATTAGGCGTTGGAAACAATATGGGCCAGGTGACCCGACCCTAGGTTGGGGAAGAGTTGTCACACTCTAGCTGTAGTTGTCTCCTATATAGTTACTATCAGTAACTCTGGTGGATGTGGTGCTATGGGGTCTACTTATGGTTGTGGTACTACTGACACTGGTGCTCAAGGCCCTGAAGTAGTAGTGCCTAGTGCAATCTCAGTCCTTGCGGCTTTAGGTTAAGCCATAGTAATATGAGTGGTGGGAAGGATTAGTGTGATAGCCGCCATATGCCCCTCATGAAGGTGATGAAATTGGCTAGCTATGGACCCTGAGCCGGTATACAGTCAGCCAGCCACTGATAGTCATCCGCTCGTGGTAGTAGAAAGCTGACTGTCGCTTGATCCAGAGTCTCCACCATTGAGTGTCTCTGCCATCGATGTTTGCAGATAAATAGTGAAAGTGAATCGGTTACTACGTGGCTTAACTTATCTTTATGTACATAGACTCACTTATTTCACTCACTTCCTACGTAATAGTTTCTAGGTGAAGATCATAAAGTTTCTTAATCTAAGATTTGTGTTTTATTCAAGTTTGTGTTTTACTTATCGAAAACATTGGCTTTCATACAAACTATTACGACCCATTCCCTAATCTAAGGCACTGCTCAGCCTAATCCCATAATTAAGTCCTAACCTCAGCCACGTAGGACTTAAATATGTATCAGTTAGCCTTTTGAGCTATTTTCCTCATTAAACATGTTCAAGATAAGTAATACACATGTCACATTTCAATTTAGTTTTATAGTTACTTAAATCATATTAAAATTTATAAAATTTGGCCAGATTATATGGAAGCAATATATTAAATCATAAATGTGTGGCAACCAGTAAACAACGATCGCATGCATATACATAATAAACCGGGGAATATAAATAGTGTGATGGTCATCATAAGTTGGGAAACTAAATACTCGACCCAATATACAACCCGAAAATGTATCAAAAGACATAAGTGTATATTACACAAAATATCAAAACCTACTAAATGTTGATGCAAAAGTGTGCCACTGGCTCAGAGGTAGTCGTCAATCTTCTCCTTGCCAAGCCTGTTCGTCGACGCCTATGCACCCACCATCATAAAAAGGACAGTGAGTACAAAAAGTAACATTAACCCCCTTTGATATATTTATTCACATTTCCAAAACAAACTAAATTTTATTTTAAAGTATAAGTTAAATAAAGAAAGACTAGTTCCTAAAATATGCAAAGAAATATCACGGTTAAGCAAGTGAAACTCACACGAGGCTACATAGTTATGATCTAAATTCGGTCAGGCGTGACATATGGCAATGAAGCCTTTAAACCATTAAAAGACGTGCGTAGTATCGCAAGGCCTAATATCACTAGGGACTCTAATCTAGTGTCACCAGAGACTCTAACCCCGTGTATTGACAATCCTAGGGACTCTAACCTTGTGTATCACATCATAGTGGCGAGCGTTCACATCCCAGGGACTCTAACCCCGATGCTGACCAACTCAAACATAGTGCAATGGACTCTAGATTTTATAACTACTTTATAAGTCCAAGAAATTGGCTCGTAAAGGATTTTAAGGCTTGGCTATGCTATAAAGCACAATTCTGAAAGAGTACAAGTCCATAAAATCATTCATAAACTCACAATTCCTAATAGCATGTTATTAACACTATATTCACTTTGAAACAACAAGAAATGGCATAAAGCACATGGTTGGATTTCAAAAGAATTCAATTCATCATAATATCATGAAAATCAAGCTCAACAAGTAAGGAGTAACAAATAAGTTTATGATTTGAGAGTACAATGCTTGACGTAGTCAATAAAACAAGCATAAAATGGATATGAAATGTAAATAAACAATTAACGAGTATACTCACATCAAGCAATGTATAGTCCTAGCTTTACTGGCATCCCAACACCCCAAATCTTGTATCCAAACCCTTGAGGAACTTCCCTAGGGTCCTGATATTAATTAACATGTTTTTCAACATGTTTGGACCTTTAATTAGGGTATCAGGCTTGTTTATAGCATTTTAAAAAATTTTAGAAAATTGCAGATATTTATGTTGTTATAGCAATTAGCGCGTTGGGTGATTTGATTAGCGCGCTAGCTGACCTACCTAGCATGCTAGTTAGAGGAAAACTCAGAATTTTGCAATTAGAATACAGAGTTTTCACCACACATAGGCTTCGTTAATGTCTTGGGGACCCCTATATACACCTCCAAAGCCCTAAGATATTAACAACAATATAAAATAGCCGTACACAATATTAAATTTATGAACTCATCAATCTTAAGCTAAATAAACTAGTGTAAGTAAAATACCTAGATGATGTACATTTGCTTATACCTTCAAATCATCAAACCAAGTTATTTTCTCCAAATTCTCTTCTTCTCCAGAAAATTTCCTTAGCTTCTAAGTTTGCAAAATGAAAAGTTTGATTCGCATGTGTTGATCTATAACTATATATATATGAAATGGATATGGTTGATTACTAGTCGTTGATATTATTGCACGCACGTATCTCAAGACCCATCTAACAGCCTACAAATTGACACATTTCCCACTTATTCTCTACTATTTAACCTAAGTAACACCAATGTATAACTTAATTAGTTTCTAGATGTGTCAACACGTATCTAGATGATCATCACATGGCTATTTTTCGAAATTGCTAACTTAGATACATTTAATCTAAAATCAACTATAGGAACATTATTTCAACTATATAAGCTACGTAATCTTAAAATGAACTTTCTACATCACTCTTTACCCCAGTCCCATGTTGACACGCATCTCGAGGCATGTCTCCACTCACATCTCGACATCTATATATAAGTAGGAGTGACTAGTAATCTACACATATACAATACACTAGGCATAAAACACAACAAACTACTAACATATACCTCGATCATCTCGCCTCGGTCAATGCATGTATCACGATGTATGTGCCACATCATGCGTCGGTAATCGTGATCACGGATAATAAACGAGATTAGAAATTTTTGTCGTGACACCTAGGTAATGAAATAATATGCTTTTCAACCACTTCATCATCTTATTATGTTATGTGCAATGCAAAATTAAAATAAACATATTTCTTTCAAATCCACTTTAACTCATTGTCGTGATTGAAAGGGTTCTAATGTACAAACTAGAACTCCACCTATCGGTATCAATAATGTAAGCTCTACATTGCTTTAATGTTTCAAATCTTTAGATTCATAACCAACGAAATTTAATATCTATGCCTCCCTAATTAACAACTCTCTCTTGATGATGTGTATTTTACGGTTGTACTATTAATGTTCTGCTTAAAAACTTCAATGGTCGTAATAACTTCTAAAACATTATATCAATAAACATGTGATCAAGATGTCTACAGCATTATGCTCAGAATCAATACAAATTCTAACCATTACACTTTTTATATTCAATTTCTATTCATGTTCATTGCATAACATTCATACCATATGGTCCATTGATTCCTAAGACTAATAGACTACTTACACTTTATTGAAACAAACGTGCACATAGTGGTATTCATTGAAATCAAAGATATATTAAAAATACTTCAAATAAATCAATAAAATAATACTCTTTCTAATATCTACTCTCCACAAATCGTTCTAATACATAAAAATAAGTAAAACCTACGCTAAAATACTATAATGGCTGCTAATGTCTTATATATTATGAGTTTACCACGTTCTAATATATATACATACTTCTTAAACTCAATTAGAAACCCTACTTTACAATTTAACTCGAAACGGAATTCCAACTTTCTATTTTCTTCCAATCATATGTTGTCTCTTAAACCGCGATGTCATATGTGTTGTGCCACGGCGTCGCCGCCGTGTCACCTCATTTGTGTGCTTTTCCTTGCTTTATTGACCTCGGTGCTCTACCTTAGACCTCTGGCGCCGTCCCTTAGGCTCCATAGCGCCACCACAACGTCGAGCTTCCTGTTTTGATTTTTTCACTTTGCCTTCTCTCCTACGATGTGTCTAGGTCCTCCACATTCTCCCTTATGCTCTCATGGCGTCACCCTTGCATGTCATGGCATCAACCACTTTTAGGAGGGTTTTACTTCAATTTCTTCTCGTTTTTGCCCGTTTCCTTCCTCTATGCCTCATTCATATGAAAATGCATAAACACCATTAATTATAGCTCATTTAAGGATATTTATACTAAATATACTACTAAACTAGTCCTATATATAAGTCTAAATAATCACTTATTATCTATCAAATTATGAAATTATAATATAATCTTACTAGCAATGTATAAGATAAATTAAAATAAGTTATGTGGGTTTAAACATCTACCCTTAAGAAATCCCCTATTTATTAAATAAAAGATCTCTAAAGCCAAATAGGTAAATATTACTGAAACCAACGCACAGGAAAGGGATCTCCTACGCTATGACCTTCTCTTCTCATTTGTTAAGAGCAACAGCTGAGATATTATGGGGAAAGTAGTGGGGTAAGCAAAATATTCAACTGCCTCAGTAAAGTAGAAGTAGGTTTTACCCTCAATTATCCAAGTAATACCTAGTGCAATAATAGCTTACATGCAACAAACGAATTTAAAGAAACCTATTATCATCTTGGGCAAGAACAAGTACATAAGCATAAATATTATAAAATGCAAGATAGAATAAACAATGCCCAATAATGATAATCCAAAAGTTTGCAATGATACATGAATGCCACAGAATCAAGAGAAGTGAAAAATAGATAGCTCAACCATCTTGGGCCCAAACACTTAGATAGTTCATCAAGGAATAACTCTAAACTGCTATGAAGGACATCAAAGCAACACTTATGCTTGAACGCCAACGTGACGCATCAAAAGGAAAGCCTGAATTGTCATGAAGGACATAAAAAAAACTTATGATATCTAAACATTTATACACATCAAGATATCATAATAACCATGGAGGACAGGTATCGGTGTTTTTCATCCCTCCAACTCAAGGTGTAAGCATGCGTTAATCAATATCAGTACCAATTCCACCAGCATTCACTTTAGGAGAATCCAAACAATATAGTAAGTAAGATTAATAAGAGTGTAAAGATAGGTTCTAACACATTCCACAAAGTTGCTAAAAGAGTCTAGCGTATCTAGTACCAAATCATGATTAAGAATAGAGCAAACCCCACTTACCTCAAAGTGTTGCAATCCTATCTGATCCTTGATAAAAAGTTCCTATCTGGTTCTCCTCGTGTCTACATTGGTATAGGTTCATATTTGTACTATTAAAATAATTTTTTTGAGGTAATTTTAATCAATTTGCATTAATGTCTTGAAAACGATATCAAACCCTTTTTGAATCAATGTCACAACTTTGTCGTGGCGATAAAGGTTTTCGGGGTTAGTTACCATTATCCCGACCCTTGTCTCGAAGAGATACTTCTATGAAACTCGGTGAATTTTACATAATAGAACATTCGCTTTATTTCTAAAAGTACCTCCAATGACTTGGGTTACCCATAAGGTTTTAGGGCGATATCGCTGGCTTCGAATTGAAACAACCACGAATTGAACTCTGCGATTTGCCAACATTGTATGTTACATGACACGATGCTATAAAATCATTAGATCAATTTCTACGACTTCCCAGGTAGCGTCATGGCCAACGCCTTACCATTTATAAGTGAGGCGTTGGCGCAACGATGGGCGCGAATCCAAAATCCCCATAACATAAACCTAAATTTGTCACCTCCGATGATCCACGCCAACCCTCAAAGGTCAAATTATGTCCAAAATAGTATTAAACACCTCCTTTGAAACCTTGAAGACATTTTAAATCTAAATATGCGAGGTGGTGATAGCTCAAAACAAGATCAAGAAGCATAGACTTATCTCGTACCCTAAAATCGTATAAGAAACCAAATAAGGTGATGAAATTAGAGAAGGTTAGGGGAGATTGTTACCTAATCATAGTAAATTTGATATTGGTCCCTCTCCTCCATCAATCCACTGCACTAATCTTCTAGGTTTTCTCCTAAAATCCTCTTTGTAGTTTATTCAAGCAAAAATGGCTTAAATCCCTAAGTGTGGTTTAAATATTATGTTAATGAGATTAGGAATTTGTTGACCAAATCAAATCTCTACATATCATCTTAGTCTCTTAAAGCTCAAGGACAATCCTAAGGTCCACATTAAATTTATCATTAATATTTTATTTACCAAAATTGCCCTTTTCTTTATTTAATTTATTTTACAAGTCCTTTGAGCTTATTTTTTATTTACTTAGGCTTATACCCCAAACTAAGTCAACTAGATAGTATGTAATACACATTTTATTCACACCATACACACATACAATGAATATCTACCAAATTATCCTTAATAATGGGACAATTTACCATATTAAAGATTCAGGGCATCACATTCAGTGAATCAAATTGTTGCAATTTAATTTATAAGTGCTTTTGAAATGTTTTTGTAGTTGAATTTGATTTACATTGGGATTTTGGAGAATGTGACTATTGGTTGTTATCTAAATTGACTCCACAAGCTATGGAAATATTTTGAATTTGGTATATAGTGGTTTCTTTCTGTTTGGTGTCAAGTTTTAAGGATTTAATTGCGAGAAATATTGATTTAGAGAATTTTTTAGGTTCAAGATAAATAAATTTTGCCTAATTAACAGGCTATATTGGACAATTCATAACTTCTTCGTTTGTGATTCCATTTATGTGTTCATAGAGTCTATGAAAAGTATGAAGTGAAACTCTACAAGTTCTTTTTTGGACAATATGAAAATATTGAGGTTTTCAAAGATAAAATGTAACCCCAATTTAGCAAGTTGAAAGTTAGTTGAAATTGTTATAAATGATTATTTTTAAAAACAATTATTGAGCATATTTTGGTCTTTGTTCTTATTGGGTTTCATTATTTGGTTTAACTTGATGTTTGACATTCTAATTAGGCATGTAGGGAAGCTGTTGGAGCTACTTTCAAGGTGATATGACACTTCGAGAACCCCAAGAATTCAGCTCAAAGTTGGTTGGTTATAAGTAAACCATACATTATTCTTTACTATTTATTAATTTATCTTTGACCTTGCATTTATGATTTTAGTCTGCATTGCATTTCCTATTGTTGTTGATCATGCTTACTTGTTAGACGGATAGAGTTGCCCCTGCTACAATCAATGAGTTAGATGGATCTACTCTATACTAAACAAATCTACAGGTGCCTAAGGTGAGCAATGTCGACTCCAGGGATAGAGTTACATAGTCTATTTGTGAACTTCAAATAGAAATGGAAGGGTTCATGTTGTTATTTATGTTTGTGGTTTATTTGTAAATGTAATTACAAGTCTTCATATATCAGACTAACATTTGTAGGAGTATAGGTCAATGTAGGAATTTAATTACATGACATCCTCAAGTTGTTTTTTATTATGTTAGGAATACGGTGCAGAAGAAAAGGAAGAACAAGCATATAAATCTATTGGTGATTTTCTTTGACTTCTTTTTTTATTGTATATTATTTTACGTATTATGTTTATAGGACTCGATTATGAAAGTAGGTCGTACTATCATAGAGAAACAATAAAAAATGGTTTGAGAGAATTTTGAAATAGTTTGTGGTTCATTATTATGTAAATATGGATTATGGAACTGTAGTGGAGATGTGAGTCCTTCTAGGCCTTTTTTCAAAGCTGCTTTAATCAGGTTTTTGGTGCCAGCAGTCCATTTTTAGGGATTTCTCTGCTGAATGTTTTTTCAATTATGAAAATCTTATTAGAATGGTTTTCTAAATTGATCCACATTTGGAGATAAAAAGCTTGAATATGACTTGAGGGTTGTCATGTATCTTGAGGAATATAGACAATTGAAATTGTTAAGGGATCTGTTTGGGATATTAAGTTAATTAAGGTAATGTCAGGGACTTAATGAAATGGGTCGTGTTAGTAATTTTCATTTATGTACTCCATCTTTGCTTGATAATCATTAAGTTATGAGTTTAGTGATAATGCAGTATAATACTTGGTTCTCAAGCCATCCAAAGTAAAGTAACCATGACCTAAGAAGATGGTTTACAAAGGGTGTTTTATAATTTGTGTTCTTATTATAAACATTTTGAATGAGAACTCATATGTTGAATATAATGAATGTAGAGGACGGGGAAGAGATGATCTCAAGTGAGACAACCAAATATCGAAATAAATTCTATTGTTCATTTTCATAAGATCTGTAATATTTAAATTGAGTTTCGTCTTTATGCCGCAAGCCAAATAATATATGAATCTTAAGCTTTACATGTCGAAAACAACTTAAAGTGCACTTTGGTCACATGTTTTTAAGAAACCGGGATATCATGATTGGTTTGGGATATACACTAAGAATCGCTACTTAGTTCGGTGGAGCATAAAAGTAGTTTTCTAAGGATTTTTCCCACAATTTAAGTAATAAGTGGAATCGCTAAGGAATCGCTAGGTTCGATTTTGTGAATTCTAGATAACCACGTGATGTTTGAGTTAGTTTAGGATATGTACTACCTAAAATACAATATATATATATATATATATATATATATATTAATTACCTTAAGGCTATGAAATCATTTTCCCTTAAGTACTTAGATCAATATTTCATTACTTTAGGAGTCATTGTTTATTGTTAATTGCTTTTGGAGACAATTTCAAGACTCAAAGTATTTATTCACGGATATTAATCTATGTCTTTTATTTACTTTATTGCAATGATTATTATGATGATTAGTGAGTAGTTTATTAATCTAAACAAAGTCCGAACATGAACTTGATCTATTTAAGATGTAGTCATGATGAGATGATTTTATACTTAATGTTTTAAACCAACCGTATTCTTTAATTCATTGATTTAGTGGATTATTATTTGTGGATTATAGTCATGAACTTTGTATTGCATGCATAGTCTAGAATGTGTCTTGTGATATTTAGATTCAATATCTAGTTTAAAGTAGTAACCGGGATTGTTTAAAAGCTACATTACTATTTAGATGTCTTAGGTGGATTTGAAATCTATGTTTAATATTGAAGTAGCTTTTCGAAGATATTAGATTTAGTTGTTCAAAGTTTTCACAAGTGTAATATGGTTTTATTGCCTAAAGTTAATTTCTTTGTGGCTTTTCGAAAAGGATAACTAATGGATTGAACGGTTGTTTAATTACTTATGATTAGAGTTTAATGATCAAAAATACTTTATAAAGTATGCTCATAACTATATGATTTGAGTAACATGTTTGCATGCAAAATGGATTATTGTTTCATTGTTCTGGATTTTTTTAGATATTTTTTTATTATTGAATTGAATTTATTTAAATATTAGTGAATTTTAATTGTGGTAATTAAGTTAGTTTAAATAGTTTAGTTAATTATTATGGTATTATAGATTGAATTAGCGATTTTTTATTCCCATTTTAGTAAAATTAATTAAATTAATGTAAAAATAATAATAATAACTATTATAAGACTTTTTTCAAGAGAAGTTTGATAAATCCCTGGGAGACGACCTCACTTATCATTACTACAAATAATAAAGATAAATGGGAAAATAATTGTACACACTCGACACGAGTCAATTTTTTCGTCGTTGCCATTGATTTTTTATAATTTCTTTGGAGTTTTAGATTTTGTATGGTCTACCCACTTCGTTGTTCTAATTCCACAAGATCCTTACATCCATTATCTTGGTGGATAGGACTTTCTATTGTAATTTAAGTCAACAACAATGTAAGGAACGCGAAGCTGCCATAATGGAAGCTAATAAAAACCTTGATAATATTAATAATAAAAATGATAATAGAAAACTTACTTTTAGGCAAGCCAATCAAAATATTACTGCTTATGAACCAATGTGTATTGCCTATCCTGAGGGATTTCCTGAATTTGAACTAAAATCAAGATTCATTAGTTCTCTACCTAACTTTTATGGTAAAGATAATGAAGACCCCCATAAGTTTATAAGGGAATACCAACATAAAGTCAATGTGATGAAACCTAAAGACTATACGTTAGAACAA
The DNA here is from genome assembly GCA_039657365.1 of Stephania yunnanensis. Taxonomy (NCBI): domain Eukaryota; kingdom Viridiplantae; phylum Streptophyta; class Magnoliopsida; order Ranunculales; family Menispermaceae; genus Stephania; species Stephania yunnanensis. The sequence goes on along the minus strand of CM077589.1, from coordinate 22,887,226 downwards.
GTCAAACTTGAAGCTTTTCTTTTTGTATTGAAAATTCAACTTAAAGATTGGTTGTTTTATCTTCCTCAAGATTCGATAATCACATGGGTTCAAATGTTAGAAGCTTTCCTTGATCAATATATGTTTGCAAGAAAAATCTGTTTTTATAGAAGAAAAATCACAATTATGAAAATGAAAATGATGAAAATCTTAATAAATTTAGGGATATATTTCAAAGATTAATTTCATATGACCAATAATATGGATATACCCAAAGAACATTATTAGAATACTTCTATGTAGGAATTAATCATTTTGAATAAAGACTATTAAATACCATATGTGGTGGATCATTATTCAATGTTATATCAACTTTAGCAAAAGAAGCTATAAGAAAATGGTCTAGCAATCTAAACGATATGATAAAAAGACCGATTCATCAAGAAAGAAACTTTATGAGGTTGATAATAAAAGAAATAACACATTTGATGAAAAGGTTGATGAATTATCTAGCATGGTTGAATTAGTATTAAAGAATAGATCAAATCATGTGAAGCCATATGTATTTTGTAATAAAGTTACACAGCTTATGGATGCGTGTTCTACTTTACAAGAATATTACATTGAAGAAGTTAACGTAGTTATCAACCAATATTATCGTCCCCTAAGAAATCAATATAATAATAATAATTATTATACTAGAAAACCAAATCAAATCTTAACAACGGTCCGCAAAATTAAAATCATAACACTTATAAAACAAGAGCACCAAAGCAACCTACACCAATTCAATAATCTCAACAAACAATTCAGCCTATACAACCAAATTTGAAACAAATATTACATAATTTTATGACCCAAAATCATCAAAACTTTATGAAAATCTCCCAAAACTAAATTAAAATAGATACGTCTATTACAGAGTTGAAAAATCAATTAAATTAGATAACTTTAAGAATTAATAAGTTAAGTAATCAAACTAAAGGAACCACTCAAACTACAAACACTAGTAATCAAGTACAAGTTAAACGCTTTATTTTGTGATAATGAAAAAGAAACACACATGCAAGAAAAGATACCAAAAAATAGTGAAAAGAAAAACCAAATGCATAAAATAATAGAACAAGAAAAAGAAGAAGAATAGATGATGAAAAATATGATTCCCACTAGGGAATGAGTCGCTGAACATTTGAATTACACTCATTTTTCTTGAAAAGGCTATATTCATGGTATTTAACTAGAGTTGAAGCTTATGAAAAATCATTACAAAATTATGAACTAATTAATTAAGACAAATTAAATAATGATATTTATGAATTGAATGAAGATATGCATTCTATTTCTACCATTCCACACCGATTAGCGGATGCTAGGAAGGAAGAAAAAGTCATTTCTGAATCATTTAAGAAAATAAAAACTAATGAACCTTAAATGAAATCAAATCATGATGAAGGTATTAGAAAATTTTATGAATCTAAAGACAAATTTTTAGAAGAATCTGATGAAAATTTAGGACCAATGAAGTCATCCTTAAAGAGAATGCCTGAGAAATGTTCTGACCCAGGAATGTTTGTTATACCCACTACAATAGGAAGTTTTTCTATTGAATTTGATATGCGTGATCTTGGAGCATTAATTAACGTAACGTCACTTAAACTTTATGAATTGCTAAAAATAGGATCGTCAACTAATACGTCTACAAATCTTACTTTACCAGATAATACAATTATTAAACCATATGGATTATCAAAAGATATTATTGGGCAGACCTTTTCTCAAGACAGCTAAAACTAAGTTGGATATTTCTAAAGGAACGATGTTTATGGAATTTGAAAATAAAATATTTAAATTCAAGATTAAAAATAAACAAAACTATGAAGAAAATTATGAATTATTCAATAATTAAATTGATGATGATGATTTATTAGACTTAAACTATTATGATAACTCAAATGCTGAAATTTATGCAATTGATGCACAAATAATGGAAATTGCGAAATTGAATCCAAAGAAAGAACAAGTTGAAGAAACTTTAAAAGAAAACAAAGTAACTCAAAAATGGAGAGTTAAGCAACCAGAGAATGGGAGGAATATTAACAAGTTAGGAAATTTGAAATCCAAGAAAAATAAGAAAAAGAAAAAGCCAGATTTAAGGCTTGTGATGCTTAATGATCTTATAGATATACATTTGCACATTAAGATCAAATGGGCTTGGCACTTCAGAGCTCAATGTGATACAAGTTACAATGTAAATTTTATGCTCACACATTGTTTTCTACATACTCAATTGGAGTTGGATCCACTTGCATCTGAACAAGTTTCTTTACCGGATGGTACTTCAATTCGAGCAATAAGAGTGGTCACGGATGTACCAGTTCAAGTGAACAACTACATCGTACCCTTAAATTTTTTGGTCATACCAAATTTTACTAATGAATATCATCTTTTAATTTTAGGATGAACTTTCATTGCCACATGTCACGATGTTATGGATGTTCTGAACAAAACAATCACTCTGACAATTAAGGGTCCAACACTCACTCTAAAGAATGGCACTAGAGTGGATAATCCTAAATTCAAGTTTAGAAATCCAAGATAATTCTAGAAGGGTTCAGTCTAGCCAACGACAATAAACAAAAACATTCTATAAGAGGGAACCCAAAGTTTATACTTTTTTATTTTATTAGGAATTTGGCTTAGTTTCATATAATACGTTTTTATTCTTATTTCTTGACTCTTATATTGGAAATATTCTTAAAATTTAAACTCTGAGTAATTTAAATTAAGGGGAGTGATCGAGTTATTTTTGTTTACATAGGCCTTTATGCGAGTTGCAATATTCACTATTTTGTTTATTTATTAATTTATTTAATAAAATTATTAGTTAGTTATATATCATAATCAAACTTTGCAAATTTCAGAGAATTCTACCTTAATTTAAGTTTTAATAAATGATATATAAGTTAATTAAAAGAAAAAATAGTAAATTTAGCATAGTGAATCACCGAAAATCTGAATTAACACTAGGAGTCACTGGCTAAATCGATTACACTGACCAAAAAATTAAGAGAAAATTTAGGTCTGGTGAATCCTCAGTGATTCAGCCTCTCAACAGGAATCGCTGCACAGATTGGTGGGTCACTGGACCTTAGAACTCACCGATTTGCCTAACGATTTTCTAGCGATTCCACTTAACACAGGAAGTGTTGGGAACGATTTAGAGTTTTTAAACAAAAACCTAAATCGCCACAAACATAAACTCACTTCAACACCCAAGTTGTTGCACCCCTTCACCAACACATTCAATTTGTTACCTGAATTCAACCCTCCTAAGCTCAATCTTAGTGTATTTAAGTGACTCCCACCTTAACCTAGTTCCATTCATCCTAAAATTTCCTAATTTGAGAGTGTGGAGCCAAACTTGGTTTTAAGAAATTTCGCCTTAGAGGTTGAGAAAATGATCTAGAGGAGTTCAAGAGCTTAAATCGTGAGAGATTCACTCTTACGAAGGTAATTATAATAACCCTGACTCTTTACTTTAACAAATTTTTTGTTTGAAGAATTTTTGCAAATCTCTCAATGATTTTCATAATTGTTTTATTAGAATTCATTCTATTACCTTGAACAAATGATTTTATTAATTCCAATAGATTAGACATTGCAATTACATTGATCATTGGTTTACAAATTAAATAATTTCAAAAATTTTGGTATATTTAAATGTATTTGCAAATGGTTTGAGAATTGAGTTTAAAATGAGTTTGGGGGTTAGATTTTGGTTTTTTATTTATTTATTTTTTAAAGGACTAGAATTTAACACATAATTGCATTACATTATTTAGAAAATCGATTTTAAGTTTATAATTGTGTTAAAAATTCGATGCTAATTTTATCGGAAGTTTTCTATGAATATTTAACATTGCTTTCTAAATGAATTTTTTCCTTTCAAATAAAGTATTGAATTTTACCGAATTATTTTTGACAAACATTGTTCTTATGATCCACAAGTCTATTTTTTATTAGGGCTTGTATGATTTTTATTTAAGAAAATGGCCAAAAGTGGTAAAGGTAGAAGTTTGTGAGAGGAGAAGGGGAAGGAAGTTTTAGTAGAGAAAACTAAATGAAATCCAAAGTTCCACCTACACCTATCAATTCAACGGAGATTTCGATAAACATCCTAGAGTTAGAACACCAAAAGAACCTTCTCTGCCCCTAGATTTTACCGATGAGTCGGAGAAAGAGAAAGAAGTTGAGGAGACATCCAAGGATTCATTTTTCGATCCATTATTTAATAAATGCCAAGGCTTTTGGTAGGATGAAGAGAAATATTAGTAAAAATAGGAAAATTATATCACATAGGGGTTTTAATTTTAAGAACGAGATAAATTACGAGCCTAAAATTATGACTATAATAAGGGAACGAAATTGGGGATTGTTGAGTAGGGACTATAATGTCGATGATGATGTGAGGTCCTCTATAGAAAAGGTTATAAGATACTAGTATGGAAGTTTTACTGAAATGAGCATGGAGATGATGACAAGACAGTTGATACTACGTCAGCACTAATAATAGTGTCAAATTCACTAACTACCTTAGATTTGTAGTGAGGCAAGTGCTAGGTCGAACCAACAAAGACTGTGAACAATACCTAGGCTATGAACTAAAGGGAAATAGGGGTTTTCTATCAAGATTTGTTTAAAAAGAAATATAATTAATAGACTATCAAACTATCCTAAGACAATTAAAACATGCATTAAAACAGAAATAATAACTTGAACAATATAAAGAAAACCTGGATTAAGAATATTTTCACACCTTTCAAACATTTGAATTAATCATCGGTCATTAAAAACACTATTTTCCCTATCAAATTCTTAAAGACAAGCTTAACTGAAATTGCTCTATTTTGCATGGTTAGTGGTTGGAACATGCGACACAACCAATACTAACTAGACTACAAAAACCTGTTGGATATGTCGAAGATTCTCAATGAATTAGCAACATTAAACTCTATGAAAACACTTGCCTAAGTTGTAACTAGCATGAACTGCTACCATCCTTATACTCCAAAAATACAAGAGCACATCGATTGCTAACAGACAAGTCACTATTTTCACCTAACATCATCCCCCTTACCGAACTGCGGTAAGATCACTGACAAAGAGCTCCTACACTCACACATGTATTGGCCATTACATATGACAAATGTGATCAATATAATCTATTATAAACAATGCATACAAAACCTCATAAATCGAATTGTCAAGTATGAAAAACTCACAATCTAGAGAGGAGTTAGTCATTACTACTCATAAAAATAAATCAAACTAATGGAAAAAGATAGTACATTTAATGTGAATCAAGAACTACCATAACTCTCTAGATCTAAAACAAAACGTGACTAAAAGTGAAAGAAAGTATGCCCCTCATGTCATTTTAAGGTTTTCTATTTATAGTAGAAATGTGATAGAAGGTAATCTAATCCCAAATCTCGCAAATCCATAAAATACGAAACTGCTAATCTTCGAATCTGTCCAGTGTCATGCTTCTAAAACTCCAAGAAATTGCAAATTGCTGAGATGACGCTATGATATTCTGTTTCTTTTGATTATGCCATGAATTAAGTCCAACGCCTTGCTAGCGTCATGTGTACATTTTGAGAGCGATGTAGAGCCGCTGGCCTTCTCCATGAAATTTGAGCTTCGTCTTCCTGGGTCTTCATAAGGATTCATATGCAACGTCCCTAATGAATTTTCTTTCATCCAACCAATTTATTGCTAGCAATTCCTTGGCGATGTGAGTGCACCTGGAGGCACTGTGAAGGCGTTAAGCCTATCTCTTGCGTTTTAACTTTATTTTTGTAGGAAATCATTTCTTCTTGTCCAATAGCCTATATTTACCTTGAAAGTATAAAAAATAAAGGTGTTAGAGTATAATGAGAGTAAGAAGTCTTGGAATTCATATTAATATCACACTAAAATATAGCACAATTGTCGACTTATCAATGGTAGCCATAGTCCGAGGAAGACCATTGGACTACTCACCTGCAAGAATAAACTGGTACTTTGATTTACCAAAATTTCATAGGAGATAAAATAACGAATACCCAAAATTTGAATATAGGTTTAGGCATGGAATTCCAATGAAACCATTAGAAATGGTTTAAAATAAATTTCGAGGGATGGAATCCTTTTTAATAAGGACGAGTACCCAAAACATATTCAAACTAAAAAAATTAGGAAAACCATGAAATCATTGAACTACCTTATTAATGTGAGCCTCCAATAGAGTTTCTAATACTACGAGGTTGTGAACTACAAGGCGATGTTGTCATACCACAATGTCCAAGGGATAAGATATATTAATGTTCGCAAAATTATTTATGGTTCAATTAGAAATGCCACGACGACAAAGAAAAAGGAAGGATTTTTTTCCCCGTTGATGATCACTGAATTTTGCAAATAAGACCAAGTTATGATAATATATATGTCTAGACAAAGATGTTTACCTAAAAAAGTCCATCACCAAAGACTTCATAAGAGCACCAAGAAGGTGTTAGGCTATGTGGATTTAAAGAAGAAACAGGAGAGGAATGAAATACTCAAAAGAGAGACCACAAGTAGAAGAAGAATACAGGTAGAGAATAAAAGAGCTCTACACAAGATGCAATCTACTATGTATAATGATAGAGCAAACAATAGCATAGAGCCACCTGCAGAGGATCTTAATAGAATTTACACAAAATAAATGGAGATGGCTATATTGGGGTCATTCTCGTGAAACTATATGCGAACTCAAAGAAATCGAGAGTTTATGTTTCAAAACCAATACGAAATAACTAGGACCATACATGGATTTAAGATAGGTATGACCCCGAGAATGTAATGCAAGGGAGCAGATATTCTGATACCATCTTCTTAATTAAGAATGCATAGTCAAGGAGTCTTTTCGGAAAGTACTCTAGTTGAGGGAGTGGAATATAGGTTCTATGATCCTACAGTGAGCTTCCAGTCTTAATAGCATGATCTAGAGATGGTGGTGATGATGCAACTTTTAAACGGAAGTTATGTTCTACTCATTCTTCTCTATTTAGTTTGTCTTTGAGTGATTATGTGTAAGGTTTTAGTTTTTAATATCATGATTTGTATGACTTGTTGTGCTACTATGATACAATTTTGATGGTGTGCCTTTTTTTATACGTTGGTTTGATATTTTATCCTCTATTATAATGATGTTTGGAGATTTTTTTTCCATTTATCATGTTTCCTTTAATTATGAAATTCATTTTTATGTTATTTATTCATTTGTTTATGCTTCATGAGGTATTTTCTTTTGTTGTAAACCCAACTTTATTCTTAAACCTTAAGGACAAGGTTTGAAATGGGTTTGGAGGTATTTAGATGAAGTGAAGTATGAAGAAGCGAAGTATGGAATAAACAAAAGGTAGAATTGATTTATTCATATGTTCAAAGTTGACTGAATTTTTTAAATTTTTGAAGATACAGGTAATATTTCTTTATTTTTACTTTATTTAGTTAGGAATATGGAATTGAATATAATTTTGATTTAAATAGAAGTGATATATTTGTATTACCTATGAGAAAAATTATGATAGAAATGAATTGTCATACCCTATTTGACTAAACCTAGATTATGTATACATTAGAGGAGTTTAGATGGGATTGATTATTTTTTGTTAGACATTATAACGGGTAGAAGATCAAAATAATAGTGCAAGATAAACAAGATGGATTTCTAAGAATCTTGTTATACAAAGATTATAAATCAAGTAATATATAAAATAAAAATAATTTACGCCACAATTAAAGGGAAAAATAGGAAATTAGCCAATAAATTTTACTTAGTTGGAATCAATTTTTTCTTAAATATAGTGAAAGTGAGAAGAGCTAACAAGAGTTTTTAAATGAAAAAATAATAGAACTCATAGATTCCAAAGGAAATGAAGCAAGAAATCTAGTGGTGGAGAAAAATGACAAATAAAATTCTTATAAAAAGAATAACATATTCTAAAATAAATGGAGCAGGGAACCTTAGAAATATAATATCAAGGAGAAAAGAATTATAGAATAAAGAAGAAAAAAAGATATAAGAAAATGGATGGAAATTTATGAAAAACTCTTCAACTAAAAGATATAGCTCGAGTGTTTATAGCTAAGTTGAATAAAGTATATCTTTTTATTCCAACTTTTGAATGGATATGAAATGATAATTATTGGCGATTAAAAACTCTTATCGACTTTGATTAGGGTGATATTTTAAATATTGGTTGAGATTTAGATTGATTAAGTAATTTTTCTATCTTCATATTCTATAATAGTCATCGTACGCTTGATGCTTGTTAGTGGAGATTGAGAAAACCTATATAGTGGCTTAACCTTGGTGATTGATTTAACTTTTAATTATGAAGTGTATTCCATAACTAGAATGTTGAATTGTCAAAGAAGGGGTTGTTTTTTAAATTTTTTTATTTTGTCATGATTTTTATTTTTTATGAGGGTAATATGTTTTTATTTAATGAACACTTCTATTTAAGAATAAGAGCATATAATTATGAAATCTAAACAAGAGAAGAGAAAATAATATAATTAAGAGTATTCTTTCACTCGGGATAGCAAAGTGCAGAGTTTAGAAGTATTTGATAAGTCAATAATTAAATAGTATTTTATAGTATATTTAAGGGTAATGTTAGATGTAAAAGGCTATATTGCACGTGTTTTTCTCTTATTTTTGTTATTTTAGATAATAAGTGGAATATTTGAAAAAATGGAGTGAGAAAAAAAAGTGAAGGATTTAATTGAATTGAAAAAGTATACAAAGAATCATCATCAAATAAGAAGAAAAATGAAATTTAATGCCAGCGAATCATAAGTAATTTAGGATTTGCACTAGGAATCACTAATCATATCAATGGAGCACAGAAACAATTTTCTAGGAATTTTCCCAGTAATTTGAGTATTTAAGTGGAATCGTTGGGGAATCAATGCGTTTAATTTCATGAATTTTAGATATGACTCTCGAGATACAAAATCAGTTGCTTTTAAGTACTTACGTCAATATTGCATTGCTCTAGGAGACATTATTTATTGTTTTAATTTATTGTTTGATTGTTCATTGTTTTCAGAGACGATTTGAAGATTCAAACTATTTATTCTGAGGTATTTATTTACTTTCTTGCAATATCTATTATGTTGATAAGTGAGTAGTTTATTAATCTATACAAAGTCCGAATATGAATTTGATCCATTTTGTGATGTAGTCGTGATGACATGATTTTATGCTTAATGCTTTAAACCAATCATATTCTTTAATTCATTGATTTAGTGGATTATTATTTGTGGATTATAGTCATGAACTTTGTATTGCATGCATAGTCTAGAATGTGTCTTGAAATATTTAGATTCAATATCTAGTTTAAAGTAGTAACTGGGATTGTTTAAAAGCTACATTACTATTTAGATGTCTTAGGTGGATTTGAAATCTATGTTTAATATTGAAGTAGCTTTTCGAAGATATTAGATTTAGTTGTTCAAAGTTTTCACAAAGTGTAATGCGGCTTTATTGCCTAAAGTTAATTACTTTGTGTATTCAAAGGGTTACTACAATAAGATTAGAACATGAATTTTCCACCAATATAAGGAGAACTAACGGCTTGATAAGGGTTGTTTACTTACTTATGATTAGATTTTAATGATCTAAAATACTTTATAAAGTATGCTCATGACTATATGATTTGAGTAACATGTTTGGATACGAAACGGATTATTATTTCATTGTTCTGGATGTTTGTTTAGGTATTTCTTTATTATTGAATTGAATTTATTTGAATATTATTAAATTTGAATTGTGATAGTTAGGTATGTTTAATTAGTTTGGTAAATTATTATAATATTATAGATTGAATTAGTGATTTTAATTGTCATTTTAATTAAATTAATTAAAGTCAAGTAAAAATAATAATAATAATAATAACTATTGAAAGACTTTTTCTAGAGAAGTTTAATAAATCCCTATGGAGACGATCACACTTATCACTACTACAAATAATAAGAATATATGAAAAACTTATTGTAAAGACACTGACACGTTGACGCGCTTCACTGCACAGCACTCATTTTGCATTATAGAGATGGTGTGATATTTTTTTGTTGTAACATTGACACACTTCACTGCACATCACTCATTTTGCATATTGTCAGCTTCTTATTTATATATATATATATATATATATATATATATATATATATATATATATATATATATATATATATATATATGTTTCACTCCATTCATTTCATTTTCTTATCTTCCATTTTGATTTCACTTGTTTTTTTGAATTGTGTATGGTTGTCCGACTTTCTTGAATCTTAAGGACAAGATTCAAGATAAGTTTGGGGGTATGCAGGTATGTAGTTTGATAGGATGTATGGATTAGCAGTAAGGATTTTCGGTAAATTTTCGGAATCTTTCACATTTTTTTCAAAATCTCTGCTAAAATACTAGTTATACAGTTTCCATATTTCATGGATTGATGGTTTGGTAGGTTATTACACATTTTTAAATATGAGAATTCTTTCTTTTGTGTTTTTTTATTTGTTTCGAGCCTAAATAAACGCCCATTTCTATTTTAGAATAATGGTTTAAAATTTGAGGATTCAATGTGTATTGATGAATTCTATAAAATGGATAAGACCTTAAGTAGAGCATAGATGAAACAACATGTTCTTGTGATTATTCTACTAACTGAGGCTACATCAATGAGTTCTATGGTGGAGTCAATGCTCTATGCTAGATATGAAAATGATTAGAAGGTGACAATAGGACAAGAATCAACTTAATCTATACAATTTCCGGAATAGGTATGCATCCATTTAAAACTAAGTATAACTTAAGAATAAGTTTGGGAGAAGACATAGGCAATGTTTATTTAGCCCTTCGCCTTACCTCACATTTAATTTATCCCTAGTTAGCCTAGTTGAGCCAACTCAACCTGATTCATTCATCACCTATCATGAAACCCATAACCCAAAAGCCTTATAATCCTTTTACTTACATTGGAAGGCTAACTTAGTCATAGCGAAAGTGAGAAGTGCTAACATAGTTGTTAAATAAAAATAGAGTGTCCCACAGGGACCACAAGAAAAGTAGCAGGGAATTTACTAGTGGAAAAAGTGAGAAAAAATAGAATCCACTGAAAATGGAGCATGGACCGTACTAAAGAAAAATATAGTTGGAGAAAGAAATATAGAATATATAAGTGAAATGAATAAATGCTGAAGTTTATAAAAACTCCTCCTATAAAAAGATTTAGCTTGAGTGTTTGTAGTTAGATTAAGTAAGTCTTTCCAATGCTTGAATTCTTTAATATACATTTCCTTGTTACCCCGGCCCAGCCATAATAACCCAAAAGAAGGTCCTATTAACCCCAAATAATGTTTTGAATGTGTCAGTGGAATGGTTGTATAAGTTTCTATTTATGGAGTCTTGGTATTCAATGCCCTATTTAAAGATTGTATGTTTTCAACTTGTTAAAATTTATGAGGTAACTCATGATTAATATATGGCTTTAGTCGTGGTGAAGCCTAGAGTTTGGCGGAGTATTCCTCAGGAAAGTGGTCGAAATATCTTGACTCAAAGTAATCGGTTGTATTCGAGTGTTCTTGTTTTCATTTCACAAGTTTGTTGAAACAAATTAGACAAAACCATCAAGTTAGATTTGAGCATTAATGAAGCTTATGTGAATTCTTTGTATGCAAGTTAATTATCTTATACTCCATTGCTTAGGATGAGCAACTGTCTAAGTTTAGGGTATTTGATAAGTCTCCAATTGTGTTATATTTTAGTATGTATTGTGTGTGTTTTGAAGACTAAAATGTCCATTTTATTGCACTAATCCTTTGTTTTTGTGTTTTCAGGACCAAAATAGGCAATTTGATGAAAAAAAAATTAAGATCTTTTGGATTGTATTTGATGATTTGCATTGAAAAGTGCACCTGCATGTATCTCGAGACAATCACGTGGAGCCCACATTGGTCCATATTGGTTATATGGTGATCCAGAAGAAGTTTTGAGGCGTATTAGTTGAATAATTATTGAAGAAATAGGATAAAGTACAAATGTTTGTGCAATGTGCTTCGTCTGCCCTTTGATTCACCTCGAGACATAGTGCACATTATGATTATAGTTGATGGAGCAACTAGGTGACACGCATGAGAACACATTGTGAAATAGTGTCCCAACAATTAAGAGACCATCCTTGAGATCTGCACCGGAGCCAAATCGGATGAAAATAAACTAATTTAGTGAAGATGGCCCACACACTTTCTCATCTTTACAAGCCTTCATCTCCTCGATAAGCCTTGGGATGCATGGATGGTCCTAAGTGCATGAGTCCTCTCATCTACCTCTCTCTCCTCCCGTGAGTGATGTAAGCCGAGGTACCTCACAATCTGCCTCTGTGAGATCCGAGAATTTTATAAACTTGATTAGGATGTTATTTAAGAGTTTTTGGGTTTTAAATTGGAATTAAGTAGAAAATATTATTTTCGCGTATTGCGTGCCTAGTGAATGTAATATATTTTATTCGACGTGAAATAGTGTCAAATTAAGATGTAGATGCGGTGTCCACGTGTTTTGGAGCGCGTTGGGTTAATTTCCCAATTTTTGGCGAATTTAGGTATTTTTCAAGATTGCAATTGGGGTTCAAATGAGTTAAAAATTAAGAAAATAAAGAAAATTAAAAGACAAGAAAAAAAGACAAACAATGGTAATTGAGTTGTGAAGTAATGGATAATAAAGAGAGGGCATTTTGGTCATTGGCTTAGAAATTTAATAAAACGGTAAAAACCTTTATTTCTTTCCAAATTTGATCGAAACCTCCCCAAGTCAATACCCTTCTCATTGTCCTTAACCCTCGCCATTGCCCATCATAGACACAACTCACCCGTTCCTCATCGTCATCATCTTCATCACACTACTTCCTCATCCTTTGTTCAATGCCCTCTTCAACGTCTCTCTCACCTTATATGCCTGACCACTATCTTGGTTTGCTCTCTCTCCTCTCCAAGCATCAATTGGTCCCTTTCTTTCTCATCCATTTGTCTCGCTCTTGGCTAGGCTAATGAACATGCTAAAGAGGAGAAGTGGATCGAACCATTGTTGGAGGTAAGATTGTGATTTGAATCTTATATTTATTAACCAACTCAATGGGTTCGATTGTTGTTTTGATTGGAAAATGAGTTGTTTTGATTAAGATGGAGGTTTTGAGATGAAGGTGACGATGAATCTGGATAAGTTTGTTATTGTTAATGTTGAATTAATTAATGAAATTGAAATAGAAATCAAAGGATTTTGATTAAAAATCAGTGTGGTTAGTTACGTTTCAATGTTTTACAGATATGGAGACATATTGAGACTTATTTAAATGGTTTTGAATTTAAATTTGTTTCATTAGTCCTTGTTTTCATGTTTTACTATTTTTATTTTGAGCCGAGTTTAGGTATGGTTTTGAGGGACCGAACGATCGATTTGGTTGAACTTTCACATTGGTTTTGATGTTTAAATATCAAATTAGGTCTTTAAGAATCAGCTTGAGATTTAGTAGAAGTTTCGTAGATCAATTCGGGTCAAATTGATTGCATATTTGTAGAAAATTTAGTAGTGCAGTTTTAGTTTTGAGCTATTTTGGGATGCGATTTGGAGCAATCAAATGGATATTTTTTGATGAGATTTTTGTAGTTTTAATCCTTGTATATCAATTATGAATTTTTAGAATCAAATAAAGATTGTGGCCATTGGAATTTTTTAATCAATGAAAAACAAGGTAGAACATAGCATGTTGATATAGTCCAAAGCTGTCCACTTATGATAGTTGCGACTTAGCAACTTTGGGTAATGATTTAAATGGGTATTTGCTATCCAAACTAACTAAAATTGAACTTTTTGAAATCCCTATATATCGTACTTAGTGTAGCACTTAAGCTCAGACCTTGGTACAACTTTTAGTTTGGTGAAAAATAGTTGTGAAAATGGCCAAAATCAATGAACCAAATTAATTAGTTAATAAAATGAGTGGATTAATGGTTTTGATCCAATTTGACTTCATAGTCTGTAGGAATATTTCAATGTTGGAATTAAGTGGTTTCGTGGTGTTTGTTGTCAAGTTTTGGAGATTTAATTGCGAAATAATGATTTGGAGAAGTTTTTCAGTTCAAAATAAAAAAAGTTTGCCTATTTGACAGACCATTTTGGAAAATTTATAACTTATATGTCGGTGATTCAATTTGAGTGTTCTTGGCATCTATGGAAAGTATGACATGAGTACTACAAGTTTCTTCTAGGTAATCATGACAAATATTGAGGTTTCAAGGTTAAAAACTTACCCTAATTTGGCTAGTTGAAAGTAGTTGAAACAGTTATATAAATTAATATTTTTGGAAATTGTTCTCAAACGTAATTTGGCTGCAGTTTTCATTGGGTTTAGTGACATGGTTTCACTTGAAACTTAACCTACCATATAATTTGGTATGCAGGGAAGCTATTGGAGCCATTTTAAGGTGATACAAAGCTCCGGGAACCTCAAAAATTAAGCTCGAATTTGATTGGTTGTAAGTAAACCCTACAGTGATCTTTACTACTGATTGAATATTTTTGTACCTATAATTGTATCATAGTCTGCACTACATTTTATCATTCTTGATTATGCATACATAGAATGAGTGATGGGGATAAGCTAGTTTTGGAGTTTGGTTTGATTGAAACTAAGATTCAGTCCTGCCTCTACTCCATCTAGTAAGACTACAGAGTCCAACGCCGACAAGTTATCTCTATATTCCATGATCTTTTAATACTTTCTCTGTATTGTTTTTAGAATTCAACTTCTGATTATAGTTAAGAGACAGCGACAGAGTTGATTGCATGTTATGTTGTTACATATAACTTATTGTTTATTTTGAAATAAAATTACATGTCTCCATGTATCAGACTAACAATTTCAAGAATGCAGGTCAATGTAGGAATTTACTTATCTGACATATTCGAGTTGTTTTTAATGATATCAGATTCTACATGAAGACAAGGAAAGAATTGACAAGACTCGAAGATTGTAGTAATTGTTTTAAAAAGTTAAACTAAATTCTTGTTGTAAATTGTTTATATATATTATTTAAGGATTTTTAGGGTGAATGTAGGACATGAAGTTTTATTAAATGGTTATGAGAGTCTCTTAAGTTAGTTTAAAATACGTTAAGAGGTTTATGATTCTATGTTGGTCTATTTGAGATTGTGAAGTTGTAATTAAGCTATAGGAGACTCTAAGTTAATTCGTAAATTTGAATTTGATATATATCGTGAACTATGGGAGTTCTGAGTCCTTCTAAGCCACTCCTCAATTATGTTGTCTATTAGGTGAACTTTCCGGCATGCCACTTTTGGGGGAGGCGCTCATGATTTCTAGATTTGCTCTAATTGAATAAATCATGAATTGAGTTTCATTGAGGATATAAATTTAGTTTTGGAGTATTGCAAAGGATTGAAATAATTATTACTTTGAGATTAAATTTGAAAGAATGGATTAGGCTTACTAGATTATCGAAGGATTAAGGTAATCTAGGTCGATCAGTTAACTTAATGACGAGAGGCTGATAGCCTCGATCCGTGTGCCAACCCATCCAACTCCTTCAACAGCCTATGGTCTGCCTAGGCGCACGAGTCAGCCTCTTCCCATGTGAATTTGATTTTCTCTCTCTTTCCATGTCCTTATGGGTCGAGCTTCCTCATGATCATTCTTGAACCACGTGCAAGTCCATCCAATAGCGATCCGACCATATAATCTTCTAGGCGCACATGTTGTTTTGATGCAAGGAATTAACTTTAACTAATTTGATTTTTAGGAATCGAATTAGTTTTGTATGGGTTCTTTGTCTTCTAGAGACCAAAAAACACTATAAAATCCCTCATCTCCTCTCTTGGTCATACCATTCTATTCTATTCTCCCCATTCCATTTTTTCTCCTATCTACCTCTTCATTCTCTCCATCTTTTCTTCACACTTTTTCTTCTATTTTTATTTTTTTTATTTTTATTTTATAATGGAGATTCATATGGTATTTGTAGGCTAAATATAATATCGATCAAGGAGACCTATAAGTAATTTATGAGATTCAATTCTTAAATTCCATATTTTTCCTTTAAGTCTTGTATTTTCGATTGCATTATTGTTATGAGATTCTTTGTTATGGCTTAAATTCTTAGAATTTATACTTATCTTATGTATAAATGGATATGCACACTAAGGTTAGAATTAATTGGTAGTGATCCTACCACCGCTCGGTATGGGGGATCATGTTAAGCGACAAGTGGGGCCTTGTCTGTTAGTAACCGGTGTGCCCCCATGCGATTGGGATATGAGATGGGTTGCAGTGTATTATAACTTCCACATGACAGGTGGACAATTCGACGCTACTTACCATTCATGATAGGTGTTTTCATATAGCGCTAATACTGCTAGTCTGTTAAAAACCTATGGCATATTCGGTGCTTTTGTTGGTCTAGTTAGTACGTGGTTATGTCACACATTCCCTCCACTGATATAAGGAGAACGAGGTGGCATGAGTCACTATAAGCCTATCTATAAGACTTGATGAAAATAACCTTTTTGAATCGATGACTAAATCATACTTATAGTGGTCTATGTGTCTCCTTGATCTAGAATTATTATTTAATTTGCTAATTTAGTAGTATTTATGTTTATTTATTCTCGCATTTACTTTCCTAGTTATTAATTAGTTATTAGTTTAGATTAGTTTCCTTTTTAAAACCCCCTTTAATAATCGAGTATTAACCTCAGTCTCTGTAGGTTTAAACCCCTACTTGCCTCACTACGTATCCAAATAGTTGGTAAATCAGGACTATTATTGGTGTTGTTCGACGCGGCATCACAACCCATCTCTACCGAGGACCTCATGTCATTATCGGCTTAATAGTCCATAGTTAACAATCCCTAGTTCTGGTCCTTTATTATGTTCAGGATCTTAGGCCCATAGTTACTTCTTTCTTAACATAATAACCCCTCTCCAGTATGGTTTTCCTACTTTTACTAATTTTAATCATCATCCTATCAAGAGCTTTGGCATTTACGAGGTTACGGTGACAAGTCAAAAATTGGATATTTTCATAATGTAATTTAGGTTCATTTTAAATGATGATATTACACTAGTTATTCTATTGTTTTGTGATTTCAAGATTTAAGTGTGAAAATGAAGAAATGGAAAAAAGAGAAATAAGAGCTAAATAGTTAATTGGAGAAGAAGTCAAGCGATAAACTAGCAATTTGCATTTGCACTAGGACTCGGCACCTAAATCAGTAGTCGAGAAGTGCTAGCGATTCCTTAGCTATTTGGGAATCATACTAAAAATCATTAGCTAAATCGGTGGAGCACAGATAGCCAAGTTCAGTGATTGACCTAGCGATTTATGTACAGCGTAGGAATTGCTAACAAATCACTAAGGCTGGTTACGTTTTTTTAGATTTATATGAAGAATATGAGTTTATCTTGGATATATATATAACTTAAGAGACTATAAAAGAGAGCAGAGAGCCTTGAAATAACACTCTCTCAAACCTATTTTACATTTTCGATAAGTCTTTTTGTGATGGCCCCTCTCCTAATGTAGGACACCGCCCGGCCTAATCCCATAATTAAGCCCTAATCATATCTACGCAGGACTCAACTACGTATTAGTCAGCCTTTACAATCTAAACACCTCTTTTCTCGTGTTTAGGATAAGTAATACACTAGTCCTACTAGTTTATAACATTTAGAGTTAATTAAAACTTTTTATTAAATTAATTATTTAGCAGAAGTCTTATTGGTTATGCAGAACCATTTAGTAGATTATGCAGAAGCCATTTTTAAAATCCTAAGTGTGGAAAACCAAGAAATGACATCATATATATAAAGTCCTCAAAATGCAGTGAAACAGTAAAATAGTCTAAGTTAGGTAGGGGAAACTAACGCTCAACCCAATATACAACCCAATAGTATTTGAAACACATATATAACATATACAATCAAATACCAAAAGAATACCTACAATAGATGCAGTGACGCGCCGCAGGCTCATGGATAATCATCGATCTTCTCCTTGCCCGGCCTGCTGGTAGACGGCTCTGCACCCACCGTCATAAAAAGGACGTGAGTACAAGAATAAAATAGTAATCCCCGATGACAAGTTTAATTTGCTTTTCCAGTTATTAAAATGGTATTTAAAAGCATATAAATGGGAAAACTGGAAAATAAACCATATGCGAGTAAATACCAGAGTTAAATAAGTGATACTGACACTAGGCTAAGTAGTGGTGATTTAGGTTCGGTCTGTAGTGAAACGTGTCACTCCGACTCAATAATCATATAGCACTAGGGACTCTAACATAAGTGTTACCAGGGACTTTAACCCTGATGTGTAGACCACCTAAGGGACTCTAACCCTGAGTGTCATACAGTGTTAGGTAACATGTGCCGACATCCCTAAGGACTCTAACCCTGTGAGTCGCGCACACCTCGATCGAGTACGAGACCTAAATGCAAAAACTATTTTTTAAATTTCAAGAAATATCAAGTATGGATTGTCAAGGCATAGGCACATCTACACACCTAAACAAATAAGGAATACAAGTCCTCTTAAACATTTATAAGATATTCACTAGCCTAATAGCATGCTATTTATCATTCAATTCACATTTAAAACAATAAGAATATACATAGCATGGCATAGAATCAATGAATCAAATCAAATGAATAGATATCATGCAAACTAGACTCATCAAGTGAGCATAGACACAAAGAGCACATGATATAAGAATACGAAGGCAAAATAGTCAAAAGGACTATGCAAGGACAGCAATTAATATAAATGAAATGTCAAGTAAAGTTGCCATTGGGTATACTCACATCAACAAAATAAAGTCCTAGCTTTACCGGCCTCCCGATACTCCAAATCTTGTATTCGCTCTCCCGTACCCTTTTCCTAGGTTCCTGAGTTTGGTATCTCATTAGTTCAAATATAGTGGGTTTAAGCTCAATTTAGTGGTGTTTATTATGTATTTAAATTGGTTCAATATGCTTTAAATCAATCTTCCTAAATCAGTCCCTAAAGACTAAATTAAGTCTCAATTTCAGTCCTACATTTAACGCAGTTTTTAGGCATGAAATGGTCAAAATATCGAAATCCTCCACCAGTACAATTATTGTTGTTCTCTCTCTTAGCTTTCCAGAAATGTTTAGTTGGAAAAACTCTGATTTAGAATGAAGGAGATATCATGATTTTGCTAGACATAGATCTAATTGGAATTTAATCTGACCAGCGGATTTAGAAAATCTATTTCTCCCAATCTATAGTTTCTAAAACTGTGATGTTTAGTCAAAAGGCAGAAAATATATCCAAATACAACATACGGAAAGATCAGCTCATTTGGATAAGTAGTTAGGGAGTTATGCCCTTAACAGTTTTAGTTTCAAAACTTTCCTTTTTAATTCTAGCACCTAAGGGTAGAGCATGTTTGGACATATAAAAATTTGAATCAAAATACTATCAGTTAAGCAAAGTTATTCCTCTTTAAATAAGCTTTCAAATGCAACTGGTTTGGAGCAATTTGGATCTAAAATGTGTAGACTATGACCAAATTACCCAGGTTGATTCCTAATATAACATGCAGAATTCTAGTTTTGGTGTTGCAACTTCAAAAATTCATATCTTTATGATTTCAAAACCAAATTAAGAACTTCAATATAGCTGGATTATCAGCTTGAGATGAGGAATCCAAATATATAAATTAATTTCAAATACTCAATAATCTACTATCTGAAATTAGCCTAAAACCAGAACTTGTTCTAATTTCAACTAAAAAGATGTTTACCTAGTTGATGTAGCACCTTAGCTTGAAAATTTCTCACCAACTCTAATGGATTCCTTCAACACCTTGATGATTCACTCCTCTCCAGCAATTCCTTCTTCTTCTCCAGCAAAAATGAATGAGTGATTTCGTTTGCATGTTGTTTGATCACTAATAATATATATTAAGGTGATGTTCCTTCCTTGCCCTTAATCTTCATGGATTTATGTATCCCTAGGAATATCTAATGGTCCACATTTGTCATATATCCCACTAACTCCCATTATCTCAACCTCAAGTGACACCATTTCATTACTCACCTAGTTCCTAGATGTGTCAATGTGTATCTCCAGACCAATCCTATGCTTTCTATTTAATTTACTCAACTATAGGACTTTAATTTGATTTACATTAACAAACACAACCATAGGCTTATAAGTAATTCCTAAATGTAAATCTACCATTGGCTAAAGACTATTAACCTATTATAAATTAGGATTTAATGATTCCAATATTCCATGTCTTATAATTATAACTATATTATGAAGTTATGTTATGTTCTAGTTTTTGAAAACAATTCATATATGTTACATTGTTAGTGGGGGTTTGCTTAGATGTTTGTTATAATATTTATATTTATATTGAATTGAGATGTTGTTTAATTTAGTTTGCATTAAATTGTTTGAGTTATTTTAGTTAAGTTGGTTAATTAAGTTAGTAGTCATAGATTTTAGTTATATGTTATTTTAATTATCGTTTAATTAGATTAACTAAATTAAGAAAAACAAGAAAAAAAACATTCCTTTGAAGTTTGCAAAATCCTTGTGGAGACGATATTCTATTTACCACTACTACAATAATAGAAAAACATGGGAAACTATTGTGCACTCGTGACACGTGTCAATTTTTTGCATTGTTGTTGGAGATTTTTAAATAATTTCCAAGGATTTTAGACGTGGTATGGTCTACACTCTTCGTCATGTTAATTCTACAGGACCTTTACCTCCATTTGATTGTGAAATAGATAGAGCTTTTAATCAAAGTTTAAGACAACAATAACTTAAGGAAGTTTTAGCTAATAGGATGGAAGATAACAATAATGATATTAATGAAAATATCGTTAATAATAATAATAATAATAATAATAATAATAATAATAGAGTTATCAATAATAATAAGAATAATAGAGAACTCACTTTTAGACATGCAAATCAAAATGTTACCTTAGCTAACAACACATTTATTAAACCTTATGTTTTACTTGAAGATGTCTTAGTAAAAGTAAATGAGCTAATATTTCTAGCTAACTTCTATGTCATGAAAATGGAAGACTCAGTATCATCTAAATCTCCACCTATACTTTTAGGAAGACCATTTCTTATTACAGCTAAAACAAAGTTAGGTATCTTTGAAGGAACAACGTCTATGGAATTTGAAAACAAGATTGTCACTTTCCATATCAATGATGAAGATGTCTGAGAGAATTCTGATGAATTTGATAATGAAAAAATTAATGATAATGAATCTTTACAATTAAATCGTCATGAAGCTGAAGTATATGTTATTAATGTAACAATGGAAGACAAAAATGCTATGACAAAGAATAATCAAGTTGAAGACACTTCAAATCAAAAGACAATAAGCCAAAAATGGAAGGTTAAGCAACCGAATAATGTTGAGAACGATCTTAAAATGGAGGAATGTAAACAAAGAATAAGAAGAAGAAAAAAGAATGTAGCAATTGTCAAGCTCGATGGTCAAAAAGATATATACATAAACATATAAGTAAAATGGGTTTTCTATTTTAAAGCTATTTGGGTATAGGTTCTAGAGCAAATTACAAGCAATTTCACTTCTTTCATCATACTCAACTGGAATTGGATGTACTGGCTTCTGAAAAAGTTAGTCTACCGAGGGGTTATTCAGTGAAACCATAGGAGTGGTTACTAATGTACCAGTTCAAATTGACAACTACATTATTTTGACAAACATTTTATTCATGTCATACTTCATCAACGAAGATCCTCCATTAATCCTAGGATGATCTTTCTTAGCCACTTCGCAAGCTGTCATGGATACTCTGAACAAGACAATCACTTTTAGTGTGCATGGCTGAGCAATCACTTTTTGGAATGGCACTAAAGTGGACAATCCTATACTTAGGTTTATAGAACTAGTTTAAAACTACGTGGTTCAATCGAGCCAAGGATAGTAAACAAAAGCGCTCTATGCGAAGCAGCTCATACTCTATCTTTACCTTCAGTTTTAGTATTAGGATTAATTAATTATTTTTATATTCTCACGACTTTCAACTCTTGTAATTTAATTTGGGGATAATTTCATGTAAGGTAGGTTGATCGAGCTAATTTCTTTTCATATTATATTATGCATTAATTTTATGATTAGTTGCCTATTTATAGTAATGAAATTTATAATTTAGTCATATAATAGTTAAATTCAGATAATTTTAATAAATTTTACTTTTTTGTTGGATATACATGTGATAAATATATGGGGAAATCAATTAAATTGGAAAAATAATAAAATACTCTAGAGATTTCCCAGCGATTCTAGTTTGTACTAGAATTCTCTAAGAAAATTGGTAGTAGTGTGTAGAGTTTTCAGTGAAATCTTGAGTCAGTGATTTGTCACTGATTTGAACTAAAACTAGAATTTTTTGGACAAATCATTGAGCCACTAAAGCTCATTTTCAACAATTTTGTCAGGGATTTCTTAGTGAATCCACTTAAAACATGATTCAATGAGAACGGATACAAGTTTTTTAAAAATATAAACCCCAAATCTTCATATTTATCCATTTCACACTCAAAAACAATTGCAACCTTTCGATCAAGAGACTAGTTTTCTACTGGATTCTTCCAAAGCTTGATTTTAGTGTATTTAATTGATTCTCACCTCAATCTTCACATATCCAACCCAAAATTTGGTGAGTTTTAAGAGTGTAGAGCCACATAGGACTTGAGCAAGAGGAATTCAAATTGGAGATTGGAGGAGTGTTCTAAAGAAGAGTTTAGAGTTGCGATCTTGAAAGAATCATTTTCAAGAAAGTAATCAATGAAAACCCAAATCTTTTATTGATATAATTTTTTTGTTTTTCATCGATTTTCGATTGTTATTAAGTTAGAAACTAAATTTCAAAATCTTTACTCTAAAATGGTTTTGTATTTGAATGTTTTCAATTACAATACTAGTATGAAAGTGTCTGATGATTTGTTTATTGCCATCAATTTTTTTAACTATTTTCGGTATAATGGCAGATGAAGCGAATTTTATACGCAAGCTAATTCGAGACCAAGTTTCAAATGAGTTTGGGGGTTTTTATGTATGCCAATGCATGATTTGAATTACTTGCAAATGATTGTTTTTCTCATTAATATTTTATCAATAACTTTAATATAAATTTCAAACTCTCAAATGAGTTTGGGGGTTTTTGTATAGTCCTTTTATAAACGACTTTTTTTATCAATAACTTTCATATATGGAAGTGAGAGTAAGAATGAGTCATGAGTTCAAGGAAGGACAGTGGATTATTTCATTGCAAGAATAAACCAATATTTGGTATACCGAAATTTCATCAAAAACAAAATGATGAGTACCTAAAGGCCAAATACTCCATGAAGCACCACTACCCTACCAAGACAATTAAGGGAGGTTTAGAGGCAGTCCATGGCGATGGATTTGTTTTTGATATAGAGTGGTACCCGAAACACATAACCACCAATTTTTTTAGAAAAATCATAAAAGCTTGGTGTTATTTCATCAAAGCCAGCATACAACCGAACCTGCAATATTACGAGATAATGAAGTACAAAGCCACCTTACTTTACCGCATCATTATGGGATCAAGATATTTGGATGTTAGCAAAATTATGTATGAGTTGATAAGGAGTGTTATTACCACAAAGAAGAACGATGGATTACATTTTCCTTTGATGATCATGACTTTTTGTAGAGCAGATCAAGTGAACATGGCAGGGTTTGAGTGGATGTTCTATTAGAAACGACCATTAGGATGACGTTATAGAAAGATATAGAAGATTAAATGGTTATAAAGACATTGACGATGAAATGGCCAGAAGGGAGACAGAGTAGAGAAGGAAAACTAAAGATGACGCGAGGAGGATTTTAGAGGAAATGTCGGAAGCTAGACATGATCCAAATGTGGAGCAGCCTACTAGGGATTATGAAAAAACTATACATGGAAGAGACAGAGTTAACCTTCATGGGTACAATTCTGCGCAATCAACTGACAAATTTGAGAAATCAAGAATTGGTGTTTGACAACGAGAGGGCCTTAAGAAGGAGCATCTAAAGGATGGAATGAATAATATCTAGGAGGCGTAAAGGTTCTTGTACCATCTATGTAGATGAAGCTACCACTTAGTAGTAGTATTAATGTTCTAGGACGGATAGGTAAAGACTACCACCTCTCCACTGCGAGTTACTAGTCCCGGAGGATTAATCTGATGGAGGACGATGATGATGCGACTTCTATACGACGACATTGATTTCTTTATTCTATTTATCTTCTTTATCTCTAAGTGATATTATGTGAGGTCTTCTATGTAACTTCATTAATGGAGATATACTTTGTGTTTATGGTGGTGCTATACTATGTGCTCTGTGATTGGTGATTTGGTACAATTGTTATATAATGGTAATATTTATTGTATTTTTTATGCACTCTGTTTAATGACAATTCTGTATTGAATTTATTCATATATTGATTGTGCAATTTATGATTATAAAGGAATTGATATACCATGTGAATTTCAATACAGTAACAACAACCTGAACTTTTTTTATGAAAATCTTGATAATTTATTGAAGTTACCTTAAGGCTTCGAACATCAAGTCCAATAAGGGCAGCTAGAGCAGATAAAAAAGATGACTTCCCCGAAGGCAATTGGAAGTATTTGCAAGACATGGAACTGATATATAGGGAGTGTCATGAGAAGCACGAGAAAGAGTTGGAAGAAATAAAGCAAGCCATGAAAAAGATGGATAATGAGTAGTCATAATCCATCGGAAACCTTGATAGGTAAATTGGTCAACTTGCTATAGCCTTGAATTCGAGGAAAAAAAGGATAGTGTCCTAGCAACACCATCACCAACCCCAAAGAGAATGTGAGTGCCATTAAAATGATGAGCATTATGACAACAAAGGAGCCAAGACAAGATGAAGTGATGTATAAGCTGGAGAAGGTCAATATAATGGGAATAACGAAACCAAAAAACTCAGAAGAAGTGCAAAAGGTTGAGGTTTAGAAAGAGGCACCATAATTCACTGATTTGTTAACTACTTGGCATACGAAGTTTTTCCTCTAGATTTAACAAATGCACCACGCAAGAAATTCCTCAATGATGTCAGTCCTATTTCTGGGATGAGCCATATCTATTTAGAAAATGCAATGATGGACTGATTCAACGATGTGTAGCAGAGGAGAAATTCGCAAATATACTGGGAGGATGTCATTCCTCACAATATGGGGGCACTTTCGAGCAAAAAGAACGACAGCTAAGTTTTGCAATTCAGGTTCTACTAACCAAAACTATTTGAGGACTCATATATTTTCGTGAAAATTTGTAATGAATGCCAATGAACAGAAAACATTTCTAGAATTTAAGAGTTTCCACAAACCACATTTGAAGAAGTTGAGCTCTTCGATGTTTGGGGAATAGATTTTATGGGACCATTCCGTACTTTAAATGGGAAACAATATATATTGTTAACAGTGGATTACATATCCAAATGGGTATAAGTTGTAGCAACCACAGCTAATGGTGCTAAAGTGGTGTTAGAGTTCATAAAGAAAAACATATTATGTCGATTCGAAACGCTTATAGCATTAGTCAGTGACAAGGGGTCACATTTCTGTAGTAGTACACTAGGCACATTGCTAAAGAAATATGGAGCAAGGCATAAGACTTCACTTGCTTATCATACTTAAACAAATGGACAAGCTGAAGTAAGTAACAAAAAGGTGAAACCAATCTTTAAAAAGGCTATAAACACTAATAGAAAAAATTGGGCATTCCTTAAAGTTGTTTTCGATGAAATTAAGATTACGATGGTTATGATCATTCAGGTTTCCTATACTCATGCTTAACTTGCTGACATATCTCACATCTCTTTACAAACTTAGCAATATCAGTCTTCATCCTAGAGCACCGATAAATATGCCTAATTTCGCGATACATCTTAGTGTAATCTGGATGAATAGAGTAAAGAGATCCTTGAGATTCACGTAACAACTCCTGCCTTAATAAATCCTGAGTTGAAATCCATAATCTATCCCTGAACCGTAACGCAATATCATCAAAAACTAACTAATCATGATGATTTACACTAGTCACTAATCTCTAACGCACTATATAATCCTAATTAGTTTTCTATAAACCAATCATCCACTGAATCATCTCCGATATAATCCGATTCTGAGCTTAGAAGAACATGTTAGTAGCTTTAGAACTAGCTCTTTTAGTTGATGATGTGTCACCCAAACTTACATGAATCAAAGTCACAGATGTTTCCTTAAGAAGTCTAAGCTGAGAAGCTTTGGTAGTAGCTACATTCTCTGTCTGTTTTTCTCCTAATCAAAGTATTCTCAACCACATTTGCTTTGTCAACAAATTTTTTCCGTTTATCTGAGTTGTAATTGCATATTAACAATTTGCTAATACCTTTCTGTGTAATTTTGAATTACTCAGGCTCCAACATGCTAGTATCTTTTCTTCTCGTCCTACACCAATTGACGACAAAGTAAAGCATGCAAACTTTTAAGGAAATCACCTCAATGTCATATATAGCCTGATAATATCAATACGAGAGAACTCACACAGTAATTATTTCTTCCGATAATTACCACTTTCCAAGTCATAAGCTTGAAAATCTCATTCTCTAAAACTAAGATTAGTAGTAGATATATTATGTTAAGATTGAGAAAGGTTCTTCCTAACTATTATATATTTCATTCCCACTGCAAAGCAAACTTTTGGTTCCTTACTGAAATAATAGTCCTGGTTCTCCATAATGCTAATGTAGCATCCCCTAACCTGATTAAGGTAATACTCGGCTTGAAACCCTAATTAGGCCAAGATTACCTTTACTAAACTTAATTAAAGCCAGTAGTCTTACCATCTTTACCCGATAACCACTACTGTATATCGATTATCGATTAAAACAAATATGGTACGCAGCGAAAATTTAAAACCTTTTTCGATAACCAAAATAAGGTATACAGTAGTTAAAATAAAATCGAAATACCCATCGATTATACAAAACTCATATCATATATGATATTACAAAATGTAATTGAATACAATACATAATACGATGGAAACTCACTACATCGAAGAGAAGTTCAAGACTCCTAAAACTTCTCCATCCCGTAGTCGTAGCGCTCGTCGGCTCTACTTGTAATTGTTAATTGGGGTGAGCGCTCCAACTTGCTTTGTAAGTAAGAATTCACCATCAACATTCCATATAATATTCAAAGGAAACATGGAATAACAACTTGATCCAATAATAACTAACAAGGATATGGAAAGCATATAAATCAATACATAAACAGATGCAAAGCAAAGATATTGGACTAGTACACTGTGAACCCCATTTATTTATTAAAACTAGGGTCGATTACCCATTGACGCAATTAATGCGATTGCTATACCAGCATGTTGGCCTTCATACTATCTAGCCCATCTAATAATGCCCAACGATTCTATACCAAGACCTCTAATGTGCATGTAAGCCATACAACCTATCGAATTAGTAGGAGTTATATATAAGCCAGGAACGGAACCCATCTCCTATAAACCTATTCTCAAAACCAGGAGTTATAGCATGGTCACATCACACACCATTTTTCTTTTATTCAAAACCATCACAGTGTACATAATCCCCCATTCCATTCCAACAACTACATGAGCTATATATACTAAATAGTCAGGCAATATTGATAAATAAGTAAATCCCAACTTACCTTGGGTTTAAGTCTCCATCCAATTTCCTAACCTTTTGGTCCTCTCACGTTTCCTCGGTGTTCCTCAACCTATCATCAATCATTTAGGATCAAAATAGGTCTATTATAATCTATTGGGAACTATTAAGTTAGTTTAACGTCCTGTTTTAATCGATCCCGATTAACTGGCTAAACAAATTGAGAATATAAGCTCAGACCCACGTAGACAGTGCGGAAAAGTCTACGACACGCCTAATGAGTGAAATATGTTATTTTTGTGTGGCGAGTGTTTAATTATCTTATTATTATTTAATAGTTCGCGCCGCGTTAATTGAGAATTACGTTTGGTCGCGTTGTGCGCGTGTAGTGACGAGAGTGTACGACGTCGCAGAGTGCGCGTAACACGGGAGTACGGGGTAGTATGGGATTGAGTTGTCACATCACCCATCCCATCCCTCACCATTTCATTTTGTCATTTCCAAGAAAAAAAACTATTTCTCTTCAAATCTGGAAGTGAGAGAAAGGGGAGAGAGACAGAGGAGAGAAGAGGGAGAGAGAAATATAGATAGAGAGAGAGAAAACCAGAGTAATGGAGAGAAGACGGTAGGGGTGGCGGAGAGAGCAGGAAGCTCCGGCGAGGGTGAGCCAAATGCGGTGGCGACGACGTCATTGCAGCAGTGAAGACCGGCGGACGAGTTGCAGTAGCGGATGGCGGGATTTCCAGAAGCAGCTGCTCGCAGGCGATGGCGGCGGCGGCGTAGATGAAGGCAGCGCAACTACGGATAGTGGGTCTGGGTAGCGACGGTCGGTAGCGGTGAGTGAGAACGAGCCGCAGACAGCGAACGAAAACGGTGGACGACAAGGACTTGTGCTGGCCCGGACGGCGCACTGCAGCGGGTGGAAGAGCTGGCCGGCAGCGGCGACAATCGAAAGGGTAGCGGCAACTCTAGCAGAGACGGTCGGCAGCGACGGTCGGCGGCAGAGACGGTCGACAATGCGGCGCGGCAATGACGACGACGCAGCGATTAAGCGCTGACGACGGCAGCAGCGGCGTCGGCTCGGCAAAACGTCGGCATGGCAACGGCGCGGTGAACGTCGCAGTGATGCGTTGCCGGACAGATCGAACCTTGACGAGGAGTGCGATTCGGCGAAGTTCGATGACAAGATAAAGGTGAGGTTTACTTCATCTAATTTAGTTGTGATTGAATGATTTAAGTTACAGAGCCCTAAATGATAAAAAAAAAATTATAATTTGACACCAGGGACTTAGGCTATCATAGTCGGGTGTCTGGTACGTATCTCGAGGTGAGTGCGAGACGTTTCGAAAGTGTTTGAGGTAAGTAATCCCACGAGAAAATTAGTTAAAATTCTCTTATGACACTTTATTTCGCATTTCAATTATTCCATTGTGTTATTTATTGTTGTTCAATTACTGTTGATCCACTCCCATGTGTGTATGTGTGTTTGTCGACGGGGTCGGCATGGCACGGACTCACACCCCGTGGCTAGCTACCCTGTGTTGTTCGAGTAATTGGCCATGTTAGGGCTACGAGGTGACTATTCTCCGCGAAACCCGTAGGTTGAGAGATGTTTGACGTAGTCCTAAGTCTACGTCATGGGTTCCTCTCGAGAGATGTTTGGATGGGGTTCTACCGTTCAATGGTTCCTCTCATTCGATCGTGAGATGTTTGGCGAGGTGGTCGTCAATGGTTCCTCTCGGTTTAGCTACGAAGATTTTCGGATGTCGACCAGGGTTCTCTGTTATGCTACACTCGTGTCCATATTTGACTTCTCAACGTCTTATTTTCATGCGATTTTCTTTATTCTTGTCCTTTATTTAAATTGCATGAACTGTAGCCGTTTCATTTGAATTCGTGAATATTAGTTAACGTTCTCTGGGATTTACTCACCTAGGGTTTGTCATTATTTTTGGTGACAAATCGTAGATCTTGCGACGAGCCGAGGCAATGGCGTCTCAGGCGTCTACGACTGAGTTAGGAGAGCCCGTTATTTGCATAGGTGTTGTATGTAGCTATTTACCATTTTTATGAAATGTTAGGAATGAATTGTATACCTGATACATGTATATGATCATCTTTTGTACTTTTGTCGCTCTTGATATACATGGTATCAAATGTCGGGTTTCCACACTATAGGGTTAATCATACCATGCAAACTTTTTAATTCTACCGTGTTTGCATGCTTTAAAGACTTCCGCTTAAATGTTAATTTATAATAATATAATAAATCGTGAATAACTAAACTTAGTTAATATAATATTCATAAATATCCATAAATACCAAGTTAAGGTGAATAAGATACGTGCAAAGGTTTAGGTCGCGGATAGTTACAAGTAAGTATGCGGTGATGTGGCATGCTTGGTGACGTGGCGGTACCCGGTTTGCCTCGGGGTTTGGGTCCGTCACAGTTGGTATCAGAGCTTAGGTTCAGGCGAACCTAGGGGAAAGTTTTGAAAATCTCATGGCTTAAGACATTGTGATACCAACGTCACAGTTGGTATCAAAGCCTAGGTTCAGACGAACCTAGGGGAAACTTTAATACAACCGAATAAAACTTAACAGCAAACATTAGATGTGGAAACTCGAAGATCTTAACTTAGAACTTTAGTTGGGAAGCGAACATGGGACGGGAAGTGCCAAGGCTTATACGTTATATATTTTGATGTGTAATAGTATGTATGCGTATATACGCGTATACGAGGCAGATACGGACATTCGCGATTTGCAAATTCGACATGGATGGACGACCAGTTCTTCATACAGACTATGGAGGCCAGCCGAGCGGCTCGACACCTATCAACTCGGATCAGATATTGTGCGACACGGTCGCACTCCAGAGTTTGCAGCTCGAGGAGATTCTTCGGTTGCTTCGAGCGCAGGCAGCAATAATACCGACCCCTGCCACGCTCGTCGCCACCACTACTGTAGAGCAGACAGTTGTCGCATCCGACTATTCCGGCGACCTCGCTCACGACCACTACTACCGAGATACTGCCAGCAGTCACTACACAATTGACTACGCCGACCGTAGCACCAACGCTGATTCCACCCTTAAAGATCACATTCGAGACCTTCTTATTAGCTGAGATGAAGTTGATCAAGGAGTTTGTTCGTGTTCAGTCAGGCTACTATCATAGAGGCACAGACCCGGAGGTGGCTGGGAAGTGGATCCGTTCATACGAGAAACGTCCCGGACTTTTGAGGATTCACAACAACATGCCATATATGATTTTCGGATTCATGCTCAAGGGAGATGCTGCAGTATGGTAAATTGCCCACACAGCCGCCTACGGAGAGTCGAGTACTTGGGCAAAGTTCGAGAAATTCTTCTATGATCTGTATATCCCGATCGAGGTTCAGTTGAGACTGAGAGATAAGTTCTTGACGCTGAGGCATGATGGCCGGACGATGCCGCAAAAATATGAAGAGATTCACACACCTGCATACCTTGCGATGGGCGTAGCTAGAACTGAGCGACTTCAAGTCCATTATTTTATTGAAGACGCCGACTAGAGATTAATGGAGCGCAGATTGTACGCCAAGTCCAGTAAGTGCGAGTTTTGGCGTTCGAAGGTGAAGCCCTTGGGACACGTGATCAGTGACTGAGGTACTTCAGTGGACCCGAGTAAGATTCACGTTGTCATCGATCGTCCTACACCGAGTGCGCGCGACGGACATCGGGAGAGTCGTTAGGATTGGCAAGATATCATCGACGCCTTGTGTAGGACTTCTCCAAAATTGCAGCGCCGAAGACTAGATTGACCAAGAAGGATGTAATCTCTCATTGGTCTAATGAATGTGAAGCGGCTTTCACCGAGTTAAAGAAAAATTTGACTTCTGCACCGTTGTTGATGTTGCCCGAGCCGGCCAAAGACTTGACTATTCTTACGATGCTTGTGGCACTGGTATGCGTCGATGTAGGGAGACAAGTAATCGCTCATTTATCATGTTAGTTGGGGACTCTTGTGAGGAGTTGTCCAACGCACAACCTAGAGCTCGCAACAGCCATAAGTCTGTCAGAGGTTCCAGATACTGCAGAGGCACATATTTGCGGGCAGATGCGAGGACCGACAATATCTATTCCAAGCGTCTTGGAATATCAGATAGCTGATTTGATGTATCAAAGGTTCAAGGACATGGCACAGAGTCTAGGTTACCTATATTGGCGCGAGTCCATTGATAAATGTTTGATACACCCAGGCAGATTGTGGGTTCTGACAGTGGCAAGGTAACACGTTGGGATTTTTCAGGAGGCTCACAACTCCAGGTACACAGTGCATCCCGGTAGGACCAAAATGTATTACAATATGCGACGGTTATTTTGGTGGTCAGGGATAGAGGCAGATGTCAGCCAGTAGGTGAGGAGTTGTGAGGTGTGTCAGCCGGTTAAGGCTGAGCACAGGAAGCCTGGAGGACTATTGCAGCACTGCCTATCCCACAGTAGAAATGGGAACACATCGCTACGGACTTCGTCAGTGGGTTGCTGATGACTTTGCGCAAGCATGATGTCATTTGGGTAGTTGTGGATTGACTGACAAAAATAGCGTATCTTATCCCAATCTCCATGAAATATAGTTTTCCAGAGTTGAGCATGCTCTTCGAGCAAGAAATCATCAGACTGCACAGAGTGCCAGTATCTATAGTGTCAGAGAGAGACAGTTGACTTATTTCACAACTTTGGCAGGCCATGCAGGAACAGTATGGTACCAGATTGCGGTTCGTCACGGCTTTTCATAAGCAGACTGACGGGTAGTTTGAAAGACTTATTCAAATCCTTGAGGACATGCTCGAAGCCTGTGTGCTACAGTTTGGAGGGTCATGGGAGGGATTTTTGTCACTTGGTGAGTTTGTCTACAATAATAGCTATCAGGCTAGTATTGAGATGCCACCATTCGAGGCGCTATACGGGAAACCATGCAGATCGCCAGCTTGCTGGGCAGAGCCCGAGGACGTAGTTGTCGTTGGGTTTGAGATTGTTATAGATCACACGGAGAAAATTAGGCTGATTTGTCAGAGGTTACAGGCTCTTCAGGACAAACAAAAGAACTGCGCGAACTAATACCGCGACAAGCTGATTTATGAAGTGGATGATTTGGTCTACTTGAAGGTTCCTCCCTTGAAGAGCCCCATTGGGGAGAAAAAGTCTACCGTGCGAGGGTGATACCCTCACTTGTTCCAAGGTAAAGATCAAATTAAATCTGAATTTCGGGACTAAATTCCCTTTAGTTGGGAAGATTGTAACGGCCCGTTTTAATCGATCCCGATTAACTGCTAATTACGAATTTAGAATATAAGCCCAGACCCACGTGGACATCACGGAAAAGTCTACGACACTCCTAATGGGTGAAATATGTTATTTTTGTGTGGCGAGTGTTTAATTATCTTACTATTATTTAATAGTTCGCGTCGCGTTAATTGAGAATTACGCTTGGCCACGTTGTGCGCGTGTAGTTACGAGATTGTACGACATCGCGGAGTGCGCGTAACGCGGGAGTAAGGGGTAGTATGGGATTGAGTTGTCACATCACCCATCTCATCCCATCACACATCGCATCAAGCCCATCCCTCATCATTTCATTTTGTCCTTTCCAAAAAAAAATATTTCTCTTCAAATCTGGAAGTGAGAGAAAGATGAGAGAGAGGGGAGAGAAAAGGGAGAGAGAAAGATAGATAAAGAAAGAGAGAACCAGAGTGATGGAGAGAAGACGGTGGGGGTGGTTGAGAGAGCAGAAAGCTCCGGCGAGGGTGAGCCGAACGCTACGGCGACTGCGTCATTTCAGCAGTGAGGACCGGTGGACGAGTTGCAGCAGCGAATGGCGGCATCTCCAGCAGCAGCTTCTCGCAGGCAATGGCAGTGGCGGCGTGGATGAAGGAAGCGCGACGACCGACAGAGGGTCTGCGCGGCGGCGGTCGGCAGCGGCGACGTGCGAAAGGGTCTCGGACGGCAAACGGAAGCGGTGGACGACACTTGCAGTGGCGCGGACGACTCACTACATCGGGTGGCAGAGCTGGCCGGCAGCTGCGACGATCGACAGGGTAGCGGCGACTACTGAAGAATGCCGCAAAGCAGCGACAATGATCGATCGGCGGAGACGCTCGGCAGCGGCAGCGTGACAGCGATGATGCGCGATGATTATAGCAGCAAGCAGCGACGGCAATGGCGTGCTTGGCAGCGGTGTCGGCACGGCAACGGCGCGGTGATGCGTTGTCGGACCGATCAAACCTTGATGAGGGGTGCGATTCGACGAAGTTTAGCGACGAGATAAAGGGAGGTTTACTTCATCTAATATAGTTGTGATTTAATGATTTAAGTAAAAGAGCCCTAAATGATAAAAAAAAAAGTTTATAATTGGACACCAGGGACTTAGGCTATCATTGTCGGGTGTCGGGTACGTATCTCGAGGCGAGTGCGGGACGTTTCAAAAGTGTTTGAGGTAAGTAATCCCACGAGAAAATTAGTTAAAATTCTTTTACGACACTTTATTTCGCATTTCAATTATTCCATTGTGTTATTTATTGTTGTTCAATTACTGTTGATCCACTCCCATGTGTGTATGTGTGTTTGTCGACGGGGTCGGCATGGCACGGACTCACACCCCGGGGCTAGCTACCCCGCGTTGTTCGAGTAATTGGCCATGTTAGGGCTACGCGGTGACTATTCTCCGCAAAACCCGTAGGTTGAGAGATGTTTGACGTAGTCCTAAGTCTACGTCATGGGTTCCTCTCGAGAGATGTTTGGATGAGGTTCTACCGTTCAATGGTTCCTCTCATTCGACCGTGAGATGTTTGGCGAGGTGGTCGTCAATGGTTCCTCTCGGTTTAGCTACGAAGATTCCCGGATGTCGACCAGGGTTATTTGTTACGCTACATTCGTGTCAATATTTGACTTCTCAACGTCTTATTTTCATGCGATTTTCTTTATTCTTGTCCTTTATTTAAATTGCATGAACTGTAGCCGTTTCATTGGAATTCGTGAATATTAGCTAACGTTCTATGGGATTTACTCACCTGGGGTTTGTTATTATTTGTGGTGACAAATCGCAGATCTTGCGACGAGCCGAGGCAATGGCGTCTCAAGCATTTATGATTGAGTTAGGAGAGCACGTTATTTGCGTAGGTGTTGTATGTAACTATTTACTATTTTTATGAAATGTAGAGAATGACTTGTATACCTGATACATGTATATGATCACCTTTTGTACTTTTGTCGCTCTTGATATACATGGTATCAAATGTCGGGTTTCCACACTATAGGGTTAATCATACCATGCAAACTTTTTAATTCTACCTTGTTTGCATGCTTTAAAGACTTCCGTTTAAATATTAATTTATAATAATTTAATAAATCGTGAATAACTAAAATTAGTTAATATAATATTCATAAATATCCATAAATACTAAGTTAAGGTGAATAAGATACGTGTAAAGGTTTAGGTCGCGGACAGTTACAATTAAGTATGCGGTGACGTGGCATGCTTGGTGACGTGTCTAGCGACGTGGCGGTAGCCGGTTTGCTTCAGAGTTTGGGGCCGTCACAGTTAGTCCCTAAGCCCCTCAGTCAAATTTCATGAAAATACAGCACTATTGTTGTTTCTGGCCCTGGATTAGTGCGCTAATAGGCAAGATTAGCGCGCTAATTCCTGCCTTTACACACTGTTCGTCCTGCCAAGCACAATTAGCGCGCTAATTGCAGATCTAACACGTTAATCGCATTCAACCAACAATAGCAACACATTATGCTCATTCCAAGTTTCTTCAAAACACCTCTAAATCGATCCAAACCACCATAAACTTATTTCCAATAGCTTAGAATCATCAAATATGAGTTGAGGGACTAAATTAAATCAACAAAATTAATCAAAAAACAACGATCCTAGCATCACCTATGATTCAAACTTTGATAAACACCCAATCAAAACATACCTATGTGATGCTCACGAGCCGTGTGATCAATTAAGCTCCTCAACTTGGCTCGAATCCGCTCCCAAAATGACCTCCCATCGCGCCAAATCCCCACCGAACCTTCCCGAATCTCTGTTGATCGAAATGAATAAGTTGATAAACAACGACCTTTATTTTATATATAGATTTCTCTAGATATGCATCGCTTCATGTCGAGATTGATCAAATCGTTGATGTGTTAAAGTGACATGCGTTATCGTGACACGAAATTTGACACATCTGTAACTTTCGCTTCGTTCGAGACGATCAAATGATATATATATATATATATAATTTATATTTTCTTAATTTTCCAATAAATATATATTCATATATATCCTTATATATATAAATATATATTTTATGTTTATCTCTTGCGATAAAACCACCGGACACGCCTACGTGTAGCCACGAGCGTGTACATCCTTGCCACGTTTCCCTCGTCGCTCACAGTGTACTAGTATTACATGATTTATAGTGTATTGATCCCATATAGTCTTGTATATACCATATCAATATACACAACCTATTTATATTTCAGTTTTGCAAACCAAAAAAATACCATAGATCATGCAAACGCACGCACACCCGAATAAAGGTATGCCGAGCTTAATCACGAGCCTAACTCAGATTGATTAGGATTCGGATTAATATGAATCACCAGCTTAAGGTAACGATTCGTTACAGTCTCCCCAATTTAAAACTAATTTCATCCTTGAAATTAAAAAAATCTGAAACTGAAAACTGTTCCTCATATTTTCGTTCTCAGGTTAGTTCATCATCTTTATGAAATTCCCATTTCACTTCAACCAAAAAAAATCTCTTTGGTTCTCAGCTTATGAATCATACGATCAAGTAATTCTCTTGACTGCTTTTTGTAAGTTAAGTCTTTCTGAAGTTGACATTCATTCCAACCAAACCTTGAAATGAACTGAGTCTCCATTCTACTAAATATTAACTTAAGGAAGACATTATGAACTCGAATTTAGTTGAGGAGGCAACTTTAACCTGTAAGTAACAGGACCTACCCTTTTCCTGTACTTTGAATGACTTAACAAACCTTTAAGCTATTTTACTTTACAATCCAAATTTATACAACTCCTTTCATAGGTAAGACTTTCAACATAACCTTTCTATCATTCGAAAGCTCCAACCACCTATGATACTTATCGGCGTATCTCTTCTACTTCAATTATATTGTAGTCAAACGCGGGTGAATCTGCTACATCTCATCTGTGTCGTTCAAAATCAAACCCATCTCCAATAAACTTGCATCTCAAACCCTATCCAAACACTCTAGTGAATGACATAGCTGACCAAACATACTTTCAAATGAGTATTCCATTACAGCTTAACGGCTGTTTTCACAAACAAACTCACACAGAGAAATGTATCTCTTCCAGTTATTATCAAACTTCAGGATACAAACTCGAAGTATATCCTCTTACATTAAAATCAATTACTTTGGCCACCCATTGGTTTGCCGATGATATACCATACTGAGGTTAGGAACAGTTTTACAGCTGTCACAACAATTCAATCCATTCTCAGGACGTAAATCTAGGATCCTAATCCGAAAATAATCGACACTAAAGCACCCTGAACTCTAACACCTCATGTATGTATATAATACATAACCAGTCACGAGGATTTCACATCAAAACTATCAAGAAATATGCAGACACCATCAACTGGTTAACTACAATTCTTCACTATATTGTACTTATGCAAACTCAGAGATAAACTGGAAACAAAATCCACCGATCTTTGTTCCCATTTCCATTTAGGAATAGGCAGCGAATACGGTAAACCTTTGGGTTTCTGTGCTCAGCCCTAACTTGCTGACATATCTCATCTCTCTTTATTATCTCCATAGCATAAATTTTCATCCCAAATCAATAATAAATAATGGCGCCTCATTCCATGATATTCCTTACTGTTATAAATGCAGTAAAGAGATTTATGAGATTTCCATGGTACTTCCTGCCTTACCTGATCTTGAATTGGAATCCATAATCTATCCCTGATTTGTAATACATCATTATCGAAAACTGACTAATCAAGATATTATATACTAATTGTTCACCTCTTACATTCTATACAATCATGATTAGCTTCCTGATAACCAATCATCACTAAATCATCCCCAATTCAGTGTGAATCTGAACTCAAAAGATTAGAGTAGTAGCTCTCTTAGTTGATGGCGTGTCAGCTCAACTCACATAAATCATCATAATCATTAATTTCTCATGAAGTCTAACCTGAGAAGCTCTATCAATAGCCACCTTTTCTCCATCTATCGGAAATGCACTTATGCTGATAGTCAAATAATTTTTTCTAGTAGTTCTTATATTGTTCAAGCTCAAACTATTTTGTATCTCCACTTCTTATCCTCACACAAATTGACAACGAAGTAAACCATACAAAATTCTCAAGGTAAATACCTTAACAATATAGAGCCTGCTGAACATAGCACCACAGAACTCACATAGTAATTATTTCTTTCAGTAACTAATAGTTTCCAAGTCATCAGATCAATGATTTTACATTCTCTGGAAACTAAACCTAGCCGTAGACATATTGTGTAAAGATTGAGTCTCTCAATTATTATACATCTCTTCCCTCCTGAGAAGCAAACTTTCAGTTCCATACTGAAATATGAATATTGGTTCTCTCTAACTCTCAACTCTTCCACACCCACGTATCTTGCTTATTTTTCCATGAGAATTTAAATCAACATCTAGGCAAGAAATTTTCAATTCTATCAGTTCTACAATTCCATTATCACTAACCTTCAGTTGTCACCATAACTTTGGTTAATCCATCATGAAATATCGAGCATGAAATATCATTCATATAGGCAAGAACAATACAACCCTCCAGGTTAATATTTGTAAGCTTCTACCTGCTTACCTATCTCATGTTGCTTTATATAATCGATATCGTCACTTTTTCATTCCAGGTCACCAACCATTCATTTCCCATCATAATGAATTTTGAACTTCACCTGAATAACTTCCTTATCAATGAGATTTTCCCATCATTCTTTCCTTGCTTTTTATTTCATGTTTTCAAAACTTCCTTACATACTCAATGTTCAGATTGGAAATTATCATTTTCACCATCAATCATTGGTAGTCACTCTATACCTACTAGAAAATCTCAATCAATCTCTTCAATTCAATTCATCACTCAACCAATTGCATTAGCTCAACTCTCATCTAGGCTTTAAAGAACAGACTCATACTTATCAGTCTAGCATACTTAATTGATGATACGCAAGCGGAGGAATTTCACTTGGTCATCAGTAAACATTTATCTTAAAAGCTATTAATGAGCAGCTTTTGTCATAACTATAGCTAGTGTCCTTTTCTTAATTCAATGAATTATTAACATAATCACCTTGATGATTGACATTCCAAAGTGAGTTCTAACTCTTAGGAATTATCAAGGTAATTTATCTTACCTTCGATCCATATCACTTTAACATTTCTTTATGTTTCAAACTTTCACAGTTTGAAATGTACTATTTACTCATAACCAGTCCACTAGTGTTATATTTTCAGGTTTCCTTTTGATGATTCTTTTAAGATCTTCATTAATCTCAAAGAATAATTAAAATAATTCTCCAAAATCTTTCTTTTACTTTACAAGTGATGCCTTGATTTATTTGGTATAGCTACCAAATAGCTTTCTTGAGTTTTCCAATCTCTAATAGTTCTTCTCCCAACTTAAGAACTATAAATATATACACAGCTGGAAGTATAAGTTACAATTTTGTTCAATGGTATCATCACCCTTCCTTACCTAAATCAGAAGTCTTAGGTTGAACCTCTAATTTTTTTTACAATTCAGGTATCATCAAGCAAACATTGTAGTCGGACTCTACTTCCATTCTCCTTTAAGGCATCCTAGCATTTCATTTCAAATTTTAAAGATTTATACTTGAGTTAATTGAATAACTACACAACGATAACATATATTCTTGGATCACTCGTTGATAATATCCAATTATTTTAAGTTTACCTTTCTTCTTTCACTTTATTCAGTTAACTCAAGTTCATTTCTTTTTACCTTTGTGTTGAATGTAAGTCAATCTCATACTATCTCAAGCACAATCAAATCCCCTGATTTACTATTAATATTAAACAATCATTTGATTAACTAACATTTGAAACTTAAACCTTGCACTTACAAAATTCTGGTCTAAACCAATTTACCGTTACCAATCACAATTATGTATGGTAATTGCTCATGCACTCTCTAAGTTTTCAAAGATCCCATGTTATTGTTTATAACACAATGACAACTTCTTTATCATATAGGGTTTTCTTTCCTTTGTCATCCTTAATTTATGAATCATAGCATAAGTTCTAATGAGTTCCAGTGGTTTCCACCATCCACTCAAAATGATCCAGTAGCCCCCTGATATCATTTTATAATTATATTCCTAAGTCTGAGTCTAACACGGTGATAATCGAATCTCAACAACCTCTTGAGAACCACTTAATTCACTTCTTTTCTAAAATGAGTCGTCAATTCTGAGTAATGAATACTCATTCCCACTACTATACATTTATTCTTGGATTCCTCAAATCCTCATATTTATTGACCATTCATTCTCCCCAATTTAGACTATACCAGTCTAATAAATCAGAATAGGATATCTTACCAACTCACTGCTATATTATGGATTACACTTTCTTTTATTAATTTGATAAACCACTTGTTATTCCAATATGGACTCATACCATAACTTGAATATCTACTTCATAGCACTTATGAAGTATAACTACATCAGTGATATCCTAATCTCCCTTAGGCTTTTATCATTTAACCACTAATTTGTTTACGGAATAACTTTCATTATCACCTTATTAGTCTCAACAAAAGTATTAATCATCTCTCAAAGTTGTCCGCCACCTTTGAGTTTCAATTTGACAGTCATTCAATATTTCATAATTTCATGATTTCCATTTTATTAATACACATCTCAAGATCTTGACCTACATAAATACTTTTTCGCTAACTATTATTATCTAATAATATCAGTAAGAATAAAGGCCATTGAAGATGTTACTTAGAGAAGAGTTCTCTTTCATCTTTGTAAGTTTTATTTATGTCTTTCCTTATTATTTCCCTGAGGTTAAGACTCTCCGGAGCTCTTACCTCAAATTCCTTCTCATATCATGAGAAATAAATGGACTTCAACCATCTTATTATCTTTCAAAAAAGACATAACTTTTATATGTATCCTGTAGATATAGTATGCACAACAAATAACATATCTCAGTTTTTTATCTTTGGTTTACCCCATAAATCGTGATAAAAGTCATTTATCCAACTCTAAGCTTATCTACAACTCAAGACAACTCTCAGAGTTGATAAACTCATGTTCTATTATTAGGGTACTCAAAATAATGTAAACTTTACAGCATGTTGTTATTCACTTCGAACATTATCCAAAAGTGAATGTAAAGTCAGAGCATTGTCTGTGATACGAAATTGTATTACTATTACCGCTTCATCTTGTAAGTGATAATCTTAAACTTTGAACCTTGCTGTAAACCAAACTTCTGGACTTAGGCTATAGCTTTGGCTGAACCTAGGATAACCTTCATGCTTTAAAACCTTAAACATTGGCTTGAAACCAATGGCTCTGAACTTCGACTGTATCAGAGGTATTAGTAGTAAAATCAAGGAATACAAAACTCAAGATTTTAAAGACATGGCTCTAATACCAAACTGTATCAGAGCTAATAACCTTAAGCTCTAAGGTAGGATCTAACTTGATCTAACCTATCTCTGATACCAAACTATAGCCTAGGTATCATAATTTTAGATAATTCCATACCTTGTCCTTAATATTCCACAACCAAGCTCTGATACCAAATTGTAGCATCCCCTAACCTGATTAAGGCAATACCCGGCCTGAAACCCTAATTAAGCCCAGTTTTCCCTTACGGACTCAATTAAAGCCAATGACCTTACCACCTATACCTGATAACCACTACTGTATGTCGATTATCGATTAAAACAAATAC
The DNA here is from genome assembly GCA_039657365.1 of Stephania yunnanensis. Lineage (NCBI taxonomy): Eukaryota > Viridiplantae > Streptophyta > Magnoliopsida > Ranunculales > Menispermaceae > Stephania > Stephania yunnanensis. Next base: position 22,845,348 of record CM077589.1, on the reverse strand, counting down.
GGTACACAGTGGAAATTTAAAACTTTTTTTGATAACCAAAATAAGGTATATATTAGTTAAAACAAAACCAGAATACCCATCAATTATACAAAACTCCTATCCTATATGATATTACAAAATGTAATTTAATACAATATATAATACGATGGAAACTCACTACATTGAAGAGAAGTTCAAGACTCCTAAAACTTCTCCATCCCGTAGTCGTATCACTCGTCGGCTCTACTTGTAATTGTTAATTGGGGTGAGCGCTCCAACTTGCTTTGTAAGTAAGAATTCACCATCAACATTCCATATAATATTCAAAGGAAACATGGAATAACAACTTGATCCAATAATAACTAACAAGGATATGGAAAGCATATAAATCAATACATAAACAGATGCAAAGCAAAGATATTGGACTAGTACACAGTGAACCCCATTTATTTATCAAAACTAGGGTTGATTACCCATTGACGCAATTAATGCGATTGCTATACCAGCATGTTGGCCTTCATACTATCTAGCCCATCTAATAATATCCAATGGTTCTATCCTAAACCCTCTAATGTGCATGTAAGCCATACAACCTATCGAATTGAGCGGGAGTTATATATATAAGCCAGGAACGGAACCCATCTCCTAAAAACCAATTCTTAAAACCAAGAGTTATAGCATGGTCACATCATACACCATTTTCCTTTTATCAAAAACCATCACAGTGTACATAATCCCTCATTCCATTTCAACAACTACATCAGCTATATATACTGAATAGCCAGACAATATTGATAAATAAGTGAATCCTAACTTACCTCGAGTTTAAGTCTCCGTCCAATTTCCTAACCTTTTGGTCCTCTCACGTTTCCTTGGTGCTCCTCAACCTATCATCAATCATTTGGGATCAAAATAGGTCCATTATAATCTTTTAGGAACTCATAAATCAGTCCCTAAGCCCCTTAGTCAAATTTCATGAAAATACAACATTATTATTGTTTCTAGCCCAGGATTAGCTCGCTAATAGGCAGGATTAGCGCACTAATTCATGCCAGCACACACTGTTCATCCTTCCAAGCATAATTAGCGCACTGATTGCAGATCTAGCGTGCTAATCGCGCTTGACCAACAATAGCAGCACGTTCTACTCACTTCAAGTTTCTTTAAAACACCTCTAAATTGATCCAAACTACCACAAACTGATTCCCAATAGCTTAGAAACATCGAATATGAGCTGAGGGACTAAATTAGTTCAACAAACAGCTCGAACAACAACGATCCCAACATCACCTATGATTCCGACTTTGATAAATACCCAATCAAAACATACCTATGTGATGCTCACGATCCGTGTGATCAATTAAGCTCCTCGACTTGGCTCGAATCAGCTCTCGGAATGACCTCCTTTTGTTCCAAATCCCGGTTGAACCTTCCCGAATCTCTGTTGATCGAAATGAATAAGTTGATAAACATCAACCTTTATTTTTTATATATATAGATTTCTCGAGATACGCATCGCATCATGTCGAGATTGATCGAATCGTTGATGTTTTAAAGTGACATGCGCTATTGTGACATGAAATTTGACACATTTGTGACTTCCACTTCGTTCGAGACGATCAAATGATATATAATTTCTATTTTCTTAATTTTCCAATAAATATATATTCATATATATCCTTATATATAAATATCTATATTTCATATTTATCTCTTGCAATAAAACCACCGGACATGCCTACGTGTAGCCACGAGCGTGCATATCTTTGCCACGTCTCCCTCGTCGCTCACAGTATGTTTATGCTTGTATAAACCATATTAATATACACAACCTATTTATATTTCAGTTTTGCAAATCAAACAAACACCATACATCATGCAAACGCACGCACACGCTAATCGAGGTACGCCAAGCTTAATCACGAGCCTAACTCTGGTTAATTAGGATTTGATTAACACGAATCACCAGCTTAAGGTAACAGGTCGTTACAGCTCAACTCTTCTACACACATATATCTCGCTTACTTTTCCAGAAGAATTAAACCATAATAGTGGCTAGAAAATTACAGATTCTATAAGTCCTACAATTACTACATTAATAACCTTATGTCATCATCACAACTTAAGTTAATCCATTATAAATTTCTGAGCATGAAATCTCATTCTTATAAGGCAAGAATAATATAACTTTCCAGGTTAATATCACTCAGCTTCCACCTAATGATATATTTCATATTTGTTTATAAAATTGACACCATCAACTTTCATTCCAGGTTACCAATAACTCATTAATATCACAATAATTTTGAATTTTACTTGAATGAATATTCTAAAGAAATCCATGAGATTTTCACAACAATCGTGCTTCATTTTTTATTCGAGTTCCAAGAGTTTCCCTTACACGCTTAATGCTTTGATTTGAGATTATCCTTATAGCAACAACAACAACAACATAGCCTCAGTCCCAAATTAACTGGGGTCGGCTACATGGATCAAACTTTTCCATTGTGCTCGATTAAGTGCAATTGATGCTGAGTTTTGCAAACCATTCAAATCCCTCTTAATTAATGCATCTCATGTTAACTTTGGTCTGCCCCTACCTCGTCGAATTTCTACAGTTTATATTGAGTCAAGTTTTCTAGTTGGGGCATTTGTAGGCCGTCTTTACAGGTGACCAAACCATCGCAACTGCCCTTCCCTAATCTTTGTATCAATCGGTGCTACTCCTACTTGTCTTTGAATTTTTATATTTCTTATTCTATCTTTACGAGTTTTACCACACATCCACCTAAGCATCCTCATTTCATCTACGTTCACTTTATGTAATTATTGTTGCTTTACCGCCCAACATTCACTTCCATAGAGCATAGCTGGCCTAATTGCGGTCCTATAAAATTTTCCTTTTAACTTAGTAGGAACATGTCGATCACAAATCACCCCTCCGCCATTTCTTCCATCCAGCTTGAATTTTATGTGTGACATCATTTTCAATGTTACCATCATTTTGTATGATTGATCCTAGGTATCTAAAGTGGTTTACCTTAGGAACTTCTACTTCCCCTAATTTTACCACTCCATCATCTCGATGTCTAGTGTTTCCAAACTCACAATGCATGCATTCAGTTTTCGTCCTACTCAACTTAAAGCCTTTAGATTCTAATGTATTCCTCCATAGTTCTAATTTCCTATTCACTCCATCTTTAGTTTCATCCACTAAGACAATATCATCAGCAAATAGCATACACCATGGTATATCCTCTGGAATATGTATAGTTAGTTCATCCATAACTAAAGTAAATAGATATGGGCTTAAAGTAGTTCCTTGATGTAGTCCTATCGTAATGGGAAATTCTTTTATAGCTCCTCCAAATGTCTTTATACTCGTTACTACTTCATCATACATATCCTTAATAGTGTCTATGTATCTAGCATGCACTCTTTTTCTTTCTAGAACCCACCAAAGAACATCTCTAGGGACCCTATCATATGCTTTTTCTAAATCTACGAATACCATATAAAGATCTTTTTTCTTTTCTCTATATTTTTCTAACAATCGTCTTACAAGAAAAATCGCCTCCATAGTTGACCTCCCAGGCATGAAACCAAATTGGTTCTCGGATATTGTTGTTTCTCTCCTTAGCCTATTGTCAATTATCCTCTCCCACAGTTTCATAGTGTGACTCATAAGTTTAATTCCTCGGTAGTTGAGCAACTTTGAATGTCTCCTTTGTTTTTGAAGATTGGCACAAGCGTGCTTCTTCTCCAATCCATTGGCATCCGTTTTGGTTTTAAAATTTTATTGAAAAGTTTTGTTAACCAAGTCAATCCGATTTCTCCTAAGCATCTCCTAAGCATTTCCAAACCTCTATGGGTATTTCATCTAGGCCACATGCTTTCCCTATTTTCATTCTTTTCAATGCCTCTTTAACTTCTACAATTCTAATATTGCGTGTATAGTTTACATTTCTTTCTTGGTGTGGGTTTTCATCTATTATAGTATCAACTTGGCCATCATTAAATAAACTATCGAAGTAACTTCTCCATCTCTCCTTAATATCCTCCTCGTGCGTTAAAACATTTTGATTTTCGTCCTTAATACATCTTACATGACTTAGGTCTTGTTTCTTTTTATCTCTTAATTTGGCTAGCCTATATATATATTTTTCGCCATCTCTATTACCTAACCTTGTATATAGATCTTCCATGAAATTCGTTTTAGCTTGACTAACTACTTTTTTAGCTTGTTTTCTAGCTTCTCTATATTGATTGTACGCATCTTCATCTTGACACTTAGGTATTTTCCTATACATCTCTCTTTTAGTCAAAATTGCTCGTTGGACATCCTCGTTCCACCACCATGTTTCCTTCTTTGGAGGTCCCAAGCCCTTAGATATACCTAATACGTTTGATCCCACCCTCTTTATGCAACTACTCATTTCTAGCCACATTGTATTAGCATCTAAGTCAAGATTCCAAACATTTTTCTTTAGTAGTTTTTCTCTAAACTCTACTTGTCTACTATGTTTTAGGTTCCACCACTTAATTCTAGGGTCGCTAACTCTTTTATTCATATTATTCCGTTGTGTTAGCTTAATATCAAGTACTACTAACTTATGTTGGGTAGTAAGTGCTTCACCAGGTATTACTTTGCATTCTCTACATAGTTTTCTATCTATTTTTCTTGTTAAAAGAAAATCTATTTGACTCTTGTTATGACCACTACTAAATGTCAGTATATGCGACTCCCTTTTCCTAAAACTAGTATTTGCTAAGTCAAGATCATATGCTGAAGCGAATTCTAAAATTGATTCTCCTTCTTCATTTCTATTACCGTAACCAAAACCTCCATGAACTCTCTCAAACTCATCGTTACTTACCCCGACATGCCCATTTAAATCTCCTCCAATAAAAACATTTTCATCTAATGGTATACTCTGCATAAATCCATCCATATCATCCTAAAACTTGAGTCTACTTGTGGTGCATATGCGCTAAGTATGTTAATTTTTTTCATCTCCAATAATTAATTTAACTATAATCAATCTATCCCCCATTCTTTTAACCTCTACGACCTTATCCTTATAATCATTATCCACCACAATTTCTACTCCATTGCATTTTCTATCTATACCAGTGTACCACAATTTAAACCCTGTGCTTCCTATTTCTCTACTCTTTTCTCCTACCCATTTTGTCTCTTGGAGGCAAGCAATATTGACTCTCCTTCTAATCATGGTATCTACTAGTTCTATTGACTTCTGTAAGTGTTCCTATGTTCCATGTTCCCAAACGAATTTTTTCTCCTCTTTGTATTTGTTTTTCTTTTCTATTTCTATTTTGTCTAAAAGATCTAGTGTTCGTATCTATGATTTTTTTTTTGTTTTCGTTTTTGTTTTTGTTTTGAACTAGTTTTTTTACCCACACCCGTCCTTTGTGTGGGAACCCTTGCTTATTTTTCTTCACATCCGGGAGACGATGTGAATGGATTAGCTTCTTTACCCACACACGTCCTATGTGTGAGAACCCTTGCTCATTTTTCTTCACAACCAGGCGGCGATGTGAAACACACCCTTGCTCATTTCTCACTACACCCGGGCTCTTATGCAGCGCTTTGCTAGGTGGGAACGCCCCAACGTTTATATATGTTTGATCCATTTCATGACAAGTGACAAAAGTTTTATGCTGGCTGTCAACCTATCGCAACCCTCCTCCATCTCCCAAGAATGAAAAATGAGCTTGGGGCCTCCCTCCCTCCCTTTTCGGGTATGAAAAGTGAGTTTGGGACCTCCCTTACCCATTTTTCGGTATGAAAAAATGGGCATCAAAGTCCTCCTCCTTTATCCGGACTTGGGACCGGCTATGTAGCGCACATAGTGTACAACGTAGGTGGAGTTGAGATTATCCTTATAGAATATTAATAAATAGTAGTCAACTTTAACCTACTATATAACCTCAATCTATTTCCCACATAATACATCACTCAATCAATCATCATTAGCTCAGCTTAAATCTAAGCTCTAAAGAATGGACTTGTAGTTACTAATCTAGAAAACTCAGCTGATGATGTGCCCGTGCAGGACTTCAATTGTTCATCATTGCATATCTCATTCAAGAGATATTATTGAGCAGTTTTTATTAAAACTATATCCTCTGTGTTTTTTCTATTCAAGGCATTGTCTTCACAATCACCTTTAATGAGTGATGTTTTAGAGTGAATTCCTAACATTTAAGAAATTCATGGTATCAATCTCGCCTTCTATTTCTATCACTTAGACAATTCCATTTTTCAAACTTCTACAATTTGAGATTCATTGCTTATACTAATCCACTAATATTTATACATCCAGATTGTCTTTTAATGATTCTTCTAAGATTCTCATTAATATTTAAGAATGATTAAAAGATTCTCAACAAGCCTTTCCTCTTATTTAAAAGTGATGTCTTTCATATTTGGTACAACTACCAACTAGTTATCTTGAGATTATCAATCTCTAATAGTTCTCCTCAAAATTCTGGAATTATATAAATATATAAGTATAAGCTACAATTTTGCTTTATTGTATCAATACATATTATTACCTGAATACGAAGTCTTAAGATGAACCTCTAACTTCTTCCACAATTTAGGTATCATCAAGCAAACATTGTAGTCAAACTATACTTCGGATTTCCTCCAAGACATCGTTGTATTTGATTTCAATTTACATCAATTTCATACTTGAGTTAACTGAATAAATTACACAACGATGTCAAAGATCCCTAGATCAATCGTTTGTGATATTCAGTTATTTCGAGCTTACAAAACTCTTTTGCTTTTGTGTTGAATACATGACAATTCCAAACTGTCACAATCACTGTCAAATCCCCTGTTTTTTTGTTAATATTCAACACCAATACAATTAATTAACCTTTGAGACTTAGTATTTACATTTGCAAAATCTGGTCTGAACCAATACCGTCACAATTTACAATTCTATACATCAATGTTCTTGCATCCTCTAATTCTTCAAAGATCCCATTCTTGTTACTATTGATACATAATAATAACTTAATTAAAATAGGGTTTTAAAACTCGACACCCTGCATTTATGAATATAGCATGAGTTCTACCAAGTTCTATTTCCACTATCCATTTAAATTGATTCAGCAATCGCTTGAAATCATCTTTAAATATATCATAAACTCTTATGATATAATTATGATACCCAGATCTCAACTAACTCTTGAAAATAACTGATTTCACCTTATTATCAAAATGAGTTGTCAATCCTGGGCAATGAATATTCTTTCCCACTACTATACATTATTTTTTAGATTATTCAAATCCTTATATTCATTAACCACTAATTCTCCCCAATTTAGACTTTACCAGTCTAAAATCATCATTCTAGGATATCTTATTAACTGTTGCTACACTGGATTAAACAATCTTTCGTTTTACCAGTTTAAATTCTTAACTTTCACTTTTCATTACCCAACAAATTGTTTGTCTTCCCAATATGGATTTACTTCATAACTGGAATTCCTACTTCATACCAACTTATGAAGTATAAACACGTTAGTGGTTTCCTAACCTCAATTAGGCTTTTATCACTAACCGCTGATTTATTTATTGAATAACTTCCATTATTTCCCTACTAGTCTTAATACTAGTATTAAATCATATCTCAAAGTGGCCTACCATCTTTGAGTCCCACTTAAAGTCATTCAATATTATATTATTTCATAAATCCCATTTTTCTATTACACGTTTCAAGGTCTAGATCCAATAGATACTTCTTTACTGACTATTATTTGTCCAATAATATAAGTAAGAAGAAATATCTTTAATATCAGTTAATAGAAGAAGAGTTTAGTTTCATCTTTGTAACTTTTTCTTATATCTTTCCTTTTCAATCTCCTTAACATTACGACTATCCTAAGCTCTTACCTCCAAATTTCCCTCATATCATAAGAACCCAATGGATTTCAACCATCTTATTATTGTTTAGGAAAGACATAACTCTTATATCTACCATGTAGATATAGTATAGTACAACGAATAACAGATCTCGATATTTTATCTTTTGGTTACCCCCCAAAAAATCATGATAAAAACAATTTATTACGCCCTATGCTTCTTCATAACTTGAGACACTCAGAGTTAATAAACATAGGTTGTGGTACTATGGTATCTTAAAGCCTATAACCTTAAACTTCGATACCTAACTGTATTTGATTTATCACGTATTTCCAAGTATTAAGGTTATTCTCTGAAGTAAACTATAATACCACACTGTATCAAAGTTAATTACCTTAAACTTTGGAGAAGGCTCTGACCAATCTCTAATATCAAACTATATCAGAGTTATTAAATGTAATAAAGCCCTTAAACTCTGGCTTTGATACTAAGCTGTAGCATCCCCTAACTCAATTAGGGCGAACCCTAATTAAGCCTCGTTAATCTCGGTACACTTAACTAGAGCCAGTAGCCTCTCCTCTTACACCTAATAAACATCACTATATATCGAATATCGATATAAAATAATACAAAGTATACGCAGTGGAAATTAAAAGCTTTTTCGATAATTAAATACGATATATAGTACCAAATCAAACCGGAATAAACCTTAGTTATACAAGTTTTCCATCCCTTGTGATATTACAAAACTATAATTCAATACAAATATATATGACAAGGGAAAACTCATTACATCGAAGAGAAGATCAAGACTCCTATATCTTCTCTATCCCGTAGTCGTAGCATTCGTCGGATTTCCTAAAATGTTAATTGGGTTGAGTGCTTAAACTTGCTTAGTAAGTAGAGATTCACATAGTCATCAACTTTCCATATAATAATCAAAAACATTATGCAATAGCAATATGCACCAATGTTAACTAATAAGAATGTGGAAAGCATATAATTCAATAAATAACGGATGTAAAGCAAACTGTCAATGACTATCACAATATGATTCCCATTTATTTGTAAAACTATGGTCGATTACTAACCGATGCCATTAATGTGGTTGCTAGACAACATATTGGTTGATGTGCTATATAGCAAATCAATTAATTCCCAATGATTCTATCTAAAACCCTCTAGTGAATGTGTGACTCACGCAACCAATCTAATTGAGTAGGAGTTACGTATAGACCAGGCGATCATCCTCGCATCCTATAAAACCTGGTCTCAATCCTTAGGAGTTACTTTCATGGATCACATTAGACACCATTTTTTGTTTAATTAAAAACATCACAGTGTACATAGTCCCTCATTTCAATCCATAAACTACATATACTGAAATAACCAGATACATTGCTAAATAAGCAAATTTGTACTTACCTCGGTTCAAGTTTCCATTTTCAAACTTTCTAAGTTTCTGGGTCACTCACGCTTTCTCTATGTTCCAACACCTATCAAAAACCATTTGTGCTCAATATAGCTCTAATACCATATGTTTAAAGCCCCTAAGTCGATTTCTAAGACCTTAGGAAATCTTAAGTAAATTATAATACAGTTGTTGTTTTTAGGGGTTGAAGCACCCTCTCTCAATTGGTGGGGCGCGCTTTATCAGCTGAGTTCATCCCAACTAATGAAGAGAGCGTGCTCCTCTGCTACGTGGAGCACACTCCACCTGGCACTACCTCGATAGTGAATAGGGCAACAAATACTGTTCGATTACCAAATATTTAAAACAACTGCCGACACTCCCAAAATTCATTAGGGAGGACCTCTAGTGAGGTAACAAACCATTTTCAATCAACAACAACAAATCATAAAGATTCATCACCTACTATCGAATTGAAATTCAAAAACTAAAAAAACCAAACTTACCAACATGATGAACTCTAGATTTCAAGTTGTTTAAGCTCATCAATTCATGTTGAATTACCTCCTGGATTGATCCCCTCTAGATCAAACCCTCAGCTGCTCTCCTTCTCACTTATATATATATATATATAAGAGTTTTCCTTGATATGCACATCACGCTCTCTCGAGGCTAATCAAGTGATTGATGTGTTGAAATAACACTCCTTAAAAGTGACACACATTTTGAAACCATCAACACTTACGCCCATCTCAAGGCTGATCAAATGATCCATATTATATAAACCAAAACTTAAAGTTTAAATATATATTTATATTTATATTTATATATCAATTATATATAAATATGTATACATCATGTATTTTTTCGCCAATAAATTCACCGGACATGCCTACGAATGTTTTCGAGTGTGCACATTCATTTCACGACCCTCTCATCGCACTTGGTATACCAGTTATTTATTGTTTAATTACTTATTTTCTGTTTATAGGCTTGTATATAAATTCCACTTTATACTACAACCTATAAAATTTATAAACATACCAAACAAACACCAATTCATCGCGCAAACACATGCATAGGCTAATAGAGGTACGTCGAACTTAACCACAAGCCCAACTTGTGTTAATTAGGATTCAAATTAACACTAATCACTAGCTTAAGGTAACAGATCATTACAAAATGCATCAAGCTAATGACGTTAAATTAAGTGCTACAGGAAGGTGACCTAGGTTTTTAAATTTTTAGTTTTAAATTTCAAGTTTTTGAATTTCACTTAGTAGTTAGTCATTTAGTGTAATAATTACAATTAATGAGTTTTAAGTTCTAACTTTCAAAAAAATTTGTATCGAATGCGCAGGAAAGACCATTCGCCGGGTGATAATTCATCGAAATGCAAATGTCTCGTGAACTCATTAAAAAAGTGAAAAATAGTAAATGAGTTCAAAGTGATGAAAGTAACGTGTACGGATGAATTAAAGGTAAAATTTATTAATTTTTATATTTTCATGGATACTATGCTGCTATGACACCTTATGTGAGTTGTACGCAAAGTTAGAGGAACGCTGGAAAAAATTGGCAAAAAATTATACGCAAATATGTGGGATATGAGGTTGACGTCGTGGGTATACACACGGCGCCGTGAGTATAAACCATAATATTGAGTGGCAGCAGGCACCAAAATCGAAAAAGCCCTACTGCATCATGGTGGAGCTATGGTCGAGTTTAAGGGTTTTAACCCCATTTTTCATTCATTCTTCACACTTGGCCTAAAATCCCACCTCAACCACCAAGCATACATCCCTCTAGAACTAAATTTTAACCATTTTCAAGTGAGATTAGTGAATTCCTATTGATTTAGAGTGAAAAAATAAGTGCGTTGTGGATTGCACAAATTAAAGAGCTAGGGCTTGAGTTTTTGGACTTTGATTCCAAAGAAAGCTAAGGTTCTAGTCGGTGAGAAAAGTGAGAGGGCTTAGATTGATAAAAGCTTGGAAGAGTATTCTGCATTGAAAATTAATCCGGCATTGAGGTACATTTACAATTTCATCTAGTTATTTTTGAATTTTGAAAATTTTGATAATATTATATGAAGTTATGGAATTGAGGTTGTAGATAGGTTTTGCAAGATTATGTGAATGTACTTTTTAAGATACCTATGGAGACTTAGTTGATGTTTTTTGCATTATTTGGCGTATACATGATCCATGTGATATGAATTTTGATTTTTTAAGTGATTTGAAGACCAAGTTGTGTTGCATTGTTATGTTAGTTGCTTGAAATAGGAAGAAACGGCAAGAACAAGGAAACAAGTTAGCCAAACTAGAGCAAATGATTTTGAGGCATCTACCTCTAGAAACCCAATGACGAAGAGCCTAGACCTTTTCAATCCAAGATTTTCATTTGTAAAGAGGCTAAGGAACAAAATGAGAAAATCCTACGTAGGGAGTTCATTTGCGAAAGGGGAATTAATTTGCTAGCCAAATATGACAAAATAGTGAATAATTTCATCAGACACCGAAATCGGAGCTACTTATTCAAGAATATAGGAAAAATAAAGTTAAAGGAGTAAGTGGGATTGTTTTTGAATTTTATGCTAATGCAAAGTTCATGGCTAAAGATGAGCCAGTGAAGGTGAGAAGGATTTTAGTTCCTTTCAATAGATGTGAGATCAATACTTTCTATGGGTTGGAAGAATTAAGTTTGTATGAATCTGCACCAACTTTCTCAACCAGATTAAATGAGAAACCCTATAACCTATGCCAATTTAGAGACATAGAAGATGCATTAGTTGTCACAGGACAACAAGGATGGGTCATGAGAGCTGAGAATGTGACGAAGCACATCAAGAAGGGGAGTGTTAGAAAAATTTTAGAATGTGGCAACATTTTCTTGTTGCATCGCTATACCCACCTCTCAGTAGGGCGAGATAAACAAGCCGAAAGCGGCTTGTCTTTATGAGATTACAAAGTTTAGGGAGATCAACATCGGAGAGATCATACACACCAGTCTTAGGGAGTCCATCTTGTCAGAAAGGGACAACAAGTTGTCATTTCTTATATTAATTACTTATATGTGCTTAAACGCTAGAGTAAGGTTAAGAGACAACGAAGAATTTAATATATAGGCCCAACCAATCATGGATGAAGTTTTCATGCTCACACTGAAATCGTGATAGATCGGGGACACGTGTCATTGCTATTTTTTAGTCTTGTTGATGGTTACTATAGATCTTGTTCATAGCTTCAGCATCTTGCGTTCCCACCACCTGAGCTACCTTTACAACTTCCATTACTGTGCGCGCTATAAAAAGGCTACATCACATTCTCTTTTAAGTTTTTCCACCTCTCTTTGTAGATTCTCTATATGCTTGTGAGCCTTGAGAGTCTTCTTTCCAGCCCCTACTTTTTTCAAGGCCCGCTATGGGCACCCTACCAATTCATGAAGGAACCCAGATTTTTCTCATTTTCCCATCTAAAATGTAAATGTCTATTTCGCCCCTTCATATATACTCACTCAAACCCCATAAATCATTTTCAATGCAAAACTGGGGCACCCCACCACCTTGGATCATAAGTGAAACCTAAAGCCACAATTGTGTATGCCGAGCGTGTATCGATTCTTATGTCTTGACATCATCCGACAGCGAGGTAACAATGTTTGACAACCATATGAAGCTTTGAAGGAACTGTTTTTTGGATCAAAAACTGTGAAATTGATGATTTTGTTTGTCAACATAGGGTTTCTCAAAATTTTAGACCTTTTTTCACGGACGCGATTGATTCGGCCTCGCAGGACCAAGAGTTATGCAAAAGTCTCGGTCAACATCCACCAAGAAAGGAATAAAAGTCTCGGTAATGGACAACCGAAAGAAATGCTACGTTCTCGGTTGTACATCACCGACAGGACATAAACTATACACTTCGACTTACTCTCGTGATGTGGTGACCGAGACGACAATAAAAGTCTCGGTCGTGGACAACAGAGATCTATTTTACACTCTCGGTTGTACATCACCGACAGAACATAAATTATACACTAATGGTTGCTCTCGTGAAGTGGTGACTGAGATAACAATATAACTCTCGGCCATTCGTTGCCGAGACTGCGTAAACTATACTGGCCTGTCTGGCCAAGAACCACGAGTTCCCAAAAGTTTCCCTTCAGTCTCGGCCATGCTTGGCCGAGACTGTAAACAAAGTCTCTGGCCTGTGTGGCGAGAACCACGACTTTCCAATAAATGCACCATTGAATGCACCGCCACACAAACATAACAACTACTCTACTAAATGCAACTTAATTAGACTATTAACGTACCTTCAAACGATCGATTTCAGCATTATCGATGTGTGAACGAAAAACTTGAACCGAACCCTAATTTGGAGACGAAATCGACCAAAACTCAGAGCCTTCAAACTCAAAAAATGTCCTACAACAGAGGAGAGAGACATAGAGGAACGAAGACAACTTAGATTCGGGATTGCTAGGTGGTTCGTTGACGAGAAATGGGGAAAGCCAAGTAAGAGGACAGTGGTGAGGTGGTGGGGTGCCTCTGTTTTGCAGGAGGGGTATTTTCAGGATTTCGTGTGTAATTTTTGGGTGCCCTTGGTAATTTGATTTGTACCCTCAATAAGAGTGTGCCATCATGAATTGGTGGGGTGCCCTCAGCATCCCATGCATCTGTCGAAAGCTAGCGTTCATTATCTGAGTTTTCACATGGGTAGATCTGAATATTGTTGGTCCCTTATGTCTTTACGGTTAGCTTGCCAAGTATGCCACTCTAATCATTCCCTACAGATGGTGCTAACTATTTACGCCAAAATTGGCCTAAACATATTTAATTCAAAAGGGGGGTAGGGCACGAGCAGTGCGACTGTCTTATACTTGGGAAAGCTCAACTACACCTGCAACATACTAACACCTGGGAGACCTTAGTAGACACCTATGTGGTGTCATCCAAAGCCACTTTGATGCTTAAATAGTAAGCAGGTTGTAGTAGATTAAGAGTAGAGCCAAAATGAGTAATGTAGCATACCTCGAATATGGAATGGAGTGGCCATTTATATGGAATGGTTGTAGTTGTGATCCATTAGATGCATGTCACATGTTCAGATAGATCAGGGACACGTGTTGTTGCCCTATCTTCGATTCTCATGAATTACGAGGATGGTTGTCGATGTGGCATGTCGAATGCATGACACATTTTCCATTAGATCAGTGTCAAGTGTCATTTTCTTATCTGATGTAATATTAATTTAATATGTATAATCTCATGAGCTAATGAGCTATATACCAAACACAACTTAACAAAATTGTCTTTTAACTTCCTTTATCTCATGAATAAGACTAATAATATTTAATTGAATCATAGACAACAAAACCTTAACCAAATCATTAACTATTTCTAAAAACCAATTTAAACATCCATTAATCACATTGAGCATTTATACACATTAATATGAACATCAATTTAAACTCAATGTTGACATTCTCTTCCAATTTGTCCAATCTTTTAAAATACCTTATAAACCATGATTTGAATGATTAAAATGAAAGGTTCGAAGACTTCTGAACTTCAAAATTCAGTCCATCAAAGTTTATCGTTTGAAAACTCCAATCTGAGCATCAAAAATATAATTTTCTTCAAGAATTCAGTGACACTAATGGAATTTCTTGAAAAGCATTTGAATTGTTTACTTCGATTCACAATATCTTGACAGTAGAGATTAAAAACCCCAAAATTCCCAGAACCGAATTTTGATCGAAAATACCTTATTTGAACTCACATTAAGCAACAAAACTATGCATAAATGGACTTGTAGACTCTTACTTAAGTCTGACTTTGATTCCTTTGTGTTCTTAAGTCTCAATTTTCACTTCTTCAAGGCATAAATTTGCAATATTAGAACACAAGTCTCATATCCAAAACCCTTGCATATCCAAAACCTTAATTGCCATTACATCATTCATAAAGTAAATAGAAGAAGTAATGCTCACCTAAGGATGGTTCTTGATGGTGACTTGTTTTCTTCAACAAATTGACACCTAATCTACTCTCCAATCCAAGTTTCAAGTTTTTCAGTCGTCTCCTTCACCAAGCTCTCCTAATTTTGGGTGTGTTCTTGCATGAAGTTATAACAAAAGAAGGGTTTTTTATGTTGTATTTGATCTTCCATCGTGTAAGAGCATCTCCAATGGTAACATGGATTTATACTATGGATTGGTGTCACATCGTGGATGTGGAGAAGATGTATATCCTATATGACACTAGATAGACATTCACCTCTTAAAATAATCTCCAATGGTAATGTGGATTTAGACCATGGATTGATGAGTTGACACTTTTATTTTCAATTTTCATAATATTAATAAAAGATTGAAAAAAATAAAAACTTTAAAAGAATTAATAATGTTGACGTGGCAGTTTACCACAATATCTAGAAGTAGACATTGTAGTAGACATCCTCCACTTTGATTTCATGCTACATAGGATGCACATTATGAATCCATGGTCCCATTGGAAAACATTTTTTGGGTTGAATGTGGATTGTATCCTAGGTGGAACTATTTCCACCCCAATCATGGTCCCATTTGAGATGCTCTAATCCTTCTAAAACTATCATCCCTAGGTAAACCTATGGTTCTTAATTCTTCATCAACCAACCATGGGTTTCCATTATTAGTCATATGATTCTTCCTCATCTGGAATCTCTAGAATCATCAAAGCCTCACAAAAATTATATGCAAACATAGGCTTATAGTTAATTTCACATTTTAACCATAGGCTCACTACTAGTCACGGAACTTCATTTAAGTTTTTAAGGCTCAAAACTCTTACTTAGGCTATTATTTTTCATGCTCACAATATTAGCGTAAGACATAGGTACATAACCATTAATAATTAGCTTAGGCTTTTTAGTAATTTGAATGAATTCCATTAATTTAGTAATGGTTCCAAATGGATAATTTTGTGTTAAGTTAGGACATAGCCTAAGTCTTAATTATTCGAGTTATGCATTTTTTCGTAGATTGTATATACAAATATCCATTTTCATGGACTCACTTAGAGTTCTTGCATGGAATAATACTTAACTTAGGTTATTTTTATTAATTTAGGAGATTTAATCTAACTTAGGCTGATGAATTTTTTCATGCCTTATGAACCATGAGTTAACATATTTAACTTATTAAGTTTTACTTAAACCCATAAATAAATCTCAAGTCTTGTTAAGATACTAACTTATCACATACACCCACATGTCGAGTGCTTCCTGAAGAAGCCTCACTCGCAAAATCGAAGAAATAAAATAAATAACTCGTAAATTTTAGATAAATAGATAATACAAGCAATTAAACAAAAATAAAATATTTCAGGTCGTTACAAAGATGATGGATTGTGAATGTCTTACTGATATAGCAGAGAATCGAAGTAGATTGTGTCTACCCAATGTCTACTTCTAGTCATTGTGATCGACACTCTCTTCACTGCTAAATCATCGCTTTTTTGTTATAAAAATAAAAATAAATACTAAAACAAAACAAATGTCTAATTCCATATAAAAAGAAAATGAAAAAACGAAAAAAAAAAAACTCCAATCCATGGTTTAAAGTAATTCTCCACAAATCTGATTAGATCTGTTATATGAACAAAATGTAAAAGGGATATGATTGGAGCTACTACTAATCAAAGAGGAAGATCACCGGTGGTTCAAGAATAAAAATCATAAAAGTGAATCAAAAAAGCATTTTAGGGTTTTGGAGAAAGAAAAAAAAAAAAAAAAAAAAAAAAAAAAAAGGGGGGGGGGGGGGGGGGCGGATGTTACGGTAACCAAAAAAACAAAGAAATTTTTTTTGGGATTTTGGGCGAGTTAACTCGTTTGGCTTGGAAGTCTGGAACCTATAACTTGCGAAGAACCATAAAAGGCCAAAGAGAATTGGGGTTTCGCGCCGTGTTCGAGATAGGGTTTCGCTTCTCTGTTCAACTGGTGTTACCCTAGAAACCGCTCTCTGCAACAATGGCGTTGGTCGCGCAGGAAGTGAAGCTCTTCAATCGTTGGTCTTTCGACGATGTTGAGGTCAGATTCGAAGCTTTTCTCTCATACTTACTGACCCTCTGATGAATTCTCGTAGTCTATTTCGAGTTTTCGGTTTCTCTGCCGTTCGGTGACTAGTTAATTAGTGTGGGAAAAGTTTTGATGGGTGAGTGCAGCATGATCTGCGCGCTCAACGATTTGTTGTTACTTTTCTTTATTTTCATACAGCATACAATGTTTTTGAGTTGATTCTTATAGATTCGTTCCTATCAGACAGTGAAAAATAAAACAAAATCTTGAGGTTTTGTTTTCGGACTGTTTAGAGTTTAAGGTTTAGCTTTGTTTTAGTGGAAGTACTTGAGGAACACCGTAATTCCTACAGATGCTAAGTGTAAATTTTGATTTTGGTCGTTGTTGAGAAATTGTTTCTTAGCTGATTCGTTTGTGATGAATGGATTAAATGTACAAGTTGTTGAATAATCTCTTATGCTCATTTGGAAATTTATTTCTCACTAGTCACTATGACATTTGATACTTCTACTCATGGAGAGTAATTAGCCTTATGAGGTACTATTTTTCTCTTTGAAGGAATATGTGGAGACCGGAGTTTGATTATTTAATTTTTTTTCTTGACAAAAAAATGTGGTCTCTATTGAATTTTGATCATAAAGGTTTTTTAACTACTCCCTTTCAGATATTATTATTTGTTCAATTGTTTTACTTGTATATTGTTTCAGGTCAGCGATATCTCCCTTGCAGATTACATTGCTGTCAACCCATCAAAGCATGCTACTTATGTCCCTCACACTGCTGGTCGGTACTCTGTCAAGAGGTTCCGCAAGGCACAGTGTCCAATTGTTGAGAGGTTGACAAACTCAATGATGATGCATGGTCGCAACAATGGTAAGAAGCTCAAGGCTGTTCGCATAATCAAGCATGCAATGGAGATCATCCACCTGCTTACGGATCAAAATCCAATCCAAGTGATTGTTGATGCTGTCATCAACAGGTGGGTTACTGTTGAATTACTTTAATGGTAGTACTTAATGGCTTTGATTTGGTAGAGTTTTGCTATGATTTGCTTCAAGCACTTTCCTTGTTTCTTCTATTTTGATCTTTTCTTCACTTTCTGACCAAATCTCTTAGAAGTAAATGAAACTGGGTATGTGTTAGCATTGTTGTCTTACTATTCTGTCATTCACAGTGGTCCAAGGGAAGATGCTACTAGGATTGGTTCAGCTGGTGTTGTTAGACGTCAGGCTGTTGATATCTCCCCATTGAGGAGGGTAAACCAGGCTTTATATCTTCTCACTACAGGTGCTCGTGAGAGTGCTTTCAGAAACATTAAGACAGTGGCTGAATGCCTTGCTGATGAGCTCATCAACGCAGCAAAAGGTTCTTCAAACAGGTACTTCCAATGTTCTCATTCGTTGACAATTCTGTTGTCTTATTCTGTGTAATTTTGATGGTATATCTTGTTTGCTGTTTCTTTATTCACACTAATCGTATGTGATAATTGTTTTATTTATCACTAATATCATGCCCACCATACTAGTAGAAGTAGGACGATTGCTGTCAATGCATTTGTTATTATTATGGTTATATGCTGTTGTCAGTTCTGACTACAATTTGACATGTCAATGTGGAATTTTATGGTCTTTAAACCTGTGATTGTGCTTAGGTTTTTTAATGGCTTTCTGATTTTTTTTTATTGTGTCAATTAAGTTAGTGTGGACATATTTTTTAACCTTCCATCTCATGCAAACTTATACTACTCCACCTATGTAGAACACTATATGTGCTACATAAGTCTCAAGTCCGAATAAAGGAGGACTGTGACGCCTAAGGGAGGTCCCAAACCCATTTTTTCAAACTCGAAAATGGGGGAGGGAGGCTCCAATCCTATTTTCCATTCTTGGAAAATAAAGGAGAGTTATGATAGGTTGACAGCCAGCGTAAAACTTTTGTCACTCTTCATGAAATGGATCAAAACATATATACATTGGGATGTTCCCGCTTAGCTATGCGTGCTGCATCTGAGCTCGGGTGTAGTGAAAAATAAGTGAGGGTGTGTTTCACATTGCCGACTGGGTGTGAGGAAAAATGAGCAAGGGTTCCCACACATATAAAACGTGTGGATAAAGAAGCTAGTCCCTTCATAGTGCCACCTGTATGTGAAGAAAAATGGGCAAATGTTCCTACACATAGCTGACCTTAATTAATTTGGGATTGAGGCTATTTTGTTGTCTCTTATACAAACTTATCTTAAATAATAATGTACATCCAGTGCTTGCCTTCATTTTCGTCCATATCATATCATTCTTAGTAGGGATGCAAGTGGGCGGGGACCACAATCCTCATCCCCATCCCTACTTATGGCAGGGTTAAATTCCCCACTGGAGAAGATTTGACCCCCATTCCCCGACAATCGGGGATTCTCCATCCCCACTACTATTGTACATAATATTTTTTTAAAAAAGAAATTAATACGTTATATATAAAAAAAATTGTAATCATAATATTATATTATTAATAGTATGTATTATATGGGGATAGATCAATTGTTTAATATATTTCTAATTAAAAGCATAGTTCGTTGTTTAATCTATACAAATATACTAAATAAAATACTACATTATATATGAATTTTATGCTTTATTAAATTTTTCTTGATAATCTTAGTTACATTAATTAGAGATATATCATATATTAGATCAAAATAATATATTGCTTTAAAATTCTAAATCATAGAAAAACATCATTATTTGTTATAATAAAATCCATTGTTATTGTTTGTTTATATTAATTTAGCTATAAATTATAATATAATGTTATTAAGAATGCGTCATATTTGCTCTAGATTATAAAATTGTTATATTATATTATTTAGTGCTATATCTCGTAAAGTTTGAATTATTGTATTAGGCTTCTAATCAATTAGTTATAATACAATTATATGTAGGTTTAGGCTTGGTACATTAGTTATAATACAAGGTAAACTAAAGTAACAACATGATTATTGCGAGGATCTCCGTGGGAAATCCTCATAGGGTGGGGTGGAGAATTCCCGGGAGTGGAAAGGGGTAATACTGCCCCGCATGGAGCGGATGAAATTCCCCCCGTCCCCCGCTCTATATGGGCTGGTTGGCGGAGAATCCTCGCCTCGTCGGGGCAGATCCCTGTGGCGAATGGTGTTTTTCAGGCCCACTTGTATACCTAATTTCTAGGCCAAGGGTAGAACAATTGTCAGAATTTCTGTTTGTTTACTTTATTTGCTTATCTTTTATTTTTTTGTGTTGTTAATTGACAGCTATGCTATCAAAAAGAAGGATGAGATTGAGCGTGTTGCCAAGGCAAACCGTTGATGGCTGGGAATGAAATTGAGCTCTTCGTTGCAGCTAGTTTTGAATTTTTACCCTTTTATCTTTTATTTCTGCAGACATGATATGTGCGTGAGAATTATAATTTTCAAGTTGTTTTCCTTTGCACTTGTTATATTGCTTGGTTCTGGCTTGAATCCATGTAGAGACTTAAGGAGTTTATTTACAGATGTTCGAAAAATGTAGTTGTTTTGTTTTTTATTCTTTGTTCTTTTCTGCTCATTCATGTGTTAGATTAATCTGTTAGTATTTCTCAGTTCCAACATTTTTTTTTTTCTAGGCTCTATAATAGGGAGATTTGTGCTTAACTAATCAATTTGAAGGATTGTTGCCAAGGAGAAAGTTATTGTTGGATTTTATACTTGTCCCCGGGCCATCTTTCCCTTAGGTTTACCCTATCTAGCTACCTCGGGCTTATCTTGAATAACTCAGAAAACCAAAAATTTGTTAGAATGTGCTATATGCTGGTTCAGTCTACAGCACCGTAAACTTCATTTTCATGTTTCGCCTTCAGGCCTTCCTCCATTTTAGGTGCTTTGATTGTTGTCGGCGTGTGTTTTTATCAGGTCTTCCTCTAACTTGCATACGCCCCTTCAAATGTATGGCTTGTTAGGTTCATGGTATTAGCTTGGATTAAGTAGTTGGACTATTTAAGTTGGGTGTTTGGTTTGCTTATTATATAGTCCATAGGACTAAGTTAGCATACAACCGACTAATTTGAAGCAAGCTTTTGATGGAATCACTTTCCAAAAGACGAAAGTGCCCCGTCAAATACACAAAAAACTGTGGTTACAGATGGAAAGATTTTCAATCAGTTCATCAAGTGTTGGGTTTCCATTTGCAAGTTTGGATTTGATGAACAAGAGAACCAACCGCTCTTTGACCAATCAGTCATTAAAGATCCTAATGGGCTTTGTGTGTCGTACTTGAAACAGCTGAATCGGTAATTGATGAAGTCCTCGCAAATTTCACATTCCATTGTTCTAGTCGCTCCAATTGATAAGGTCAGAACAAAATTTGTATTGGGCAGGCCACAAATTGTAGAACTCAAACAATGGATTGCAAAGAAGATCGAAGAGACTAACAATAGAGCATACTCATCCTTAGTTTTGTCATTTAGTCTTTCCACATTCGTGATTGCAAGCGCTTATGTTTGGGTTTGCTTGATTGAATCTCAAGAAGATGATGAAAATGAGAAGTACTTATCATGGCCTATGGTTTTTCTCGAGTTGGGGACGAGTCAATAAATATAGGGGCACTATAATAAGTTAATAACTTTACTTATTGCAACCACATTTAATCCCATCCTCAATACTCTCAACCGAACGAGTTCCCCAAAACAGATTAATACCTAAACTCAAGTGTTAATCTCATTATAAACTAATCTCATGATTTTATGTCACTCAATTATGTGAACTTAATAGGCCAATAGAATTATGTAACTCCTAGAATGGCATGAAAAGTACAAATTTGGGCTTGGGTGTCGTTGCTTAGTAGGTCTCTTTGATCGTGTAGTTGGTAATGGTGAGTAGTCATGGCAAGGAATGCCTTGTTTTCATTTTACATGTCTGGTTAGGTGGAAGTAGAGCCTCATCGCGTCAGTTACCTAATTTCTATTTTGTCATTGCGTCAGTTACCTAATTTCTATTTTGTTTGGTCTTTTCAGCGCAACTCGTCTATAGGGCATTCATCTTCCGTAGAAGACTATTTTGTTTGGTCTTTTCAGCGCAGCTCGTCTATAGGGCATTCATCTTCCGTAGAAGACTTGAGGTACATGAAGTTTGAAACTAACCAAATCTCATCCTTTGACCAAAAAAAAAAAAAAAAAACCAACCTCCTATGCATCCTTAAATCAGCTAGGCTTCTTCCTAAGAATTGTGTTAGAGATCAAGATTCAGTTGATGACGGAGCAGCAAAATGTGGATTGTCTGATCATGGTTAGCAATTGGTGTTCATGAGTTCTGGTTGTCAAGACTTGTAACAAACCGTTTGTTAGTTTGTTGTAAGTCTGTTAGGTATGTTGTAATTATGTTAGTTCAGTTAGCTAGTTGTTGGTTATTGTTAGTTAGTTAGATGAATGACGTACTGTCATTTGAATGTATATATATATAACATTTACTGAGTTGTACAATATAATTTTTCAATCAATACAAAATCTGTTTCTTCTCAATTTCATTGCAACAGAGCATCCTCTCATTATAGAATTCTCACATGGTATCAGAGCTTCCTGCAATGGCAGAAGCTAGTTCTTATGAAGGTGATTCTGGTGGTCTCGGCACATTTGCTAATGTAACTGCAATTGCAAGTCTCTTAACTTCAATCTACCTACAAAGCTCGATGAAGGTAATTACATCTACTGGAAGGTTCAAGTAAGAGTTGCAATTCGAGCTTTAGGTTTGGATATTTTCATTGAAAATAAGAGGTCCTCAGTAACATCAGATTCAGCTGTAACTGATGAAGTTTTGAGCAGATGTGATAATTTGCTTATGGAATGGTTATTTTCCAACATAAGTAAAGATGTCATTGGACATGTAACTAAATGTGAGTCTTCTTTCGAGGTCTGGAAAACATTGGAGAGCTTGTTTGCTCAGTCATCCATGGCACGAGTTCTGCAACTCAAGAATAAGTTAAACAACATCAAGAAAGGTTCATCTTCAATTTCCGAATTTGTTCTCAAAGTTAAGACAATAGCTGCTGAACTAAGGTCAGTAAGTCAAGTAGTTACCGAATCTAATATGATTCAATCAATACTGAATGGTCTTGGTCATGAATTTGATCCTGTTATGGTTTTAATTTCTTCTCAAAGAGCAAATATATCATTGCAAGATGCACAATATATGTTGATGATGCATGAACAGAGAATTGAAGATCTTAATCAAGCTTCACAAATAGATATGAATAATGTTTCAGCAAATTTTGTTGAAAACAGTGACAAGAAGTCACAAGGTATGAAAAACCGTTCTGCACCATTTAAAAATCGATCTAACAATGGTTTTCGTGGTGGATTCAAGAAGCGTGGAGAAAGGTCTGGTAATAGAGGAAATGTGTTTTGTCAATTATGTTATCGTCATGGACATATGGCTCTTCAATGTTATCATAGATTTGATCAATTTTTTATGGTCCTCAAAATCAGTCCTCAGGTTCTACAAGTCATGTTAATCAGAATCGACGACCTCTTGCACAGATTCATTATCCAATGTCTCATAATGTTCAACCAATCTGTACCTCAGGCTATGTTCAATCATTTTCAAGGCATGGTGGTGACTCCTGAAAATGTTATTGATCCAAATTGGTACATGGACAGTGGAGCATCCAGTCACATGACCTCTGATGGATCTATTTTACTCAACAAAACTGAATACAAAGGTAATCAGTTGGTGACTATTGGTAATGGTGAGTTGTTAAAAATCTCTCATATTGGTAATGCTTTGGTTAAATCTAATTCAGCTCCTTCTCACTATCTTCAATTAAATAATGTTCTTCTTGTTCCAAAAATTGCTAAGAATCTTATAAGTATTTCAAAGCTTACTCGTGACAACAATGTCATTATTGAGTTTACTCCTTCTTTCTCTGTCAAGAACAAGGATTCGAAGACAACCTTGCTTCAAGGAGTGCTCCATAATGGCCTATATTGTCTTCCAAAAGCTGATCCACCTACATCTGGTTCAGTTTTCTCTGTTCCAACTGTTTTTTCTTCAACTAATTCTTGTAATACTTCACTGCTTAGTTCTGCAAATAATGATGTATGACATGCTCGGCTAGGACATCCATCTACTTCTGTGTTGCAAAAAGTTTTATCTTCATTGAACATATCTATTAATAAATCTTGCATATCTTTTTGTAACTCTTGTAAAGTAGCTAAGATGCACAAACTTCCTTTTACTTCCTGCAATATAACTGCTACTAAACCTTTGGAATTGGTTTATTCTCATCTTTGGGGGTCCATCTCCATTGTTGTCTTCTCAAGGTTCAAGATATTACATTGTATTTGTTGATGCATTCAGTCGGTTTACTTGGTTTTGTCCTATTAAATTGAAATCAGATGCATATGCTGCTTTTATTCATTTTGTTAAACAAGCTGAACTTCAACTTAACTCTAAGTTGAAAGTTTTTCAATCTGATATGGGGCTTGAGTATAAACCTATTGAAAAATTCTGCAATGCATCTGGTATTGTTCATCGTTATTCTTGTCCATATACTCATCAACAGAATGGTGTTCTCGATAGAAAGCATCGTTCCATTGTTGAAATGGGTCTCACTCTTCTTGCTCATTCTAAACTACCTTTCTCTTTTTGGGAGGAATCATTCTTAACAGCTGTTTTTCTTCTTAACAGCTTACCATCTGTTGTTCTTGCTTTTAAATCTCCATATGAGGTATGTTTTAATAAACTACCCGATTATTCTTATTTCAAAACTTTTGGATGTGCTTGTTATCCAAATCTTACTACTTACTCCCAACAAAAGTTTAATTTTCGATCTTCCAAATGTGTCTTTATTGGTTATAGTCCTAGGCATCATGGTTATAAGTGTTTACATACAAATGACAAGATTTATATTTCTCGTGAGGTTGTGTTTAATGAAGATGATTTTCCTTATCCTAGTCTATTTTCATCTAATCATATTTCTTCTTCTGTTATGTCTTCTTCTTCTAGTCTTCCTTTATCTGTTTTTCAGTTCTGTCCTGTTTCTTCTTCTTCTAATTCATTTGTTTTTGTTCCTCATACATCTGATTCTTCTAGTTCTCTTCCTTCTGACTTACCACAACCTCCTTTAACTACTGAATTATCACAACCTATCATTACCAGTTCTCATATTAACACTCACCCTATGCAGACTAGAAGTAAGAGTGGTGTTTTCAAACCAAAAGCATTGGTTGTTACTTCTCCATATGCTTTGGTGCATTCTCTTATTGAACCTACTTCTGTTAAAGATGCTCTTGCTGATACAAATTGGAATATTGCCATGAATGATGAAATTCAAGCATTGGACAAAAACAACACTTGGACTTTGGTTCCTCCTACTCCTGATATGAGTGTTATTGGTTGTAAATGGGTTTTTCGTGTTAAAACTAGTCCTACTGATGAGATTCAGAGGTATAAGGCAAGACTTGTGGCTAAGGGGTTTCATCAAATTCGTGGTCTTGATTTTGGGGATACTTTCTCACATATTATTAAGTCGTCTTCTCTTCGTCTAATGTTCATTCTTGCCGTTACTTATCAGTGGTCTATTAAACGACTTGATGTGAACAATGCATTTCTTAATGGTGAACTCTCTGAAGATGTGTTTATGAGCCAACCTGAAAGTCTCATTAGTAAGAAATATCCTCTGTTTGTGTGTAAACTGAACAAAGCTTTATATGGTTTAAAACAAACTCCTCGGGCTTGGTTTTCTAAGCTCAAAACAGCTTTGCTCACTTGGGGACTCACTAACAGTTCAACTGATGTTAATTTTTTTTTTCAGCGATCCGGCTCTTCTGTTTTACTTCTTTTTGTGTATGTTGATGATATTCTCATCACAGGATCTGATTCTTCTTTGATTCAGACACTCATTACTTGGTTAAATTCCAAGTTTTCTATCAAAACATTGGGTGATGTTGATTATTTTCTTGGTTTTGAAGTTCATCGTGACTCTTCAGGATTGTATTTATCGCAACATAAATACATTCTTGATCTACTTAAGAAGACAAACTTGTTGGATTTTAAGCCTCTGTCTTCTCCATATTCAGTTGGTGTTCATCTCAGTGCTACTGATGGAAATTTATTCTCTGATCCTACTTTGTATCGAAGTACTTTGGGTGCTGTGCAGTATCTCACATACACTCGTCCAGATGTCAATTTCATTGTAAACAAACTTAATTACTCAATTTCAACAGCATCCTACTGATCTTCATTGGGCAGCTGTCAAAAGAGTTCTTCATTTTTTGAAATCCTCTCTTACTACTGGTATTGTGTTTCGCCCTGCTACCTCATTTTCTCTTGAAGTATTTACTGATTCGGATTGGGCTGGTGACATTGATGATCGTCGTTCTACTAGTGGTGTATGTGTTCTTCTTGGTGGAAATCTTATTACTTGGTATTCCAAGAAACAATCAGTTGTAGCACGCTCTAGTACTGAGGCTGAGTATCGAGCATTGGCTTTGGGAGTTACTGACATCTTATGGACTTCTTCTCTACTTCATGAACTTGGTTTTGCTAGTTCTTCCAAGCCTATACTGTGGTGTGATAATACTAGTGCTCGTGCTTTAACTTTAAATCTTGTCTTTCATGCTCGGACTAAACATATTGAAGTTGATGTTCATTTTTTACGAGAAAAACTTGTTGCTGGAGTTTTTGATCTTCGTTATGTTCCTACTGAACATCAATCTGCTGATCTTTTCACCAAAGTTCTTCCTACTCCTCGGTTTCTTTTCTTATCTTCCAAACTGAATCTGGTTTCTTCACCTAGATTCAGTTTGAGGGGGCATGTTAGAGATCAAGATTCAGTTGATGACAGAGCAACAATATGTGGATTGTCTGATCATGGTTAGCAGTTGGTGTTCATGAGTTACGGTTGTCAAGACTTGTAACAAACTGTTTGTTAGTTTGTTGTAAGTCTGTTAGGTCTGTTGTAATTCTGTTAGTTCAGTTAGCTAGTTGTTGGTTATTGTTAGTTAGTTAGATGAATGACGTACTGTCATTTGAATGTATGTATATAACACTTACTGAGTTGTACAATATAATTTTTCAATCAATACAAAATCTGTTTCTTCTCAATTTCATAGCAACAGAGCATTCTCTCATTAGAGAATTCTCACAAATTGTAATAAAAGAATTTAAAAACAACGTGATATTAAATATTTGCAAAAAAGCTATCTATTATTACTTTCGTTGCTATCAATTAATTTGTATGGAAATCGACCTTGCATTTTAGGTAAAGCTTGTTTGATGGAATGACTATACGTGAGAATTTTGAAAAGTTTTGTAACCAAAGTTTTAAAAAGATAAAGTTTTGTATGAGTGAAATCAAGTATAAGACTCTCTGAGACTTGATCTCGATTGCATGCATGGTTCGAATATCACCAATTGTTACAGCATTAACGGTAGGGCTGAGACTTGGCTTGGTTGGCTAGCCGTTCAAATGCAATTTGCGAGTATATAATTGGCATGTGGTTTGTCACTTTTATTAAGTTTTTTTGACTTCTGTATTTTGACTGCATTGATGCAAAGGAACAACTTCTTGTCACTGTTTTTTTAGCTCGGCTATACACACCCCACCAATTACTTTGGGCACCTTAACAAAAAAGTCAAACTTAAAAAAAGTCAATTCTATTGCAAAAGGACCCTTATGGCCTTCACTGCGATTAGTGCACCCCTCCATCTTTTTCCTCTCGTTTCGTGCGCCTCACTATCATCCCTTCACACACTCTTTTCTTGTGATTGTAGGGCATCATCAAGTGGCTCAATCTCGTAGGTTTGAATCTCTTGTTGAAGAGTTGGCCAGAGTCCACCGAGCCTCTAATTGGAGAGTTGGTCAAAGCCTATCGAATATTCTATTGGAGAGTCGGTCAAAAACCACCAAACCTTTAGGTTGGCAATTGTCAACCAAATTTCATGAAAGAAGTTCGGTTGGACAACACCGAACCTAAAAGATAAGTTTCGACCACATGTCGTCGAAACCTAAAATATATCTCTCGACCAAAGTTTTGGAGTTGGGTACTTCGATTTGGATGAAGGGGTATTTTTGTAAAAATGTTAGGGTGCCCTTATAAATTGAAATTTGAATTTTGGGTGCGCTCAAAATTCGGGTGCCCTTATGAAAAGATGAGTGCATATAGCCGGAGTTTCTTTTCCTATCCATAGGTGTGCAAACCACCTTAGTCCCGTCCTGATTAAAGTCTGAATAGTCTTATGGGGATGATCGGGAGCACTTTCCCCAACATTCCAAAGTAGTCAGAGAACATAATGTAGTTGCTTCGACTCGATTTTTTTTAATAGGAACGAGATTTTATTTATTATAGCCTAAGTATTATCATATATACTTATTTACAAAGAGGAGGCGAGTCATTGATGCTACTCCGCCTTGTTGTGGTGTCGCATTCGCACCAAATCAACTAGGTTGAACCCGTGCTTAAGAGACCAGGGATTTACAAAAGTGGTAAAAACACAATTACATCCCATCAGTCCCCAAACTACATTTATACATATCATCCCTAACCCTTGTTGTCACATTAGCCTTTTCCAGTTGCTCGTTGAGGTCACCCGATCCCATGCTCTGAATAACGCGAATCCCACTAGCGAGCTCGCAACACCCCTCTCAATCTTTTCCCACACCTCGCTTGTGTCCTAGTCTTATCCTACAAATAGTCTCCTGTTTCTCTCCGCCCAAACCTCCCATAGTAATGTCAAATCGCATGTCTCCCACAATGCAAAACGTTTCCCTTCCATATGCCCCATCCGTCCTTTAGTCATACATTCCCTGACCGAATTTGATAGTACATGTGTGATCCCTTACTCTCCCACCAGTTCTCGCCATAACGCTCCAGCAAACTCTTACAACACATCACACAACGCGAGGGCATTAGACATAGATCTTGGCATCTTTTTTGCGTAACTTCCACGACATTTACCTTTTCTCACCGCAACAGCCAACAAAAGAACCTTGCTTTCAATGGCACCTTACATCTCCATATCACCTCTGCAGCAGCACACTTTGTTCTAAACTTTGGAAAGCTGATTAAACCGTAAATTTGCTAGAAACATCGAGGCGCTTTTCCCTTTTGTCACCTACCCCATTCATCAAGTGACATGTATTTAGCAGCTCAGTTAGTTGAGATTCTTCTAATCTCTCATCCGCATGTAATCTTCTCCTAGCTTTGAAGTCTTATCCGCTATTTGCCTCCCCCGATCTTACCTCGGCTATGAGACTATTTTTTGTGCGCAACGCCATATACAGTGCCGAAAATCTATGGCGCAGCCGTCCCTCCCCAAGCCATTCATCCTCACAAAAAAAAGATTTTCCCTCTCGTTTCCCACGCGGATGTGAATGCCTTTCTTGAAATCATCAGAACACATCAATACGAATCTTCATGGCGATTGACTTGTTCCATGGCCTAACCTTCCATAGTCCTAACTATTATGACCTCTCCCATATATACTCTTGATAATCTCCACCTATAACGCCTGTGGTTCCTCTTGGTATCTCCACAACCATTTACTTATCAAGCCTTTGTTACGATTGAGAAGGTTCCCGATCCTGAGACTCCCGTGTTCATTTGGCAAGATAATTTGATTCCATGTTACTAGAGCATAACTAGTATCCAAAATCATTTTCTTCTAGAGGAAATTCCTCATCATTGTTTTGACTTACACGCGACCCCACCATTATCCTAGTAACATGAAGAAAGTTGGCAATGCGTCAAGCACCCCATGAATCAGTGTCAAGCGTCCTCTTTTCGATAGACATCCTCCCTTCCAACCCTCCAACCTTTTAGAGAACTTTCTCAATATCGACACCCAAAATTCTTTCCTCAACGGTGACCCCCTAGCAGCATACCCAAATGCTCACTGGCCACTCCCACTACAATAAAGTGAGTCTATAGCAACATTTTTTTTATCAACACTAATAAAAAATGTCTTCAAATTTTAATTTTAGAGACACATGATATATAAGCGTTGTCGAGTTTAAAATTTTGAGACGCTTAACATACAAGTGTCTCCAAATTAAGGACACTTGATATTAAAACGTCGTCAAATTCAAAATCTCGAGACGTATAATGTACAAGTGTCTCAAAATTAACGACACTTGTTAAAAAAGTGTTGCCAAATTTAAAATTTGGAGACACTAATTTAAAAGTGTTGTCAAGTTTTAATTTTAACACATAGTTTATAAGTGTTGCTAAAATTAAAAATGAGGACACAAACAATAAGTGTTGTCAATTTCAATATTTAAAGACACATAATTTATAAGTGTCTCCTATATTAGAGACACTTGGTAAATTAATGACACCAAATTTTAAATTTGGGGACCCTAATTTACATGTGTTGTTAAATTTTAAATTTAAAGACACATAATTTACAAGTGTTGTTAAATTTCAAATCTAAAGACACATAATTTGCAAGTGTTGTTAGACTTTAAATATAAAGACACATAATTTAGAAGTGTTGTTAGACTTTAAATTTAAGGACACATATAATTTACTAGTGTTGTTAAGTTTTAAATTTAAAGACACATAATTTACAAGTGTTGTTAAATTTCAAATTTAAGGACACATAATTTACAAGTGTTGTTAGACTTTAAATCTATTGTTAAATTTTAAATCTAAAGACACATAATTTACAAAATTTTAAATCTCAAGACACATAAGTTACAAATTGTTGTTAAATCTCAAATCTAAAGACACATAAATTATAAGTGTTGTTAAATTTCAAATCTAAAGACACATAATTTACAAGTGTCGTTAGATTTCAAATTTAAGGACATAATTTACAAGTGTTGTTTGATTTTAAATATATAGACACATAATTTATAAATGTTGTTAGATTTCAAATTTAAGGATACATAATTTACAAGTGTTATTAGATTTTAAATCTATAGACACATAATTTACAAGTGTTGTTAGACTTTAAATCTAGATATACATAATTTACAAGTGTTGGTAAATTCTAAATCAAGATTTGTTATTAAAGTTAGGTTAAACATGACTCGAGTTTAAGTTTCGTGAATGAAAAAAATAAAATTGAGAGGGTTGCCTCCCATACATAACTCGACATCACTTAAGCGTGGATTAGTCGATGCAGTTAGTGCGGGACACCACGAAAACAAAAAAAAAAGTTAATTAAATGTTAAATGTATAACTAAAACAATTAGATTAACTTCTTAAAAAAAAACTATTAGTCCATATGTGATCCCTAAGTATAACCCAACAGCTATTTCTGTGGAACCATAAGAAATTTAAAGCTCTGCTCATCATATATAAATATTTTATTGATTGTAAAGAAGTTATAATTGTTTAGCCAACCTAGTTGTTAATGGAGACTTAGCAAACGTCAACAACAAAGCTTAAATCCCCAAATTAATTAGGTGTAACGGCTCGAAAATTTGACTTGTGCCACGTGCAAAGTCAAAGTCGTATGTGTGACCCACTCGTCGAAACACGTATGTTCGAATCTCATGTGGAGATACCGATGTATGATATTTTTCTGTGATGTGTGTATGTAAGATCCAATTTGAGAGTATAATGCTAATTGTGGTATATGCGGAGAATTCGGTAGGCCGAAACACGAACGGGGACGCGCCTCGAGTCGCGTGTCGACATGGGAACGAGGTAGCGGTTTAATGTGGCTATAGTGGCTATGTGGTCACATTAAGAATAACAAAAAATCTGTTCGGATTCTTTGAGTTCGGACCCAAAGATTTTGTTATTAATAATTTAAGATATATATTTAAGTAAAAGACTTAATTACCCTCTACCCCCAAACACCAATAACGAATTTGAATTAAGGGTCTTTATGTTTTTTTGGTTGTTTGAGTCCGGACTTTTTGAGTCCATCTAGCACTACCCTAAGAATAAAAGGAAAAATGTACATTGGATGCGCCTCGTGATGTGTGTGGCGCGAGTTTCGAGATTGTGAAATGAGGTGGTAGTGGGGTGAACATTTATGGTGTATCGAGATGCGCGCTGCACAATTCTTTAGGAAACATTGAATAAATATGTTTTTGATGTGCCTTGAGTTCCGCTCCGCACGAATCTCGAGGACACATTTACTTTCTCTTGAGGAAGAAATCAAAGAGAGATCGACAGGGGAGAGAGAGGAAAAGAGAGGAAGTGGGGGGGAGATCAGAGAGAGAGAAGAGGAGAGAATGAGAGATCGATAGGAGAGAGAAGAAAGAGATGGCCGTGAGGGAGCTCCAGCGCGGCAGCCGCGGACGGCCAGCGCGGACGAAAAGGGCGGAGCTCCATCCGCATTTGGCGACTCCCATGGCAGGCGCGGCGGCCGCGTCGACCGGCAGCAGACGGCGGATGACGGACTAGCAGCGCGGCGGTGGCTACGCGGAAGCCGCGGCAGACGACGGGATCGGTCGGCAGCAGCGCGACCCCAGCAGCGGCGGCGCCGACGAGCGACAGTGGCGGCGCCGGCGAGTGGCAGCGCCGCGGCGACGACAGCGACGCGACAGCGACATTCGAACTCTTAGTGATGCACTCGAGAGCCGATTGGAGAAGAACCCCAGCGATTCGCAATCAACTCCACATTTAGATTCTCGTTAAAGGTACAGATCTTATCTCTGCAGCTGTCTCTGCTTCTAAATCGAGCTTTCTAGTTGATATTTCTCAGTAGCCATCGAAATTTCTGGTGCACATTTGTGTTTCGTTCCGGTTCTTGGCTGTGATCTTGAGCTTATTAGGTTTTGTTTTGGTGAATTTTTGTTGTTAATTAGGTTTTTGATAGATCAAGAGTAAGTGAAGTACATTCTTTATTATACGTAGAATTGATAGCGGTGGCGTATTCTTTATATAGCTAAGTTGAGCTTTATATGCTGAAGGTTTGAGCTTTATATAGCTAAGTTGAGCTTTAGGGAAAACCAGTGACAAAATTGTGGTTGTAAATTGTGGAAATTAATAGGCCTTAGATAGATTTTGATGTTCATAGATCCTATTTGAACCGTTTTAGGATTCCAAGAGGTTTCATCAAGGTTTATTGATTATTTGAATCGAGTTGCAGTGCTTTTGATCGAATTCAATCGGTATGAAGCATGTTTTAAAATTAAGTTGGGACTTTTGCAGTTTTATTATTGTCATGGTTTGTGAACAAATTTGCTCTTCATCTTTTTTTTTTTTAATGTATACTTTTGGTTCTTTACGTGCTATGAAGAAATTTTTGTGATGTTGAAATCGTTGCTCTCTTTGTGGTAATTAATATTTCTTCAAATAAGTATAGAAGAGGAGGAAAGATTAACAATGATCAATAATCCATATATTTATCAAAGGTGTTACTTCAGTACATCATGTGTGAAGTGGCTGCATACTTTCTAGATGGATTAGTCTTGAGTGTCGCGTATAGCTTGCTTGTTTACACTTCCTTGGAAATTATGAGGTTTATAGTTAATTTTCTTGGATTGAAACTAAGATTTGGATTAGTAGATTTGACAAACTATTGTATCTTTATGTTGAGAACTACTATATTGATACAAAAGAAAAGAGAGGAGATTAAGTGATTAATCTATCTTGTCCATATTCTGGTTTTGTATAAAGCCACTGATGGGACTAAGTGCATGTTGATTTGTTAAACTAGTATAAAATCACAAATAGTGATTATACATATTGTGCAAAGAAGTGGTTTGATAACATGGATGAACTGTATTAATGCTTTCGATTTCTCTGTACACTGAATAACAATTTTACAGTCTATGTTCTTTTATGTTGGACTTGTTATTGAAGAACTCCTCAATCTTTAAACTGGGTGGTAATAGTTGTGTTGTGAAAGTTGTTAAATTGGAAGTAATTGTGTGATGGGTGTTTGAATTTTTTCAGGAAAGAAGAGAGTGAAAGTGAGGGGATATCTCGCATCTGGTAGCAGAACAGTGAGGGAACCAAGAGTTGTGGTTCAAACAACTAGTGATATTGATATTCTTGATGATGAGTATAGATGGAGAAAGTATGGGCAGAAAGTTGTGAAGGCCAATCCAAATCCAAGGGGAGAATTGAAAAACCATACAATTTTAGCTTAAATTTTAACTATTTTAATGTTTGCTTGATTTTCTGTCTTTTTAGGAAATTGCTCCACAACTTAGCAGTTGGCTGTGAATATGACTGTCACTGATGAGAGCTTGGAGCTTGTAAATTTTACCAAGGTAAATTGATATGTTCTATTTTATGAATTTGAGATAGAGAGACGAGATTGAAAAATAGGGTTCCTTAATGTTTTTATTCAATGGGTAGGTAGCCTCTCATGTTGTCATTCACAATGAGTTTCTTATTTTCCTTAATGTCTGAATACATATTTATTTTGATTTATTTGATCACCTCTATATTGCAAAAGAGGTTCTTTGAGATCCCTAACGATGGTGGAGTAGAGAAGTGGATCCTTCAGTCTGTTACGCACAAATGGAAGGAGAACAAGTTTGAACTAAAGTCTAAGTATTTTAAGGCTGACAAGACTAGAGAGGAGATTGAAAAATCAATTCCGATTGGATTCTTTCCTAATCAGTGGAAAGCTATGGTACACTATTGGTTTTCTGAAAAATCAAAGGGAACAATTATGCCTTTAAATTTGAGAGATAAGTTTTCTTTCTTTTAAAAAGAGGTTTCTTTTTAATCCTTGGGGACTGAGAAACCATCCTTATTTTTGTGTGTTGTATTTTCATGACCTATGTTGTGCAGTATTTCCCACCTTATTGCATATTTGACATGTAGGCCTATTGTTATTTTGGAATTTGAATCCTCGTCGACCTCTAGTACCAAATCTGCCTCCTCAACCTCTGTTACTATTGTTTTTTCCACCAAATCTAAGCAGAAACACCAAGTTATTTAGAATTATTCCAAGTTTGATGATGACCTCCACGTTTGACCTCTGCAGAATTAACTCGAGTAGGTGTCTGCAAGTTCAAAGAATTCATACCTGCAACTGTTTGCAGCTGATCCAATTTAGCTTCAAAATTCAATAGAGTGGACTAAAGATCTTGCCAAGTTAAAATCTCCTTGTGTATAAGCACTGTTGTTATTGGAAGATAATCACCATCTAGTCCAGTCAAAGTGCAAGAAATTAACTCTGCAACTGAAATTGTTGAACCAACTGTTGCAAGATTTTTAGAAATTTCTTTCATTTTCTTCAAGAACTAAATCATCTTCATAGATCCTTTACGATTGGTCCTAATGGTTGTCTTATAAAATTGAATTTACGCTTTGTCATATGCACCACATTGTTCTTCAATTGATTTCCATATATCATGTGCTGACTGTTTTCCAGAACTCTAACTAGTTACTTGTGATGCTACTTCGGGTTCTACTACATGTCAAATAAAAACTTAGCTTGCTAAAAATATAAGTTGGATAGCTATTAGTAATGTGATTTCTTTATAGTTTTATTGAGGTACTGTTTTTCTTGCTTAGTAGTTATTTTTCATTGCTTTCAACAGCTGAAGCTTGTTAAATAATCATTTTGCCACTAAAATTTCTGCAGTAGTCCGCTGATTTCATTGAAATTGAATAGCTTAAATACAAACTACCAACTGAAGAACATAAAATAACCCACTATAAGACAGATGTATGATCCATATAACTTTTTCATGTCTACAATATTTATCAATTTACAATATTCATGTGGTAACATGTGTTTTAATGGATTTGGATCATAAATGTGATACATCATTTTTTTATATTTTCTTAAAGCATCTCTCTGAAAGGGGTAAAGCGGCACGAACATACTATAAGACGCCACATACGTCTGGATCCAAAAGCTCATCTTACTCATTTTGGAAATAGTGATGAGAAAACAATTGAACTTGAATATTTTTTACTCATCTTAGGTCTAGGAATTGCTCGTTAATGGAGGTTTCAGTGCATTGTCTAAGTTGTCTTCATTGATATTTACCGATTTTTTGTTCTGTAGTTAGTTGCAATATTCCCACTAAGATAAAATTTGAGTTTTCTACTGACTAATCGATGTTATTGATGATACAGGAGAAGCATTATATTGCTGAGGCTGAGCATGCGCTTCTGGAATGTGTTTCTGCTTTCAAAGTGGTAATACCAAAAAAATTAAAAGCAGTTTTAGAATTTTTGCAAGAAGTCAGGCTAGTTTTAGAATTTTTGCACTAGGCATATGTTTGAATTGAAAAAGTGGTTCATGATGATATTGACTACCTCATGATTTTGACTCGTATATATCTTGATTTAATTGTGTTTGGATTGATTTTGTTTGTTTTGCAGTTGTAGAAAAGTGTTGAAAAGAGGAGCTTATCAATTCAAAAATATCATCTTATACTTTCGCTTTGCATAGTTAGAAGTTTCTATCTTTTTAGTATACATGTTGATATCATTGTAAGTAAAAATATATTTTTGAGAATGTATTGTAATTCTCTTTTGAATTAAAAAATTATTGGAAAATATATAAATTGTTTTCATTTGTCTTTCTTTATGTTTGTTTTTATATCTACAAATAATAACAATAATAATAATAATAATAAGATTGCTAATTTGGAGACATTAAGTACACAAGTGTTGTCAATTTAAGAATATTAAGTGTTTAAGGGTTGCTAATTTGGAGACATTAAGTGCACAAGTGTTGTCAATTTAAGGACATTAAGTTTGTAAGGGTTGCTAATTAGAGACATTAAGTGCACAAGTGTTGTTAATTTAAGGACACTAAGTGTGTAAGGGTTGTTAATTGGAGACATTAGGTGAACAAGTGTTGTTAATTTAAGGACATTAAGTGTGTAAGGGTTGTTAATTAGAGACATTAGGTGAACAAGTTAATTTAAGGACATTAAGTGTGTAAGGGTTGCTAATTGGAGACATTAGGTTAACAAGTGTTGTCAAGTTAAGGACATTAAGTGTGTAAGGGTTGTTAATTGGAGACATTAGGTTAACAAGTGTTGTCAAGTTAAGGACACTTATTTCAAAAGTGTCTTAAATAAATATTACCAACACATACATTTTGCGTCGCAAAAAAATGAGGCGACATCACTTTTACCAACACAAGTGGCGACACTATATCATGCGTGGGTAAGATTTTTAGATACACTAATTAATGTCGTTAAATGACTAAATTAATGTCGCTAAACACCCAATGTTTTGTAGTGTCCCCTACTTAGCATCCCACACCTTGAGCTTCCACATTTAGAACATCCTGGTCGACATTGGCACCAAGCAAAACAAATTTATGCACATTCAACTTCAATCCTGACAACTTACAAAATATATGTACTAACTTCATCATCCTGCCCACTGAATGCGACCCGTTGTTAGTGAATAGTAAGGAATCATCTGCAAATTGTAGGTGCGTTACTTCGATTCCGTCCCTCCCCACCTTCATGCCCTGTATTACCTTGGAATTTTCTGCTTGGTCAATAATTTGCCCCACGACATCCGCCACCAAAATGAACAAAAATGGCGATAACGGGTCTCCCTGGCGTGAACCCCTTTCCCTTCGGTACTTCCCCGTCATATTGTCATTGACCATAATTGAAAAGTTTGCCAAGGATAAACATCCAAGAATCCATTTTTGCCATCGTGCACTAAATCCCTTCATACCCAAAACATAATCTAAGAATAGCCACTACAAGAATAATGAGGAATAACATCAAAAAATTGTGACAGACTGAATTTGTTACTAAACAACAACAAATCAACAACAGTTCTGCATCAGATAGACCGTTTGACTCGGTTGACCAAAAAACAACAATTCAGTGACATATTTGTGACAACAATTGTGACAAATTGCATTTTGTCACCGATCTGTCGGTGATTTCTCCCGCCAATTCTGTGACAGATCAGCGACAGATCAGCGACACATACTAGTTTGTCGCTGATCTGTAGCTAAATCTGTGACATATCTGCTACAGATCAGCAACATACAAGTCTGTCGTCGATCTGTCTCTAACCTCAAAAAGGTATTTACAACCAGGGGCTCTCCTCCTCGACCCTGCAAACCCAAATTTGACAACCCTCGTCGCCGAAGATCCCGGCCGCCGCACCGTCCCTGAAGATCCATCACCGCCACCGTCGCCGTCGTCGTCCACTGCCATCGTCGACATCCGCAACTCGCCGGCCCAGTCGTTCATTTGCAACCCCCGTCGACCGCGACTCGCGGCGCGCCCCTGCCCGACTCGCCGCAGCTGCCCCCAAATTTCGATCCGCCGGCGCTGGCCATCAACAGGGCTCCGCGGCCCCGTGATCCGCCCACTCCGCGACCCTATGTGTTGCCGACGCTGTTCGCCTCCTCGATCGTCCGCCTCCACTGCTCAGACCCCGCTCCGCCGCCGCCTGCTCGCCTTCGCGATCCTCGCGCGTGCTGCTGCTGCTTTGGCCCGGCCTCCGCCGCCGCCGCCTCGGCTTCGGCTCGGCTCCTCATAGCCGCGTCGCCCTCGGCTCCTCCGCGTTCTTGCTGTCGCCTCGGCTCCTCTTTGACTGAGTTTCGGGTATCATCCGCGACTCGTGGATTGCCTCTCGACTAGGCATAAGGACCTTCGAATCACAGTCCTGGTTTGTATTTTCTTGAACTTCTATTTTAAAATTTTGGTTGAATTTCGATTTCATGTGACAATCGAAATTAGGAAATCTATGTTTTCCTTTTTATATATTAACGAAATCTTATGCTTAGTCTTCGAAAATAGCGACAACGCGACACTGTGTTGCTAAACAACAACAAATCAACAACTCGACCATCTGTTGCTAAACATCAACAAATCAACAACTCAATTATCTGTTGCTAAACAACAATAAATCAACGTCAAAACAATCTGTGGATAAACAACAACAAATCAACAATTGAATAATTTGTCGCTAGACAGCAACAAATCAACAAGTACAACGAATTGAATTTGCATTTAGGTACGCGGTTTAAATTGTCACCATGAATTCGTGATATGACAATCATCATTTACTATTGTAAACTGTAGTTCATATATAGTATGTTCATTGAATAATAATATAGTAATTTAGTAAATCTGTACATTGTATAAATTACTGCTTGGCAGTGCATGCATTTCCAACTAAAAATGATATCTTATTGAGTTATAACTTATATATATTGTTATAATATTTACTAATTGTGATTGTCATTTAGTTGGTACGTATTTATATTTGGAAACTCAATGTAGTGTCTATATCTGTTGAATTGAAGAATAATTAGATTTATTTGTAAAACAGAGAAAAATATATTAATTTATATACTTCATTAGTAAGAATTGATAAGAAATGTTGAGAGTATATGGAGATTATAGAAAAATAACTTGGGCAATTCATGATGGTGAGGAATAAATTTTATTATGTTTGTACATAGCATGTTTGTAGGGAAAACACACTTGAATCGAATTAACTTAATCGTATTTCCCTTTAAGCTTTAATTTAAATTATATATTGATTATTAATTGTGATTGTCATTTACTTTATACTTACTATAGTATGTATCTATATTAGAAATCTCAAGATTATTTATAATCCAATTTAATGAATATTAATT
Organism: Stephania yunnanensis; assembly: GCA_039657365.1. Lineage (NCBI taxonomy): Eukaryota > Viridiplantae > Streptophyta > Magnoliopsida > Ranunculales > Menispermaceae > Stephania > Stephania yunnanensis. The sequence goes on along the minus strand of CM077589.1, from coordinate 22,805,488 downwards.
TGGATTATTTTCTGAATATATAGTTAATTTTTAGGATTTATATATGTTAATTTTTTTTAAGAGTTGATAAGATTTTTCCAATGATCGGTTGAAAAAACTTAGGATTGAGATGTCTACTAATCGAGAATGGATGTATAGTCGTATTGAAAATGGCTTTACTCGACGAGAGTTCATAAACGGCGTGAACGAGTTCATCACATACGCGAAGACGCACTGCAGGACGTTCGCCACCGAGGGAAAAATTCGGTGTCCATGCATCCATACGAAGTGTCGTAATCGTTCATACTATGATGTTGACACCGTAGAACTTCATATTCTTCGTCGGGGCTTTGTTTCGGGATATCAATGTTGGTCAGAACACGGGGAAGAAGATTATATGTACACTCAAAATGTGCCTGACGGACCTAGCAATACGATGAGAATTGATGACCACGAAGGGACACAGACGACCAATTATTGTACATCGTATCATGAGATGGTGCACGACTTGGCTGGTCCGAGTTTTAATTGGTGCCATGCGGAACAACGACCAACTCTTGGAGCAGAAAATTTGTATGATATGTTGGACGCAGCAAGTCAGCCGCTATGGCAAGGGTGCGAGAACATGACGAAATTGTTGGCAGTCGCGAAACTCCTAAAATCAAAGCAGAACATCATATTTTTGAAAAGGCGTTCGATGAGATTCTTCAATTTTGTAAAGATGCATTGTCGAGTAACAATTGTTTAGTCGATAGCTTTTACGACACGAAATGACTAATGCAAGGGATGGGGCTACTAGTCCAGCAAATTGATTGTTGCAAGTCCATGTGCATGATTTACTGGGGTGAGGATTCAGAGTTGACGACGTGTAAGTTTTGCGGTGTATCAAGGTATGAACAAATTAGAAGTGAAGGATGGAATGGCGTGCCGCGGGCTCGGAAAAAAATGTGTTACTTCCCCCTAGCACCTCGATTGCAGCGTTTATTCGCGTTTGAAGCGACTGCGAGGCATATGCGTTGGCATGGGGAACCCGTTTCAGATGGCGTCGTCATGCAACATTCTTCCGATTCTATTGCATGGAAACATTTCAATGATGTGAACATCGAATTCAGCGCCGAAATTCGTAATGTTCGTTTAGGTTTATGTACGGATGGTTTCCAACCATTTGGCAAATCCGGAAAACAATACTTATCGTGTAATTCTCACTCCTTACAACCTACCCCCCTCAATGTGCATGAAGAAGGAGTTCATGTTCTTAACGGTCATCGTACCGGGCCCGACTAATCCTTCAAATCAGATTGGCGTCTTCCTACAACCTTTGATAAAAGAGTTGCAAGATTTGTGGCATGATGGGGTACTTACCTACGACATCTCCACCAAGACCAACTTCCAACTTTGAGCTGCACTAATGTGGACTGTTAGCGACTACCTTGCTTATGGTATGTTGTCTGGCTGGAGCACACATGGAAAGAGAGCTTGTCCTTATTGTATGGATGACACGGATGCATTCCAATTAAAACATGGTGGAAAAACTTCTTGGTTTGATTGTCATCGTCGGTTCCTACCGCGTGTGTCCACCTTAAGAAGTGATAAGAAAGGATTCAGACGCGATACAACTTGTCGAAAAGGACCACCGAAATTAAAATCGGGGGAACAAATTCTAGCTGAAATTGAAGCTTTGAGACTGATGAAAGTAACCGAAATCGAAGCCGTTCATGTGAACAAAGAGATTGCCAAGTATTCAGGGTGGAGGAAACGAACCGTATTTTGGGACTTACCATATTAGAAGACGGGCACAATTTGGATGTCATGCACATTGAAAAAAATATTTTTGACAACATTTTTAATACAATTATGAGTGTGCCTGGGAAGAGTAAGGACAATGCCAAGTCAATACTAGATGTAAAAGATATTTGCAACCGACCTTTCCTCGAATATGACCCTGCGTCCAATTCATATCCCAAAGCGTCTTATACACTCGATAAACGTAAGAAAGAAGTATTGTGTGATTGGGTACGACAGTTACGCTTCCCTGATGGGTATGCTTCAAATATTAGTCGATGTGTGGACTCCAACAAATTGAGGATGTTTGGGCTGAAAAGTCATATTTCGCCATGTGTTCATGCGAGAGGTTGATTCCTATTGCCTTTCATGAACTACTAGAGGAAAAAGTGTGGATTGCAATTAGCTAGTTAAGTTTATTTTTCCGAGACAGGACTGCTAGGAACCTTAATATGGCGCAAATCGAGCTGTTGCACTCTAACATTCCCAAAATATTATGCAAGTTGGAGCAAATATTTTAATCGAGTTTTTTTGACTCAATGGAGCATCTTCCCGTACACTTGGCATACGAGGCCCATATCACCGGACCAGTACAGTTTCGGTGGATGTATCCATACGAAAGGTAAATTCTTTATGCAATCTACACTTACTGTATGAAATAAGTAATATCTTAGGTTATATTGGTTATTGCTACCTAATTTGACGGACATAATGTCCCAATGTTTCCTCTCATCATATAGGTATCTCAAGTATTTGAAAAATAATGTTAGAAACAAGGCGAAAGTTGAAGGGTCGATATGTAATGCTTACTTAGTTGAGGAATCAACTTCTTTTTGTTCCTTCTACTTCGAGGATCATATCAGTACTGCGCACGAAAGAATCCAACGAAATGATGATGGTGGAGTAGGTCCGAGTGTTGCTAACAATGGTGCATTCTCGATTTTCATTCATCCGGGGAGACCGTTGGGCAAAGCAAGGAAACGATACCTCACGTCAGAGGAGTATGTTGCAGCTCATCAATATGTGTTACTAAATTGCCCAGAAGTAGTTCCATTCATAAGGTATTAAAATTCAGGGTCATTTTTCCTCTGACAATTTTTCTATGCAGTGCATAAGCTCATATAATTTTTCGTAGCATTTTCAAGTCAATCGTTCATTTTCAAGAACCGAACATCACCGATCAAGCTATTGAGATCAAACTCGAGCAACAATTTGCAGCCTGGTTCTTGCAATATGTACGTAATAGTTTATATACGCATACGTCTAAGCACTCGGAGATTGGAGGAGATGTTCACGCAGACCCCCGACACATCGATTGACGAGGATGCCGTTTATCTTGAGGTGGTGCCAGAGGTCAAGGGACGTGTATACAGATTAGGGTCACAAGGTTATCATCACAGCATATCTTCAAGGGGAGCAAGCTCATCTCGAGGACCAGCATAGGACTTCATGAGGTGGAAGAGCTCCAGCGGGACCACCAAAGGTTGCAAGAAACATTGCTGAAGGAGCGAATGGAAAGACAAGAACAAATGCAAAGAGACAAGATGGAACGCCAGGAAGAAACTCGAGAGATGCAAGACCGGTTAGCACGTATGGAGGCATTGTTGATGCAACACCTTGGCATTAGGCTCCACGTGCCTCCGACAACATGGACTCCACCATCACCAATAACAGAACATTCTGGTCCTCAGAGTGATGACCACCCTGGTCATTTGACGACTGAGATAGCACCTTCTCAGTCTGCGCACCCGCATGACCACCGTCCTGGGCATTGGACCTCTCCATATAGAAGGATGTATGAGGATCAACATTATCTTTTGGATGATCATGATGAGTTTATGGAGCAACTTATGCCGCCTCCGCGACCACCGCCACGGCAATAGTGATTGGATGTCGTATATTTTTTAATGGTAAACTGTTAATTACGAGTAATGTATATCTTCGCATTTTTTCCCTTCTAATGTAGTCGATGTGATTATTTCATTTGCAGGTATGTGCACCGGTGACATTTGATATGGGTGTTGCATATGGAGGCAAACTTACATCACCAATTGGGTTGCAAGTTTCATAGATTCCTTTGGTATGTAACCTTCTGCCCTTTATTTTATTCACAAAATATCCATTTAACATGTGAGGCCTGAAAATAACTTGGGCAATTATATAGGTTGAGCTTATTATTTAAATCATCACCATGAATTTATCTTTTGAGTTTAATTGCAAAAATGGGCAAATTGATAATCTTTTTATCGAGTTTTTTACATTACATGATGTTCTTAACTTAATCAAAAAAGTACGTGCAAGCTTAGTAAAAGTTAGTGTTAAATTGATTCATGATTTCTTAGACTTTGCATTTTAACATGTGAGGCCTTCAATAAGCTTTGGCAATCATATAGGTTGACCTTATTATTGAAATCATCAAAAAAGGCTAAGTTGATGCATATAAAAAAAAAGCTTTTATTTTATGTATTAGAAATCCTTAACACGTTGTATGTATTTTGGAGTGGTTGTGTTGGTCATGTTATACATCGAGATAGGAAGACTGTGAAAGATAGTGTGTACTCAGAAACAACACTGTATTCAATTTCACTTTGCTTGGATGTGATGCTATTTTCATTTGTGTTTGGATATTTTGGTTGCATTTCGAATATTAGTGTTATGCGTGACTTTATGTTAATCGCGTGGTTCTCTAGGTACTCTTGTCTAGTATACCCTCTTTTAGGTGCTATTCCATGGCCCTTCTTACAATTGCTATTCATTTTCTGGTCCTTCCTCTTTTAGGGGAATGTTTCCCTAAGAGAATGTTGTTATAGTTAGCATTCACTTTAGGGAGTAAATATTGGTTATTGAGGATTGGTTATATAAATGAATTCTGTTGGTTACTTAGTTACGAAATTAATCGAAGTTCGAAACTTATGGACATGTAACAATATTATATGTTCAATGTTTTCTAATATTGGAACTTGAACCACATGAAAGAATGTACAAGAGGAAAAAAATTGAAAAAAAAGCATGGAATGTCATGTATGGAAGTTCATTCAGTCCCTTTTGAGTTGGAAACTTTTGTGTGTGTCATTGTGTGCGATCTTTTATGTATGAGATCGATGACCAATGCTTAATTTTAGGATCTTTCATTTGTGTTTGAATATTTTGATTTCATTTCGAATATTGTTCAAGTTATTCCTTTTCATTTTCAGGATTTGGATGGGACACGCACTCCTAGCCCCATAATTTGTATGGTGCCTATCTTCTATCGGTGAAACAATTGGGTAAGAGTGTGGGATTGACATTGTATATATATATATATATATATATATATATATATATATATATATATATGTAAATTAATTTGTGCAGCCATCTTAATTTGTGTAGTATTTTGTATTTTGTTGAATAATGTTCATATAGTTAATTATGAAATGTTAATCTCATTCTTTTGTAGACATTATTTGTCAAATTTTGATAATATACAAACAATTTCTCAATTTTCGTTTTAAATGCAGCATGAACAATTGTATTTTTGCAGATTTTACTGCACTGCAGGATTCCAATTTACTATTTACTGTGAATTGTAATTTTTTTAAAATATTACCATTCCAAATCAGCGACATACCGAGTCTGTCGCTGATTTGCACAGTCAGCAAATAGTTGTCTGTTGCTGATCTGTCTCTGTTTAGCAACAGATCAGCGATAGACAACGTCTTTGTTGACTGTGCAAATCAGCAATAGCCGCCGCTTGTGCTGACTAGGAAAATCAGTGACATACCATGTCTATCGCTGATTTGCAACAGACCCTCATTTTGCTGACTGTACCGCAATTAGCGACAAACATATTTCTGTTGCTGTTCGGCGACATAATTTTGTCACAAATCTGTCGCTGAACACCAACATAACCCAAATCCGTCGCTAACTTCAATCTGCAACAAAGAGTTTAGCAACAGCTACTCTGATCTGTTGCTGATCTGTTGCAAGGTCGCTTAGCAACAGATCCGTACCAATTCAACATTAGATTTGTTTGTTGCTGTTTAATTTTTTTCTTGTAGTGAGGCAATTAAAACGATCATATGCCTTCGAGAATCTAGTTTCATGACAAACCACTTCATGTTTCTTCTCATACTGAATTCCACTCTCGCTCATGATGAGGACGAAGTCTAACATTTGTTGCCCGAAAGAAAGGCATTTTATTTCTTAGCAACCGTTCTGTGTAATAAACCTCTTAGCCAGGATGCTAGGACCTTTGCAAGTATCTTGTAGATAGAAGTAATAAGGCTAATGGGTCTATAATCCGAGAGATTCCCTGCATAACATCCCTTCGGAATGAGACACATGTATGTCTCATTCATTTTACTACACACTACCCCATTGTGGTAAAAATCACACATAAAATGCATGATGTCCAACTTCATAATATCCCAATACTCCTTGATTATAGCCATGGAGAAGCCATCTGGCCCCGGCGCCTTTACCTCATCGCAGTTGCACATCGCCTGCCATACCTCCTCGACCATGTATGGTCTTTCAATATTCATTGCTTCCTAACTAGTGATTGGCGCCCACTCAATCCCGCTCGGTCCCCATTGTTCATGATTGTGGTTCTTATAAAACTCCTCAAATAATCTCACCGTTTTCTAGTTATTCTCCTCGGGTTCCTTAGTGAAAGCACCATATGATTTATGAATTCGATCAATGCACCTCTTTGCCTTCCTAGACTCAAGTATATAGTGGAAGAACTTCGTATTGTTATCACCTTTGGCTCGTTTCAGTTTTATCTTTGGAGTGGCTATGCAGTTTTCCATCAAGGTTATTATATCAAGTTCGCTTTTCATTTCCTTCCATTGTCATGTCTGCTATTCATCCTATACATCATTCGACTCATCCCTATCCAAACTGAATATGCAGGTTTTCACCTCTTGTTTCCTTGTGGCTACAATTTTGAACTCATTTTTATTCCACACTCGGATCTTCTCTTTCATTAATTGTAGTTTCCACATCATTGTATACCATGCATGTCCTTCAATTGAATAAAATTCCACCATTCTTGAAACTTTCTTTTGAATCCTTTACCCGACAACCAAACATTCTCAAATCGAAATGGTATAGGTCCCTACTGAACGTTGCATGTTTTGAGGATTAAGGGATATTGATCTGAGGTTATCTTACCCCCAATGTATTGCCTCATGGACTGAAATCTCTCCACCCAGCTTGTAGTGTAAAGGTATCTATCAAATCTGGCGCATATCGGCGGATTTTGGCTATAGGGGGTCAATCAATCCCATTTTATCAATAAATCTGTTAAAGAAAGTCACGCTTATGGTTTGTCTTGTGCTATTCATCTTCTCCTCCAAGTGTCTAGGAATGTTAAAATCCCCTGTAACACAACATGTTTCTCCACACATGCCAAATAAATCCCCCAACTTCTACCAAAAATCATCCCGCCCTGTACGAACTCGACCCATAAACACTCGTTAACCACCATTGTTCCCCATTCTCCTCCTTTACCTCGATAGATGCTGGGAAATGTCAATCAAACTACTATGCACCTTAACCCTTCGAACATCCTAGACAATCATGATTCCCCGCTCGTCCCTTTAACTAGTACTAATACCCATTCCTTGAACTTATTTTTCCATATGTTGGCAGCCATATCCACTTCCATCTTCGTTGTCTCCTGTAATACAATAATGTTCGACATAATTTTCGTGATCACTTCCTTAACTAATCTTCTCTTCTGATGAGGCATCTAATAGAGTTGTATGATAATTACAATTCTAATTAATTTAGGATTCCTATTTTAAGTCGAATAGCTATTTTATTTCCTAAATTTTAGGATATGTTTAGGACTATAATACTAGATTCTATTAGTGTATATTTAGACATTATCTTTATTCGATATAATCGTTCAATACAATTGATTCATCAAAATCAGTTGTGCAATTCTAGGTTTTAGAATTGTGTTTTATTTCGCTTATGAGCTACATCAAGTGGTATTAGAGCTTTGAGTCTCACAAAGCTTGTTCAAATTGACAATTACCACCAGTCCTAATGACAATGATCAGGGATTACCCGATTTTTGGAGAAAGCTTGAAGAACACGGGACATCACTTCCCAACATCAAACAACAATTTACTACAATTGTTGAGCAGTTACAAACTTTATTGTAGGGTAACAATAATCAAAGAATTGAGGGTCAAGTAGTTAAGGAAGTCGACCCTGCACAAAGACCTCAAATTCCAGTGGCGCCTTTCATGAGAACTAACGACTTTAGCGATGAAGACGAAGTTATACAAAGAGATAACCGTCGACGTTGGCAAGGAGGAGGTGACCATGAATACAAATTGAAGGTAGATATTCTATCTTTCAGTGGTGACCTTGATATAGAAGGCTTCCTAAATTGGTTAGAAAAAGTAGATAGGTTCTTTGAATACACAGAAATCCCAAAAAGAGAGGAAGGTAAAATTGGTTGCTTATAGATTAAAAGGAGGAGCTTAAATATGGTGGACTCAATTGAAAGCAAATAGAAGAAGAGAAGGGCGAGCTCTTGTGTCTTCTTGGGAATGAAGCAACTATTGAGAGGAAGATTTTTACCTCCAGATTATGAACAATATTTGTTTGATGATTATCAAAATTGCATACAAGGAAGTAAGAGCATCCATGAATATACATCAAAATTTTTTAGATTGGCGGCTCACAATAATTTGGCGAAAAGTGGACCACAACAAGCATCTAGATATTTGAAAGGGTTAGAACCAGCAATTAGAGAAAAGATTGGTATTCAGATAGCTTTGAGTGTTCATGATGCATGTAATTTAGCTATGAGAGCTGAGATGTTGATCAATCAAAAACAAAAAAGAGAATAGAAAATCATGGCATAACGAAAGCAAACATGGACCAATGAAAGGCCACCGAATGACAAGGATAAGGAAGTTGTAAACTCCACAAATACACGAAGTATCGGCGTGAAAGGAAATAATTATAGTAATGGAAATCGAAGCAAGCAAGCTATCTCCATTCCTAAAAATCCAAATCCTTATACAAAGCTTACTCCTATCAAGTGTTTTAAATGTGGAGAGCCCGGTCAAATGTGGAGAGCCCGGTCATCGTTCTAGTGAGTGTCCAAGAAGAGAATTTGTTAATACAGTCGAGCAAACCGGAGACTCACATGAGGAAGAAGAATGCAAACCTGATGGAGAGGACGATAATAACTTATATGATGAAGATGCTTTTGTGGGTATTATTAGGAGATTGATGATTTCCAGGAAAGAACATGACAATTTGCAAAGGCACAAATTATTTCGCACTAGATGCATAGTGGAAGGTGACCTTTGTGAATTGATCATTGATGGAGGAAGTTAAGAGAACATCATCAGCAAGTTAATAGTAAAGAAATTGAAGCTGTCGACAAAATCTCATCTTGATCCTTATGGTATTTAATGGATCACAAGTGTGGGTGATATTCGTGTCACAGAAAGGTGTAAATTACCATTCTCTATTGGTCAATACTCATATGAACATTATTGTGATGTTGTCGATATGGATGCTTATCAAATTTTATTAGGAAGGACATAGTAATATGACGTGGATGCATTTCACTATGGTAGGGAGAATGTGTATCGATTCTCGAAAAATGGAGTAAGGTATAAATTGGTACCTATCTGTGGGAAAACAACATAAAAGCCTAATGAGGGAAAGAAGCCATTGTTAATAGTAGAGAATAACGACATAAGTTTTGTGAATGAAATCAAAGAAACAAGGGAGGTACACTTATTGATAGTGAAAGGGGAAGGAGATAGTTACAAGAATGAAGGCATAATTCCATTAGCGATACAACCCCTTATGGAAGAATTTGCGAATGTAGTGCCTAATGAGTTAACTGATGAATTACCTCCTATGAGAGATATCCAACACCAAATTGACTTAGTTCCTAGGGCTACTTTGCCTCATCTACCACATTATCAGATGAGTTTGAAAGATAATGAGATTTTGAGGGAGAAAGTGAAGGAGTTGATTAGAAAAAAGTATATTAAAGAGAGTTTGAGTCCATGTGATGTTCCTGCTCTATTGACACCTAAGAAGGATGGTAGTTAGAGAATGTGCGTGGATAGTTGAGCCATCAATGAAATTACTATTGGGTATAAATTACCCATCCTAATATTAGATGATATTTTTGATCAGCTTAGTGGGACAATGATTTTTTCTAAAATTGATCTTAGTAGTGGCTATCATCAAATTCAAATTCGACCTGGAGATGAGGGGAATACTACTTTCAAAACTAGAGATGGATTATTTGAATGTTTGGTAATGCCATTTGGGCTAACCAATGCCCCAAACACTTTCATGAGGCTAATGAATCAGGTTCTCAGGCTTTTTATATGTAGGTTTGTGGTGGTCTATTTTGATGACATCCTTATTTACAGCAAGTCAAAGGAAGAACACTTTGGTCACTTGAAAAGGGTGTTTGAAGTACTGAGGGAAAACAAACTGTATGCCAACTTTAAAAAATGTATTTTCAAAGCTGAAAGTTTGCTGTTCCTTGGTTTTCTCATAGGGAAGGATGGTGTGAAAGTTCACCATGATAAGGTAAAGGCTATTACGGAATGGCCTATACCTAAAACTGTTGGGGATGTGAGAAGTTTCCATGGTCTTACAACATTTTTACGGGCATTTTATTAGAAATTTTAGTAGCATTGTGGCTCGAATTATTGAGCGCTTAAAGAAAGGAAGATTCACATGGGGAGAAGAATAAGAACAAAGTTTTGCAATTATCAAAGAAAAGTTGTGCACTGTATCGTTTTAGTTCTACTTGATTTAGATAAATTATTTGAAGTGGAGTGTGATGCTAGTGGAGTTAGGATATGAGTTGTATTGTCTCAAAAAAAAAACCAATTGCTTTCTTTAGTGAGAAGTTGTGTGATGTAAGACAAAAAAGGCTACATATAATAAAGAATTTTATGCTATTGTGAGAGCTTTGAGGATTTGGGAACACTATTTAATTGGGAAAGAATTTATTTTATACATGGATCATCAAGCATTGAAGTATTTGAGAAGTCAAAAGCAATTGAGAAAATCGATGCATGTTAGGTGGTCAACTTTTGTCGATTAATTCCAGTACAAATTGGTTCATAAACCTGTAAATAAAAATAACGTGGCTGATGCATTAAGTAGAAGAGTTTCCATGATTAGAACCTTGAGCATAGAAGTGGAGGGTCTTGAATATGTAAAAGAATTGTACATGGATGATGGAGATTTCGAAGAAATATGGAAGTTGTGCTTAGAAAAAAGCCCATTATGATTTTTATGCGTAGGATTGATTTTTATTGAAAGGAAACCAACTTTGTCTTCGAAAAACATCTATTAGAGAGAATGCGATTGGAGAACTACATGAAGGAGGCTTAGCTGGTCATCTTGGTAGAGGCAAAACACTTGAAGAAATAAGGAAGATGTACTATTGGCTAAAAATGAGAAGAGATGTTGTCTCCATTATAGAAAGGTGTACAATTTGCCAAACTTACAAGGGGCGTGCTTCTAATGTTGGTTTGTACATGCCATTACCGATTCCTAATGCTATTAGGGAAGACTTGTCTATAGACTTTGTGTTAGGGTTGCCAAGAACACAAGGAGGTAGGATTTTATCTTTGTAATAGTATGTCGATTTTCAAAGATGGCACATTTTTTTACCTTGTAGAAAGACATTAGATGATACTGCAATTGCAAAACTATTTTTCAGAGAAGTGGTGAGACTACATGGTATTCCTAAATCAATAACTTCTGACCATGATACTAAATTCTTGAGTCATTTTTGGAGCACTTAGTGGAGATTATTTGATTCTACTCTGAAATTTAGTAGCACAACTTATCCACAAACCGATGGCTAGACAGAGGTGGTAAATAGTGTAATGGCCCAAATTTAATTAAACTAGGATTAGCTTTAATCTCGGGGGTTAACGGTCGTAATTTGGGCATTACATGGACAACTCGGTCTGCTCGAACACGAGAACCGAGGAAATATGTTATTTATGGATGGTGGTTATGTATATGTGGTGTTTAAACTTATTATTATTATTATATTGTACCGCGTGTGAGTATGTTGCTATTAGGCGAGTTTGTGTGACAGGTGTTCACCATGAAAGGCGTGTCAACACAGGGGTCAGGTAGGCGAACTATGTGTACACTAGGAAACTTAACTAATTCACATTAAAATGACTAGTTAATCAACTAAAATGGGTAATGTGACCATAGACTAAGTGCATTCAAATTAAAACAATAGGCTATGGCATGGCTCGAGATGCATGTCGAGACGCGGGACACCTGGTACCAGGTAGTCAAAGGTTAATGGGACTATAGGTTGGTTATTTTTGATAAATAAAACATTAACCATATTTAGGAGAATGGCCCTAAGTTAGTGTGGTCAAATTAAAATAAATAAAGGCATATAGTTTAGTCTATTAAATGGAAAGCATAGGATTTGCTTGGAGATACACATTAGCATATCTAGAGACCAAGGGAGTAATAATATGGTGTCACTTGGTTTGAGGTAGTGAAGTGTAAGTGGGAAACGTGGCATAGGTTGATTTACTTTTCATATATATATATATACGTAAATACAAGGGGATCAAGGGTTAGAAACACTCGTCACATTGATATATATATATATATATATATATATATATATATATATATATATAGGTTGATCAACCTATGCAACCAAAACATGTTAAACTGAATTTTCTAAGAAATCACAGAGAGGAGAAAGAGAGTTAGGAATTGGAGCTGGAGATCATCAAATTGGAAGATCAAACCTAGGTAATCATCTTCTTTATCATCTTTTCTATCTAATGAACCTATTTTTGATAAATGTTGATCAAATTGGTGTAAAATGAGGTTCTGAGGTTGTGTTAGATGTTGTTTTAGTGTTAATTGCATATAGAGAATGTGTAAAACCAGTTTAGGTAGCCTAATTTGAAGGGAAAAATAGAATTCTAGACTTGAGAATTTTGTCCCAAAGTCTAGGTAGTGCGCTACCTGCAACAGTTAGCGCGCTAATCGTTTTGAGTTTTCCCACTGTTCTTCAAGATGAAGAATAGTAGCACGCTTAATCAATTATCTAGCGTGCTACAATTACATAGAACGCTACACCAGGCCCATAGCGCGCCAACAACAGATTAAAATTGAAATTAAAAGGTTGTTTTAGGAGTTAATTATAGCCTTTGGATCTAAATAAAATGAATGGCCAAGATTAAGAGATATATATTATATATATACAACACTTGGTCTATTTTGCTTATTGTTGAGTGTTTTCGAGAAACAAAAGAGAGGGCTGGAGTGAACACTAGGGAGTGTTGGAAATAAGTCAAATTGAAGATTCAAAGTGAAGGTTGATGCCAATTTGGAAGGATTAAAGTCAAGCACATAAGAATCAAGTTTAGGTACAACCCTATTCATTCATACTTTCTTTTGAATAATTTAAAGTACAAATCATTGGGCTTTTTTATACAAATGACTTTAAGGCTATTTATTTGTTGAATATGAAGCTAAATTGAAGCTTAAATGCATTTCTAGCATTGGTTTTCGAAATTTCAAGTTTTGAACCAAATTTGGGAGTTTTCAAATGAAACTTAGATTGTGATTTTTAGGCTATAAAATGAATTTATTTTTGGAGTCTAATGCTCGATTTGAATTCTTCATTTTGTCCTAATAATCTTTCTATAATAAAGTTTTAAATTTGGTTTTGAAAATCAAGAGTAATGCAATTTTGAAGTTTCTTGTGTTCATGTGGTGTTTGATGAAATGCATGAATGAGTTTTATTTGAATGGAGGTAATTTAAATATGATATCAAAGGGGCTTTAATCATGATCATAATTTCAGTATTATAATGGTTGTTTGATCCAAATTCGAGGTGTGTTTGAGTCCCCAAGCTTAAATTTTGAAAATTTTAAGTTTTTGACAAATTGGGTTTTAATCCTGTTTTTGTTTTTCAATGGTTTCATAAGGTAAACATTAGAGTCTCTTAATCTGGTTTACATATTTGGATTCCTTGCAAAAAAAAAAATTAAGTTTTCCATTAAGAAGTTTGAAATTCGGAGTCAAATCGACAAAGTTATGATCAATTAAAGATTACATGTTGCTTTTGGGACTTGGAGAAGATTGAGAAATGAGTCCTATCTCAGGAGAAGCTTCATAGGATACTGAATATCAAGGATAGACTTCGAGCAGAGATTTCATTGTATACTCTATCGAAAGACACCGATGTTTGGTGGTGTATGATAGTAGCTGCTCATGGAGAGTTTGAGACATGGGGGGCTTTGATGCAGAAGTTATATCAGCAATACTTCCCGCCTACAATAATGAAGAGGTTGAGTAGGGAATTTTATGGACTTGATTCTAGGAGTATAGGAGTCTGTGATACATGGATCGATGTTATTATCTAAGACAGTTTGTCAGAGACTTGGTGAGAGATGATTCTGAGGATGTGTACCACTTTGGTGATGGACTGAGAATAGACATTGGTTATCATGTAGTCGGTACAGGCGCCAGGACACTCACCGAGATCTGTGAGTGAGCGTTATCAAAGGAGACCTACTATTTGGGCAGAGTTGCTGATGGGATATCATTAGGTCTAGTTATACCGGCAAAGTAAACTATGTAGTATGAGAGGAGGAGACACAACGGTAAGGGAGCAAGGAGGTGGAGTAAAAGTTCTTCGGGGACTGGAAAAACCACACATTACCCATCAGCTATGCCTCATACATCAAACCCTGCTCCAGTATAGAGCACAAAAGGCATACCTCCCTTGTCTATTCCATTCAGGCCAGTGTTGCCAGTTCCCACCGTTCCTCAACTTCCCGCGCCATAGGCCCCATAGGCTCCACGACAGTAGCAGCAGTATGGTGGTAAAGGTCGAGGCCGAGGCAAAAGCGGAGATCGAGATACTAGACAGGGACAGGGACAACCGCGGATACATGGTCAGTATCATACATTGGGTCAATTTCAAACTTAGGGTTACCGCAGACTGATTACATGGTACAAATGTGGACAGGTCGGACATATTACGAGGGAGTGCCCGAAGCCAGAAGCAATCTACGCTCAGTAAGACCGAGAGAAGGTTCCTATGGTAGCCTAGCCAGATGCCGATGCCACATGAGTTCTAATTGAGGGTAAGATTTTTATTTGTGGTAGAGATTCATATATGTTATTTGATTATGGATCTAGCATATCTTTTATTACCGGTCGCATGTTAGGCATTCTAGGACTGACACCCATTAGGCTTAGAGCACATTTGATTCTTAATACAGCAACAGGAGATAAGGTTTACCCTAAAAGCCTAGTTAAGATATGTTTAGTTGAGATAGGTGGAGTAGAGTTGCCTGCAAATTTTATGGTTATAGAGGTATTAGAGTTGGACACATTATAAGGAATAGATTGGCTAGCAGCTCACTACGCTCATATCGACTATTTTAGTAAGACAATGACATTTGAGATCCACGTTCGATATTTACCTGTAGAGGCAGTACATCGAGAGTTTGGAGTGCGAGAGGTCAACTCGCGAATAGTGGAGATATGGAGGCCTTGGTAGCATCGTTTGCTATGGTAGAAAGTCAGGGACCCAAGCTCGAGGACATATAAGTTGTACGCGAGTTTCTAGATGCTTTTTCAGAGGACTTACCTAGTTTATTTCCATCGAGAGAGGTTGACATCATCATTGAGTTACTACCAATCACTAAGCCTATTTCTATACCTTCGTATCGTATGGCTCCATAAAAGTTAGAGTAATTGAATACCCAACTTCAAGAATTGGGACTTAAAGGTTTCATCACACCCTCTATGTCGCCATGGGGAGTACCCGTTCTTTTTGTAAAAAAGAAGGACGTCACACTGAGACTGTGTATCGACTATAGGTAGTTGAATAAGTACACAGTCAAGAACAAATATCCATTACCAAGGATTGATGACTTATTTGATCAGCTGAGAAGGGCACAATTTTTCTCCAAGATAGACTTAAGATCAGGGTATTATTAGCTTAGGATCAGGGAGGAAGACAGGTCTAAGACAACGTTCTGCACACGCTACGAATAGTATCAGTTCACGGTCATGCCATTTGGGTTTATCAATGCCCTCGTAGTGTTCATAGATTTGATGCACCAAGTGTTCAAGCCATTTTTTGGTCGTTTTGTGATAGTTTTCATCGATGACAACTTGATATACTCCAGGACATATAAAGATTATCAGCAGCACTTGAAAGACACTACAGACTTTAAGAGAGCACATACTATTTGCCAAGTTCGACAAGTATGAGTTTTGGCTTTCCAAAGTCAAATTTTTAGGACACATTGTTAAAACAAAAAGTGGATTCGGCCAAGATTTGAGCTATCATGGATTAGCCGACACAAACATTAGTGACAAAGATCATGAGCTTTTTGGGCATGGTAGGGTAGTAGCTCTGATTTGTGAAGGATTTCTTGAAAATCACTTAACCAATTACTAGATTGACACAGAAGGACGTTGTGTTTCAGTGGACGGAGG
The DNA here is from genome assembly GCA_039657365.1 of Stephania yunnanensis. NCBI lineage: Eukaryota > Viridiplantae > Streptophyta > Magnoliopsida > Ranunculales > Menispermaceae > Stephania > Stephania yunnanensis. The sequence goes on along the minus strand of CM077589.1, from coordinate 22,789,212 downwards.
CCTATAAGTAAGCATTTGATGAATTAAAGAAATTATTGACTACTATGCCAATATTGATATTGCCAGAGGCTGGATAAGGATATCTAGTATATATAGATGCTTCTCATATATGTTTAGGTTGTGTTCTGATGCAGGGCTGTGGAGTTGTAGGATACGCCTCTAGGCAGCAGAAAGTTCATGAGAGGAACTATCCCACACACGATCTAGAGTTGGCAGCGATCGTGTTAGCATTGAAGGTGTGGAGACATCATCTGTATGGAGAGAAACTCACACTCTTTACTGACCATAAGAGTCTGAAATATCTCTTCACACAGAAGGAGTTGAATATAAGACAATATAGATGGTTAGAATTTCTAAAACACTACGACTTTTCCTTGGAGTACCATTCGGGAAAAGCGAACGTAGTTATAGATGCACTGAGTGGGAAACCGATAAGAGATGGGCTTACTCGAGGCAGCGGCGACAGTGAGTCAGTCGGATATTCCTACTGATAATCAGGTTCTGATTTGCGCACAGATGAGATTACTGACAGTGTCCACACGGAGAGTATCTGAGGGTTAGAGAGGTGACTAATCATATTCGAGATTTAGTGAGTTAGCACCGAGTATAGAGTTCACAGATTGGACTGAGACTTCAAATCAGTGTTTGAGATTCAGGGGCAGATTATGGATACCCGAGGTACCAGAGCTTAAAGATGAGATTCTTCAAGATTCACACGGTTACTGTTTCACTTCATCAAGGCCAGACCAATATGCACCATGATATGCAGAGACACTTCTGGTGGCATGGGATGAAGGCGGACCTATCTAAGTTCATCAGGAATTTCGGTATTTGCCAACAGGTGAAGGCATAGCATCGTAAACCTAGAGGGTTGTTACAGACGCTTCCCATCCCATGATGGAAGTGGGAAGTCATCTCTATGGACTTTGTTAGAGGACTATCAAGAACTTCTACGAAGCACGATTCGATATGGTTATAGTTGACAAATTGACTAAGTCTGCTCATTTTATTCCAGTTGCTTCACACTACATGTTTGATAAGTTGAGTGTAGTATTCGAAAGAGATTATTAGGCTATATGAAGTACCATTGACGATCACATTAGACAGAGATGCTTTGTATACACCCTGGATGTGGCAAAGTATGTATGAACATTATGGCATGCGCCTACAGTTCAATACAACATTTCATCCTCAGACCGACGGGCCGACTGAGAGGGTAATTCGGGTCCTCAAGGACATGCTTCTAGCTTGTGTGTTAGAGTTTGGCGAATCTTGGGCGGAGTACCTACCATTATGTGAGTTTGCATACAACAACAGTTATCAATCCAATATTGAGATGGCGCATTTTAGGGCTTTATATGGTAGACCGTATCGTTCACCATCGTATTGGGCTGAGCCAGAGAACTAAGATATTATAGGGACTGAGATTATTGTTGATCAGATAGAGAAGATCAAGTTGATTCATCAGAGACTCGAGGGAGCTCAAGAGAGACAAAAGAAGTATGTAGACAAGTATCACGATGATCTCACATATGTCGAGGGAGCCTATGTCTATCTCAAGGTTTCCCCTCGAAAGGTTCTTCAGAGATTTAGTGTGAAAGGCAAGTTAGCATCGAGATTCATTGGACCTTTGAGGATTAAGAAATGGGTCGGGAAAGTCGCTTACGAGCTTGAGCTGCTTCCGCAGATGTCTAGGATCCATTCAGCCTTTCACATACCGACGCTTCAACAAGCTTATGCGGAGGCAAAAGTACCACCGATAGTTGACTTGAGTCAGATCAACTTGAGTGAGGATATTTCATCCGAGGAGCAGCCTGTGCAGATTCTGGATCGATTGGTACAGGACTTGAGAGACAAATGTATCCCGAAAGTGCTTGTCAAGTGGCAGTTTCATGATGATATGGAACATGCTTGGGAGTAGGAGGACTCTATGCGAGATAGGTTTCTGGACCTATTTGAGTCACGCGTAAGTCCTAGTTCGAATTTTATTTTTGAGGATGAAATTTCCATTAGATGGAAAAAAATTTCATGACCAAAAATTTCTAATTTTGTTTAATTCCTTAAATAAGATCACCGACCCGTACCGTAAGACCCACACTGTGATACACACGTATAACGAGGCATGTTGCCAAGGTAGATTTTATAATTTTTGTGATGTTTTCCTAGTGTAATGTATTTGTGTAGACTATTTAAGTCATTTTACATGAATTTATAGGCATCATGACTTCATCGGAGATACGCCTCGAGATGCGCACAATAGCGGGACTTGGTAGAGTGACTTAGTAAGTCAATTAACTAGTTTAATACATTCATGTGATTAATTTAATTACTTTTCTAAGGTTATGGAAAATCGTTGAATCAAATACTTAAGCTTGAGTTTGTATCTACAACTAAAACATAAAAATAGACAACCCTTGATTAACCATGAGATATGCCTCAGGATGCGTGCTAACACTCACAATAAGTAACTTTGTGTCAAAGTGAGTGTTGTTGGTTTTTTTAGTGGTGTAGGAGTTAATTATAGCCCAAGGATCTAATTAAATTGAATGGCCAAGATTAAGAGATATATGTTGTATATATATACAACACTTGGTTTATTTTGCTTATTCTTGTATGTTTTCGAGAAACAAAAGAGAGGGCTGGAGTAAACACTAGGGAGTTTTGGAAATAAGTGAAATCGAAGATTCAAAGTGAAGGTTGAAGCCAATTGGAAGGATTAAAGTCTAGCAAACAAGAATCAAGTTTAGGTACAACCCTACTTATTCATACTTTCTTTTGAATGATTTAGAGTACAAATCATAGGGCTTTTGTATAAAAATGACTTTGAGGCCTTTTATTTTTTGAATAAGAAGCTTAATTGAAGCTTAATGCATTTCTAGCATTGGTTTTCGAAATTTCAAGTTTTGAACCAAATTTGGGAGTTTTCAAATGAAACTTAGATTCTGTTTTTTGGGCTATAAAATGACTTCGTTTTTGGAATCTAATGCTGGATTTAAATTCTTCATTTTTTCCTAAAAATCTTTCTATAAGGAAATTTTCAATTTGGTTTTGAAAATAAAGAGTTATGCAATTTTGAAGTTTTTTGGTTCATGTGGTGTTTAATGAAATGCATGAATGAATTTTGTTTGAATGGATATAACTTAAATTTGATATCAAAGGGCCTTTAATCTTGATCATAATCTCAGTATTCTAATGGTTGTTTGATCCCAATTCGAGGTATGTTTGCATCCCCAAGCTTAAATTTTGAAAATTTGAAGTTTTCGACAAATTGGGTTTTAATCCTATTTGGTTTTTCACTGGTTTCTTAAGGTAAACATTAGAGTCTCTTAATCTGGTTTAAATATTTGGACTCCTTGTGAAAAAATATTAAATTTGCCATAAAGAAGTTTGAAATTCGGAGTTAAATAGACAAAGTTATGATTAATTAAAAATTGCTTGTTGCTTATGTTAATGAATCTGATTTTTTCACGAATTCTGATATAAAAGAGTTTTCATCTCCAAAATCTAACTTTATTTTTGAATTGCACATTTTGAGCTGATAATCCAGATATTAAGAAGTTTCCAATTTGGATTTGAAACCAAATAGTTATGAAAATTTTAAATTAATAATGTTCTTGAACAAAAAAATCAAATTTTTTTTAAATACTAATAACTCATCTAACATAGCCTAAACCCAAACTAACTGACTCTAAGACACTTTAAAACATATCAAACAACTCTACGAACCTAAAGGGAGGTCTCGGGAGTTCGAGAACATATTTTGGGGTGTCAAGAAGCCAGATAAGCTAGGATAAGCTTTGTGACTTGTAAGTAAAGCTGTGAGAATTCTCTATTTCATTTCATTGACTCTTATTGATTTATAGTCTACTTGTAGACATTGCTAGTTGTAATCTCACATCATGTTGTTCTTGTTTCTATTCATTATTAAATATTGTTAACATGATGCCTTATGAAGTATTTCATTGATTCAAATTTCTAAGTTTGATAATATTCTTGACATATAGTTGATCAAAAGCATGCTATCAGGATAAGTAGTAATGGATTAGACTTGTATCCTGTTTCCTTGGGCTTTGTAGCTTAACTAGTCTTGAAATCCGAGAGAGTTAAAACTATTGATCCTTGAAAATTAAAATAGGGACTTTCTAGTGTCCATTGCAGAAGAGATACGTGGTTCAAGGGGACTTAGATCTACCAGGGTGTCCAACACTCACCACTACACTTGCGCGACACATGGTGTATGGGCCTCAGGGTTGTCGGCAAGAATGAGATAAATGATTTATACACGTAGAGCACGGCTCCGCCATTTGAGGATTGATAGAATTGATTAAATATGTAGAACACAACTCCATATAGTAGTGGAAAAGGCTGGGTGGTAGTTGTCACCTCTGACTGGACGTAGATCATCTCGACATAGCTTGTGTCAGTCTATACATTTTTAGCTGAGATATTTACTTGCATTACTTGATTCATCAACTTTTCTGCTACTTTATTCTTTTAAATACCTTTCTTTCGTTTTGGAAATGTTGTATATAATTCCCCAGTTATTATTTAAATATCGCTATACTTATCGTCTAGTTTGTGACGATGGGCGTAGGTCCGTTGAGTAGCAGCAGGTCGGGGAAGGAGAAGATCAACGACTTTCCTTGAGCATTTCGGTGACTCTCCTATGTCATTTTGTGTATGTCTTGACTTTTGTTTTATTACGGATGCTTATGTATTTCCAGTACATTTTGGGTTGTATATTAGGTTGAGCGCATAGTTCTCTGACTTGAAACTTGGTTATCACACTGTGTTATTATCATAATGATATTTATATGCATGTGATGATGTTTTCCTGGTTTCTACACTTAGGATTCTTAAGTAATAATTGCTTCCGCATAAGCTTTAAAAGTGTTCGTGGTAATATTAAAATGATAAAAAAATTTAATCAACTCAAAAATCTAATGATTCATGAACGATGTATCACTTATCTTGAATGCATGTATGGAAGAGTATAGGAACGAAATGCTTATTAATATATAGTTAAGTCTTATATGGCTAGGATTAAGCTAAATTACGAGATTAGGCTAGGTGCTGCCCTGTTTAGAAGAAGCCATCACACCAATGGTATCCTATAATCCATACATGAACGAAAATATTTGTTCAATATAAAAAGCAAAATGGATACATAAATAGGTCATTCATATAGTGAAGATTAGCCTAATGTCTTCATCTCATTGGTGCGCCTTTCCCTTCCCTCAAGTACTTGAGGATGGACTTGGGTTCCAAACACCCCCAGTAAGTAAACAACAAGGTTTTATTAAATTTACATCATAATTCAATTCGACAAGGAATAATATAAGTGAATTGCAGGAATTAAACATGATTCAATCATTTTTCAAGTATGAACAGGCAGTTCCCATGAACCCCATATGCAAGGTCCTGACTTGAATCCTTTCGACCTGGCAATGTTCAGCATTGACGATAAAGGGAGATCCCATTACGCGACTTCGTGAACCTGAGTGACACTGACGTATTGTAATCCCATCGTAGGAAAATGTGGAGGGCGAAAAAAGTCCTCTAACTGCCTTACTGGCTGGAGGGTAGAAGATCACCATATAGTCATCTATCGAGGTTGCCCGACTGGCCGGAGGATGAGACTCTTCATCGTCGAAGGTGCCCTATCTAATACTCGAAAATGGCTCCTTATGGTCCAAATGTCTAGATCCATGGCCACATATAATTATGATGCGGTACACATCTATCTATGAAATTTATAGTATGATGCGTACAAAGTTTATAAACTCCTAGGGTTTACAAACCTCGCATGTTGTGTGTCGAAACCTGATCACTCGTTTGGTACCTCGTAGTACATGCCGAAAGTCCCGTCAAAGTGTCATCGTCTAGCCCTAATTTGAAAGTTTGGTGGTAGTCACAAAATTGTTGATTTTACTTACCTAGTTACTCCCGTGCTCATATCCTAAGGTTCTCAACCCAATTATGCAATTCTTTAAATTTATCAATATACTTTAAATTTCATATACGATGTAGTACCTTGATAGTTTGTTTTGACGATCAAGGAATTCTTATTCGGAAAATAGATGCAAACAAAGATTTAGGTCTACATATTATCTTTTCAAAAGGGTATGGTTTGCTCAATTCGGATTAAAAAAGAGAGAGATATCAAATTCTTACGAACAATGTGCATATTTAAATTTCATTTAAACCAACAAAGTAACAAATTCGATTTCTTCTAGTGTATAGAATCAAATACCATGAAATTCTTTCACAAGGTTGTTAACATACCCAATAACAACATATCCAAAGCTCAATCTAATTGGAGTTAAATTGAGTGAGTTTTGCCTATCACACATGTTAGGTTTAATTCTTAAAGTTTGAATATGGTTATTTTATTTCTTTTTAGGTTGGTTCATTCAGTTCGACTTGGGGCCCCTTTGGGGACTGCTTGGGTGTTGCTTGGGTTTATTTACATTAGTTTATGAAAAGAATTTCTTAATTTAACAACTTATAGCTAATCCCACCATTAAAGGAAGTTATTCAACTTTTTGAACATGCCTTTATCTACCTAAAACTTCAGTCAAATTTATCATAAAATGAGTTAAAATTAAGTTTTAAAAATTTCATATCAGTGCATGAAACCCCGATTTCAAAATCTTAATTGAATCTCCAAATTCAATCCAAAAATCAAATTTCAAGTCATGTAAAATCTGAATTCTTGATACTTAGTTCATACTTGTTTATAGGCATTAAATTGGAGTTCAAATCTTGGCGCATGCACGATCTCATTGTTATTGAACCACATCAACCCACATTCATGGTTACATCATCAAAATCCATGAAATTGTAAAGGGAAAAGAGAGGGGTTACCTAAGGACTTTTGTAGATCTAATGTTTCTCCTATTCAAAACTCTAAATGCACATTAATTGCTCCTTCAATCCTCAATTTCTATCCTTCAATCCTCAATTTCTAGAAACTCATGTTCTTCCTCTCAATTTGTAGGGTGTTTTTATTTGCAACAACAACAATTAAGTGTTTCTTATATACCTTGTATCAACGTAAAACAACGCTCCTTAAATTGCCTCGATATACAAGTTTTATAGCACATCTAAGGGTCCAAAATGGATCCTACACTTCACCATTAGCAACAAAATCAGTTTAAGTTAAGTACTTAATTAAGCCTCCTAATCAAGTTCCTTAGTTGTTAATTTGAAGACATGAATTTATTTAGATTGATAAGTGTTGCTTGTAATTGACGAGTGTCCTATATTGCATGATAATGTCTCCAAACTAGATCTAGATCTTGGTCCTTCATCTTTATGTATTTGCAAATCTCGAGACTTAACCCATATACAACATAAATTCCATGCCCTATAGTTTCTTGTTTGATTTCTATTTGACACATATGTGACATTTTACATAATGATTTTTAATTTTAAGCATAGGCTGTAAGTTGAGTTTTATTATGTTCCTACCATAGGCATATTAATCAATTTTAATACACACTTAGGCCAAATTGAATAAAGTTAGTAATAGATCATGATATTTTATAGGTCCGCAATTAGGCCAGCTATGCTTTATGGTAGTAAATGTTGGGCGGTAAAGCAACAACAATTACATCAAATGAATGTAGCAGAAATGAGGACGCTTAGGTGGATGTGTGGTAAAACTCATAAAGATAGAATAAGAAATATAGAAACTCAAAGACAAGTAGGAGTAGTATCAATTGATACAAAGATTAGGGAAGGGCGGTTGCGGTGGTTTGGTCGCTTGCAAAGACGACCTACAAATGCCCCAACTAGTAAACTTGACTCAATAGAAACTGTAGAAATTCGACGAGGTAGGGGTAGACCAAAGTTAACATGGGATGCATTAATTATGAGGGATTTGAATGGTTTGGAAAGCTCACTATCAATTGCACTTAATCGAACACAATGGAAAAGTTAGATCCATGTAGCTGACCCCAATTAATTTGGGACTGAGGCTATGTTATTGTTGTTCTAGTAATAGAACATGATACTTGCCTAAGTCATGTATTTCCCGCCCAACGTGTAGCTCGAGGCGAAACCCAAACCTCGCCTTGTCTTGTGTCGCGTGTATTTTTAATTTTTTAATTATTTATTAAATATTACATGCATACGAAAAATATTATTTTACTACTTATAGTGCATTACTGTCGAGCATGGCCACGTTACCAGACCGAACCAGCTTGAGCCTCTTATCAAGTCAGATCAGGCTGAGTCTGATTTTGTTGGTGATGGGATGTCACAGTCTTCCCAACTTAGGGGATTTTGTCCTTGAAATTTTAATTATACTTGAATCAATCAAATCAAGAATGCGCTCTCACATGTAGGTCTCGCACTCCCACGTGAACTCTTAGTCGTCGTAGAACTACCACTTAACTTTTACAAGGGGAATCTCTCTATGTCTCAGGGTCTGCACCTTCTGGTCAAGAATCTCAATCGGCCGCTCTTCGTAAGTCGTGTCTGGTCTAATCGCTAATCTTTCCCAGTCCATTTTATTTCGTGTCTTACCTTCACATATCCTCAACCTTGACATCTTGGGTGATAGTGTTAACCGATAGGAAACCTTACCTAGTCTCTATGTGATCTCAAATGGACCCTTATAATGTTGTGCGAGCTTCCCCTTAAATCTAAATATCTGGTGTCCCTTTATGGGCAACACCTTCAGGCATGCAAAGTCCCCCTTCTCAAACTCAACCGCATGGCATTTTGGATTGGCGCATTTCTCTTGCCTATCTTGTGCTATTTGTAATCTCCGATGAATCAGCCTTACCTTCTCTGTGTGATCCTATACCACGTCTAGCCACACTGCCTTTGTATTAGCACCTCTACCCGTCATGACAGTGTCCTGCATGGCCAACCGTATAAAGTCGTAAAAGACATCATCTTTATGCTCAAATGATAACTATTATTGCAAGAAAACTCAAACAAGTGTAAATACTCATCCCAGATACCTCCAAACTTGAGTACGCAAGCTCGTAGCATGTTTTCTAGAACTTGGATCTACCTCTCTAACTGTCCGTCTGTTTATGGGTGATAAGCCGTAACGAGGTGAATCCGAGTGCCATAACCCCGACATATACCGAAGATCCTATCTAACACTATGCTCATTGGTGCTCCACGTAACTTGACTGTCTTTCACTCATAAATCCGACTTGGGATAGCGAAAGAGTCGGATAGTCGAATCGGTAAGAAGTTCGTTGCCTTCGTTAATCTATTGATGATAGCCCATGCAGTATCGTAGCTACTCAAGGAAGTCGGTAATCCTATCACCATGTCCATCGAATGTTCTCCTATTTTCATTAAGGAATGGGTAATGGATGTAGTCCTCTGAGTCTTCAATATTTAGCCTTAACCTGCTAACATATCTCACGTTTCCTGATATGCACGAGTCCTGAGTTAAACGAGGGAACCTATGGCTATGTCTACCGTATGGAGCCACCGTCAAGTATAGGCTTAGCCGTGAAGGAGGCTCAAGCTGATAGGGGTCACCACTCCCCGTCTCGAAGCCTCCTTTCACGTCCATAGTCTGAATCTTAGGAAACAGGTGAATCGCGTTCACCCCGGGCTGGTTAGGCCCTCCTGAATCCCTTTCTGACTAGGACAACCATTGCCTTCTTGTCTTACTGAGTTACCGAATACCGCCAGAGAAGATCACTGCATGCGATATTGCGTCTGGCACCATTCCTGTTTTAGCAGGGTAATAGAGCTCAGAAAGGTTCAATGGTCACTTACGCAATTATAGCAAAGAGAATCGGATTCGGAACATTGAGTGAGTCCCGGGTGGGACGCACGAACGGTGGAGCTAGCCTCACTCGCCGATTCGGAGCAGACAGAAAGCAAGACTCCTGGAGATCATGCCCAACCACTAGTACAATCATCATACATCTTGGTATATCTTATTGACACTTTGGTGAATGTTATGGCGTGATCGGTGCGACTCCCGGAGAATGTCCTCTCTCAACTTTGGTACTGTTGGATTCCTTACTCTGATCCGTTGTCATTGTCCAATCTCTGAAACTTGGACTATCAGCTAATCCGTAGTATCGATCATAACTCGAATATGTCCTCTATCCATCAATAATTGTTTAGACAGGCATTGGCTGCAACTTTAACTGTGTATAAATCCTTGTGTCTGTTGAAATTCCTAAAACACAAATTACAAGCTCAACCTCTAACAACCCAAACTCTAGTCGATTCTATGGTGCTGTCTCTTGCGTAAGGCATATACAATGACATTCGCCTTTTCGGGGTGGTACTCAATCGTGAAGTCGTAATCTTTCAACAACTCGAGCATCAACCATTATCTTATATTCAACTAAGTCATAGTGAATAATACTTTAGACTTTGGTGATCTGTGAGCAACATAAACTTCTCTCTTAAAGATAGTATTGCTACAACTTCAGTGCAAAGACTATCGGTGCCAATTTGAGGTCGTGGATGGGGTGGTTCTTCATGTGCACCATCTACTAGCAAGAGGCATATGACATTGCCCTCCTGCATCAACACTATTCTTAGTATTATCCCCGAAGCTTCTGTGTAAATCGTTAACTCCTTGCTATCTTCTGGTAATACTAACGACAGTGTTATAGTTAGGCTCTCCTTCAGCTCTCTAAAGGCATCCTCACACTACTCGATCCAATAAAACCTGCGTCTTTTTTAGCCAAAACATTTATGGGAGCGACTATCTTAGAAAAACCTTGAATGAACCCCTTGTAGTAACCATCAAATCCAAGAAAACTCCAGACCTCTATCGGTGTACTAGGCGTAGGCCGGTCAACCATCGCTAGAATCTTCTCTGAATCTACAGAAATCTCATCTTGCTAAACTTTGCGTATAGTCTATGTTCCCCTAAAGTTTGTGAGGAAATCCCAAGTGATGCTCGTGGTCCTTAGAGGTCTATGAGTAGATGAGTATGTTGTCGATGAACACTATCACGAATTGATCTAGGTAGTCTCTAAACAACCAGTGCACGAAGTCCATAAACATAGTCAGTCGTTTGTGACCCGAAATGACATTACTATGAACTGGAAAGACCCTTATTTTGTGAGGAATGTGGTCTTCTCAATGTCCTCAGCCTTGACATGCAACTGATTATAGCCTAGTCTCAATTCGATCTTCGAGAAGTGTTGGCACCAGTCAACTAGTTGAACGAGTCATCAATTCGAGGTAGTGGGTACTTGTTCTAGATTGTGAACTTGTTCACTTCCTTGTAGTCAATGCAAAGCCTTAACGATCCGTTCTTCTTCATGACGAATAAAATAGGTGCACCCCAAGGTGAACCTGATGTCGAATAACTCCTCAAGTTGTTTCTTCAACTCAATCAACTCCGATCTCGTCATCCTGTAGGGATCCTTCAAAATTGGCTTCGTTCCCTCTTTTACTTCAATAATGAAGTCGTTCTCGCGGCGTGGAGGTAAACTAGGGAGATCGTCCGAAAACATGTGGAAAAAGTTTAGTATGACTAGGATATATTCAATCCTCTTTTAAGATTATGAAGCTCCATAAAGTATCTCGTGATCCTCGATCTCTCTACACATCGTGACTCGGCCTCTTATACTACTCTCAACTTTCAATAGGCGTTAAAACTCAAACTCTGCAAGTCTCAAAATATAAAAAGTCACTACGTTACAGTGGCTGTCCATGTGAGCGTGGTATGCTACCAACTAGTCCATACCTAAGAGTGCATCAAACTCAAGGAACTCGAATACTCGAAGGTCAATAGGTAAATTGTAACCCTCAACTGTCACTACGCACCTCTCGCACATAAGGTTAGGGTAAACTCTGTCTCCCGTAGTTGTACTAAGTATGAGATACCAAACCGCTCTCACTGGTGATAACCCTAACGTGTCTACCATGCCTCCTGATATGTATGAGATAGTGGACCCTGAATCTCTGAATGTGTGCATGCTTAATCAACGAATAGAAATAATACATGTGATCAACTCTTTGGCGGCCTGACTGTTCGCCATTGCCACGGCAAGCACCTGCTTAGTCTGGCTCGCTCGATGCAGTGCGTAATCGTTAGGGAAGTGTCCTAGCTAACCATTACCCCAACAAGTAATGTCCGATATGCCTTGAGAACCTTGACCCTTGGATTATGCTGGTTCATAACCCTGAGTCTACGTCTATCTCCGTAATCTGTCAGACCCATATCAGACCGTCACTGTACCTAATTAAACATTGAAACTGGTGGTCTACTCTACCTTGGTGTAGATGAGTGCTGAACTAAAATTGTCCGTGCCTAAGCACTTGATCTTAACCTGACATCGTGGGACCTCTTGGGGTAGTTTGGTATCCCATTTTCCTGACCACTGGACCTCTTCCTTGAGTTTCCACTCGATGATCCTCTTGATCGATATGTCGCCTTATTGTTCCCATCCTAGAACTTCTTTGTGAAATTAAAAGCAATATCTTGGTGAATGAGATCCTTGAACATTGTCAAACCCAATGCACTCACGCTCTAGCTAATCTCACACCTCATACTCATAAAAAATCACTACAAGTGATCATCTGGTGTCAACGGATCTCCTACCATAGACGATAATTGGGAGTACCGGTCGGCGAACTCAAATACGCGCATGTCTCCTTGCCTAAGTGCGAGAAACTACTCTCTCTTCATACTCTTAATTGTCGGAGTAAAAAAGTTCCTAGAGAATAGTTGTCAAAAATTCACCCAATCCTCAACCGAGCCCTCTCTGGCATATACAGCCTACCACTAGTCATAAGCAGTTCCTTCTAAGTGCTTGGTCGATAACTTGATGCGACAAACTGGTTGGCACAGATCAAATGATGAATCTTCTCCTGATTACAGATCCACTGCTCTGGCTTCTTCCCATCTCTATCTTCGTAGAACTTCAGATTCTTACATCTATCATAGCTCTTTTAAAAATGGCCAAGCCTGACCACCTTGCCCTCAATCACGACTAACTGTATTGTTGGAGTCTCCTTTGTGTGGGTAGAATAGGTACTACTACGAGATCGATTGGACCAGTATGTGTTACTGTCACTCCTGGTACCACTAGAGCCTGTGCCGGGGTCTGCAGCACAATATTTTGTCATGCAGCCAACTGGTCAATAAGACGTGGAACCACCGCAACTATAACTATCGTATCAGTCAAGTCGGCCTCTCTCTGATGCTCAAAAGTCTTAAAGCATTACCCGAAGGCTTTTAAGGGTGTTTGTTGACATGCGATCACCTCACGCATCTCACGTATGATATCGTTAGTGACAGTAGAAGAGGAAAAAAGCACCATCTCTCGTGAAGCTGACGAATCTCACCCACTCGGATCCATAATAGAAAATGTATCATAGTTGCAAGTAGATAATGATTTTAGTGTCAACGCATTAAATCTTTTTGTTATATATATAATATATGCTCAAAATTAACATAGTACTTCAATATAGTCAATCGACTACAATTCTCCATTTCATCCCAACTTAGTCCCCGATTTGTGTTTCCTATTTTCTTATGTTCTTGTTAATCAAATTATTCGAGTTTTCAAGTTTTCCTTTGAGTCCTAAGCTTTTCAGTAACCTAGGCTTTGTTACCAAAATTATCAGCAACCATATCGTGAACTGGCGTTTTGACCAGCCTGAACTGTCTTATAAGGCGTTTGGTCACATCATCGACCACAAAACATGTGCTAGACCCGCTCATTGACTTTTTATAGTTAAATTAAATTCAAGTGTGTGTGAAATTCGGTGAACATATAATAAAATACTTCAAAGTAAATGGGTACCTAAGTAGGGAAAACATTTGTCATATCATTAGTATCGTAAATCAAAGTCGAGGAACATGTCCAAGGATATCCTATAATCCATACATGAACGAAAATATAAGTTTGGTATATAAAACAAAATAGATACAGAAAAGAGATCACACATACCGTGAAGTTCAGGTTAGTCTGAAGTGGTTTCACTCATGCGTTTTTCCTTTCCCTAGATCACTGCAGGATAGATCTGGGTTCCAATGGCCCCCAGTAAGTGAAGAAACATATTTTTATATAAGTCACAACATAATGTGATTGGAAAAAGGATAATATAAGTAAATTACATGAATTAAACATGATTCAATCGTTTTCTTGTATAAACAGGCAGTTCTCATGAACCCCAAATGGATGGACCTAGCTTGAGTCCCGTCGACTTGAGGTGTTCGACATTAATGATTGAAGGAAGTCCTGTCATGCTACTTCATGAACCCGAGTAGCACTTACGTACTCTAACTACGTCGTCGGAAAAGATGGAGGGCGAAAAACATCCTGCAACTGTCGTACTGGCTAGAGGGTAGAAGACCACCATATAGCCATCCATCGAAGCTGCTCGACTAGCTAGAGGGGGAGACTCTTCACCGTCGAAGGTGCCCCATCAATACTCAGAAATGGCTAATGGTCCAAATTCCTTGATGGATGGGAACATATTATTAGGATTCGATGCACATCTAACTATGCAATTTATAATATGATGCATAATAAAGTTTATAAATTCCTAGTGTTCATAAACCTCATGTCTGGCTTGTCAAAAATCGACAGCGCATCTTGTACCTCGTAGTATGTGCCAAAAGTCTCGCAAAGTGTCGTCGTCGAGCCCTAATTTGAAATTTTGGCGTTAGACTCAAGATTGTTAATTTTATTTACTTGGTTACTCCTACGAACTTATCCCAAGGTTCTCAACCCTTATTTTGTAATTCTTTGAATTTATCAATATACTTTAAATTCATATACGATGCACTACCTTGATAGTTTTTTTTCATGATCAAGGAATTCTTATTTGGCAAATACATGTAAACAAAGATTTAGGTCTACATCTTATCTTTTCGAAAAGGTATGATATGCACAATTTCGTTTAAAAATGAAGGTGATATCAAAGTTTTACAAACACTGCGTACCTTTGAATTTCATTTCAACCAACGAGGTTACAAATTTGATTTCTCGATTCTTTCCTGACGTCACTCCTTGATCTCACACTAACCTATCAGCAATCCTACCCAAATGATATGTATCTTGAGAGATGGCATACTCATATATCTCACTGAGTGTCCTGGCCTCTGGCCTTAGTGCGTCACCGAAGTGATATACATCCTATCCTTTGAGTCGTCCTTTACTAGATCTCTAGCAAACTACCTTAAATAACTATATCTGTCCTGATACTACATCATCGACTCCTCAACTCCCTGTCACAGGTTCATGAACTCCTTCCTCAACCTCTGCATCACTGTAGGTGGGAAGTATAACTATTAAAACTTTTTCTTAATCGCTTCCCCAGATTCAAATTCTCCATCAGCAGACGTTGTCGCATACCACCAAACATCAGCGCCTATCTGAAATTTGTAGGTTCAGATCTCAGCGTTAAATCAATCCTCAATCTTCAGAATTTTATTAAGATTTTCTTGAGACAACATCATTTCTTTATTTTCTTGATATATCTCTATCCATCTAAGTATGTTGGTTTCAGTCTGATGATGTTTTGCACTAACTGTGCCTCTACCGATGCATTCGAAGATGTTAGCATAGGATATGGTACTATCTCAATTGTCTCAACTTTCGGTACTATCACCATATGAAGAGTTTATACTACCATAACTGCTGGTGTCCGGAACTGCTGGTGTCTAGTAGGAAGCTCTGACATTAGTAACGTAGGAGTAGGGATAGGTGCCGATGTCGGTGGGGCAAAGAGAGCTATCACCATGGTGATGAAGTTGGTTGATTACCTCCGTGAGTTGTTACTCAGTCAGACGACCTTTTTTAAATCATGTGCAAGAGTAAGAGGCTAACTGCCACTGACACTTACATCCCCGCTACATCGTGGATCTACCATTGCTGTCAACAAGTTAATAGCGAACACGATATCAACTACCATATGGTATAATGTATATATACATACAAAACATAACATGTACTTATACAATCCCCTATTCACATTCGCTCACTTCCCAACTAATAGTTTCTAATAAAGGATCATCTAGTTTCCATAATTAAAGTTTATGTTTTATTCAAGTTTGTGCTTCGCTTATTGAAAACGTTGGCTCTGATACTAACTATGATGGCCTCTTCCCTAATGTAGGGCACTGCCTGACCTAATCCCGTCTTTAAGCCCTAATTTGAGCCACGTAGGACTTAATAACGTATTAGTCAGTCTTTTTTGTCTCATTCACCTTATTATATGTGCTGAGCCACGTAGGACTTAACAACGTATTAGTCAGTCTTTTTTGTCTCATTCACCTTATTATATGTGCTCAAGATAAGTATTATTCATTTCTTTTTATTTGTGAGTTTCAAAGTTAATTAAAACGTTTTAAAAAATTTTAATATTATCATTGGAAGACTTAATAAAAACACCTACTATGGAAATAGGGAAACAACGACAAATTGTATATAAATAACGAAACGATGATGACAGTGTAATAAACATGTGTCTAATCGGGGAGCTATCACTTAACCTAAATATATACAACCCAAAAGTATGTAAAAGACATAAAGTAATTCATACAACAAAATATAAAAAACCTACAAATCTGAAGTAGCAACACATAAACGACTCAAAGGTAGTTGCTGATTATCTCCTTGCCCGGTCTACTACTTGATTGATCTGACCGTTGTAAAAAGAACAATGAGTATAGTAATATAGAATGTAACATTGAGAGACATTTGTCCATATTTCCAAACATAACTGGAGCATATCTAAAAGCATATATTCACAAT
The DNA here is from genome assembly GCA_039657365.1 of Stephania yunnanensis. Lineage (NCBI taxonomy): Eukaryota > Viridiplantae > Streptophyta > Magnoliopsida > Ranunculales > Menispermaceae > Stephania > Stephania yunnanensis. Next base: position 22,772,491 of record CM077589.1, on the reverse strand, counting down.
GCAACAATACTGAAACATAAACATGTTACAAAACACCATAGCTAAAAAAAGTATGATCAACACAACTGTTGAACTAATTCTAGTCAACCATATGTCCAACACATTGGCCTGAACATTAACTTTTTGATAATATAGAGCTCAGGTAATTGATTAACTAGCAGTGCACCTAGGTACTATCCTTATTGGCTATGAAACACGACATATTGGCCTCATGTAATGGGTCAGGACACATAGCAAATAGATATTACCCTAATTGGTCACAACTTGTTCATCAACCTCATATAGTAGGTCCATGTCATTCATTAACTAGTCGAAATACAAAGATCCTTGGGTTTTATACCTCATGTGCCGCATACACCCCAAATTAAATCAGGAAACCTAAATGCATATTCTAATTTGACAACTATCAAAGTTTAACATAGATACTGAATTCAAGGCATGAAAACAAAATAAAAACAAGCAACTTGTCCGAACAACTTTAAATAAGAATCAATAAAAAAGAAATGAAATATAGATAAATATATTAACCTATTTACTTACAATTCATGCAATTCCTAGCTTAAATTGGCTTTCGACCACTTCAAACTTGTACCCAGACTTCTGAATCCGACCTGGATTCACTCTTGGTTCCCGTGCTATGTTCCCTCAGCCCTTTGAGTCAACTAAGCGTGTTTATTTTTTATTCATATTGGTTGAATGGGTTTTAAGTCGATCTTCCAAAATCAGCCCTTAATTATCAAATAAAGTATCAATTTCGATCCTATGTTACATTGCATTTTTGGGCATGTAAACATTTGAATCTTAAGACCTTCCCATAGGGCAAAGTTGTTGGTCATTGTCTTAACTTTCCAAAACTATGATGTTTGTACAATTTTGATACGAATTGAAGGAGATATGGAAGTCTTGCCATAATGACTCAAAACAATTCGATATTTCAACCATTTTTGTAAAATAAATTTCTCTTAAACCATAGCTTCAAAACTTATGATTTTTGTACTTAAGCCTATAAACATATCCTAGAACATCATACTAAATGATGAGCTCAATCCAAAAAGAAATAAGGGAGTTATACTCAAAACAGAAAGACATTAGTAAAGCTGTGAACCAAAACAATTTTAGATTCTGTATCAAAGTTAAAGATTTTTAGACATGAAATCATTCAAATTCCTGAATATTTCAGCAAGCAAAAGATGTTCCTCTTTTAGTTAGCTTTCATATCCCACTAGAATGGATTCATTTCGATTTAAAATGAGGAAGTTTTGACCAAAATATAGAAACTGGTTTATAACAACAATATGCAGAATTTTCAATTTTTTCTTACAACTTCAAAAACTCATTACTTTATGAAAACAAATCCAAATCCATAACTTCCTTATAGTAAAATAAGTGGGATTTCACAAGGAAATCAAATATTAAATTAGATTTTGAAAACAAAGTCATTTGCCTACTGAAATTAGTGAAAAAAAAACGGAACGAAAATTAATAATTTTTGTTTGAATTTCACCAAGTGGTTATGTAGATTGGTTTACGTAGAAGTAGAGCTTCTTTAACTTGATCATCACCTCCTAAATCTCTAAATTTTCGTAACATACTGTTGTACCATCTCCCCCAGATCTCTTTCTCTATTTACTTGTATGAAATGAGATGACTTTTGTTTCCACTAACTCCTATTTATATATTGGGATGACTAATTTTGTGATCCTTGATTTTGTTAAAACACCCATATCTAGGACAATCCAATAGCCAAAACATTGGTCCCACAACTATACTTAAGATACCTAGTGACAACACATCTCAAGGCATATCAATGCCCTTTATTTTTATTTTTTTTAACTTAGATCACCTTTACATAAACTTAACTATAGGCATAATTAATTAATTAATTATTCTAATAAAATTTAACTAAATTAAACTTACCACATCGCTCACTACCTCGATCCCATACCGGCATGCATCACGAGGCACGTCCACACTCGTGTCTCGACATCTATATACAAGTACAAGTGACTTAATAAATCTACAAATATACAAGGCACTAAGCATCCATCACTTAAAAGCAATATATTTCTCCGTCCTCACATCAAGTATTGGGACTGTATACCTACTCTTGAGTCACGTCACTGGTCGGTAACCTTAATTGGAGACTAATTTACTATTAGCAAATTTTAGGGTGTTGAAAGGCTCACTAAAAGTAACAACCACTACTATAACCTCTAAATATTGAGGAGTAGCTTTCCTTCCACGGGTTGCAAGTCATGAAGTATTATAGCCTTTATGGACTATAATTTCAAAAAGGTTTAAAATCTGAAAGATTAACCGCTTATGAAAATAATCAATACTGGCATGTTATGTGCTAACCAATCTATCCATATAAGTGCATTATACTCCAGGAACTTCATAACCCCTATATCAATTCCGAGCTCATTATCCTCGATTTTAACTACACTTCTCTCAGATATCAGGTTAGGATAAACTTTCTCAGTCACTGTTGTGCTCAATATCAACAATGTATTGTCTCTAATAGGTTTCAATTTCAACTCATCAACCATTTGACCCACAATAAAGGAAATTATAGAAAAAAAATCAATTAACACAAGCATATCTGGACCACAAATGTTTAAAATATCTTCCACACGCATCTTCGTCACCTTAGGATCTGGCCTAACCACTACATTTGACTGATATGCAATCTAAATCTAATCGCCTACTTTAGAAGCTGGAGGATTAGTACTATTCCTCTTAATGTGGCATGGCTCACCATATTGATAACATATCACATTAGGCTTGTCAGATCCTCCACTTGCCTAAAAATCTTGCCCATAATTGCTCAATCTAGAACCGGTCCGACCCCTTCCTCTACCACTACCTCCTAACTGAACTGGTGGTGGTAGAGGTGGTTTTTTCCACCGAAGTTTATGAAACATATGGCTCATCAATCATTTTGCTAACATAAATAGTTCCCTATGGAACTGACTGAACTAGAGCTACATAAGAAGAATACCCATTTTTTGTACTTATTTTCCTCTGCTACCTAATAAAATCACGACTTCTCATACTCCTTGACGCTTGAGTCGGCTAAATATGAACAAATTTTTGAGCTCCCTGACTGCTTGGATAAAAACGATGTGGTGGTGGAACAACCACTATCCTTAGTGGACGAGCTAATGCTGCTGCTTCTACCTCGTTTGCTCAAAGATAAATGCATACCTAGTGCGAGGATGAGAGGAAATTACTATGTGTATTTTAAGTTCAATCAACTAAGAAGCACGTATATTTCCTTCTCCTTTTATTCCACCATTTCTAGAGTTAACTCGCTCAACTCTATGAACCTATGATCATATTCTCGTACATACATATCCTCGTGTTTCAACTGTATGAACTCAATGTCCTTCCTATTCCTAATTGATCTCAGAAAGTATTGCATGTAGAATATGGTTCTAAATTGTAGCCAAGTGGTGATAGTCTTCCTATCTATATAGGTAGTTCCACCACTTACGAGCAGATTCAATCAACAAAAATATGACCAGTGTAACCTTAAAATAGTCCTCAACATTAATAGCAAAAAAGCATTACTCCATCTCAAGTATCCATGTATTAGCTACCCCATCCTCCATACTACTATTAAATCTCATAATGTCATATTTCATGAATACCTTTTGTGTTTTAAGAAATGCAGCCTTCTCTGAATCTACTAGCACTATGGTAGGTGTCTCTGACACCTAAACATATGCTATTAATGGCTAGGTTGGAATGCTACTATCTCAGCCCCTCCCTTCGTCCTGCTAACCTCAAGACTTACTGCATGCTGAATCTCAGGTTACTAAACTGGTGGTCCCATCTTAGAAAGTATTGCATGCTGAATCTTTAAAATTTATAAACCATTGGTATATCACTAACCTTAATTTCCTAACCAGACTCATAAAAAGTAACAACCCATACTATAACCTCTAAATCGAGAGTAGCTTTCCTTACACGGGTTGCAAGTTGTGAAGGATTATAGCCTTTATTAACGATAATTTTAGAAAGTTTAGCAATTTGAAAGATTACCCGCTTATGAAAACAGTCAATACTGGCATGGTATAATGTTAACTAATCTATAATTATAAGTGCATCAGGCTCAAAGAACCCCAAAACCCTCTGATTAATTGGGAGCTCATTCTCCCTTATTTTAACAAAGCGTCTCTCACAGATCAAGTAAGGATAAGTTTTCCCACTTGTTGTTGCGCTCAAGATCAACAATGTACTAGCTCAAACAGGTTTCAATTTCGACTCATTTACGATTACACCTATAATAAAGGAAATTGTAGAACCTGCATCAATTAACACATGCATATCTTGACTACAAATATTTAAAACACTTTCGACAAGCGTTTTTGTAGCCTCAGGATCAGCCTCAACGACTAAATGAAATTGATATGCAACATGCATCACACTGCCCACTGAACAAGCTAGATGTGCATTACAATCCCTCTGAATTTGGCGTTGTTGACCACATTAATAATATATCACACTAGGTCTGTTAGATATTCCACTAGCCTAAGAATCTTACATTGAACTACTTAGTTTGGGATGAGCCTAACCTCTTCCTCCATCTCTAAATCATGACTAGGCTGGTGGTGGTAAAGGTGGTTTAGCCATCGAAGGCCTTGAAACATATGGTGCAACAATTAGTGTGCTAACATAAACAACTACCTGTGGAACTGACTGAACTGGAGCATTTTAAAAGAAGAATCATCTGTTGTACTCATGTTCGCCTGCTGCCTAATAAAATCTTGACTTCTCTTAGTCCTAGATGTCTGAGTTGGCTGAATATGGGCAAGTTTGCGAGCCCTCTGACTGCTCAAATAATGAGTTAGTGGTGGAGTTACCTCTATCCCTGGTGGATTAGCTAACAATGCTGCTTCCACCACCATCACACTCTCATAGATAAATGCATAGCTAGTGGGAGGATGAGAGGAAACTACTACATGTATCTCATAGTTCCATCCATTGATAAACATGTCTATTTTGTTCTCCTCTAATTGCACCATTTTTGGAGCAAACCCGCTCAACTATGTAAACTTCCGCGTATTCCAGAATAGACATACCCCCCTCTTTCAATTGTATGAACTCAATTTTCTTCATATTCCTGATTGATTTTGAAAAGTATTATTTGTAGAATGTGTTTCTAAACTATGGCCAAGTGGTGATAGTCTTCCCCGCTCTCTTTAGGGAATTCCACCACTTACGAGCAGATTCAATCAATACAAATGTGGCTATTTTAACCTTTTACTGGTCCTTAACATCAATAATAAAAAAATTGCTCAAGTATCCATGTCTCAAATGTGCCATCCTCTATAGTTGTATTAAATCTCGTAATGTTGCATTTCATGAATTCCTTACTTGTTCAGAGAAATGCAGCATTCTCAAAATCTACTAGCACTATGGTAGCTTTATTTGGCACTCAAACTTGTGCTATTACTGGCTGGGTGGAGCTGTTATTCTCTCAGTCCTTCCCTTTGTCCTGCAAACCTCAGGACTGGCTGTAGGCTAAATCTTAGGTTGCTAAATTAGTGGTATCAACTAAGCCATCATCATTGCCCTTAGTTTTGTATGAGATTCCATAAGCTCTCTATTTTCCTGCTCCATTATAGATTCCCACTAAGCTTTACTTTTTTTTATTACCCTAAGGTCTGGGCCTCTGTGAACCCACTACTTGATCAGTCGTTATATTCTAAAACTAAAGGAGAGAAAAGACCATTAGGGTTACATTCAAAGAAAATAGGGATATCATATCTATATAATATATAACAATAAGTGCATCAAATAATGTATAATGACATTTTCATTTTTCATTTTCCCTCCAAAAACTTAATAAAACTGTTTATCACATCCTAAGTTTATTCAGAACTCGAGATAAGTCCATGAGTTAGTAGACTTTAGTTTTGGTACTAAAATGTATCAGAGTTAATAACTTAGGTTTTGATATCAAACTATATCAGAGTTATTTCTTGATTTATAAATGGTAAAAACTTAAGCTATGATATCAAACAGTAACTTCCTTTATCCCGATTAGGGCGACTCCCGGCTTAAAACCCTAATTAACCCCGGTGCACTAGCCATACTTAACTAGAGCCAACAACCCCTCTTTTTTACCTGCTTAAACTTTACTTGTATATCGATATTGAAATAAAAATCAAAGTATATGCAAAAAAAATTAAAACTTTTTTTCGATAATATAAACGATATACATAAATTTGAAGTTTTTTAGAACCAAAACTTGTTTACAAAACCTTCTAACCCTATTACATTACAACAATGTAATTCAAATAATATATATACATGAAGGCTCATAACATCGTAGAGAAGACAATAAAAGTCCTAAATCTTCTCTTTCATATTCACTAAAGCACTGGGCTGAGAACCTAAAATGTTAAATTTGGGGTGAGCGGTACAACTTGCTTCGTTAGTAAGGATTCACATACTATCAAAATTCCATATAATAATCAAAAGTGATATGCAATAACAATATGAAGCTCAAATAGCTAACGAGATCATGAAAATTATATAATCCAATAAATACACGGATGCAAATCAAACAGTCAATGACTGTTATACTAAGATTCTCATTTCATTTGTAACACCATTAATGCGATTGCTAGACAAACGCATTGGCCGATATGACATATCCATTAATATTCAATGGTTATATTGTAAAACCTCTAGTGAATGTGTAATCCACATAACCTACTTAGCTGAGTATGATTTAACATATATGCCAAGAACCACAACCTATTCTCAATTCCAGGCTTTACTCTCGTCGATCACATCATACACAATTTTTCATCTTATTAAAGCACATTATAGAGTACATAACCCCTCATTCAGTCCATAAACTAGATGAACTACATATACTACAATATCCAGATAATATTGATAAATAAGTGAGTTCGTATTAACCTTGGTTAGATTTTATTTTCAATTTCCTAACTTTCCAAGTCAATCGAATTTTCTTGGTGTTTGAAAACCTATCACAAACGACTCAATGTCATTACATGTCCAGTACCTCTTATTTAGAACCCATAAATCAGTCCTAAAGTGCTCAGAAATCTCCATGTAACACTCAGCATAATTGCTATTTTTTTGAGGTGGAAGTGCTCTCCCTTATTTGGTTGTGTGCGCTCCACCAATCGGGTTCCTCATAGTTCTTGATGGAAGCATGCTTCCCTGTTACAAGGAGCGCATTCCATCATCGAGTGTTCTAATAAAGAAAAGAACAACAACCTCTATTCGATCATGAAATCACCATAACAAGATCCTTAACCACCCCATAATATTGAGGAGTGCCTCTAATGAAGTATTTCACCATTTCCAAACAACAATAACCATAGTTAACGATTATTCATCATCAATTCATGAATTAAACTTGACAACCAAGCTCAACTAACCAATTGTGATAAATCACATGATCAATATTGGTTTGATTCCACCTTGATCATTTCAAATTAAATCTCTTAATTACTTTGATTACCTATTCTCACACTGGTCCTCAACTACTTCACTTCTCTCTATCGATTTCAATAGTGATAAGTTTGAGTTAACTTTGATTATATATAGATTTTCCTTGAGATACACATCGCACTATCTCAACATTGACCATATAAACTTTATGTTACAGTAACACAACCTTAAAGTGACATACATCTTAACACTTTTCACTTTTTTTCATTTCAAGGCAATCCAACCATCCACATTAATCTAATAACATCAATTATACTTAAAATATATATATATATATATATATATATATATATCTCATGTATTTTATCTCCAATAGATTCACTAGACACGCCAACGGATATTCTCGGGCATTAGCATTCATTTCATGACCAACTCATTGCACTTAGTGTATCGAAAATTTATTAATTAATTATTTATTTCCAATTATAGGCTTATATAAATTTCCACTATATACAACAACCTATAAATTCATTTAAACATACAACACAAACACCAAACATTATTCAAACCCACGCACATCCTCTTCGTGGTACAACGGACTTAACCACGATCTTAACTTGGGTTAATAAGGACTTAGGTTAACATTTATCATGAGCTTAAGGTAACAAGTTAATATAGTAACTACTGTTATTATATTGATTCCTGAGAAAACTAAAAAATTGGTTCATAACAACATTAACCACTTGAGTCTTATCTTTATGTAAAGTAGGGCACGCATTCGTAGGATGTATAACTTCATTACAGAATCTACATGGTTTTACTTGGTTTGATTAATCTTTCAATAATAACTTAACTGATAAGTCATTATTTGTGTTATATCTTAGGATGGTTTTATCACTGATTTCATGACTTTTATTATCATTTATGTTGATTAATTTTTGTTTTTCTATTTTTAGGTCGAAAAAGGCTTTGATACAAAAGAAATGAATTTCACATAAATTCAGTCAAATGGCTAAAAACTGGCCTAGCTCATTGGGAGAGAAATTAACACAAAGTCAAATCGCCAAAAAATTGCTAGACTAAATATGCCTAATTGAAAGAAGCTTATTGGAACACTACGGAAAAAGACTTGTGACGACCTAGGAGAAAAATGAAGCTTAAATCTCGAGAGAAACCCCAACGCCTCCATAGTGATTTTACATGGACAAGGTGCTAACACATCATTGGACTCGATTTGGAACAAAACTGGGCAAAAATAAAGCATCTTAGCGACGTTGTAGAGATTTCCTAGTGATTTAATATGCTGAATGTACGACGCATGAAAGACACGAATATTGTTAGCTCTAATTAAGTTGTTTTTGAAGATTTAGGTTTAAATATTGCTCAATTATATTCTTATTATATATATGAGACCCCAGAATGATGAAAAGAGAGATCAAGAGTTCCATATATTGAATTTCATATAGAGTTCTAGAGATAAAACTTGGGTGTTAGGTTTTTCATTTGAAGTCTTGTAAGGAGACTCTTTGTAAGTTTTTATTTAATATTTAAATTCTGATTTATAGAGTTCATAAATTTCAGATTTGTATATATGATTATGAGTGGCTAACTTCCACTATCTAGGCCAAGTTGCTTGAGTTCTAGGGATTTATAGATTCAGAGGTTTATTCACTTCGCTTCTTGATTTGTTTGTTACCATTTTTCATATTCTTATTTGCATTGTTATTCTGAGGTTCTTAATTACGATTTTAAATCTTAAGTTTCTTCCTTTTTCGTGTAAGTGCACATGCATGGTGATTACGGTTAGAAACTATTGCCTGTGATCCTACTGCCACTTGGTAAGAGGATTACGTTAGGTGGTGAGTGGGACCTTATCTGTTGGTAACCTGTGTACCCTTATGCATTTGTGATATTTGATGGGTAGCAGTGTATCGTAATTTCCACATGTGATAGGTGGAAAACTCGACACTAGTTATCACTCATGATTGGTGTTCTCATAAAGCGTTAATGGGACTAGTGTGTTGAAAACCTACAAAATATATAGTGGTTTTATAGGTCTACTTAGTATGTGATTGTCTCGCACATTCCCTTCACTAACATGAAAAAATGAGGTGACGAGAGTCATTATAAGCCTTTTTGTGAGAATTGGTAATAGGACAAACTTTTGATAAACCGATGATTGAATTAATTCCCTAGAATGTCAATCCATGCCTTGGTTTTAAGTTTTTTTATTTATTGATTTCAGTTTTAAGTGTTTTAACTTGTTTGCTATTGGTTTTCTAGTTTAATTTAGTTTTTGTTTTCAAAACCTCTATTTTTCCTTAAACCTAAGAAAAGAAAATCCCAATCCCTATTGGATTGACTTCGTACTTGCCTCACTACAAATCAATTGTAGTCAGTAAAAAGAGACTATTTTTAGTGTTGTATAACGCACCATCAAATTTTGGCGTTGTTGCTAGGGATTGGTGCTAATTGTTTTCTTTTAGGTTTTTTGTTTTTGTTATAAGGTTGCAGGTCATAAACATTGAATTTCTGCTTATTCTTTGGTTCCCTACAATCCAAAGAATGATCATACTTATTGGAAAAAGAACTTAAGAAATAAAAGGAGAGGACAATCAAGGGTACTATGGAGGACAATATTATAAATGAGAATCCTCCAGTTGTGCAGGTTTCTGGGCAAAACAACTAGCAAAATGCAGGGCAACAACTGACGCAGGAAAAGGAGTTTACTTTAAGGGAAGTAAACCAACACCAAAAAGTCTTTTCACCATTATGTATTGAGTATCCGGGTGCAACTGATCAATTGAAGCTGAAGACATAATGGATACATAAGCTACCTGAATTTTATAGGAAAGAGAATGAGGATCCTCAAAAGTTCCTCACATAGTTTGAGAAGGTTGTAGTAGTGATCACGTGTCGTCCATGCCAAATATAACCCGTAATCGAGTTACCAACCATAAGGGTGTAGTAGTGGTAAATACGGGGTCGAATCCACATGACTTGAGTTTTACTCCAAGTTAACTAAAAATTGGGGTAGCACAAATAAAGTTTGAAAAATAATATCAATACGAAAAAATAACCTAATTCTACAGTTCCACAAGCAAGAATCAAGATTCAATGAAATTCATGGTCCTCAATCATAAAAAAATTATTAATTCAATTTCTCCTACATTAGCTAAGGAAAATCGACATCCGCTAGAAATTCATAATTCACATAATCTCGATAGCCAGAAAGTCCGCCACTAACTATTTTCCTAATTAATGTATAACCCTAAACATCCGCCAATCAGGTTTAACACACTAACGGCAGTAATATGGATATGTGGGAACATTAATCCTAAATAATCGGATCCCATCCGCTCTCAATTAACCTAGATTCAATTGTTGCACACTCAAGAACCGAAAGCGTTTGACGACAAATGGGTGAGTATTTGTCACTTTATTGGTCCAAAAGCATAATTACACGGATGCTAATAGTCCAAATAACTATAGATTGGTCATCTAAAAGCATGCACTGGCAACATACATACCCTAGATCTAAATCATATTCATTAAAATCAACAACAAAGAAATAGAAGAAATTAAATTAAATAAAAATAAAAGATCTCACATAATAGGCTATGAATCCATCATCCCGACTTACTTCCTCTCCAACCTAGGCAAGGAGTTGATTAGCCAATCATCGTCGAAGAAAGTCGATACTAAAAAATAATAGTCGGTGTTCTTTTCAATAACACCTAAGTTCTTAATATATAAAACTACTAAAAATTGGTCTCAGGATGTGAGAGAAACTAATTTTGGGGGTTGGGGAGGTGACTCGTACGCCAAGGAGCATCGTAGGGCTGTTTTTGACTTGAAAATAGGTGTCCGCCACGTGTTTGCACGCTAATGGTTTGTTTCCTACCGTCGCGCTGACGTGGCAGCACCGGATTGGTCGAAACAGCTGTTTGTGACGCATTGGGCATGGGTGAGAGAGCCACATTGTACGTTCTAATTGGCCGAGAGAAAATATTACAACTCGCTGTGCTGATGTGTGAGCGTAATGTGGCGTACCCGTAGGGTAGAAGAATCGCGTGAATCGGTCGGAGATTCTCGGAGTCTGTGCGAACACGCATCCCGAGGTGGATCGAAGAGCAGGTGAAACGAGGAGAAGAGGCGCAATGTGACATGGCCTATATGATGCTGATGCGGTGACCTGTGATTGGTGGAACCGATTTGTTGATTGCATGCTGGCGGGATTGAGCATGACTTGGCACTCTCAAATTGGCTGAACCGGCTGTGATGACATGCTGATATCCAATGAAAACGCACGACGTGGCTGCTGTTGTGATTCCAGGTTACACGCGGCGCTGATGTGGCTTCGCCTGATTGGTTGAGCGTTGACGTGGTAGCTCCTAATTGGCTGAAATATGCTGTCTTATATCCTACCCACCGCGCAATGCGTAATTCGAGGCAAACTATCCATCATCCGATCACTACATGTAAATACTCTATTTTGAGTATTTTTCGACCACGAATTCAACCGCGTACTCGGTTGCACCTAAAAATGATCAACAAATGTAATTAATATATGATTTAGAGACTTTCCATATTTAAATATACTAAAATAAAGTACTAAATATATATAAATATTGACTTATCAAATACCCTCAAACTTAAGACTTTGCACGTCCCGAGCAAAGGTGTAAATGACAACACAAACTAAACTAGACTCCTAATATAATAATGCATTGACTCACTAATCCTATTCCCGACCCAAATTCATGGAGTTCCTTTGGTTTACATAGTCACCAAGTTAACAATCAAATAAGAAAATTTCAGAGTTATGACATGTCAAGACTCGCAACTCAAACACAATTAAGATCCCACTTTCAACACATAGATCCGGTCAAGCCAAAGGCCATCAATTACTCATAAGTTTTCTTGGTCTATACATTCAAGCACGCAAGTTTATAATTCTCGCTTAATATAGCGAAAGCACTCGAACTAAATCTTTTATTTGAAGAGTTTCACAACTTCCTCTATTTATTATTTATTATTTTCTTTTCACATTTTTTTTCTTCAAATTCTTTTTCCTTTTTTCTTCAACAAATACGGTCTCTGCTCCATTTCCTGTGGACCGATTTTCTCACTTTTTCCACCACAAGATTCCCTACTCCATTTCCTGTGAAAACCTGTGGGTCTCTCTATTTTTTTTAGAAAAACTCCTATTAGTACTTATCACTTTCACTATAATTAAGAAAATCCCCCAATGTGGGTTAAAATAATATCACTTGTACATATTTGACCGTCTACTCATTTTCATTATCTAGAACGAAATCCAACTATCAACTAAGTCCTTAATCATTAAATCATAAAAATGCAGAGCTACGAACTCGACTGAGTATTTTTACTAATTTTCTCTAAGTTCAAGTAAAAAAGGCAACTATAAATTACTCATCCACAACCAAAGGCATGAATAAAGTTTCGAGTGACTCTGTATAACTAATATATATATATATATATACTAAATACATATATGCATGAAAGTTTATCAAATCCTAATGAAATGAGAGAGAAATATGAATGGACAAGAAATGAAAGAAATGGAAGAAATGATATAAAACACTACCATTACCATCTGATATCTGCATATAACTGCATGAAAAAAAAGGACCTCACCTGTGGTCTTTCGCCAACGAATCCATCCAAAACAATCCACAATCCGTAAAACACCCCCAAACTTATTCCAAACCTTGTCCTCAAGGTTCAAAACAAGTCGAGAGGTCCACACATAGAAAAAAACAAGATGGCGAAAGAAGATGATAAATATAAGATGAAGGAAACGATACAAATTCATGCAAAATGATAAAAAAATATGAAAATAAATAAACTAAATGATACTTATCAAAGTATGGGCATGTCCTTTTTTTCTATTGGGCTGCCTCCCAATAGCGCTTTTGGTTAAAGTCGTTGGCTTGACTTGGTCTGAGTCTGTCAATCAGTATAAACTGGCGTTGCAAGTGAGACGAGCTCCACATTATGGCTTGGGAAGTCTTCATAGAAGATTTCCAATCTGTGGCCGTTGACCTTAAATGCATTACCAGTCTCCAAACTCTGAATCTCCACTGCTCCGTGATCGTACAACGCAGTCACAACATATGGTCATGTCCATCGTGACTGAAATAAAGGCACTTTCTGAGCAACACGAAAACATTTCCTAGAGAGATTGCTATCATGGAGCGCTTTTGTTTTTTCTTTATAAATCCGCGCATTTTCATTTGCGTCGTTCCTGATTTCCTCCAATTCTTGGAGAGTGAGCTTTCTCTCTTTTATTGCTTCATCGAACTTCATATTAAGCTGTTTCACAGCCCAGTAGGATTTATGCTTGAGCTCGACTGGCAGGTGGCAAGCTTTAACAAACACGAGGTGATATGGGGACATCCCAATTGGCGTTTTAAACACCTTTTCGTAAGCCCAAATTGCATCATAAAGATGTGAACTCCAAACTTTTACGAGTAGGATTCACCATCTTTTCCAATATGGATTTGATCTCCTTATTAGAGACCTCTGCCCGGCCACTCGTTCGGGGATGATACGTTGTAGACCTTCGATGAGTGACATTATACATCCTCTAAAGACTTTTAACCATACGGTTGCAGCAGTGAGTGCCTCTATCACTGATCAGGGCACGTGAGGTGCCAAATGTTGTGAAAATCCTTGATTTAAGGAATTCATATACCACTTTAGAGTCGTTAGTGCGTGTAGCCTTAGCTTCCACCCACTTAGACACGTAGTCCATTGCCTAGAGTATGTAAAAATTACCAAATGACACTGAAAACGGTCCCATAAAGTCTATACCCCAAACGTTAAATATCTCACAAATATGAATTGGGGTAAGTGGCTTTTGGTCTTGATGACTAAGGTTACTAGTTTTCTGACAGTTAGGAAAAGTCTTGGTAAACATGTATGAATCATGGAACATGGTGGGCCAGTAAAACCCACTCTAAAGAACTTTCCTAGCTGTCCGACAGGGACCGAAATGGCCACCGCTGGCGAAAGTATGATAAAAAGCCAATATAGAGTGACTCTTAGTCTGAGGAACACAACGCCTGATAACCTGGTCGGAGCAAAATTTCGATAAGTACGGGTCATCCCATACATAGTACTTAGCATCGCTCCTTACTTTATTTTTTTGAGCTTTTGAAAGGTGAGGAGAAAGCTCGCCCGAGGTGATATAGTTTACTAAATCAGCGTACCAAAGGAGATCTTCCATAACAGCATAGATGTACTCGTCGGGGAAATCATCCTTAAGAGGAGTAGGACTTTCACCATTCTCAATTCTGCTGAGATGGTCTGCAACTAGATTCTCTGCACCGCTTTTATCTTTGATTGTGATGTCAAACTCCTGTAGTAGGAGTATCCATCTAATGAGCCTAGGTTTGGCATCCTTTTTACTCAACATGTACTTCAAGGCAGCACGATCAGAGTAAATGATAACCTTGGTTCCCAAGAGATAAGGCTGAAACTTCTCAAGTGCGAAGATAACGACAAGGAGCTCTTTCTTAGTAGTGGTGTAGTTCATCTGAGTCACGTCTAAAGTACGAGAAGCATAGTAAATGACATGTGAAGCTCTCAAGACTCTCTATCCTAAGACTGCACCCACTGCATAATTACTAGCATCACACAAAATTTCAAATGGAAGCTCCCAATTAGGGGCCTGAATGACTGGTGTGCTAGTAAGTGCGTCTTTCAGTGCATCAAATGCACTCTTACATGCCTCATCAAACTCAAAGGTACGTCCTTTTGAAGTAGATGGCATAGGGGTTGTGTGATTTTTGAAAAGTCCTCGATGAAATGACGGTAAAAATCGGCGTGTCCATGGAAAGATCTAATCTCCTGCACATTCATAGGGTAAGGAAGTTTCTTGATAACATCAATTTTAGCTTATTCTACGTCTACGCCCCTGGCTGAGACAATGTGCCCCAAAACAAGACCTTGGTCCACCATAAAATGACACTTTTCATAGTTCAGAACCAGGTTCTTCTCGATACATCTGCGGAGTACCTTTGTCAGATTGCTGAGTCAATTATCGAATGACTTACCATAAACAGTAAAGTCATCCATGAAGACCTCAATGAAATGCCAAACAAAATCTAAAAAGATACTCGTCATGCACCTTTGAAAGGTGGCAAGTGCGGCAAGCGCATTTCTTAAACCTAATGGCATGCTCCGATAGGCAAAAGTGTCAAACGGACAGGTGAAGGTCGTATTTTCCTAGTCTTCAGGCGCTACCGGTATTTGATGAAATCGAAACAACTGTCAAGACAACAGTAATGAGAACGACCGACTAGTTTCTCCAACATCTGATCAATGAATGGTAGGGGGAAGTGATCCTTCCTAGTGGAACCATTTAACTTCTTGTAGTCAATGCATACCCGCTATCCATTTTGAATGCGAGTTGGAACCAACTTACCATGTGAATTGGTGACTACCGTGACTCCCATTTTCTTAGGGACCACCTGGATAGGGCTTACCCATTTACTATCAGAGATGGGGTAAATCATGCCAGCATCAATGAGCTTCAGTATCTCCTCTTCACGACATCCATCATGAGCGGATTGAGCCTCCTCTGGGCTTCTCTCGTAGGTTTTGACCGTTCTTCTATATATATATGGTGCATGCAAGTGGAAGGGCTCAAACCTTTGATATCCGTTATGGTCCACCCAATATCCTGTTTAAACTCCTGGAGTACTCGAAAGAGCTTCTCTTCCTCCAATTGTGTAAGTTTAGCTGAGATGATCACAGGGAGTGTGTCATTCTCACCCAAAAACATATAATTTAGGTGCTCAGTCACTGGCTTCAGCTCAAGTGTGGGAGCTTTAACCAAGGAGGGAGAAATTTTGGATTAGAAGTAGGCAACTCCAAATCATAGGCACTTGGGGTAAGGGTTGGAATGAATCCAACTCGAGAATAACATCCTCGACATCAGTGTCGAAGGTCAGATCACTCTCGTGGATTTGAGTAGTGTCGACATCAGTGAGCAATGTCCGCTCAACAAGTGTATCTACATTGTCCATGGTACACACCAAAGACGACACATCACTGGGGTATCGCATCGCGTCATAGATGTTAAACTTGATGACTTCACCGTCAAACTCTATGGTAAGAGATCCATCATCAACATCTATTTTCGTCTTCGCCGTTTTCAAAAATGGACGTCCAAGGAGTACTGAAGAAGCATTGGGGAATGGCTCCTCCTTCGTATCTACCACGTAGAAGTCAGTAGGAAACACAAACTCGTTCACTCGAACTAGAATGTCCTCGAGAACGCCAACATGTCTGACAATGGAACGGTCTGCCAACTAAATGACAATACTAGTCTCCTCTAATAGGCCTGCATGCAATGTCTCATAAATAGACAATGGCATGACATTAATGGAAGCGACAAGGTCACGCATAGCCCTCTAAATGCTTACATCACCTATAACACAAGATACTGAGAACATCCCAGGATCCTTGTATTTAGGAGGCAACTTCTTCTATAGGATAGCCATGACGGTTTCTCCCATTTGGACTTTTTCATTGCCTTTCAGTTTCCCTTTGTTAGCGCATAGTTCCTTAAGAAACTTTGCATGCCTAAAGACTTGCTTCAGAGCATCGAGGAGTGGAATATTGATTTCTAGTCTAGGACGAGTCGATGTGGAAAATGAGGCTTTACCTTAAATGTGGGTGGTGCTTCCTTTTGAGTAGTTACCATCTCTTTAAGGACAAACGAAGCCACCACTACTTCATCTTCTTCATCATTTGCCTGATTTTTGGCATCAGATGACCCATTGTTCCTTTTGGGTCCCTCTAACTCTTTACCACTTCGAAGTGTAACTGCATTAGCACTCGCGTTAGGATTCGAGTAACGTTGCGAAGGCAACTTTCCTTTATCCTTGAGACGTCCATTCTGCTGTGTCATTTGGTCCATTCAAACTTGAAGAGTTTGGACCTCCGAATTGGTTTCGATGATGGATTTCTCGGTGGTATCCCTGAATTGGGACATTTCACTTATAAATTTGTTGTGTTGACCCATAAGGGCTTTCAACATATCCTTAAATGAAGATGAATTATTGGAGGGTGTAGGCAACGGTTGACCTCTAGGGATGAAGGTCTCATAGTTCTGGTTTTGAGGCCTGTAACTTAAGTTCGGGTTGTTTCTCGCCATTGCATGATTATATGTATTCCCAAATGGGACTCTAGACGGTCCCTGGAATTGATTACCTATGTCATTTGCCTGTTGATTGTCCTCAAAGAGAATAGGACATTCATCAGTTGCATGATTTGTGGCAGAACAGAAGCCACAAGCTTTGACTTGCACTTTGCAAGAGGAGAGGAGACATTCCATCATGGAGGTTAGTTAATCATTTTTTGGTTAGTGGAACTCGAGACGCTCTCTGTAGTCAGATTTCGGTAAGCAGTAGCATCAAGATCACAATAAAGGCGTGACTATTGTGCGATGTCCTCATACAATTGCTTCATTTGGGCTGGAGTTTTGTCTCGAATGTGACGCCCACACACATTATCAATCATGCATCATTCTATGGGTGGCATGCCAACATAGAAGAATCAAACTATAGCCTTCTCAGACTGGCCATGCCGCGAGCAACTAGCAATCAATCACTTATTACGATCCTAATATGCGCCAAATGATTCACCCGACCTCATCTTGATGCTGCATATATCCTTGATAAGCTGAGCAACTCTATCCTCAGGGAAGTATTCATTCAAAAACGCAGTTGCCATTTCATTCTAGGAGTTAATGCAGCCATGCGGAAGGTAGAAAAGCCATTCCTTGGCTTTGTCTTTAAGGCGAAACGGAAAAGACTTGAGCTTGACCATTTCCTCATCCGCATTGGAGGGTTTCATTGACTTGCAGGTAGTATGAAACTCCTTCAGAAAAGTGATAGGATCTTCATTCTCGCCACCATGGAAGGATGGTAGGAGATGAATGAACCCAGACCTCAACTCAAAGTCATCGGCATTATCTGGATAGTTGATGCAGAGGGGTTGTTACGCCAAAAGAGCTTGAAGCTCTTGATTGGCGTGACTCATGGTGATTTGGCGATTTGCAGCCATATTCATAGGATCTTGGCCTTCTTATTGCTTAAGTTGGGTCTCTCTAATCCACCTATGAAATGCTCTCTCAGGTTCAGGATCGAAAGGTAACATTGAACCAGCCGATTTTGACCGAATGAAGTGTGGTAGCATAAAACTAAAAAAAGAAAAAAAAGGAAAAAAAGAAACCTAAACTCAGATTAAGGACTAAGTCCCTGGCAACGGTGCCAAATTTTGATCACGTGTCGTGCGTGCCAAATATAACCCGCAATCGAGTTACCAACCACAAGGGTGTAGTAGTAGTAAATACAGGGGTCGAATCCATAGGACTTGAGTTTTACTCCAAGTTAACTAAAAATTGGGGGTTTTCAAAAAACTCAATGAAATAATTAACTAAACTAGCACAAATAAAAAGTTCGCAAAAATAATATCAATTAGAAGAAATCACCTAAGTCTACAGTCCCACAGGCAAGAATCAAGATTCAATGGCATTCATGGTCCTCGATCATAAAAAAACTATTAATTCAATCTCTCCTAGTTTAGCTATGGAAAACCGACATCCACCTTAAATTCCTAATTCCCCTAATTTCGATAGCCAGGACGTCCGCCACTAACTATTTCTCTAATTACTGTATAACCCTAGACATCCGCCAATCGAGTTTAACACACTAACCTCAGTAATATGGATCAGTGGAAACACTAATCCCAAATAACCGGATCGCATCCGCTCCCGACTTAACCTAGATTCAATTGTTGCACACTCAAGAACCGAAAGGTTTTGATGGGAAACGGGTGAGTGTTTGTCACTTTGTTGGTCCAAAAGCACAATTACACAAATACTAATAGTCCAAATAACTATAGATTGTCCATTTAAAAGCATGCACTGGCCACATACATACCCTAGATCTAAATCATAATCATTAAAATCAATAACAATAAAATAGGAGAAATTAAATTAAATTAAATAAAAATAATAGATCTCACATAATATGCCATAAATCCATCATCTCGACTTGCTTCCCCTCCGACCTAGGCAAGGAGTTGACTAGCCGATCATCGTCGAAGAAAGTCGACACTAAAAAATAATAGTCGGTGTTCTTTTCAATAGTACCTAAGTTCCTAATATATAAAACTACTAAAAATAGGTCTCGGGAGGTGAGAGAAACTAATTTTGGGGAGGTGACTCGTGCACCGAAAAGCAACTTAGAGGTGTTTTTGGCTTGAAAATAGGTGTCCGCCACATGTCCGCATGCTATTGGTTTGTTTCCTGCTGTCACACTGACGTGGTTGCATCGGATTGGTCGAAACAACTACTTGTGACGCGCTGGGCATGGAGAAGAAAGCCATATGGCATGTTCTGATTGGCCGAGAGAAAATATTATGACGCGCTGTGCAGATGTGTGAGCGCCACATGGCGTACCCTTATATGGAGAAAAATCGCGCGAATCGGTTCGAAATTTTGGGAGTCTGTATGGACGCGCATTCCGAGGCAGATCGAAGAGCAGCTAAAGCGAGGAGAAGAGGCACGGTGTGACGTGGCCTGTGTGATGCTGACACAACGGCGTGTGATTGGTGGAACCGATTTGTTTATTGCAAGCTAGCGGGATTGAGCTTCACGTGGCGCTCTCCCATTGGCTGAACCGGCTCTGATGACATGCCGGTATCCAATGAAAACGCACCACGTGGCTGCTGCTGCGATGTTAGGTGACGTGTGGCGCTGATGTGGCAGCTCCCAATTGGTTGAAATATGTTGTCTCCTATCCTACCCTTCGCGCAATGCGTAATTCGAAGCGAACTGTTCGGCATCTAATCACTACATGTAAATACTCTATTTCGAGTATTTTTTTCATCACGAATTCAACCGCGCACTACGTTTTGCCTAAAAACGATCGATAAATGTAATTAATATATAATTTAGAGACTTTACATATTTAAATATACTAAAATAAAATACTAAATATATATAAATATTGATTTATCAAGTAGGCATAAAACTTGCTACGGTTGATGCTGATTTTATGAGACTGAAGGTGTTTCCTTTATGCCTCAAGGATGTTGCACGTGACTGGTTATTCCACTTACCAGCTGGTTCCATCAGAAGCATGAATGAGCTATATAAGAAGCTCTTGGATGACTATATGCTAGCCAAGAGAATCACTCAGCTCAGGAGGGAGACATCTGACATTATCATGAATGATTATAAGTTGTTGTCACAGTACTAGGAGAGATTTAAATGATTATGCTGGGGATGTCCTCAACATGATCTTAGCAAGAAATATATGATGGAAAGTTTTTATGAAGGGCTCACATACAATGAGAAGAGGCTTCTTGATCAAGTGTGCTATGGTAGTACTGTGACAACTAAGCTAAGTAGTAAGGTCCGACTCGTGAGAGACGAGGGTCTATAGTATCTTCAGGGTAGAGTAGACTTGAGGATGAGTTATCAGAACTTAAGTCTAAGGTCAACACAGATGATGGTAGAGAAAGGCAAAGTGAAAGCTTGCGGGATTTGCTCCGAGCCAAGTCAATATAGAAGAGTGTCCTCAACTCTGCGAGGATATGATGGAGGAAAAGGCAGCGGCGTAGTTTTTAGGACCACCAACAAGGCAATTTGAGCAACAAAGTAATTTCTATAAAGGGAATGACATAAATCCTAACTTTAACTATATTTTTAGGAATTAAAACTAAAAGAATTTGGTGCTTATAGGATCGCCATTGTTGGTAACACCACACTGCCAGCCACCATTTCCACAGGGACCCACTCTAAAAGGGATGATGAAGCAGTTGATCCTATCACAATAGCAGTATGATACTTGGATTAACACTATGATCAAAGAGTTGTAGGAAAGGTTATCTAACATGTTAGCTCATATAAGCTAAGCAAACAACTAAGGAAAGTTGTTGTCCCTGCCTCTCTCGAACTTTAACGCGCATGTGAATGTTATTTCATTTGTTAACGCATCATCGGTGGCAAAGGAAGCTGAGAGGACTACTAAGAAAGGAGGATGGGTTAATACTATCCTGCATAGGGCACCATTTCCTTAAATATTTTATCTAGAGAGGTATCCATTTATTACCAAGGACCAACACGAGGAATATGTGGAAACCAAGACAGGGTTGAAGGAAAAGGAGAAAATTCAGCTAGAGGTCAAGAATCTTGCGAGCCATTTGACATTGCATGACTTTTTGGACTAGAAGAGGAGATTATCCTAGCCGGTAACAGATACATCACATAAATGTGGTGATCTAAGAATATTTAGCATTACTCGCACAGTAGGAGGTTTGCATGTCCATAAATAGAATGTCATCATCCATTTTCTTATCCATGCATGATCACGCTTTAAAACATTCTAACGTAACCATCCATTTAGCATATGGATCTTTAATCAGACGAATTGATATGACTATTCGTGTCAAAGACTTAAAACGTTCCGGATGATTTCCATGTCATTGACATGGAAGACATTTTCGAGCACGATGATAGGGTAGTTCACTTTGATGTTCCCAATTGTATGGACTTACCCTCTAATGTTTCCATTATATATGCAGTTTCATCCCTACTAAAGATGATTCACAAGATAGTATGAAATTCTTCAAAGACCATTTGAAGAAAAAAGGGAAAAGAGAGCAAAAAAGAAAAGAAAGATGTAGAAAAAGAGGGACAAAGTACCTAAAGGTTGGGTGTTGACATTGAATTACCAACCTAGGGAGATTTATAGTACAAGACAGAAGTTAGAGCTACCACCATCCATTCATATCTCATGCATTTTTAAGGAAGTGGGTTTGCTGGTGCATTTAGCGATCGTTGACACATGAACATTTGAGAACATTGTTTCTATGAAACTGTTGCAGACGGCTGAGTTGGAAATCACTAAGCGCATTGATAGATGATAATTTATACTTATATATAATATTAATTTAGTAGTATAGTTAGTTTATATATCTCGAAATGAGCTATAATTAATATATATTTATATATTTTTAG
Source organism: Stephania yunnanensis (assembly GCA_039657365.1). NCBI lineage: Eukaryota > Viridiplantae > Streptophyta > Magnoliopsida > Ranunculales > Menispermaceae > Stephania > Stephania yunnanensis. The sequence continues at coordinate 22,749,984 of CM077589.1, read as the reverse complement.
GTATACAAGGCATAAAGGAGATAAATGTGTGAATTCATGAAGAAACAAAGCTAAAATATATAAAATGGAGCTTCACACCATGGCAAGGATGCACGACATTGCGGGGAGATGAAGGCACAACATGGGAAAGCAATGGAAAGAGAGAAACGTAGGCAGGAGGACGGCTAACACAGTGGTGGTTCCATAGAGGACAAGGGACGATGTCGAGGAGAGGAATGCATGTCTTCGAGCCTACTAAAACAGGAGAAAATGCACCAAGACACCAAAGTTGTCACGACACCTTGGGTTTTTACACATAGGGCCATACCACTTATAGACAACATCGAGATTGAAGAAATTAGAAAGTTAGAGTTTTATTTCATGTTAAATAGTCTAGTAGGGTTTCTAATTATTTCCAAACGTGTGTTTAGAGTCTAAATATATATTAGAACATGGTAAACTCACCAATTACCACCCATTAGAAACCAATATCAAATAGTAGCATAGGTTTACTTTATTCTTGAGTTTACAAGATTTGAAGAAGAGAAAACATTGAAGACTTACGTGTGGTGATTCAACTATTATTTTTACTGATTTAATTGAGATTATTTGATTATATCTTTGATTTGAATGAATACCAATAAGTGCATGTTTTTCTCAATGAAGTGTAAGTAGTTCATTAATCTTAGGGATCAATGGAACCTATGGTATGAATGTTATGCTATAAACATGAATAGATTGCAAAGTAAAAATGTGTAATGGTTAGATTTTGTATTGATTCTAAGCGTAATGCTCTGAACATCTTGATCCCATGTTTGTTTAAATTAGGTTTTAGAAGTCGTCATGGCCATTGAAGCTTTTAAGCCGGATATACACAGTACAACTGTAAAATATATAACATCGATAGATAGTTATTGATTAGGTAGGCACAAATAGTAAACTTATTTGGTTATGAATATAAAGATTTGGAAATTAAAGAAATGTGGAGCTTACGCAATTCACACCGATAGGTGGAGTTTTAGTTTGCATATTAGAATCTTTTCTGCCATGATGGTAGGTTGAAATGGATTTGAAGGAAATCTGTCTATTCTAATTAGGCATTGCACACACAAATTAATGATTATTAAAGTGAATTGTAAAGCATAATATTTCATTACTTAGGTGAAATTATGAACTAAGATATTCTTAATATAAGATTTTAAAAGTAATTTACATTGTTTTGTTAGATTAGAATAGTGTAACTATAAAAATAAAATTAAAAAGGATAGCCTTAGCAATATTGTAATTTTGATTAGGTAACACTGAGTGAGTACACCTTTCTTTGAGGATGTTATCTATGATCAACATAAGTTGGTCACACTATTACTACAATCGAGCCTTTATACTTAAGGCCATGATCAAGTTTTTGACATTGTAGCCGGTGATAGGTAGCACGTAGACTTAGTTTTAAAAATTTGCTAAGTTTTATTTTAGGAAAATGCTAATTTGACCAGCCAAGCAGACTCGATCAACATACCCGTTGTGCTAGCGGGTGACGTGGCATAGTGGGTCCCACCTACAACTCATTTCCTTTCTTTCTCATTTTACGTTTTTGAATTAGTCACTTCAGTCAATGCTTGCTGCTCAAGGCAGTACTTAGCAGCTACTATGCATGTATGATCTTATCATGGGTTGTCACCGGCTATCTGACAGAGTCAGAGCTGGCTCCCTCTCTTGAGATGAGTTTCGACCAAATTCTTTGGTGCAAAACTTAAGATTAGCGCCAAATCCAAATGGTTTTTCCCACCCAAAACAACTCATTCACTTTTCCCCAACCATATTTCTTCCTCATCCCTCTTCACATAGACTCTCTAGCAAAGCAAGAACTAGAGCATCATAGTGGAGAGTGGTTTGGTCGAGACCACTCTCGGACAGAGCTATTTGCTGAGTTAAGTTTATCATTGGAAATACCAACTGGCCATGTATTTCATACAAACTATAGGCAATAGCTACTGTGGGGAATTTAGTTGCGTAACTTGTTGTATGAACCATAGTCAATATCTACTATCAGTAATGAAACATTTTTTTTGCACCAGGTTCTCATGGCACAGTTGGACCAATAATGGATGATACTAATGAAGAAGTGTGTGAAGATGATTTTGAAGGTGATGGCAAATAGGGCGATGGTGAAGAGGAGGAGGAAGTTGAATTTGTATAGAAAAAAATGGTACCACCTCAAGTAGGATTAACCTTCAGCAGCCACAATGAGGCCCACTTAGCATTGAAGAGATATGCGAAGAGTGCAGGATTCAGAATAAAAAGTAGGTCCTCGAAAAAATTAAATGGCATCATTTGCAAGCGCATGTTTGCATGTTGTAGGGAAGGGAAAACCAAACCAAGTGACAAGACGCATTTCAGTTTATATTCACATTGCGGATGCAAAACAAAAATGGTTGTACAATTATGCACCGATGGAAAGTGGCACGTGACACGATATTTTTTAGAACACAATCATGTAGTCAGCCCAGGGAAGTCTAGAATCTACAAGTGCAACAAAGTCATTAACGAGACAACAAAGAAGAGGTTACATCTTAATGATAGTGCAGGAAATCATGTGTGCAAATCATTTATGACAGAGTCATTGCGTGCTGGAGGGATTGATTAGTTAACATACGATGAAAAGGATATTAGAAATCACTATGATGCAGAAAGAAGACTTAGGCTTGGGAAGGGTGATGCTGAGGCAATACTTCAGCACTTCTTGAAGAAACAAAAACAAAATATGAGTTTTTTCCATGCAATCAAACTTGGTAAAACTAATGAGCTAATGCATGTTTTTGGGCTGATTCACGGTCAAGGACCGCTTTCAAATACTTTGGTGATGTGATTTCTTTAGATACCACTTAAACAAAAAGTCTGACATGCCATTTTCACTTTTTGTTGGGGTAAACTATCATGGACACTCGATTATGTTGGGTTGTGCTTTACTTGCTGATGAGATTAAGGAAAGTTATCAATGTTGTTTTGAAACTTGGTTATAATGTATGGGGAAGGAGCCAGCCATTATCACGGACTAATGTCCCTCCAAAGGTGCTCCTATTGCAAAAGTTTTCCAAATGCGAAACATAGAGTATGTTTGTGGCACATCATGAAAAAGCTGCTTGAGAAACTTATTGGACTTAACGATTAGGAAAAAACAACTTTGATGATGAAGAATGTAATGTATGACTCAATAACCAGGGTGGAGTTTGAAGAAGCTTAGGCTGGGATGATGGAAAAATGTGAATTGAGGACGTCAAGTCATCATTGGCTATGTGGACTATATGAAATAAAACACAAGTAGGTTCTGGTGTACGTTAAGGATATATTTTGGGCTGGGAGTCTTCAACATAAAGAAGCATGAACAGGAACCATTTCTTTGATAGGTATTTGAATACGAGGACATATTTGAAGCAGTTATATCTTAGTATGATTTAGCTTTAGAAAGAAAATATGAGAAGGAGGAGAAGCATGACTTTAAGGGCTTTCATAAGGATTGTAACACATTTTCTGACGTCCCATATGTTAATCAGATTCATTCCATATACACCGACAAGCTGTTCAGTAGATTTCAAGAAGAAGAGAGGAATATAATTAATTGCAAGGCTAGGAAAGATATAGATGGTCTTGGATTTAGTATGTACGAGGTGCGAGACATCAACATACGTTATGGATGTCATTATCTCAAACGTCGCATTTACATGGTGTATCAGGACAATGAATATGATGAGTTTTTTGCATGTGCCGAGAGCTTGATTTTAGGGGTATTGTATGTCACATCCTTTGTATCTTCTAAGAGCTGGACGTGATGTTGATCCCCATAAAATATATATTGGATAGATGGAGAAAGAATTACAAACGTGTCTATGCTTAATATAAGAGAATGGAGGAGTTGGATTACACTGGCAGTTTAAAACTAGATAATTACAATGCCATCTTATCTTGATGTGTGGCCATGACTAATTTTTGTAACATAAGTGTTCGAAAGTTGAAGTTTTCCTTCGAAACAATTAAGAGGTTGCAAGAGCATCTAATGGAAATGGAAGATGAAGGGGAGAACGTTGACCCCCCTGCCGGGGTTGAACCCAACCATTGAAGGGCCCCACGCCTCATAATCGAAAGGAGCGTCCTTGAGGAAGTAGAATGAAATGAGCTGGAGAGTTAGCTATGAACAAGGGGAAAAGAAGGTAAAGTACAATCACTTGAATTCTCTTATTTAATGGTAAATGTTTTTCATTATAATTGAATGGTTAGCTAACTAAGGCAATCACGCGGGTGAAAAGAAATAATGAAAATGATGGTGAATAAGAAGTTTTGAAGGGATAATGTAGTAGTGGTGGTAATGGCAATAAGAAGGTGGTTGGCAAGAAGAAGGTTGTTGATCAGAGCGACCCAAACATTGTGAGTGTATTACATGTGCACTCCTTTGTTTATATTGACTCAATATGTATTTATGTCCTTCAATGTATCACTTGTGATATATTTTTATGTTCTTTCAGATTGACATTACTATTAAGGATGACCCTATGACTATGGACACCGAAGATTGGGCTATGTAAAAGGATTCAGAAGACTTCGTCGAAAGGCTTAGCCAACGACAAACCTTTTAAGCCAAGAGATTTTTCTCTAGTACCTCCAACCATTAATTTTTTGTTACATTAGTCAAGTCATACTAAGAAAAATGAAAGTATAGTATACATAAGATCTATTTTTTGTCGAGGTTGAGTTACATGTGACTTTTCTTTTCGAAGTAAATTCAAGCATAACTTTGCTTCAAAACAAAACACACCACAAAACAATTTCATTTTGTACACTTTTAAAAATGAAGGGGAAATCAAAATCAAAATTCATCATGCCCAATTTGTTAAGTCACACTGCAGTTTTATGCATTTAATATGTGTCACAAATAATGCATGCCTGTGTGTCACATATCATGTGTGGGGTTTTTGATTGCATGGTTTGTGAGTTAGTATGTATTGTTTTTAGTTGTTAAATACAGTAAAATGAGTACAAGATTACTTTTACTATCATTTTTAATTTTTTAATAGACCGTTAAGATGACAGTTTCATTTCAAAATTGAAAATTTGAAATTATGAACAGTCATCTCAAATGAGATGAGTGGAGAAATGTGGAAGTTGTGGGTTGGTTGTAGTGGGAGGCAATTATTATCACTTCAACCACCTATTTACCCAAACCAAGGCGGTGTGCATTTGCCTTCTCTGGTCATCTTCTTCATTTATCCTCTTTTTTTCTTTGTTCTGAACACCAAACTCTCGACCTCATTTGCCTCTATTTCTTAGCTCTTTTCTTATCTTCTTCGTCTATCCTATTTTTTATGCAAACTTGCACCCAATCAATGATAACCATATAATACTTGAAAGCTATATAAACTCCTAGAGTATACGTGTAAATGTCGATATCATTAGGGAGGTGTTTAACTTGCCTATTGGTAAATACCATGTGCATGATTCATCTGATTTCAAACAAGCTGTAACGGCCTATGACTCAAAAAAGGCCCTGAGACAATTTTGTGGAGGCATTAATTGAGCACAAACCAACATTTAGGGAGTTATGTGGAGAGACCCGTCTTATGCATCGACATGTTGCATACGTACGTTGTCCTAGAATTGGTAGTAGGACATGTATAAGTCCCTTCAACATATTCATATTTTGGGCAGTTATAAATGGAGAGTCAATTGATTTAGCCCACATTATTGTGAACATGATGTACAAGATGCATCGAGGGGCCTAGCTTGTGGAAGCCACCTCTATAAACTTTTCATTAAGGTTGGTGTCCCTCCCCCCAATGAAAAAAGAAAATATGAATGTTATAGATGATAGAAGCGATGCCATTTGGGAGAGTAACCTGAGGTAGATGCGTTACCGAATAATCAATGGGAAGTGGGTGTACATCCCACTCAAATAGTCAACTCCCACCAGGGGAAGCGAGAAAAGGAAGAGGACTGGCATAACTTCCACTTCCAGAAAATAGGCCAAGTGGTCAGGGTCAGTTCATGACGAAACTGATGAAGAAAATAGTGAGGATGGTTTTGTTGGGCAGCTAATGGAGGAATGAGAATTTTAAGCAGATAAGGAGCACATGGGGGAGAAGGAGTCTGATGAAGAAGCCGGGGAGGGAGAAGAGGAACATGAACAAAATGAGGCTCAGGGGCTGGTGATGAAGAAGCTAGTGATGAAGAAGAAGCTGATGACTTAGAAATTAGTAATGAAGAAGCTTTTGAGGAAGGAGTTGCTGATGAGGAAGCTTCTTAAGAAGAAGAGGCTAATAGTGGCAGTGAAGATGAGGATGGTGAGGAACAAGTTGGAGAGGAGGTTGCAGAGTTACAAGTTATTGATCAGGAAGAAGAGGCTAAAGATAGGTATGATGTAGATGAATAAGAAGAGGATGGTGAGGAGGATGTCTGTGACCACGGTATATTGCACTTTGCTTTCACCTATAAGGCAACTGACAACAATTTTGCATATATGTGATGTTTTTAATTCATTTTGTTGTATTATATCTTTACAATACAGTTCGATTAGATGAGACATTCTATAGACTATGACGCATACAATGAAACTATTAGTCCAAGCCACAACGAAGAGGAGATCGATGTGCATATAACTGAGTAGATAGTCGACCATATAGTTGAAAAGATAGAGGAAACACAAGAAGGGGCAGAAACATAAGAGGGGGCTGCCAATGTGGTTGTTTTAGAGGTTCAGGTAACTACGAATTCATTTCAAACATTATACATTGCATTCACTCCATGAGTTATTATATTCACTTTATGAACTTGATGTTGACAGGGGGTAATAGTGGTAATAGTGGAAGAGGATAATAACCAAGATGAAGGAACAACGAGAAAGATTGACAAGGGGAAGAAAAAACGCATTCAAGAAGGGACATTCACCAATATGGAAGACACCCAAGACGTAACAGTGAATCATGTTACTATTCCAAACTAGAGTGCTCAGGTAGTTACAATTTCCATATCAAATATTTTCTTACATGTGCAAATAGGGTCGAAGATTGTTGCTATTCAGACGAAGATGGAAGAGGAATATAGGACAGTTTCAGAATCATTTGACCCAGGCATTAGAAGAATTTGAACATCAATTTATTAGCAACATAAACCTAAACTACACCACATTCAACTCAAAAGTTGATAAGTTGGAGGCTCTAATGCTTGCACACGGGACTGAGTTAAGGAAAGAGATCCTTCAAACAATCAAGGCTAGTAGCGATAAAGGCGAGACATTTGTTCCTTACCAACATTGAGTGTCCCCTAGTGAAATGTCCTCTTTTAGTGGTGATGTTTCAAAACAAACAAAAAATATTTAATTATACTAGTTATGGTCATGTTATATTGCACATTTAGATACAATCTTCACTTATGCTTTGGAACATGGTTAACTGTGATATTTTTTAATTGCTAGTTGGAATCACTTATGGCTGTGTGTTAATCTAACTATTATGATGCCCATTGATGGCATCACTTTTGGAATGTTGTTCATCTAACTATCTTTTGGTTATGCATATATATGTTGTCCTCCAATTTGAATGTTATTATGCTTTGCGTGCTACAATTGTTTGGATTTAAATTGGGGTGATACACGCCATGAATGTTATGCTTTTACATCTTGTGCTTTTTTGAAAGTTATGCTTTTACATGTTGTGCTTTTTAATGTTATGCTTTTCGAATGATGTTGATCTACACACGTATGTAATGATATTACCTTAATGCCATAAGTGTAAGAAGGAATAAAGACCTCATAGATATACACAAGTGTTTTTGATTAGATGAACACTTAGTCAACACACTACCCTCTCGATTTCGATCATATTGGTAAACCCTCAAAGTAAACGACACTTTCTGATTTGCCACTGTGCTTACTATGAACCTTGCTACTTGATAGTGACAGTTGCATTCGCCTCCACATCCCTTCCTGTCGTGAAATTGGTGATACATAAATTGTGGTTGAATAAACTTGCTAATTGATAAAATCCAACACTTCGTGCACTATTGCCATGATCAGAATTGCTGCAAATGTATTCGGACCCATAGAGAAGGGATAAATATTAGCGAAGAAGGATGCCATCCCATTCAATCAAGCCAAAATCATCGTTGTTGCAAAAGTGATAGCCTCGCATGATGTCAATCCCCTTCTTTGAAAATGCATTTCAAATATAAGAACCTGCTTTTGCACTTTGGGCATTCATCCCTCCATGGGCAATTTTCTTCATAGTGATCATCATGGCCACAATTCCAATAGTAGTCATTTTCATCTTCATCGTCGATCCATAACATATCCCAACAAATAAGTAAGCACAAAACTGAATAGACGACAAAACAATGATGGGAAGCTATGACATATTGCTGCAAAATATCTCTAACTACCTATAAATACAATGTTATAACTGAAAATTCTGAAGACAACAAAACTAAATAGACAACTTTTGACTACCTATTTGCACCACCACCCATTGATATGTTTACGTCAACTTTCGATTACCTATGGCTCAAAACAACAGTGGACAAAGAAACCATCCTCAACAACTCAACAAACCAATAACATAGTGAACCTTCAAAATTAATGGCACCAAAACAGGGTACTCAACAACCTGTGGCTGATGTCTAGAACAAAGAATGAGACCTTCAAGTTAACAAAGGAAAAACCCTCATTAATAAACCAACGAATGGAAGCTTCAAATCAGAAAAGCGTGTGATAACAAATATAGATAAACGCAGAAAAACCTTCAAATTAAGGGCATGACACTATTATGGACTTCCTACCTTAGTCCTTAACAAGCTGTGACTGACATCTTCGCACCTTGCAATAGATTAGTGTTGTTATGAGAAGTGGAGTTGTGGTCTTAATAAGGAAAAAATTTTGAATTTTGAATTTCTCGCCAAAGAATTAGGTCAAAACTCATCACAGGAGATGGAGGCAGCTTTGACTCTATTTGACAGCTGCTGACAAGATCATATGTGCACAGCAGCCGCCAAGTGATGTCTTGGGCAGCAAGTACTAACGAAAGTGACTAATATTAAAATTGAAAAATGAAAAAGAAAGGAAATGAGTTGCAGATGGGACTACTACACTGCGTCACTCGCTAGCTCATCGGGTGTGCTGACCTGGTGTGCTTTGCGAGTAAAATTAACATTTTCCTTTATTTTAAGTACTTTATTTTCTAGTTTATAGAAACAAAAATGAAAAAAAATAAAAGGTTTGAGTTTCAAGTTTAACATTTGCACTTGATCTTTTGTGTTTTCTTTCGAGGGAAAATTAGTGCATTCGTAGCAAAAGAGAGAAGGACTTGATGCCTTATGACCTCGAGATTGACACGACCAATAAAGAAAAAAAAGAAATAAATAAAAATGGCTGAGGATGAAGCACGAAACAAACAATAGGGCCGAGGGAATAGCCAACTTGAAGGTGATCTAGTAATGCAGGATATAATGTATGGACAAAGATCGAAGCCTTCGTAAGTACTTAAAACAAGAAGTTCAAGAGGCTTTGGCTAACACCATCGAGTTCAATTTGAGACCTTTTCTTATCAACATGGTGCAAAATAACTGTTCAACGAGCTAGTGAATGAAGATCGAGTTGGGCATATAGAGAATTTCTTGGAGAAGTGTGACACCATGTACATTATTGGAGTTACAAAGAAGGTGATCAGGATGAGACTTTTTCCATTCTCATTGCGTGGAAAAGCCAAATCCTGGTTTGATGTTCTAAAAATAACGAGTATGAACTTATTGGCGAAAACTAATGAAAGATTTCTAAACAAGTTTTTTCCTACAGTGAAAGTCAGTGAAAAAGGAAATAGGAAATCAATCAATTCAAGCAAGAAGATGTCAAGTCTATTGGCGAGACTTAGGAAAGATTCAAGGAGATACTGAGGAGATGTCCAGGACATCGATAAATGAAATGGCCACAACTCTAGATTTTCTACTATGGGATGAACCACAACACAAGAACACTAGTAGATGCCATAACAGGTGGTTCTCCACCAACCAAGGATGAGGATGGAGCATTGGATCTCCTAGATTTTATGACTTAGAACTCTACGACCAGTAATCATTCCATAGTAGGAAAACTAGCAAGTGTATATGAAATTGATTCGCAAGCTGTGATTATGCCACAACTATTCAACCTAAGCAATAAAATGGCAAAGCTTCAATTGGGACAACAAAATCTACAAGTACAGGGGATACGAAAACTTGTTAATCACCAAGCCATGGTGGTTAATTAAATGGACATGCAACAAGGAATGAAGTATAAGGATATCAACTTCATCAAAAACCAAGTCTATAGAAACAACTTCTGACTGAGAGGAATAGCTCCTCAAAGGTTTTATCAAGGATACAACAACAACAACCCCAACTTCTCATATGGAAATCCTAACAATGAATTAAAGTTACCTCCAGGTTTCGAGCAACAAGTCCAACAAGGGAAGCTAGGGCATAGCAAAGAGATGACTTCATTGAAATCAATTGAGAAACTCTCGCATGCCATGAAAATGAGCAATAGGGAATGCCATGGGAAGCACAAGAAAGAGATGGAAAATATGAAGCAAACTATGAAGAGAATGGACGATGAGAGACCACAATCCATCAAGAACCTCGAGACACTTATTGGTTAGTTAGCCACTGCCTTGAATTCAAGGAAAAAAGGATAATTTTCGAGTAACACTATCATAAATCCCAAGGAGATTGTTCGTGCTATTCACATGATGAGCACTATAACAACGAATTAGCCAAGACAAGAGTAAGTGATGTACAAGATAGAAAGAGTCAACACTTTGGCTATGAGGAAACATGAAGTAATGCATGAGAATGGAATGAAAGTAAGGCAAGATGAACTTGAAGAATTCAAGCAAAAATGGATCAATGTCTTAAAAAATCACTAGAAGGGGAAGAAACAATGGAGAGTTATGAAACAAGATGAAGGACCTTATGAAGAAGCACCGAAAGGAAATAGTATCAAGGCGGTTCTAAGGAAGCTGGAACCAAAGTTCAAGTTCATACCAAGACTTCAACCGATTAAGAGGAGAGACCTTTGAGACGTATGCATACCAATAAGCATTGATAGGTATTGATTTAGAAATGTCTTATGTGATATGGGAGCCTCATTCAATGGCATGCCAATAATGAACATGTTACACGCTGATTTGAAAATCAATTGTCTCGATATAACAAATTTGCAAGTAGTTAATGGTACATTAGTTCCAACCAACAGGAGAGTCTTAAATGTACATGTGAAAGTGGATAGATTCACATTTATTGCGGATTTTGAGGTTATGGGTCATAATATAGATGATAATGTGTCTATGATACTTTAGACGCCATTCTTGAACACTGCCAATGCTTGTTCAAGAAGTACAAAGATCACAATGAGTGTCGAGGAGGATGATGATGCCAAGAAGATTTTCTTTGTTGATGGGTAAGAAGTACATCTAAATGGGTATGGTATTATTATCTTAAATCTACAAATGGAGTATCTCGATATAAATTCGGTCTAAACAAGCGAAAAGGCATTGGGCTAATGACAATAAACTAAGCGCTACTAGGATGCAGCCTAGGGTTTTGTTTTTAATTCCAAGTTTTTAAATTTTAGTTAGTCAAGTAGTTACTTAGTCAGTTTAGTTAAGGAAAATTCAAACGTCTTGTTTTCTAACTTTTGAAATTTTTTGCTAAATATACAAGAAAGACCATAAGTCAAGTGACGATTCATTAGAATGGAAAAGTCTTGACAAAATCAGTAAAGATTGTAAAAGAGGGATGGAGTTAAAGTAGTAAAAGTGATGTAAATGAGCAAATCACAGGTAAGTTTTTATGAATGTTTTTTGTATACATGGATTTGACATGGTTATGACACCTTGTGTTGTAATGCGCAAAGTCGGGAAAGTGGCAAATAGGAATTACTAACAAAAATATGCAAGAAATGTGGACAGACGGGTCAATGCCGTTTGTTAGGCACGATGCCTACAGGGCGACAAGAAGTGCACAAAAAACCCTCTGAAGAGTCGACACCGTCGCGAAGCTTTTCACGATGCCGTGCCCCTATAAGGGACAATGCTAGTGTCGATGAAAAGGGTTTTAAACCATTTTTCACCATGCTTTGCACACTTGAAACCAATTCCACTCACTACCAACCAAACATAAATCCCTCTAGAACCTAAGATTGATCATTTCTAAGTGAGAAAATAGAGTTTCTAGTGATTTAGAGTGAAAAAGAAGAGTGCATTGTAGATTTGCACAAAATGGAGAACTAGGGCTTTGATTAGGGGATTTGATTCAAAAGAGCACTAGGGTTTTATCAAGTGAGCAAAGTGAGAGGGTTTGGATTTATAGAGGCTTGGAGGAGTATTCTACTTTGAGAAGTAGTCCAGCAATGAGATAAATTTACAATCTCTTTAGTTATGATTTGAGATTTTGAGAAATTTTGATGAAATTGTATGAAGCGTGGATATGAGGTTGTTGGATAGGATTTTCAATTTGTGTGAATGATGGGCATCAATGTGACTAATGGAGACCTAGTAAAAGTCTTTTTGCATTATTTGGCATGTGAAAGATCTTTGTGATAGAAAATCTTGATTTTAGTTGATTTGAAGACCCATATAACATTGTGTTTTTATGTGAATTTTGAGGTAAAAATGCAAAAAACAAGGAGGCATGCAAGTCAAGAGAGTGAAGTGAGAGCAAATGATTATGAGGTATCGTCTTCAAGAAATCCAAATGAGGATAAGAAAAAACCTTTCAAATCTAAGTATTTCATAAGTAGAGAAGCTAAGGATAGATACGAGTTAATTAAACATAGAGAGTTCATTTGCGAAATAGGAATTACTTTGCCAGCCAAGTTAGATAAATGAGTAAACTACTTCATTAGGCAACGAGGTTAGGAGAAATTTATTTAAGACTATAGGGAGAAGAAAGTTGAAGAGTGAGTGAAATTGTGTACGAATTTGACGCTAATGCAAATTTTACTAAGAAAGGTGATCTAGTAAATGTGAGAGGGGTGTTTGTCCCTTTTAATGTTTGAGAAATTAATACTATCTTTGGATTAGAGCACTTGAGTATAGTTGGAGCCAACCTAAGTTTCATGGATAATTGTATAAGAAACCCTATAACCTATATCCTTTTAGAGCCATAAGAGTGAGCATTGGGTGTTCGAGGACTACAATGATAGGTAATAGGAGTTGAGAATGTGCCGAAGCACATTAAGGGGAGCAGGAGGAAAGCAGGAGGAAAGTCTTTATAATGTGGCAACACTTTCTAGTTGCTTCATTATACTTGACCTCTTAGCAGGGCAAGATCAATAAGCCAAATATGGCTTATTTGTTTGAGATTACAAAGAACGAGGAGATCAATGTTCATGAGATAATCTACAAGAATTTGAGTGAATCTATCATACCAGAGAGAGACAATAAATTTTTGTTTTCAATTTTGATTACTCATATATGCTTAAAAGTCAGAGTTCGACTACTTCAGGATGAAGAATTTGATATTGAGGCTCAACTAACAATGGATGAGGAGTTTCTGCTCACATTGAAATCACCAACAGGTTACTAAAACTCTAACGATGAAAGGGAGAGAGCCCGAGAAACAGACTTGAGGTCGAATTCTTGGCTAAGTATGAATAAATCATACAACAACCACAACTAAATTAGCTCAAGAGTTGCAAGACTAAGGATATGGAGAAGAAGAGGATCACTAACAGGGATTTACTGAGGGCTACAAGTTTTTAGACCCAGTTATAGGAGAGCATGACTTAGGTGATCCTTAGATATCTCCACAACCTCCTCAACCATAGCCACTAGTACCACCAAAAGATTTGACTCCACGACAACAAAGGTTGTAGATTGCTGAGATGAGGACACATTACCGAGAGGACATGGCTCAGTATTCTGAAGCCTTGATGAGATGTGAGCAAGACTGACTGAATGGATAATGAAACTTCGTTTTGTTCGAAAATCATCAGAGGGACATGTTAGATATGACAGGATTTGATGGATGAGACCAACTATCAGGTATTTTGGCTTTTCAGCGAACTATCTGTTTGATCCAGTTGTGGTGTAAAGTCGAATGGTGGAGCATCCTTTGACACCAACCTACACTAGAGCTGATGATAATGATGTTGCGCAATCCTGATGTCAGAGTATTAGGATTTCTTCAGACCTTGGGGAGATGAAAGTTACATTGATACTGTTTTCATTACATTTAGGACATTTTTGTCATTTATTTAGTTGCTTAAATTCTAAGTTTAGTTTATTATTTTATTATAACTTTTGTTGTTATTATATATTTGTGTTTTAGTGATTTTCATGTTTTTGGCTTATTTTTAAACTTTAAGGACAAGGTTTGCTTTAAGTTTAGGGGCATCAACACTAGACTATGGGAAGTGGTAAGAACGGATGAAATAAGGATAAACACTGTTGGTATGATCGTAAAATTTTATTTTTAAAGCAGCTAAAGAGGAAAGAATGGTAGTGTATTCTATTCCATTTTACTTATTATTTGCAATGTGTTTAGGTAGTATAGATTAGGTCATATATTATAATATATAGTGAATAAGTAATTTATTTGCATGTTCGTGCCTTTAATTGAGTATGAATAAGAAGCAAGTTTCTTATTGATATGAAACTCAAGAGAGTGTTTTAAGTTTTTGTAGAAAATAAAATGTAGCAACAATGGAATAATTTCATGATTAGAAACTTTGAGTTAAGGAATACAATGAACTTAAAACAACAACAAGTAGAGTGTTAGAACACTTCTTGGGGAAATAGTTAGATCACTATGGAATTCTATAATAAGTCTAAACTTTACTTGATAATAAATAGTAAATAGAGACTTAGTGTCCAAAGAGGAAGAAATAGGCATATGTAATGAAGAATTTGTAGTTTAATTTGCTTGATGAAGTGAAAGTGAGAAATGCTAACGAGAGTTTTTTTTTTTTTTTTTAAAAAAAAAGAAAAGTCCCACAAGTTCTACAGTAAATGAAGCATACACTTGATGGTTGGAAAAATTGAGGAAAAATGAAATCTATAGAAAAATGAGTAGGGATCGTGCAATTAGAAACTATAAAGAAAGGAAGAAAGATAAAATAAGAAAATAAAGGCGAAAGTTAGAATGAAACTCTTCAAATAAAAAATTTAGCTCGAGTACTAGTAGCTTTATAGAGTTAAGTTTTCTTTCCAACTATTTTATGTCCTATAGACTCTTGAAGTGCTACAGTCTACTAAAATTAGTTTGATCAATGATTATTTTTGAATTTCCGAGCTTAATGAGAAATCATGAGATTGTACGCTTGCAACTTGAGCGTCGAGGTGAAACAAACTTGTAAGTGATGATGGTTTTGGTTGTGATCTACTTTTGAGTTTTGAAAGTAAATTATGTGTTGTTAATGCTACATGTTTTAAAAATAAAGTTTTTGCAAAGAAAAGCTCTTGAGTTGATTAATGACTTAAACTTATTTTGATTAAAGGATACTCCTCGAATGATAGAACATGAATATGAACTTGAGTACTAGGAGCAGTTAGAATATATAGTAAGGTGCACTTTTGCTCGGGACATGTAAAATCCTAAGTTTGGAGGTATTTGATAAGTAATTATTTAGACTTATGTATAGTATTAGTGTATTAGTATATTTAGTATAAATATCCCAAAATGAGCTATAATTAATGGTATTTATGTATTTTTATGTATACAAAGCATAAAGGAGATAAATGGGTGAATTCCTGAAAAACAGAGCTAAAATACATAAAATAGAGCTTGACGTTGTGGTAAGGATGTGTAACGCTAAAGGGAGATGAAAGCACATAGTGGGAGATGAAGGCACAGTGTGGGAGAGCAAAGCGAAGAGAGAAAAGTAGGAGGATGGCCAGCGCACTTGCGGCGCTGTGGAGGATAACGGATGATGCTAGGGACAAGAATGCATGGCACCGAGCGAATGCATAGCGCGGAGCCCATTGAAGAAGGAAAAATGCACAAAGTGGCCGAAGCTATTACAACGCCGTGGGTTTGTACACAAAGCGCCAGACCATTTACACAGAGTCGAGACTAAAGAAATGAGAAATTTAGAGTTCTATTTCATGTTAAATTGTCTTGTACGGTTTTTCAAACGTGTCTTAGAAGTATAAATATATATTAGAATGTGTTAAACTCACCATTTACCACCCACTAGCAACTAATATCATAGAGTAGCATAATTTTACTTTAATTTTGAGTATTAAGATGACTTATTGAAAATAAGGCATTGAAGACTTACGTGTGGTGATTCAAGTATTGTTTTTATTAATTTAATTGAAAGTATTTGATTATGTCTTTGATTTCGATGAATATCACTATGTGCATGTTTATTTTAATGAAATGTGAGTAGTTCATTAATCTTAGGAATCATTGGATCATATAGTATGAATGCTATGCTATAAATGAATAAATTGTAAAATTAAAACATGCAATGGTTCAAATTTGTATTAATTCTGAGCGTAATGCTATGGACATCTAGATCGCGTAATTGTTAATATTAGGTTTTAGAAGTTATCATGACCATTGAAACTTTTAAGCCGAATATGGATAGTATAGCCAAAAGATTTATAACATCAATAGATAATTATTGATTAGGGGGTACAGATAGTAAACTTAGTTGGTTATGAATCTAAAGATTTGGAAATTAAAGCAATGTTGTGCTTACGTGACTCACACTGATAGGTGGAGTTACAGTTTGCACATTAAAATCTTTTTTGTCACGACGACGCGTTGAAGTGGATTTGACGAGAATCTTTCTATTCTAATTAGGCATTGCACACACATATTAAAGATGAATAAAGTGAATTGAAAAGCATAGTATTTCATTACTTAGGTGAAATTGTGAATTAAATATTCTTATTATAAGATTATAAAAGTAATTGTACATTGTTTTGTTAGATTAGAATAGTTTAGTTATAAAAACCAAATTAAAAAGGATTTTCTTAGCAATAGAGTAATTTTGAATAGGTAAAACTGAGTGCATACACTTTTCCTTAAGGACGATATACTTTATCAATGTAAGATGGTTGCATTAATACTACAATCGAGCTATTACGCTTGCAGCCACGATCACGCACCCCAAACAAGGATTTTTTTTTTTGCAAACGGTGCACCTACCGGGATTTATAGAGTTGCGAGGGAGGTACCTGTGAGACTTGGAGGCCTAGAGTTTTTGTGGAATTTTCTGTCATTGATGAAGGACTTCGTGATATCAATACCATGTTGCTTGGGATGTTGTTCCTTTATTTAACCAAAGCCAACATCGATGTCTACAATAAAAATGTCACATTCTGAATTGGTGACCGAAAGGTGTTTTATAGCAATAGCAGATTATGCATAGAGAAGGAGTAAGGAATTATCAAGAGTCAAAAAGCTTCTACATCGCCAATCAAGGAAAAGAAGCCACTAATTGATGTGATTGACTTGGACTTTGATTAGTCTAAGAATGCGGTAACGTTGGGCCATCGACATTAAACATAGGCATTTCATTGGAGGCTGCCCACATTAAGTCATTTGTTTACTTAGGTATTTTTCAAGAACTTGGTTTAACCCACACTGTATAGTTTTGGGGGTGGTTAATTATTTTGAATTTGAATAAACTCTGGCTTTGAATAATTTGATTTGAGTAATTTTTTATTAGAGGAACCAAAGTTGATGGAATTTGTTGCATATATCTAATACCTTTAAATCTTGTAGAGACATGATGATTGATTGGAGATTTGCGGAATCTTTTTCGTATACTGAAGTTCGAACAACTTTTGGCAGCATAATTCAGGACAAGTATATTTTAACGTGATTCATCTTCATGACATCATTTGCATATAACGGGAGGTGCACACAATGAAAACTTTTGGGGAATTACTCTTTTCGAGGCCAACAATGTCACAACATCATTATGATTGCACATAAATCGATGTGGTGGCACTTGAAAATATTTCAAAGTCAAAATATCCCATTTTTAGAGCCAGTGAATTGCCAGTGATATGGGTGTAAATGTAAGGGGCTCACGGGATGATAGAGGTGATTATAAGAATTTTTCGAATTTGCCAGTGATCCCTCAGCGCCATTACGTTTGAACGTATGGCGCTAAGCTCGAAATCAATGTTTTTTAAAATGAACAAAACCACATTGTCATCTTCCGCACTTAAATCCAATCGATTTACCAGCACCCCAAGCCTTGAAAACCCATTTCCAACCACCAAATACATCGATTCCAAGCTCCGATATCATTCATTTTTTACTCTCCATCGAGTTGAGATTGTTTTGAGCCACGAAACCGCGAGTATGTAAGCACCACGATGAAGACACGAGCTAGGGGTTTGATTTCGACCTCCTACGGTCTCTAATAGGCCGAGAAAGCTCCTATTAGCTCTTAGAGCTCAATCTTAAGTTGGTAACGCCTCAATTTTGCCTTGATTTCTCAATTTCTTGTCTGGGGTTCTTCGGTCAATTTGAGCAAAAATGCAAATTCTAGGAGTCAAATTGGTTGTTAGAATCAAAGGGCTTTTGTTTGTGACGCGATTTGGAGTGATTTGGTTGTATTATTTTTTATTTTGATTTTTTATCGACTTTGAAAATCTCAATTTTTTGAAGGAATTGGAAAATTTGGTATTTTGGATCCAATTTTAGATTTTGAATTTTTCAATGGCATTGAATTGATCAACATCACATGAATTAAGTTTGGGGGAAGTGCAAGAATGTTAACCAAAAATTGGATTTACAAAGTTTGGTTTTTGTTGAAAATTCGTCGACTCCGTTGATAGTTTGGGTACATTCAAATTTGGGGTTTCGATAGTGCACGTATATGTGAATTGATGGATTGATTGGAATGCTAGTTGCATTTATCTTTGTTGATTTGAGTGTTTGTGTGATTTCGAGACTTCGAAAATGGTTTTTAACCAAATTTTAACTAAATTTTTTTTGTCGTGGATTTCGAATGCCCGAAGACATTTGAGCAAACTTTTGTATTTTGAACTCCATGTTATTTGGTTTGCCGAGTGTAATGAACTAATTTGCTCATAATTTCATGATTGAAGTTTTTGCAGGGTTGTTTGTTTGTTGTGTTGTTCTTTTTTTGTAATCTGGAGAGAGAGGAGTGTAGTGGATATGCATGACCTAGACAGAGGAGAGGTAGTCGATTACCACCTCTTATACTTAGAGCCGATCCACCTAGAGCACCCCAACCTTTTTATCAGTTTAGGTTTGTGAGTGAGTTAGCTGTAAAGAGGTACGAGAATGAACTCAACTTAAAGAACAGAAACCCTTAGCTGAGAGAGGGATCAACATATGCATGATAACCCTATTCAGCCAACTCCACTAACACCGGATAGTCCATTCATTATCATGTCGTACTACCAAGTTTATCATACACATGAGGAGCATGTGGAACCATAACCCTCTCATTCTTTATAGAGTATTCAGACACCCTTCAAGACCCCATAGCCTAGTGCAAAGCAGCAGGACAGCTCCACAGAGTCTGAGAGTTGATTTTTTATTTTCCTATGTATTTTGAGAGAGGGAAGTAGAGAAAATTCTTATTTTTGTAATATATTTGGAGGAGATATAGTATGATGATGTTGTATTTTATACTATCACCCACACACCATTATTTTCTTGCATTTTCAGCTTATACATATATTTATTTCATTCCATCCCATTTCTTATTTTCATTATTAGATTTCACTTATCTTTTGAAATGTGTATTAGTTGTTCGACTTTCACGAACCTTGAGGACAAGGTTCAAGATAACTTTAGGGGTATGCAAGTCTATAGGTTTGATGGAATGCATGGATGAATCGTAAGGATTTTTGGTAAATTTTTGTGTTTTTTTTCAGATTTGTTTTTCAAACTCTCAAGTGAAATAAAAGTAATACGGTTTCATTTATTTCATGGATTAATGGATTGGCAGGTTTAACACATTTCCATAACTTGTGAATTCTTTCCTTATTTTTGATATTTTTAGCCTAAATGAATCTCCAGTTCTTGCTTAGAATAGAGGTCGACAATTTTTTGATGCATTTGTGGAATGATGTTGCCAATGATGGACAAGACTTTAGGTATAACATAGGTGAAACATAATGTTCTTGTGATTGGTTTACTGATAGAATATACACTAAAGAATAGTAGTGTGGAGTCAAGGCTCTATGCTAAACATGAAAGTGGGTAGAAGGTCACATTAGGACAAGAGTCGACTTAATCTCTACAAATTCCAAAATAGGTTTGCATTCATTTGAGACTGAGTATAACTTAAGAATAAGTTTGGGGCGAGATATAGGCACTGTTTATTTAGCCCTTAGCTAACCTATAATTTATCCCCAGTTAGCCCAGTTAAACCAACCTAACTAGATTTCTTCATCACCCATTATTAAAGCTATAGCCATTCGCCTTATTATCCTTCTACTTACATTAGAAGGCTAACTTTATCCTAAAGAAAATGAGAAGTGCAAATAGAAAAAGTAGCAATGAATCTAGTAGTGCAAAAAGTGAGAAAAGTCGAATCAACTTGAAATGCAGCATGGACCACATAAAAATGTATATATTTGAAAAAAGAATAGAGAATATATAAGTGAAGTGAATAAAAGCGAAAGTTAATAAAACTCTTCAAATAAAAAGATTTAGTTTGAGTGCTTGTAGCCAAATTAAGTAAGTCATTCCAATGTTTTGAATCCTTTAATCTCCATTTCTTGTTACCCTACCCCAGTCTTTACAACTTAAAAGAATGTCCTACTGACCCCAAATGATGTTTTGAATGTGTCAATGGAATGGTTGTATATTCAATGCTCTATTTAGAGATTGTATGTTTTCGACTTGTTAAAAGTTTCAAGGTAACTCATGATTAATAGATGGCTTTAGCCTTAACAAAGACTAGTTTTAAGGAATGCTCCTTAAGAAAGTGGCAGAAATATCTTAGCTCAAAGTAACCGGGTTTCCTCAAATGTTCTTATTCTCAATTTGGCAATTTTTATGAAAAATTGGACGAAACCAATAAAGTTAGAGTTGGGCATTATAAAGCTGAAATGTATGTTGTGTATGAAAGTTGATTATATTATGCTCATTTGCTCGGGATGAGCAACTGTCAAAGTTATGGGGTATTTGATAAGTCGTCATTTGTGCTATATTTTAGGATGATTTTGTATCTGATTTCATGAATTTTATCATTATTAATGTTGTTTAATCATTCTTTTTCTGTTGTTAGGTCAAAAATAGGCTTTTATTCAAAAGGGGTGATTTTCAATTAAATTTAGTCAAAAAAGCTAAACATAGCTTACCGTCTTGGCAAAGATCTTAGCACAAAGTCAAATCGACAAGGAATCGCTAGACCAAACATGACTGGAATGAAAGAAGCTCACTGGAAACGTTGGATGAAAAGCCCTGTGAGGACCTAAGAGAAAGAGGAAGCTCATATCTTGAGAAAAACCCCAGCGTCTCCATTTCAATTTCACCTACATATTAAGTGCTTGCACATCGCTGGACTTGATTCAGATAAAACTGGCCAGAAATAGATCATCGTAGGGATGTTGTAGAGATTTCCAAGCGATTTAGCATTCAAAATATACAACACTGGAAAGATTCGAATATTGTTAGTTCTAATTCAGTTATTTCTCAAGATTTCAGTTTAGATATTATTCTGTCATATTCCTACTATATATAAGAAACCCCAGAACAATGAAAAGACTGACCGAAAGTTCCATGTACATAATCTTGTATAGAGTTTCAAAAAGAAAACTTTAGTGCTAGGTTTTTCTTTTGAAGTCTAGCGCGGAGACTCTTTGTAACTTTTTATTTAACATTTACATTCTAATTTATATATTTAATAAATTTCTAATTTGTATTTATGTTAATGTGTGGCTAAATCCCACTATCTAGGCCAAGGTGTTTGAGTTTTAGGGATTTATAGATTTGGGAGGTTTATGTGCTTCGATTCTTCATTTGTTTGTTATCGTTTTTCGCATTCTTATTTGCATTGTTATTCCAAGTTTTTTAATTACGAATTTAAACCTCAAGTTCCTTCGTTTTTGTTGTGTAAGTGAACGTGCATGGCAATTACAGTTGAAAATTGTCTCCAGTGATCCTACTGCCGCTCGGTAAGGTGATCATGTTATGTGACGAGTAGGGCCTTCTTTGTTGGCAACTAGTGTGTCATATGCATTTAGGATATGAGATGGATAGCAGTGTAATATAATTTCCACATATGACAAGTGGACAATTCGATGCTAGTTACCACTCATGATAGGTGTTCTCATGGAGCACTAATGCTGCTAGTCTATTGAAAACCTATAACAAATCTAGTGGTTTTGCGAGTCTAGTTAGTATGTGGTTGTGTCGCACATTCCCTCCACTGATATAAGGAGAACGAGGTGATGAGATTCACTACAAACCTTTATATGAGAGTCAATAATAGGAAGAACTTTTGATAAATTGACGATAAAATCAATTCCCTAGTATGTCAATCCTTGCCTTCGTCAAGAGTCTTTTATTTATTAATTTAAATTTTTAAGTGTTTTAATTTGTTTGCAATTGGTTTTCTTTTTTAATTTAGTTTTTGTTTTCAAAACCCCCATTTTTCCCTAAACCTAAAAAAAAGAACATCTCAATCCATGTGGGATCGACCTCGTACTTGCCTCACTACAAATCAATTGTAGTAAGTGAAAAACAAGACTATTTTTGGTGTTGTATGATGCATCATCATTAACCATGCTAGATAATTCATCAACTTTTCATTAAATATTATACTTGTTTTACTATTAACTTCATAAAGTCTCTTCTTTGATGTCTCATTCTTTTCACCATATTGCATTGATTGTTTAGTCGTTTTATTAATATCTTATTTTGCTAAAGTTGGTGTTGCATCGAATAAAGATCCACCACATATGGTGTATAATAACCTTTATTCAAAATAATTGAGTCCTTCATAGAAGTATTCTAATAAAGCCCTTTGTGTATATCCATATTGTTGATAAGAAGAAAGTAATCTTTGAAATCTATCGCAAAATTCATTAAAGTTTTCATCAACTTTTAATCTTTGCAATAGTGATTTGTTTCCTGTATGAACTAATCTTTGTTGCAAGCATGTATTGATATAGGAAAGCTTCTAGTATCTGAGCCCATGTAGTTATTGAATCTTGAGGAAGATAAACAACCAATCTTATGCTTAATCTTTTATTGCGAAAGGAAAAGTATTAAGTTTGACTTGTTTTAAAGTAACATTTTTAGGTTTCATCCCATAGACTTTGTGTTAGTATTCCCTTATAAACTTTTACGAGTCTTTAGTGTCCTTACCATAAGAGTTAGGTAAGGCACTAATGAATCCAGGTCTTAGTTTGAAAATCCTTTAAGATAGGCAATGCACATTGGCTCGTAAGCTGTGATATTTTGATTGGCTTGCCTAAAAGTAAGTTCTTTATTATCATTATTATTATTATTGGCTTCCATTGTGGTAGCTTGGTGTTCGTTACATTTTCCTTATATCAATGAAAAACTCACATTCTAATTTTATTACCATTAATCCTTCGAAGTCTCAAAGATAATTAATAGAGATAAAACAACATTAAATTTT
This sequence comes from Stephania yunnanensis, assembly GCA_039657365.1. Classification (NCBI taxonomy): domain Eukaryota; kingdom Viridiplantae; phylum Streptophyta; class Magnoliopsida; order Ranunculales; family Menispermaceae; genus Stephania; species Stephania yunnanensis. Next base: position 22,726,394 of record CM077589.1, on the reverse strand, counting down.
ATGAAAACTTCTTGTTACTATGCCACTATTATCGGAATTAGGCATATCAATATTAAACGTAGAACACAATGCACGTAAGACATCTAAACAGTAAAAGACCTTTTAAATTAATCCAAATTACTAGTTTATATTAGATGTAGAACCTAAATATCACAATAAACATTCTAGATTATGCATGTAATGCAAAGTTTCTTTATTGTAATATTTAAAAATGAATCTATTAAAACCATTAATTGACGTATACGATTAAGTTTAAAGCATTAAACAAAAATTCTTTTTTATTATGACTACATTGCAAAATAGTTTAAGTACATGTTCGACTTAGTTTAGATTGATAAACTGCCCACACATGTTCGAAATAAACATTGCAATAAAATATATAAAAGGCATTACTAAAAATACCTCTTATTTAATACTTGAATCACCAACAAGTCTTCAAAAGAAATATAATAAATAATATATCTAAAACAAAAAAGGTGGCTCCAAGAGCAATCAAAGACTTCAAGGGCTTCAATGATGATCAAGGGCATTTAATTTTGAAGCCTTAGGTTCATATTCATATAGTTCTTAGTAACACATATCCAATCAAATAACATTATTTTTCTCCAAAACTCTCGAAACTGACCATAGAGATTCTTGATCGAATCTTGTATCCATCCTGATTCGTTGTGTAAATAAGTGGATAAAGGTCTATGTGGTTGACCAATTTAGGTATTGATTCCTAGTATTTTTTGGATTCACTGCTGATTCGCTTGTAGTGAATCCTAGTTCGTTCTTTGATTCGCTATAGATTCACTGTGCATTTTCTCCACTTTACTGAATTCTTTATTTTTCTTTCCTTTTTCTTCTATTTCTTAACATAACCTTAATATAACTTGAAATCAAAAGAACAAGAGAAAAATATTGTAATATGGCCTTTTAAAACTAAAATCACCTTAAGATATACTATAAAACCTTGTATAATTATTGACTTATCAACTAATGCTAACTATAGTCTCTTCCTTATTCATTTTAAATTGGTTTATTTACTTAAGCAAATTTAGGGATCTTCTAGCATAAGCTTTGGTTCTCATGATTCATAGGTTCTACAAATCAAGGATAGTTATCCAATGAATCTATATGCTATTAATTCCATTTATGTTTAAGTTTTAGGCTTACAATGTCAATATTCTACTTCATAATAAGTATCAAAGTTTACCTTAGTCTTGTCAACATATCAACCTATTCATTCCCATGATGCATCGTACGTATTCTTATGCAGCCTTACTCACGATTTCAATGAGAAGTAACATGGTCCATTTAAAATGAATTAAAGTAATAGGGATAATCACATAATTCAACCATCAAGTAAAAATAATACACCTCGGTATCGACTACTGAGGGTTGACCAAGTTCACCATGTTACTCCAAGTCCATGTTAAGGTCCCAAATATGACATGTGGCATGAGTTAGAGTTATAGGACACTCTTGCTTTATTTGTTGGAATTGTTAAGTGTGCTTTGTTGATTTATTTTTCTTCGCGACTACCTTGATAAATGTTGTCCAAGCTTTTTTTTTTGTTGGGATTCATTCATTAATTTCCTTTACTCTTCATTGTTTCTTTCCTTTGTTCTTCTTGTTATTCCTCAAGGTCTGGGCTTTTGGTGCTTTGAACATATCTTGCACTCCATGTCTCATTTCAGTACGATATGACAACATGACTGTAAAGCCCATAATTTCCAAATCTAGTAATTAGTCACAATATCAAGGTTCGTTTGGTAATATATATGGTACTTGTGTATTTTTGTGAATACTGTGTGTATATATACTATTTAGTCAACTTAGGTGGAAATATAAGCCTAAGTAAATAAAAATAATTTAAAAAATTAGTTAAACAAGGAAAAATAGCAATTTGGTAAATAATACACATAAATGATGAACTAAACATAGGCTTAAGGATGATCCTAGAACTTTAAGATATTAAGATGTGAAGTAGGGTTTGGATTGGTCAGCCAAACCTTAATCTCATAAACATACCATTTAAACCACATTAAAGGCACATAACTGTTATGGCTTGACTAAACAATAGAGATAATTTGAGGAGGAAACCCTAGAAGGCAAGAGTGGTGGTTAGTGGAGGAGAGAAACTGACATGAAATCTACATAATCTTGCCTCATCTTTCTAACTTCATTACTTTGATTCGTTTAGTTTTTTTGGAAAGAAAAGCATGATTTTCATGGGACTTTACAATAGGAAATGAACCTTATGATTTTAGTTGTGATTTAGGGTCATCTCTTCCTCATTCTCTTTGATTTACAATTAAATTTGAAGTTGAAATACTATTTTTTGTGATTTTTAGTGAATGGGGGTAAATCCATATTTTCAAATTGAAGATCTGGTTTTGGATCTATTATTTGATGAGATGGGAATGTCTATGTGGTTTCAAATGAGTTGTTTATTACTATTTTGGCCAGATTTGGACCCGACCTCGCACTCACTATCGCGCCAGCATTTTGCTTACATGTGGTATGTTGCCACTGGGGGAACTCTAGAATTTGGTCTAGCGATTCCCAGCGTCGTGGCTTACAATGTACGGTGCTTTTAAATCACTGAGACCTATTTGGTTATGTCAATTTTGAGTTTCAACAATGTCGCCAAGCCCTATGAGTGATCCTACAATGCTAGATAATCTTCAAGAATAAAATTAGCTTTTTGAGTTTTTTGAAATTCCTTGAGTCTTATCGAGGTTTATATCATCGCAAAAAGGGCCGAGGCAGTGGTAACTAACCCTAAAAACCTTTTTCACCACATCGAAGACGTCACATTGATTTATAAGGGGATTTAATAATATTCTTAAATGTTTAATACAATAAAATGATTTATCTCAATTAAGATTGCTAATGATAACAAAACAAACTTATACCAATGTAGACACTCAGTTGTTTGTCACATCACACCCGATTTATATTTGGTTTCCACTTCGTTGACTCTATTAAATCAATATCATCATTGTTATCTTGTTGAACAATCTTGTTCAGGCTTCGGTTTGTATCTTGTTTCTTGAATTCTATATTATGCTCATTTATATTATAGTTTCATGTTCATAATAATTGTAAGATTTTACCAATAACCTTGTTCATGCTAGTTATTTTGCATTAGGTATTAATTAGATTATTAAGGGTAAAGCAAACTTCTGCTTTACTAACCCCATTGAATTTATTGCTCACCCCACTCACTACAAGAATTTTTAACTACGACTTATGCAAGACAACAAGTAGTTGCATAAGTTATTTAATACAATTCCTAATGACACACATCAAAATATTTGTTGTCTTTATCATATTTGTTCACAAATACATATTGATTACAACTTTTATTAAAAGAATGTTATGCAACTCATAGTATAATAGCTGATGAATATGTGTAGTAAAAGAATTTAGATATTCGATGACATGCTTAATGCGAATGTTGTGTCATACAAAGTTTAAAATGTGTATCATGAACAACTTTCAATTTGTATGATATGCCTGATGCGAATGTCGTGTAACTAATAGTCTAGTGGCTAGTGAATATATGTTGTAAAAGACTTCTAATCTTTGATAACATGCCTAATGCAAATGTTGTGTCACGCATGGTATAAAGGCTGTTAAACGTGTGTTGTCAAAAACTTTTTATATTAGATAACATACCTAATACGAAAGTCGTGTAATCATGGTATGTTAGCTCTTAGATGTGTGTTGTAAAAGCTGTCCATATTAGATGACTTGCCTTATGCCAATATCGAGGAACACATGATATAATGGTCGTTAAATGTGTGTTGTAAATAACTTTTGATATTTAAAAAAGACTAATATAAATAAGTCACACATTCTATCCGCCATAAACTGCACCGACAAATTCATGATCCAGATTGTTGGAACTTATACGAGGGTCAACCCTCATAATTGCTTAGTATTTTTCATCTTTGACAATTGCACTTGAGATTTTATTCAATAGGAATTAAGTCCCTTACAACTTAGAAAAATCAATTGTTGGTAATTAATATCTTTGTAGTCACATATAATCTAGTTTGTTAAAAAATATTTTGTAACATACTTTTAATACATTTATTTGCATTAGAATTCTTCTTAAAGTGTTTCCTAATATGGATCGAAAATATTGTTCACATAATCTCAATCGTTTGAAAGATTTATGTTTATTGCAAAATTATAATTTTAAGCCTTTTAGGTAGTACTTAATTATTAAGTGAAATTTATTCAATTTTTTTTAAAGTGATATTTGTTCAAATTGATTGTCTACTACACATTGTTTTATTATTTTTTTGATGGAGAAAAAATTAATTGTAATACATGAAATTTATGATTATAGAATTTATTTTATAATAATATTAATATAGCTTGAGCAAATTTTACAATTGATTTGAAATTGTAAACAAATTTCAATTATTTGTTATTTTTTTATAATTAGGGTGACATAAATGTTAATTTATGCATAAAGTTTAAATTTAATAAGATTCTCTAAAGTAAAAAATAATTTAAATAAATTATTTATTACTATAACAACTTTTTTGATTCATGTTACATAAGATTAATTTAGAAAATGCAAAAAAAAACTATTATTACAAAATGGCTAAACTTCAACACTTAATGCATGTAGATTGTGAAACGGGGTGATGAAAGGTTGGGATAAATGTGTTTTTAATTTTTTGTGTTAATTGTGTAGACGTTAGAGTCATTCGAGTGCCCAGGGAAATTAGTGCAAAATGTGAACATTTGGATCTAAAAGCTAAGTAGAGTGGTGATCAATATATCTTTTGGCGACAAAATACGAGGTAAAAATGTATGAGTGAGATTGCCTCACTTGAAAATTAAAAAAAACTAAATAAAAAAACATGGACGATATTTCGTGCACAAAACAATGGAGGCCGAAAGTGCAGAGGACCTATCGCGTATGAACAACGGCGGCGATGACGGCGACTTGGGGGTGAACAACGATGGATGGTTCGGCTCTGACGTGGGAGACAAGGGAGGAAGAAGAAGAACAAATGAGAAAAGTAAAAAAAAAGAACAAGAGATATCTACTTTAGGCTTTGAAAATAGAGGAGTTCTTGCTTTGAAATTGCAGAAAGTGTGTAGATCTGAGCTAGATTTGAATTCTCAAAAGCGTTTTTGAGTAGAAGACTCCATTGAAGACTAGGTAAGATGCCAACTCTCATCAAATCATGTTCTAAGTTTAATTTCGTTGAAAATGGTTGTGTTGTTGTTGAATTGGGCTAAACAAGCGTTTTTTTTTATCATGATCAAACTTGATTTTTATGGATTTTTTTGTCCTTGTGAATAATTTAAGTTGGTTTGATCAAATTGATGTTAATCTATACTATTACAATAGCAAACTAGAAACAGTTAACCGTGAAGCCTTTTTGGCTAAAACTTCCAACAATGCCCCTAATTATTTTGATACAAATATTTAAATTCGGGATAAAGTGGTAATTTAATTGATAGCTATAAATTAATAGGCAGTTTTGATTTTAGATGTGCGAATGAAAATTCAATTAGTTTTCGAAAGTTTTCAAATTAGTAGGCAGTTTCCTAACAAAGTGGGATTTGGATGATTTTTTTTTCTCTCCTCCACCTCACTCTCTCTCCCTCTTTCTCTCTCTCTCTATCCTCTACGTTTCTTTTTGTATATCTCCTTCACATTTCTCTCTCTCTCCTCCACAATTCTCTCTCTCCACTCTATTCACGCATTCTTCTCTCTTTGTAACTTCTATGTGTTTATTTTATTAAAAACCACTTTCTTCTTCAAAATCGCAGTGTCTCCTCTTTTTTTTTTTTTTTTTAAAAATGTCATCTATCTCTCCATTTCTCCACCCACGTGTTTGATTCAATAAAAAAAAATTTATGATTTGCTATTGGGTTCGGTGGTCTCCTTCAAGACAACCATTCATTTTATTTATCTTTGTGGTAATGTATCATAAACTCAATTTTCAATTTTTCTTTCTTATTTCTTTCCTTGGAAGTGAACATACTTAGAACAAGTATAATATTTTTTTAATAGTTCTTTTCACTTTTCATGATGAGTGAATTAACTCTAATAGTGAGAAACACTTCTCTTTTTCTTAATCTTATCAATTGAGTTTATTTCTATTTCAATGTTAAGTATTGATTTTATATATTTTTAGTAATAATGTTTGTGAATTAATTTTGTTTTCTATTTTATTTTCTTAAATGTGGAAAATTTGAAGCTTAAATACATGCTTTGGATTAGAATCTCAAAAAATTAATTTAGTTTGTGAATTACTTGCTTTAATTTGTGAATTATTTGTGAATAATGTTTATTTTCTTAGACATAAAAAATCCAAAGCTTCAAATACTTGCTTTGCGAATTTTGTTTGTGAATCATTAGTTTCACCACACCTTTTCATGATGAGTGAATTAATTCTAATAGTGACAAATAATTCTTTTTTTAATCTTATCAATTGGATTGATTTCTACTTGAATCTTATGTATTGTGAATATTTTTTCTAATTAATAATATTTGTGAAAAAAATTTATTTTCTTATACATTGAAAATTCAAAGCTTCTTTTTATTGTCATAAGAAAAATTTAAAGCTTCAAATACTTGCTTTGGATTAAATTCTCAAAAAAATAATTTTGTTTGTGAATTACTTGCTTCAATTTGTGAATTTTTTTTGTTAATTATTTCTGAATACTGTTTATTTCCTTATACAAGGAAAATGAAAGCTTCAAATATGCTTTGTGATTTTTTTAATTATTAAAAATTTTCCTTTCATTTGTTTCACTACATCTTCTCATAATTAGTGAATTAATTCCAATATTGACGAATACTTTTTTTTTTTAATTTTATCAATTGGGTTGATTACTACTTCAATATTGCGTATTTTTTTAGTAATAATGTTTGTGAATAATGTTTATTTTCTTAGACATGAAACATTTAAAGCTTCTTTTTTTGTCATAAGAAAATTCAAAACTTCATATACTTGCTTTGGATTCAAATATCAAAAAATTAATTTTGGTTGTGAGTTACTTGCTTCAATTTGTGATATAGTGCTTTCATAGCATTAAACACAACTCTTAGTCTTTGCTCAAGTTGTTTGTACTATAAATAGTATTGGTGGATCATAGGATATGTCAAACCAAGGCTTTACTCCCTATAGGAACAAGAAATGTTGCTTCAAGCATTTCGTCAAACACTTGGAGTGAAATTAAAACTAATCTTCTAATTTCATAACACCATAATCAAATCCCTATTTTATAGACACTTTTGAAATGTCAAATAAAATAGCATACTACCTAATAAACATAGTCATTAAGCAACCAAAAGTAAATCAAACACGTACCAAATAATTGATCAAATTAGTACCAAAAGAAAGAAAAATTTTATTCAAATAATCTAGGACACTAGAAGAAGACTTAGATCAAGAGATTTAGGATAAGGACGCGTTGAAACAAAAAAAAAAGTGCATAAAACTTAGCTTTCTAACTTGAATTGATTACAATCGACTAATCACAATAAAATTATCAAAACCACATTATAAGAGTCAATTTTGACTTATAATCTCCAACTCACCAATTTTTGTTAGAAATTTGCAACTTGAGCAAGTTAAGTTCATTATTGAGAAAAATAGATTAAAATCTCTTTTACTTCTAGACTTAGCTCAAGACCATTAATTTCATCTATATTCGACAAATAAAAATTATTTTATTTTAAGAGAGTTCAACTGTATTTAAATAACATTTTAAATTTTCAAAGGCGATTTGAAGTTCATAAACCAAGTATTGTCCATGTGAACAAATGCAACTTACCAAATAAATTGAACTCAAAAGTCACAATGACTTGAAAACCATAGAATTCCATTTTATTTGAATATTAGAATAAAAGTAGGACCAAATGCAACTTACCACAAATAAATCGAAATCATAACTCTATTTCAAGAGAGTTAAACTGTATTTAAATACCCTTTTACAAGACTTTGAGCTCTTTGAAAATAATTCCAAATCATTAATAAGTGGTAAAACCATTTTGTGAGTAGAAACAAAGTTATAGCAAATAAACAATGTGTTTAAAACAAAATTCAATGCAAATTAGCTAAAACCAATGCAAGACCATTTTCAAAGTTAATTAGATCAAACATGAGTTTAAAACAAATTTAATGTTTCATAAAACTCTATTTGAGTTCCATAACTCATTTTTTTGTCAAAATATACATGGAAATCAATTAGATTTCAAGATTTACCACTATCAATTACAAGTCCTTGCATTAAAGTTTGAAGGAAATAAGTAGGACTCATTTGAGGCATTTCATCAAACACCTTTTATGAAATTCAAAAGAGCTTTTATCAAATTCAATGCAAATTAGCTAAAACCATTTCAAAACTTGAAGAAAAAAAAGCAATTAGACTCTCTTTGAGACATTTTGTCAAACACTTGATATGTAAGTCAAAAATGATTTTATCATATTAATACAAACTAGTCAATAGGCACGCGCTTTGCTCGTAAGGTGTAAACAATAAATGTATCAAGAAACATTTGTGAAAGTTAATATTAAAATATTATCATAATGACATGTATAATTTATTGAATTTATATTTAGAGAGAGAAATGTGTGTCAAAATTACCTTTCAATGAAAATGCTAAAAAAATTTATTTGGGTCTAAACAATTTTTTTAGGTGAAATTAGATATTATCGGTGCTCATGAATTTAAAGTATCTCACAACAGATAGATACAACCCATAAAATATTTATTGTGATAAGTATTTAGATAATATTATAAATAGAATGGAATGGATCTAATTGGATTTGCGGATTCATGAACACCCCTAGATGTGATCAATAAATTTCATGTTCACAAAGTTTTTGGTACAATTTTACATTACACGCAATATTGTCAAGCTGTAAAGGAGATGTGGAGGAAATAAAAATTAAAATAATTTAACAATTGTAGAGAGTTTGTGGTCATAAACGAAATTAATTGTTTGAGTTTTGAATTAAAATTAGTGGTTTTGTAATTAACGAGAAGAAAAAAAAATATTGAATTAAAATTAGTTGTACCTACATATATATTGTAGGATTGTTTTGTTTCTAATAAAAATTAAAATGTTTATCATAGTTTTGAAAAACTCTAGCCAATTAGATTGATTGGTATTGTAATTAAATTCATTAATTTATGCATTTCGTAATTTGTCTTTATGCCTTTGAATAAAATCTTTCTATAAAGTAGTAATATAGTGAAACAATTTTTAACAGAACAACAATAAATCCTCTAATTTAAAATTTTTCTTATTTCTAGGATCGAACTCAAGACATTTGATTAAGAAAAGATGAATCCTTGCCACCTTAATTACAAACATTGAGATGCACATGCATGCATACATTTTTTTGTACAATGCAAAACTCAAGGGACATAAACAATTGTGGGTATCAAATCCTTGTGGTTGTAGTTCTTGGTGCTTATTACGCCCATGCGCTTAAAAAAAAAATTCCCAAGAAACTCATAAAGTAGGATGAGAAAGCATCTTTAATTTTAGAACATATAATTGTTAGTTAGATTCATATGAATGATTTTTAACTAAAAGAATTGACTTATTTTCCCACAGCTAGGTTAGGCTTATCAGAATAACGGCATACATATTTTTTTTTACATCATGTGGAGTCCTACTTACTTGATTTGACATAACTTGAGTTGTAATCTAATCAGGGATACCTCATTGATATCCTTGGTTTAAGTTTTTGTAAAGCTAATTCTATTTTTGTTATTAAATGATGATAATTACTAATTGTAAATACTTCATAATTAATTAAATTTCTTTTCTTGTTCTAAATTAAAGGTTGTAAAATCGAATTTGTTAAATTTTCAATACTTGTTAAAACTTGTTTTACAAATTTTATTTTATATTCTTCCTTTAATTGAAAGATATATGAAGACTTAATTTATTTAACAAATTAGTTTCCATAATGCGTTTCTGATATTTTTTTCAGAGTGTTAAGTTACAGAGGTGAAAATTAGTGACAATTTTTTCTTAGAATCTTTAAATGAGATTTTTCATAAATGACTTCCATGTGTTATAATTCTTTACAACATTTGTTTATTTAATATCCTATGTTTTTCTTAATCATTATTAATTTTATTTTTAATTGTGTTGCAGGTGTAAATCATAATTTTTGGGTTGAAGGGGATCGTGTGAAATGTATCTTTTGCAATGATGATATAGAGTATTTTGTAGATGTTATCAAACCATTCGTATGATAAAATTCGTTAGTTATCTCTTTTTGTTTAAAATGGTAGATGTGTATATGACACTAATTCGTGTATGCACTTAATTTTGAATATAATATTCTATTTTGCACTTTAGAGTTATGAATTGGTATAGTTGTGAATATTATTTATTTCAAGTTCTTTCAAAATAAAAAAGATCTCAATTTAAATTTGTTTAGAAATACGCGTACAAAATACGATATTTATTATATGTCATTAAAATTAATGATGAAGCACTTATGCAAGTCATAAAAAGTTTATGGAACATTCTTTCAAAGCTGTTAAAACAAAAGTAAAGCAACATTAAATTGCAAGTCGTGGCTTTGATTACGACAATTTCCTTGTATATCATTAACTTATACAATGACTTTCCTTAGAAGTTGTTAAATCTCATTGTTCATCAAAAATAAAACTATTATAACATTCAAAAATGCTTATGACGGCATGCTCAAAATGTTGTTGATGTTGGAAAGATTTTTTTATAGCAATCTCTTCGTTAGATATTAACTTATACAATGACTTTCTTTAGAAGTTGTCAAATCCCATTGCGCATCAAAAGTAGAACTATAACAACATTAAAAAATGTTTGTGACTACACATAAAAATGTCGTCCAAAAATTTTAATAGCAATCATTTTGCCTGTCGTTGACTAAAACAATGACACTTTGTAGATATTGCAAAATCTCAAAGTACATTACAAAAAGAAATACAAAAATATTCAAAAATTATTTTAATAATATGCAAAAAATGCTATTAAAACCCTAATACTTTTGACGACATCTAAATAGAGGACTTATCGCAGCGTGTCATTTTAGGTCTAATATGGCGAACATTGCATGGTTTTACAGTTTTAATTTTTTGTAGTGACTTCTCTCTTTAGGTGGCTCATCTGTTGCTCAAGATAAAGGAAAAGGCAAGGCCATAGCATAAAAGCGTTTTTCCTATTTGTAAGTTTGTTTGATTTATATCTACTATTTTTTAGAGTTGATATGTATTGAAACATGGGATTTCATATGGGTAGTTATTTGAAGCCATCTATTATATATAGTTAGTTTGTGAGGCTTCTAATTTAATTTTGCAACTTGATTAGACATTGAAGGTTTCTTATTTCTGAACTTATTGCCTTAATTTTCTATTAAAGAACATTTTTATTTATTTTTCACAGGTTAATGCTTAATAAATCATTTCTTGACTCGGTTGGTTATCTAAATGGGTTTGGCAATAGTTTAGGCTGAGCGACCCTTGTTATAGAAATAGGGGTTATTAGAGTTTACTCTTTGAGCATTTACTTTGAAAGTCTTTCCATTATCATTCATTAGTTCAACCACTCCGTAAGGTCAAGTTGCAACAACCTTAAATATTCCTAACCGTCTTAACTTCGACTTGCCTCAAAATAATCTCAATCTTGAATTATATTTGCAACACTAGTTGTGCTAGCTCAAATGATCATTACTCAATCTTCTTATCTTGCCATTATCTCAACTTTCCCTTGTAGAGCTTCCCATTCTCACAAGCGTCAACCATGAATTCATCAAACTCCATCATTTAAAGTAATCATGATTTTTTGCAGCTTTAAGATCGATATTAAGCTTTTTATGGCACAATATGCCTTATGCTCTAGTTCCACCAGTAAATGACATGCTTCACCTTACACCAACCAATAAGGTGAAGTGTGTATATGTATCTGAAGTGTTGTTCTATATGCCCACAATGCTTCTCCTAAGTGAAATGACTAGTCCTTTCTTTTTGAAATTATAGTCTTCTCCAAGATCTGCTTCACCTCTCTGTTGATGACTTCTGCATTACATTCTTATAAGGATGATAAGATAGTGATATCGTGTGTCTAACTCCTTACTTTTTTTTAAGGTGTCTAAAGCTTTGTTGCAAAAATGTGAGCCTTCATCCATCACTAATGCCCACAATATCTCAAATCAGTAAAAGATATTCTTTTTGATAAACTCGATCACCACCTTTGCATCATTAGTTGTAGTTGCTATTCCTTTAACCCATTCAGTGACATAATTCACTGCTAGCAAGATATATTGTTCCCCATTTGACGTAGAAAATGGGCCTATGAAACTTATTCCCCATACATCAAATAATTCTACTTCCTACAAAGTAGTCTGTGAAAATCTCTATCGCCGAGAGATGTTTCCAATTCTCTAGCATTCATTACATGTCTTCACAAATATGTATGTGACATGTGTCGAGCGTGTATAGTAAATTTTCCAACTTTATTATATTTATAAATATGTAGTAGTGGTAAGTGAGATGGTTTCCAAAGAGATTTTGCAAATTTCTTCAGAAAAAGGGTTTTTTCTAATGGTTTTTATTATTTTTACTTTACTTTAATTAATTTAATTAAAATAGGAACCAAAATTATTAAATCAAACTACCATCAATTGATTAATCTAATTAAACTAACTTAACGAATACAAAATCAATTAACTAAATTCAAATCAAATCAATTGAATAGAAAACAAACATCTAAAAAAACATCCAAAACAATGAAACATTAATCCATTTTGCATCCAAACACTTTACCTAAATAACAGTCATAATCATACTATAATCTTTTTATAAAGTATTTTTTAGATCATTAAACTTAAATCATAAGTAGATGGTCCTTAGCAAACCATCAGTTCTCCTTATATCAATGAAAAAGCCAAATTCTAATTTTATTAAATTAATCCTTTGAAAGATCAATAATTTAATTAGATAGTTAAACAACATTGAGTTCCGTGAATACTTCAAACTACTATTCTAATATCTTTAGAAATCTACTTCAATAGGAAACTTAGATCTCAATTCACTTAGGACATCTAAACGGTATAATACCTTTTTAAACAATCTTAGTTACTAATTTAAATTAAATATTGAGTCAAAATATCACAATACACGTTGGCCACTATGCATGCAATACCAATTTTCATGATTGTCAAACGCAAATAACAATCTATTAAATTATTGAATTCTAGAATATGATTAGTTTAAAGCATTAAACAAAAATCAATCTTCATTTTGACTACATCACAAAATGGATCAAGTTCATGTTCGAACTTTGTTTGGATTGAAAAACTACTCTCTCATATTCATAATAAATATGCAATAAAATAAATAATATACATAAATAAAAATAACTATTTATTGAATATTTAAAATATCAAATCTTCTCCAAAGTAATGAAAAACAATTAATAATGACCTAGAACTAATGAAAAGGGATCAAAAGCATAGTAAATTATTTAGGATTGCCTATTTTCAAAGTATATGATCCATATATACAGTATTTGAAGTAATACATATCCCAACTAAACTGAAATTCCTTATTGTAATTAAAAATTCACAAAATCAACTCTAACGAATTGTCATTGAATCCACTTTTGAGATGATTCGTTTGCCAAATTGGTAGAAATGACCCTCTATTCTTCACCGATTTGTTTGGTAATTCCTCCATAAACACTGATTCACTGTGCATTTTCTTCCTTTGATTAAATTCTTTATTTCCATCTTTTTCATTCATTTCTTAACATAATCTAAATATAACATGAAATCATAAAAACAAGAGGAAATTCAGTGTAATATAGCCTTTTACATCAAAAATCACCCTAAAATATGCTATAAAACCTTGTTAATTATTAACTTATCAAATATACCCAAAATCAACACTTCGATGTCCCACGCAAAGGAATATTCTGAGTTACTTTCTCTTTTCATTCCTCATTTTGATTTCATAATTACTTACTCTTATGGTTAAATAGAAGTGAACATTAAATAGAAACAAGCTACCCCCATAAAAAATTATAATAGAATAGAAAGATTTAAGGACCAACCCCTTATTTGTCAACACAAACTTCTAGTTTTGCAATACACCTCAGAATTCAAAGTCCAATCAATTACAATGGCCAAGTTAACACATAGGGGTTTTCAATCTCCACTAACAAGTATCAAGCTTACGACGACTGATATATACTCTCAAGATACAAAAATCACTAAATCAATCTCATTTTCAAATGATATTTTAAATACCACCACAACCAAAGTCGACAGGAATTTCTAATCACCAATAATTATCATTACCATGTCCAATAGTTGAAGTGTTGGGAAAAAGAGATAATTCACTTAACTTAACTATATGCACTCGAGAGCTAAATCTTTTATTCTAATAGTTTTTCATAATCATCCTTTCATTTTTTTCTATCTTTTTTTTTCTTTTCTTTCTTTTGTATATTCTTTTCTCCATTCATTCTTATGATTCCCAGCTCCATTTCCTTTGGATATTGTTATTCTTTTTATACAAATTATTTCTCATATTTTCCCCACCATTAAATTCCTCTCTCCATTTCCTTTGGATTTTTTGGGTCTCTTTTTTTTTTTCTTTCGTTTAAAAACTCTTTTCATCTATTCTCACGTTCACTATAGTTGATGAAGTATACTTTCCAACTAAGTAAAGTTTATTGGCTAATTTTTTATTTTTTCCCTTAATTACAGCATAAACTCTTTTCATTATATATTAATATAAAAATACTTTATCAATAATCTTTGTATATCAAGATCCTTAGAAATCTATCTTGTTTATATTGCACTTTTGTTCCAATTTTATATCCATTATAATGTATAACACAAAGCAATCAATCCCCTCTAAACACCTATAGTGTGTACAAAATCTAGGTTAAGTCAAATAAGGTATAATAGTTTCTTTCTATCATAAAATTTCTATGTTTATGGGTGATAAAATACCACTTCTATATATATCCAAATTATATTCAATTTATATATCCCAACAAAATAATGTAAAATGAAGAAATATTACCTGTATCTTCAAAATTCAAAAAACTTTCAATCAACTTGAACAATGAATAATACATTTTACTTCTCGAATTATGAAATCTAACAATTTCAAAAACTTAATTTGGCGACTTATTAAAAAAATTTGGATTTTATTTGAAGTTAAAGTATTCGAGTTGGGACCCACGTATTACGGACTGGTGATCATATGGTAAAATGTTATTTTTGATGTTGAATGCCTAGTTTGTGTATTATATGATATTTTGTCGCTAAGTTGAGATTTGTTAAGGTGTATCCGCAATTTTTCATAGTTGGGTTTGTAAGCGTGTGTCTGAAAGGCACAAGTGCAATAAAAATTATTGGTGGCTCGTAAACTAAAAAATAAGTGGTAAGTATCATATGGGGATTTTGCCTCGTTTTATGTCCAAGTTGGGACTGGTGGTAGTGTAACATGAGTATGAAGTTGGTGCAAAATCTTGCCTCGAGTTTCGTAACAGTTGGTGGTGGTTGAGGTTGAGATTGAGTCCAAATTGGTATTTGTTTGGCTAAGTATGACAATAAAATTTTTTCGATAGACTTAGATATGTCTTGGACAAAGTCAAGATTTAGGGAGTTTTTGCGTGACCAAAATTAGTGTTGGACATTTTATGGAGTTGGACTATTTTGTCGAAATATTGGCTCAATTTGGTGAAAAACGAGATTCAAAACGAGCACCAAAAGTCATAACATGTCAAAATAGTGATTTCAGAAATTAATAAATAAAAAATTAAGCTGCTGACAAGCATCTAAAGGTTTATTAAACAAATGAAATAAAACATATTCATTGCATTTCAACAACAAGTTCGTTCTTTAAATCCTCTTAATTTGGTCTTTCACTCTGCGAGCCTCTAACCTCCGATTTTTGCCTAGTTTCTCTATTCAAAATCATAGAGTATTGCAAGAGAGTCAGTTCTAGCTATGTTTATGTGGGTGAAACGAACTATTTGACCCGCAATTTGGTAAATACTCAATTCAAAACATTTTCCTCAATTTAATTAAAATTCTTGTGATTTCTTAGCTTCTTTTTGTGGGGTTTTCATAGAAATTGGTATGGATTGTTGTAAATTGGTATATTAGATAGATTTGTACCAATTTGGAATAAATCTCATTGGCATGGGTTAGGGTTTTAATGAATTGAACTAATGTGACTAACTTGATAACTATTTTGTAGATGTTTTTATAGCTTATATTGATTAACATAAGGTTTCTGGATAAATCGATTATTGGTTTTGGTCTAATCTAATCCATGGGTTGTGGAAATATTTTGATGTTGGTATCGAGTAGTTTCGCGCTGTTTGTTGTCGAGTTTTGAGAATTCGATTATGAAAATATTGATTTGGAGAATTTTTTTAGTTCAAAATAAATAAAGTTTGCGTAGTTGACAGGCCATATTATAAAACTCATAACTTCTCCATTAGTGATCTTATTTTAGTGTTCTTAGAGTCTATGGAAAGTACGATATGAGTACTACAAGTTCTTTTAAAGTCATCATGACAAATATCGAGGTCTCAAGGCTAAAAAGTTACACCAAGTTGGCTAGTTGAAAGCAAGTTGAAACAGTTATATGATTTAATATTATTGGAAAGAGTTTTGAAGTGTACTTTTCTCACGACTCAAGCTTCTGATTTGAGTTTAATATCTTAATTATGATCAAATGACCCATGACATGGGATCCGCATCGAGTTACGTGTTGTGATTGTGGCGAGATGGCTGAGGTGTACGTTATATTTATAATGATGTATGTCTAGTGTTTTGTTTATGTGTGGACTACTAAGTCATTCTTACTTTTGAATAGGTGTCGATAAGTATTTGGGAACACACCTTGAGTTGAGTGCTAGTGTGGGATTGAGGTAGCAAGTGGTGTTGTAAGTTCGCGTAAGATTCTAGATAGCTTTTATAGTGATTTATACATAGATATAGTTGATTATACACCTAATGAAGCTATGTTGGTAAGTTAAAACAATAGCCACTTAATTCTCATCGAGACACGTATGAACTTGTCTCAACACCAATGGAGTTATATATTGGTGTTAGATGGCATGAGTTAGTGGGAAATGTGTTAATAGGTGTATCACTAGATGAGCTTCGAGACACGTGTGCACAATGAGATCAATGGTTAGTAATCAACCACATCCACTTACTATATAAAGCTAGCAATCAACTCATACAACTAAATCAACTTCATTTCATTTCCTTAATTGAGAAGGAAACTTACTAGAAAGATGGAGAAGGGATGAAAGAAGAAGACCATCAACTAAAGTCGGTTTGGTAAAGGAGAGATCAGGTAAAGCTAGGTGTTTATCAAACTAGGTACATATCTCTCTATTTAATTTGAAACCAATTCTAGTTTTTAGTCATTTTCAGAGGCTAGATGATTAGGACATTAAAATTGTTTGATATATTTGGATTTCTCATTTCAAGCTAATAATCCAGCTATTAAGAAGTTCTTGATTTGGTTTTGAATATAAAAACGATATGAGTTTTTGAAGTTGTAAGTCTAAAACAGAATTTTTGCAAGTCTTATTAGGAACTAACCTATGTAATTTAGTCATTACTTGGTCATTTTAATCAAAATGAACCTAATTTGGTGTCATTTGAAAGCTATCTTAAAGGGAAAAACTTTGTTTTACTATAATTCCGTAGTTCAAATTTTTTCATATCTAAAAGTGATATACAAATAGGTGATAAAATGTATTATGAGATTTTTGAAACTAAGTTTTTAAATGGCATAATTCCCTAACTACTCATCTAAATGAGTTGATCTTTTAGTATGTTGTTATTTGGTATATTACATGCCTTTCGACAAAAAATCACAGATTTGTAATTTATAGATTGGGAGAAATGAATTTTCTAATTCTGTTGTTTTAGTTTAGGTTCTAATTTGAGATGTGTTGAGTAAAATTGCAATATCTCTTTCATTTTAAATTGAAATTATGCAAACCAGACATTATTGAAAAGTTAAGATAGAGAGTGAAAAACTTTGTGCAGGTAAGATGTTTAGATTTGGAAAATTTCATACCTAAAAGTGTGTTGCAATACAAGACTAAAATCTCAATATTAGTTAGTATTAAGGGGTTGTTTTGGGTTAAGGTTCTTAAATCCATTTGACCTGACCTAAACCAAATAATTTGGATTAGTTTGATATCAGGAACCTAAGAAAAGTCTTGGAAATTTTGATAAATGATACGAGGTGTTGGGAGGGTTGATTAACATAGGAAAATGCATGGATTGTAAGTAAACTGATTGAAATATTTATTTACATTTCATTCCTATTTATTAGTTTTTTCAAGTCATTTGGACTAATTTCCCTTTGCAATCCATATGCCATGAATTATTTTCCTTTCTCATTTCATGAGGTTGCTTTCAAGGTATAGATTGTTAATTAAATGATTTCATTGACTCCAAATCACGTGCTATTTTATTTTTAAATGTTAGTATAAGTGGTCAATGAAATAGCATACCGTTAGGTAGGTATTACATAGTATTGTAAATCTATTTCCTTTGTGCATTAGAATCTCAATTGTTTTATTAGATTCTAAAACCATGTTATTTCTTGAAATCTGAAAGTGGTTTTTGTATCTTTACATTAGAGGTCTGACATGCAGGGGTCACTAGACTTTCAAGAGTGATCGGGATCACTCCACTATCTTATGCAGCATACGGGAAATAAGTCCTGGGGTTGTTTGCGAGCATAACTTGTGTAGCACATGGGGTATAAGACCCGAGGTTGTTGGTAAGTATATATCGCAAGTGACTTGCACCAGCAAAAGGTCATAAAGGCAAAAGCACTACTTAGACCATCACATTGATGTGGCGCTTAGCTCCATCCTTATATAGTGGAAAAGGCTGATGTGATGAAGATTACGGTCGATCGGTCCTAGATCAGTATTACTTAGCTGTGTGTCAGTTTCATTTTGTTTAGCTAAAATATCTCTTTGCATGTCCTCTTTACAGCATACTTGCTATTATCATGCTTTCAGATACTTGTTACATATATGTGAACATATGTCTCTCGGTGTTACTTTCTACTTTATTGTACTCACCCTCCTCTTATGACGATGGGTGCAGATCTATCGAGTAGCGGGCTAGGCAAAGAGAAGATCGATGACTACCTCTGAGCTAGTGGAGTGTTGGTACATTAAATTTTGTAGGTTTTGATTTTTGATGTATTACTTTTATATGTATGTCATATACTTTTGGGGTTGTATATTATGGGTCGAGCGAGTAGTACCTTGACCAGGCACATGAGGTTATATATCGTCATTTCATTATATATGCATGTGATCTTCATTTCCTACTTTTTCCACAATTGTTGGGTCTCATGTTATAAGCTTTCTATAATTAGTTAAGACTTCAGTTGAATAAACTTTTAAGTAAAATTTTAATTAACTACGATTTATGAATTGACATATGATAGGTTTGGTAAGTAATAAGGTTTTGGAAAGTCTAAATAATTCCTTCTTAATTTGTTTATGGTGTGATTAAGGCTTAATGACGGGATTATGCCGGGTGTTGTCTTAATTTAAGAAGTGGTTGTCTCAACTTTGGCCACAGTTTTCATTACGTCTCTTGAATTGGTTTCATTTAAAACTTGACCCATAGTATAATTAGGTATGTAAGGAAGCTATTATAACCATTTTCAAGGTAATCCGAAACTCCGAGGACCTTGAGAATTTTGCTCAAAGTTGGTTGGTTGTAAGTAAACCCTAAAGTTGTCTTTACTATTTATGAAATTTATTTTTTTTATCTAAATTTGTGTTTAATCTGCATTGCATTTCACTTCTTTCTTGGTCATGCATACATGGCATACAGATAGAGTTTCACCTACTTCGGTCATAAGAGCGTGAGGTGCTCCACTTTAGACTAGTTGTACTACCAGCGTCTAAGGTGGGTAATGTCAATTCTGGGGTAGCATGCATTGAACTTATAAGATTGTTTTGGGTTCATCATGAGTGGGCCCGCTCGTTATGAGATTAGAATAGGAAACAAAGGGGTCTATGTTGTTATATAAACTTATTCTTATTTGGAAATGCAATTACATACCTCCATGTATTTAGACTAACAATTGCAAAACTATAAATCAATGTTGGAGTTTACGTACCTAACGTCTTTGAGTTGTTTTTGATGATCTCAAGTTCTCTGTGAAGACCAAGCAGAATGGGAAAAACTCAAAAATCTTCAGTGAATGTTTCAAGTTCAAAAGTTTAATTTTCTTATTGTAATCATTACATATATATTTTTTTTCTTTGGGGTGAGTGTAGGTCCTGAAATATTTTTGAATAGGTTACGAGAGTCTCCTAAATTAGTTTGAAGTAAGTTAAGAGGTTCATGATTCAGTTTTGGTCTATGTTGGGATTATAAAGTTGTAACTAAGGTATTAGAGACTTTAAGATGGTATTTAAAGTTTGGATTTAATATATATTATGAACTGCGGGAAGTTGTGTCTTTTTAGACCTCTCTACAACTTTGCTTATTAGGTGAAAGGTTTTTGGTTGACTATTTTTAGGGGAGGTGCTACCAAAGTTTTTATAAAAAATACAAAGGATAATCTATGTGATTTCCTAATTCTCTCTAATTAGGTAAAACAAGTATTAACTTTTGTTGAGGATATAATTTAGTCTTAGAGCTTTTCTAAAGATTGAAATGGAAAGTGTTTTGAGACATATAGTTAATTTTATGGTTTAGGTGCCTAATTAGAGTAATTCGGCTAAGTCAGGACTTAATGAGATGAGATGAGTGTTGACAGAGTTGGTATTAGAGCCTAGGTTTGGCTCAATTGAGGAAAACTTTAGTTAGGAACCAAAGAGTGATTGAGCATGATTAGCTGGTAAGTGACATACTTTGTTATCATGATATATTTATTTTATATTATTATATTATCGCTAGATATGCGATAGGAAGTTTATTTTCATTGTCTGTTCGATATGTGAGATGCGACGAGTTAGAATAGGAACATATAATTAAAGAGAGAATAGACTTGTGAAATGAAACTGTGCGTAAATAAAAGTGAAAGTAGACTAGGGAAGTCTAAATTCACAAGGGAATGTTGTAAGTAGTTTGGTACCAATATAACTGAGGAAAATATTAAGTTATAAAACCAATAGGAAATTGGTTGAGCAATAAGTCTAAATGATTTAGGATCGAAAGTATTGAACATTTTAGATTATTTCTTACGTAAGTTGCTTAACTATAAGAAATGTTGAGTATAATGCTTATATGAATCAAATAAAGTACTGGTAAAACAAATGAAAATCTACAAGTTAGAAGTAATTTTTGTTAACACCCAATTAGGTGTCGTTACGAAACAAAGATTAACGAAAATTTTAACTTGGAAATGAAAAGTGTAGTGATAAGATCAACATATTAAAAGTTGAGATTTAGGGAAATTGTTTGAAAATAGTTAGGGTTAGCTATTAAATAAAACACAATTAGTTTTGTTTTGAAATTCAAAGTACCCAATAGTCATGTCTAACCAAATTATGTTATGATGCCTATCACTACAACTTAAAATATAACCAAGGAAGAGATAGATGTATTGATGGAATATTTGTATGTGATTTGTATAGGAAGTAAGTAAGAACTCCTATTTTATAAGAATTTCCATTTATAGGACTTGAAGGATTGAAGTAGCATCCCTTAACAATTTGATTAGATGTCAAGATAATATGAGTTTTGAAATTAAAATTCCTCCATCTCTTAAGTTGAACAATAATGGAAATATGAATTCATAAAAATGGAATTGATAAATAGTAAGATACTTTGATATCTTACACAGTCTCTTGAAAAGTACCAAATTCTTTATGAGAAAAAGAAAAGTCAAAAAACTCGAGATAAATGGAAACAACTTAAGGCAAAACAAACATTATAACTATTTCATTTGCGGAATTTCATTATTTTGATTAAAGATTAGCTGTGGAAGACTTCAATTCATCGAATGATAATAAGAAGTCGCACCATTCTTAGCTATAATTTCGAAATGAAAAGATATGAAAAAATTACTTTCCTAAGTTATGGTAACGAAGCTGTAAGTGGTATAAGTGTTGAATAGAGGTGCAATAAGTCTATAAAGGGACAAGAACAAGATAAATGTGAGAATAACCAAGATAGACAAAAATAGAATGAAATCGACTATGTGTCGAAAATAAAATGAGACGTTGAAATGACTTGTGACTGCTGGAAGTGACACGAATGAATTCCTTTAGTCAAAGCAAGGCTTTGGAATAGTTGTGTTACTTTTGTATGATCAAAAAGTCTAAGTAACTCCATTTCATAATCTCGATTCATTCACAGCATAGAAAATTGGTGTATGGCCCCACTTGTCTTTGAATAATCGATTGAATTGGTGACAGTTAGAATAAAAGAGTATAAAATTTCGTTAGAGTTAGTTGGAAGCTTAAGTATAGGCAGATAAATGGTCAATAAATTGTCACATACCTATGAAAATGGAAATTTTAGTTCAACGAGTTCTAATGAGAGTTATGGTGTCAAACTATAAGTTCGTTGAAACTTAATATATATTCATGGGGATCTTATAAAGTAGAAGACTCGAAAAGTTGAATTAATGTAGTATTTAATTGATATCAGTGAATAGGTTGTATATTAGTTCAAATGTTGCATTACACAACGTAATTAGTCAGTGGAGAAAATTTCAATCACTATGTTATTGTAAATTGGAGTTGATGTAAGATGTCTTTATGGACGGTAAAGATACAAGTAAAAAATGAAAAGAGACGCACAACTTACAACTCAGTTAGTAAGTATATCCATATTGGTTTGAAATACTAAATAGCATAAAATTTATCTGGCTAAGGTATGTTTAACAAATTGAATGCTCTTCTACTATAATTTGAGAAAATTCAGAATTATAAAATTGAGTAAAGCCAAAAGCATGTATTGAGCAGTGGTGAAAAGTGAAAGTATATTAGTAACTTTTATGTGATATAATTTAAAAGTTATACTATAAGAGTATAATTAAGAAATATGTTAATCACTTTTAAAATGCGTATATCTACTCAATATAAGAATATATGTCTCTATTTGAGTAAGGGAAAAAAGTCTAGTGAATAGTTAATGATTGAGATCGATCGAAATGATGGGAAGTCTCATAAATTGGGGAAATGTTAAAAATCAATGTGAGTACGTTGGTAATGTGATAGAATGAGGTTTATTGTGAACTAAAGATTAGAAATAATTTAACAAAGTCAGAGAAGTCATTAACTTTCTAACCTGTTAAAGGAAAAGTCTAGTGAAATGATAGATGAGTTGGAATTGGTAAATTGCTTTCTTGTCCATAAATCTAAATGATATTGTTAGTAGACAATTTAAAGAATGAGTGAGAACTGCATGACGTGTTAGGTTGCATTTTCTGAAGTAATGGGCTGACATATGTAATTAGAGATCTATAGTCATGGGATAATATGTGTGATTCCAAATTTCTATTGAGAAACACTAAAATGGTGATGGATCAGATAGACACACAACTCTACTTTTTATCTAATGTTATACTCAAATATCATTTGCATCAATATGAGATTTTAGACAGATGATAGTCTAAGAAATTATCAGCCAAAAATTCAAATAAAAAGATGATAAGCAATGAGAAAGCAAACTGGGATGTATATATCCGTGTTTGGTGGATAGGGAGAGAATTATCAACAGTTGATGGAATTTTATTTAGTTAAGAATGAAAATTGTTTTATTAAAAAGCAAGATTGGCCAGATCTTGTTAAATATTAATTCTTGAATGGGATTCAAGGCATGAAATGAGTAGTGAAAAAATTAAGGTTATTGGATATTGCACAAAGTTGAGTGTTTAACTCGTCCGAAATTCACAAAATGCCTTGATTAGCAAATAACTTGTTATGACTTTTCATTTGATCAAGTGGATGGAAATGAAAAGTAAAAATGTTTATGATCTCTTCAACCGAGTTGTGGATTACAATGAAAGTGATTGGGTCCACTTAACGATTTCACTTTGGAAATGGTTTTTACAAGTTCGGATTAAAATACTTATGTACGAAAGATCATATTCTCATATCTCTTTTAGTTCATTAACCTGTAAGTTTAAGTTTCAAGGAGTCAATTTCGTAAACTTGATAAGGTGACTAATTAAGTATCTTTGGGTTTTCTGTGGAGTTTAGATATTCGAGGTGGGACTCATGTATTACGGACCGAAGATCATGAGGTAAAATGTTATTTTTTCGATGATGAATGCCCAATGTGTTTATTGTATGGTATTTTGTTGCTAAGTCGGGGTGTTTTGAGGTGTATCTTCAATTTGTAATAATCAGAGTTGTAAGTGTGTCTGAAGGGTACAAGTGCCATAAAAGTATTGGTCGCGTAGGGATTTTTCCTTGGTTTACGTGTAAGTTGAGATCGATGGCAGTGTAAAATGAGAATAAAGTTGGAGCAGGACCTTGCCTCGAGTTTCGTATTAGTTGGTGGTGGTTGAGGTTGAGATTGAGTCAAGTTGGTGTAAGTTTGGCTAAGTATGACAACAAAATTGGTATGATAGACTTTGGTATGTCATGGATAAAGTAATGATTTTTGAAGTTTTGGCGTAGTTAAAACTGGTGTTATGGACTTTATATAGAGTTGAACTGTTTTATCAAGAGGTTGGCTAAATTCGCAAAAAAAATTGAATCCAAAAAGAGCACTAAAAGTCAAAGCAAGTCAAAATAGTGATTTCGAGAATCAATAAATAAATAGAAATTAAGCTGCTGACAAGAAGCTAAGGGTTTATATATATATAGACAAGCATAAAAAAAGAAAGAAATGAAACGAATTCATTTTATCTCAACAAATACTTTAAACCCTCTCAATTTTTTCTTTCACTCTACGAGCTTTCGTTGTCCGATTTTCGCACAGTTTCTCTCTGTAAAACCGCAAAGCATCGCGAGACAGTCACTTTGAGCTAAGTTTCTTGAGTAGAATAATTTGGCAAATACTTAATTTTAGGGTATTTTCCTTAATTTAATTTGAATTCTTACAATTTCTTGATCTCTTTTGCTGGGTTTTGATAAAAATTAGTAGAGATTGCTGTGAATGGGTACTATTGGATTAATTTACACCAATTTGTAAATAACCCCACTAGCGTTCATTAAGGTCTTGATGAATTTAACTATTGCGATTAAGTTGATAACTTTTTTGGAGATGCTTTATAGTTGATATCGATTTACATTGGGTTTTTGGATGAATCGATTATTGATTTTAATCCAATTTGACTCCACGGGTTGTGGAGATATTTTGATGCTAGTATCAAGTGGTTTTGTGGTAACTATTGTCGAGTTTAGAGAATTTAATTGTGAAAAATATTGTTTTGAAGAAGTTTTTCAATCAAAACAAATAAAGTTTGCTTAGTTGGCCATGTTGGAAAATTTATAGCTTCTTTGTTGGTGATCTAATTTGAGTGTTCTTATAGTTAATGGAAAGTATGACATGAGTACTGCAAGTTATTTTTGGTCATCATTAGAAATATTAAGGTTTTCAAGGTTAAAAAGTTCCCTTAAGTTGGCTAGTTGAACGCCAATTGAAACAATTAGATAAATAAATATTTTGAAAACTGTTCTCAAATGCATTTTGGTCACAATTTTCTTTGGGTCTCGTGATTTGGTTTAACTTGAAGCTTGATCCGCAATATAATTAGGTATGCAAGAAACTTATTAGAGCCATTTTCAAGGTGGTCCAATACTTTGAGAACCCCTAGCATTTAGCTCAAAGTTGGTTGGTTGTAAGTGAACCACCTACAGTGGATTTTACTATATATGAAATTTTTTTTGTACCTTTATTTATGTTTAGTCTGCAATGCATTTCGCACCATTCTTAGTCCTGCATACATGACATACAGATGGAGCAGCCCCTGCTTCGGTCGTAAGTGTGTGAGGTGCTCCACTCAAGACTAGACATATTGCATGCATCTAAAGTAGGTCATGTTGACTCCGGGGTACCATGCATTGAACTCTTGGGACTGTTCTAGGATCATAGTGAGTGGGCTCGCTTATAATAGGAAATATGGGATTCATGTTGTTATATAAGATTATTTTTATTTAGAAATGTATTTACATGTCTCGATGTATTCGTACTAACATATGCATAAAATTATAGATCAATGTAAGAGTTTACTTACTTGACATCTTCGGGACAGACTTGTTTCTCAACTGTTGTACTCTCCGATCCAAGATTTAAATAGGCTGCTCCTTATAAGCAATGTCATCACTCAATTCGATCTGATTCAAATTCATAGTCGATCGAACATCTGCTATTGACTCATCTAATCGAAGCATTGAAATATGAAAAGACTAGATGAATCCCTGATATCCGAGGACTTGGTTTGGAGTGATTCCTGGGTTTTTAAGTTGATGCAGGACTAATTCAAATATAATAAATTGAAAAAGCAATGGAATAGTTTTTGAATTTTATCGGACTTATAAATGAATTGTAGTACTGCAATTGGAACCTTGCGTGGACTAGTTTACTGACTCGGAGCGCAAGGGAGTTGTGATATCGCGTTGGTAAGGTTAAATAAATCCCATATTAACCTTTACATTCGATGACTATAAATTTCATACAATTTTCATTGATCCTTCATATTGCATTACTTGTTATACATGAATACATGGGTAAGGAGGATATGGGCGATTTGAGTCTCCTTATAGTGTTTACTATACAGTGGTTATAAGGGAAACATTATATTATGATTGAGTAGCTTGAATCATTGATATTTTGCATCACGTGGTTATCATCATGAGATCATGTTGAACTTGATTATACTCTTATATCTAGAGGAACCGGAATCATTTGGTTATCCCCTTTGTGCATGATTCCTTATTATTGTTTACTTATCACTTTTGGAGGAAATCATTTGATTGTGGTCGGATAACAGAAACGAGATTGATTAACGGTTGTATTTAAATTCCTTGGATTGTATTATTTGTTTAATCTCTTGAATTATTATGCATTTGATTATACGGGTGTATTATATAGTGTCAGATTCACTTATCTGACATTATCAAATTTCTATAATTGCGCAATGACAGGTTCTTGCAGCGACAAGGGAAAAGGAAAGCTTTCCGATTATTTGTAACTTGCTTCGTTCCTTTATCTCTTTGTATATATGAATTATCTTTGAATATAATATATTGTATAAATGGGTTTTTGGTTTCGTGTGTGGTTATGATCTACTTTAGAATTATTGAGAGGGTTTTGAGATGGATTGGAATGTTCAGGAGCTAAGGTAATAATAGTTTAAGGAATTTGAAAACCTGAAATAGGTAAGAATAAATAAATTGTTTTGTTAATGTAATATATATTGTTATGGGTGGATTATTTGTCCTTCGACATTTCCACCAAGCTGAGCATGTTTTGTTGAAGAGTTTTGAAGGTTGAATTTTTCGGTGTAGGCTTAAAAATAGAAAAGGTAGTATCAAGATTTTTACTGTAACTTTGAGGATTATTTAATCAATCTTATGAAATTTTGATGTTTAAGATTTACTTTAGAATCATTTGTGGTTGATAAAAAATTATATTTTATAATTGTGAAAATATATTTTTTATTATTTATTGATAGTGAGATTAAGGCTCCGAGATTATATGGGGATTAAGGTAATCTGAGCCGGTCAGATGCCCTAATTAGGTGAGATCTGACAATAAAGTCCAGATAGAAATTACAATTGTAACAAAAGAATATCAATGCTCATCCTCAGATCTTACAAACGTTCAACAAACTTCTTTTCCGTAGTGGAAAGATAACGTGCCAAAGTTTTTTTCATTCTCATCTAGAATCCCCTGAATTCTTAAGATTTTCTTCTTAGTAATCATAAAAGCTGAAAAAATGGATCGATAAAACCCTTTTCTTTTAGCTCTTATTGGAGATGTATACAACCTTCTGTCTTTAGAGCATTCAATTGATCCATCATACTTGCTACTCGTCTCGCACCTTCTACTATTCTGCTATGAGTTTCCCATCTACTACTCCTTTCTTTAACTTTTGATCTTCTGGTTTCATTGAGTTCTCATTCATCTTCTGAATCATTATGAACCTACATAGGCTTTCATATGAAGCTTAGTAATCAATATTAAGAGTGGTAGATCATCACATTTCATAACCTTCATCGCTCGTCTCATAGCATCATGAAGTCCGTACCTAAAATCAGTATATCCCTTCTTCATAATAATGTGATAAAGTAAAGCAGCTCTTGAATTTTTTACTTCAAAATGTGTGTAGTGGGGTTTAAAAAAATCTATAATGTAGCACCAACGTTTGGTAATTTTTTTTAAAATTTGTGGTTTCAATGAATTTAGGACAACTGTCGGCATTGAGAGCAAATCTTCATTTCGAAATTATCTTCAAGACATCTTGAATCATCGCGAAATGATAACATTCCTTATTGATATAGATGATACTTAGTAATTATATTTTTTTCTAAATCCAGATTTAGGAAGTCTCTAATTTTTATTTAATTTATAGGCGAAATATTGATTTTCTTTCCTTAAAATATTACTTCGTTTCTAATTATCACTCGCATATCCATTCGCATAAAATTTTCGTACCAATTCAGAACATCCTAGCTTAATTTTGCCCTCATAATCCGTAAGAAATTTGTTACAATTCATTTCTCTTATGATGCTCACAATTTTATCCTCATACTTGTGCACATTTTTAATTTTCAAGTTTCTCTTTGGTATTATAACTCTTTTCGTATCTCTAAAATATCTATCTTATGCCTTAGGACTAACAAATCGTAGATAATCATAATATTAGGTTTTGGGGTTCATACGCAGTGAAAAATTAAAACAAATTTTAAAAACCCCCAACAGGATTGTAAATGAGTTCTACTAAACTAGATCATTAAAAGCGAACCATACCATAATCGCTGATTTCGTTCTGTGATCGTTCGATCTCTAAGATGTTGAAGGACACATCCTCTATCGTAAATCCACACACGAACGGTGACCACAATTTAGAGTGCTAGCCCTAAGAGAGTTATAAAATATTTTTCCTATCCCAAAATCTAGAGAACTTGAAATTAGCAAAAACAAAAATCTAATTTTGTTTTAGGGTTTCAACCTCTACTTATCTGTGTAGATGACCCTAATTTAAAATCCCATTCATATTACAACTATTGTATTTAAGCAAGTTAAGAAAATTACACATGCACCCCTATTAATAAATTATCATATAAAAAATCATAAAGGCTTTTATGTCATGATTTTTATCATATAAAACTCATTACTCTGGACCAATTGCAATTGCGCAAAGCTATTCTTTTTACGTGACCTAAAAGTTTCATGCAACGTTGGCAATGAACCAAAATAATTTTGGTACACTAGTCATAAGCAGTCTCTAGCAAGGCATTGTAACTACCCAAGTAGCATGAATATCACAATCGATACAAGCTAATGATTAACATATATCATATCCTTTTGTCCTGTGATATCCTTTAATTAAACATAAGGCATGGAAAGTCAAAATTAATGTTCCATCATACCAGTCTCAATCTTTAAGTAGACAGAAAACATCCAAATGACATTGATCATATCAATTTACTTAGACTTGGCCATTCAATAGTCTAGCATATCGAGGGGTCCATTGATATCTCTTTCAATACTAGAGGGATGAATTTTACCTTGATTACACATCGTCACATATTATTCACATGGTAACCATTCACAATCTTTATAATCATCCGGTAAAGACAACATTTGATTGTGTCCAATTACCCAGCTCCTAATAATGAAGTCTATGGTAATTTCAAGTCAAAGGACTAATGATATGCCTATCGTGAGTAACAACTATGACTTAATCTATATGTTGTTCTTATAGCGAGTTGGTCTAGTACCTTATTCCCATAACATGTACTCATGATCTCGATTCGTATCCCTATACGGATGATCATCACTTGACCAGTAATCATTATTCACACTAGCCATAATTCATTATAGTTTCTAGTATAATGACCAACTAAGGACATTAAGGATATTTCAACAAATATTCATGGATCGTACTATAAGGTAAACATGTAATAACTCATAATAAAATATTAAATGGAAACCTCAATCTTATTAACTAAAATTATAAGATAAGAAATGTTTGTAGATTGACCTAGGGCACATGCCCTAACATCTCCAACTTGCACTAGGGTTAATAATTCATATATCTAATACCTAATGACCTAACATGACCATCATGTTTCGCTTATGGAAGAGCCTTCGTCAAGGGACCTACAACATTGTCTTTTGTAGGAAATCTACAAATCTTCACGTCTCCCATCTCAATGATTTCTCGAATAAGTTGAAAATGCCTAAGTTTATGTTTGGATTAGTGGTGACATCTTGGTTCCTTAACTTGTGCTATTGCCTAGTTGTTGTCACCATACAAGCAAACGAGGTTAGCTATACTCGAAACCACGCCAAGTTCAGAGTCGAACTTTTAGATTCAAATTGCATCATTCGTTGCATCAGACGTTGTAATATACTCAGCTTCTATTGTAAAATCTGCCACAATGTCTTGCTTCAAACTTTTTTAGCTCACTACGCCTCCATTCAAATAAAACAAATATCCAAACTGCAATCTGAAGTCATTTATACTAGTTTGAATACTTACATATGTGCAACCATTTACAACAAGATCGTCTTTCAAAATTCCATTGACCAAGAACACTTCTTTAGTCTTTCTCAAGTACTTAAGAATGTTCTTTACTACTATCCAGTGACTCTCATCGAAATCAAATTGACATCTGCTTGTTGCGCTCAAAGCATATGATACATCAGGTCGAGTACATGATATGACATACATAACAAATCCAATAGTTGATGCATATGGAATCATATTCATGCATCTCGCTCATTAATAGTCTTAGGACATTGAGTCTTGCTGAGACTTATACCATAAGACATTGGCAATGACCTTCTTTTAGAGCGTTGCATACCGAAACTTTTCAGTACCTTGTCAATATAAGGACTCTAACTTAGACCGATCAGTCTTTAAGATCTATCCCTATAGATCTTAATTCCAATGATATAGTCTGCATCTCCTAAATCCTTGATTAAGAAACACTTCCCTAACCAAAACTTGACACTCTGCAAGGTTGAGATGTCATTTTCAATTAGTAATATATCCTCACCATATAGTACGAAGAAAAAAATAATGCTCCCACTAACCTTCTTGTATAGACAAGGCTCATCTTCATTTTTAATGAAACCAAATTCTTTAATTGTTTCATCAAATGGAGATTCCAACTCTGAGAAACTTACTTTAAGCAATAAATAGATCTTTAAAGCATGCAAACTTTTGTAGAATTCTTAAGATGAACAAACCCTTTAGGCTGTATCATATACACGTCCTCAAGTAACATTCCATTTAGAAAAGTTTTTTTGACATCCATTTACCAGAACTCATAGTCATAATATGCAACTATGGCAATTAGAATTCTAATGGATTTAAGCATGGCTATAAGAGAAAAAGTCACATCATAATCAACACGTTGAATCAGACTGAAATATTTAGCTAGCATTGCTTTATAAGTATGCACATTGTCATCCATGTCAGTTTTCTTCTCGAAAGCCTATTTACATCCAATGATGGTCTTACCGCCTTCAGGTAA
The DNA here is from genome assembly GCA_039657365.1 of Stephania yunnanensis. Taxonomy (NCBI): domain Eukaryota; kingdom Viridiplantae; phylum Streptophyta; class Magnoliopsida; order Ranunculales; family Menispermaceae; genus Stephania; species Stephania yunnanensis. Next base: position 22,694,710 of record CM077589.1, on the reverse strand, counting down.
ATCAACTAGGTTTCAAACTTAGTTATCATAAATGGATTGCATCTTAAAATTCATGGCACTAAGCCATTTATCAGACTCAGTGATAGATACGAACTCTTGATAAGTATTAAGCTCATTTTGATTTATAAGCAAAAACTCACTACTACCAATAATAAGAAATCAAAATCACTTAAGCGAATCTCTTACCCTATCAGACCTATGCAGGCTTTGTGATACCTATAGAGGTTCAACTCATTCAAGACTTTGTTGATCTCTAACTAGTGGTTGAGTGTTTATTTGTTGTTTTTGGACTTCTTGAAAACTTAGTTTCGTCCAAGTGTTGTTTCTGAAAAAAAATCTTTTTTCATAAAGACTCTATTTCGAGCAACAAACACTTTATTCTCAATGGGATTATAAAATTCATATCCCTTAGTTTTTTTTAAGATAACTAACAAATACACATTTGGTAGATTTGGCTGATAATTTTTTAGAGATTTGTCGTAATACGATAACCTCACAGCTCCAAATCTAAAGGAAATACAAACTTGGTCTTTTCCCAAACCACATCTCATATGGTTATTTATCAAATGCTTTAAAAGGAACACGATTCAGTGTAAACACAATAGTTTCTAAGGCATAGCCCTAAAAGAAAATAGGAAGATCTGCATAACTTATCATAGATCAAACCATATAAAATAAAGTCATATTTCTCCTCTTAGAAACGTCATTCTATTGTGGAGTGCAGGAGGAGTTAACTGTGAGAGAATCCCACACTATCTAAGATGATCATAAAACTCTTGGCTGAAATATTCACCACCTTAATCTGAAGGAAGTGCTTTAATAGTTTGACCAAGCTCATCTTGCACTTCGTTCTTAAATGTTCCAAACACATCAAAAGATTCACGTTTATGTTTCATGGGATACACATAACTATATCTGCGAAAATCATAGATGAAAGTAATGAAGTACTGATAACCACCACTGGCCATTGTGTTTATAGGACTGTATAGATCAATATGTATTAGACTAATAAATCACATGCCCTATCACTATGTCAGTGAAGGGACTCTTTGTAATCTTACCTAATAAACAAGATACACATGTTTTATATGATTCAAAATCAAATGAATCTAAATGTCCATCTTTACGGAGTTTAGGGATGCATTTCTCATTAATGTGGCTAAGGCGACAACGCCAAATGTAGGATTGACTCAAATCATTTGACTTGAATCTCTTTTTATTTATGTCAAGAGTAAAAGTATTTGTGGACCTTTCATGTTTCGAATATAAAAACCATCACACAAATCAACATTCATATAGAAAACATCTTAATGAGAAATGGAGCATTTGTTATTCGTAATAAAGAAATTAAAACCATCCAAATCCAAACATGAAATAGAAATGATGTTACCGCTTATGGCTGGGACATATTAACAATTATTTAAAACTGAAAAAGTCTACTTAGTAAAACTAACTCATAGCATCCTATTGTCAACACATAAACCTTTGCTTTATTTCCAACTTGTAGAATGACCACTCATTTCTTTAGCTTTCTACTTCCCTTCATATTAATACAAATGTGAGATCCACATTCAATATCCAATACCCAAGAAATCACTAGTAGAAAAGTTAACTTTAATAACGTAAATACCTAAAATAGTAGTCGCACTACTCTTCCTTTTCTTTAGATCTTCAAGATAGAGCTTGTAATTTCTGAACCAATGCCTAGGTGCATTGCAGAAATGACAATTTCTTTCTTTTTTCTTTTATTTCTTGGACTGTGAAGTTGAAGCAGCCTTAGACTTGACTTGTTGCATAGGCTTTGGGACACTCACAACATCCTTTGCAAATTTAGCCTTACTTTTGGTCTTCTTCTTCATAGCCTTTCTTTTCTAAACCATCAAGACATTAACAATGGATTTTTTTGACATTATTCTCAGTAGTTTCAGCATCAAATGCAACTAAAATATATACTTCCACATATTATTCATGTTATAGTTCATCATAAATTATGAATAACTATCATGTATGAATTCAGTATCAAATACATAGGCAACTATTGGCTTATGAGAAATCCAAGTCTGTCAAGATGGTTAATATACCCCTTCATCTTCATAACATGAGGAATAACTAATGCACTCTAAACCATTTTGCAAGAATGAAGGTACTTAACTATCTCAAACCTTTCTTGCCTAGCCTGGTGTTGGAACATTTCCTTCAGCCTCACAGCATGTCGTAAGCTTCCATGTGTTCCATGTCCTTTAGAAGTTCAGGAACCAGATTGACAGCAAAATGCATGCGACATCTATTGAGTTGTTGACATGCTTAGTATGTGTATCCTTCATGGTACTTACAACATTGGCTGGTGGTTCCTTAGAAATAGGATCATTTAGGACATATAACTTGCATTCATATTTAAGAAGAACTCTCAAGTTTTTGAATCAGTCAAGAAAGTTTGTCCTAAAAAACTTATCGTTCTCAAGGATGGATCCTAGTGATAAGGGATTAGTGTGATTTGAAAAAGCCAAAGATTTACAAGAAAGATTATGCAAAAATCCATTTCAGTGTAAGGAAATAGTAAATTAACAAACCTAATAAAAATTTTTACGTTAATTTAAGGGATTAAAATCCATGGTTCACCTAATTCCAAGACAGCTAAGGCCTAACACTTTAAATTAAGTTATTTAGGTAGGAACCAGTTATCGATTATATCATATGTAACTTTTAGTTATTTTTTATAAGATTATGACATCTTATATCTTAGCATGTTTTATCTCATCTTGTGATTAAAGCCCAAAACTGTTTTGATAGCTTTATTAAGTCTAACCATTTCGAACAATAGAGTAAACGTTACTTAACTTGCCTCATCATGATAACACAATACACTCTGCGGAGAAAGATCCATATTGAAGTGATCGAAGCCTTGACAAATGTTTGAGAATGGACGACACTTGACTTAAAATTTGAAAAAGGGATTTTATTTGTGTTCGTGATCATAATTTGAACAATATAAATATCATATATTATAATGCATGAACAATCACAAAAAATGTTAGGAAATGTTATTAATATTGACAATTAAATGAATTTCCTTGCACTGCAAACACTTATGAACGTGCCTGCTAGCTGGTCAACGGGTGGGGTACATGAGGCAGCGTCCCCATTTTTTTTAGATAACAAATTCCAATTCCAAAAAAATGAGAATTGCCTAAAATTCTTCATTATTTTAGTCAATCCAATTGACCAAAATTGTCCCTTATTTTAATATCAAAAATAGTAATTAAAACATTTTTAATTAACTTGGGCCCTCCTTTAACTTAATATCTTATCCTAATTCGATTAGAATTTAAGATACTTTGAGTCCTATCCTATACAAATTTATTATATATCTCACAAATCTTATAGGATTTGTAATTCTAATCTAATTACAAATTTATCTCCTATCTAATAGGAATATGCTAACGGATAACCCAATGAGATATATGATCAAAACCAATTTTGACTCTTATTCATACAAAACAAGAAATTGAATCAAGAAATGAAATATTAATCATGCCTTCAACACCAGAATCATATTAACCTAATCATGATTTCTATCATGGAGACATACATAATTATTGAATAAAAATGAAATATATATTGAATGCTAGAATCGCATTAAATTAAACATGCAAACCTAATCATAATTCCTATCATGAACATGCGAAATTTGCATCGTTCAGTATTAAAAACATATGTTTATCAAAATGTCGTAAACATGAATTCTATCATTGAATCAAATCATGCGTATGTATTGATGGGGCGTGTGCCCTAGGTCAATCCATTAACTGTCTTTATGAATACTTTTAGTTAATAAAATAGAGGATTTCATTTGCTGTTTATTATAATTAATTTGCATGTTTACATTATAATAAGATCCATGGGTATTTACATAAATATCCTAAATGTCCCTAGTCGATCATTATACTGGGAACTATAATGAATTAAGACTAGTGTGAGTCTCGATTGATGATCATATGATGATTATACGTATAGGGATACGAATCAAGATCACGAGTACTTGTTAGGGAACAAAGTACTGGACCGACCCGCTATGAGAACATCACATGGATTAAGTCATAGTTGTTTCTCATGATAGGTATATATTCCAGTCCTCTCACTTGAGATTACGAGAGACTTCAACATTAGGAACTCAGTGATTTGACACAATCAAACGTTGTCTTTAACCTAGGACGATTATAAAGGTTGTGATTGGTTACTTGTGTGAGCAATGTGATGAAGTTGTGTAATCGAGATAGAATTTGTCCCTCTCATATAAAGAGAGATATCTAGTGGATCCTCGATGTGTTAGACTGTTAAAAGGCCTAGTCTAAGTGGATTGATATTGATCAATGTCACTTGGATGTTTTCAGTCTACCTAGAGATCGAGACTAGTACGATTGAACATGTTGGATGACAATTCCATGCCTTATGTTTGATCAAAAGGATATCGTGTGACAAAAGGATGTTATATACACTGTTGATTAGGTTGTATCGATTTGATATTCATACAACTTGGGTAGTCATAATGTCTTGCTAGAGACTGCTTATGACTTGTATACCAAAATGTGTTTTGGTACACTGCCAACGTTGTATGAGCCTATTGGGTCGCACACTAAGAATGGTTTTGCGAGATTTTAAGATGATTCAGAAAAACGAATTTTATGTGATAAAATTCATGACAGAAACGTCTTTGTGGTGTATTACACTTATACTTCTTTAAGTAAGGGTATATGTGTAATTTACTTAACCGTCTATATACAAGGGTTGTATAAATAGACGCTTTAAGTTACAATACAAAAACGAAAGATCAAAAGGCCAAAACTCCTTTTTCGTTTAACAAACGACTTAGGGTTTTTGATATGCTCTGGATCGTTTTGGAGAGAAAGAAAAAGGTTTGGTATTCTCTCGAAGCTAGCACTTCGAATCTCGGCCGCCGTTCGTGTGTGGACTACTGGTAGAGGGCGTTCGTCGTTGGCAAGGCCTTAGAGATCGATTAACCTTCAGAAAGGTACATTGCGACTGAGGTATGATTAAGTTTTCATGGTTTAAACGTTTTTAATGGAATTAGATTCGGATCCTGTTGGGGTTTTTGTCAAAATTGTTTTGTAATCTCATTGCGTATGAACCCCAAAAACAAAGTGGTATCGAGCCTTCGAGTTTGATTCCATTAAATTCATTGCATGTTTTTTCTTCGATATATACATGATATATGATCGAAAGCATGTTGATAGTTGATGTATATGTGATATACATAAGTTTTCTTTGAGATTTATTATCACGTTTGTGTATAAGATACACATATTTGTGATTTAATTGAAATCATTAGGTATAATCTTTATTCTTTGTGCATTGATGCATGGATGAAATCTCTGTAATTCAATATGCATATTTAGGTTACATTGTTTTACGTTTCTTGAATTGTATAAGGTTGAATATTAATTTGAAACTAATATGATTAGATTCGATTGGGATAGTAGTTCATGATTCAATGACATATTTGTGATTATCTAGATGAGGACCGAAATTGCAAATAACTAATTTTCGAAATTATTTATTTATAAATAATTAATTTTCGAAATTATTTATTTATAATTAATTAATTTTCGAAATTATTTATTTATAATTAATTAATTTTCGAAATTAATTATTTATATTGTTATAACTATTTTGTTATGAAGTTTCTATTTGATAAAGATAGATAACAAATTAGAATATGAGATAAATATCAAGAATCTTGTTATGGTGATATGCTAGGACTCAAATATCTCAAGTCCTAATTAGATTAGGATAAGATTAGTCCTAATAGGATTAGGATAAGATTAGTCCTAATTGGATTAGGATAAGATAAGTCCTAATTGGATTAGGATAAGATGATTAGTTAGATGTGGGCCCGAGTTAATTAAAATATTTTAATTGACTTAATTTCGGATAAATTAAGGGGTTAATTTATGATAATAAAATGAGCGAAAATTATGATTTTCTATAGCGAATTTTAATTTTCGGAATTGAGATTCATCTTCTAAAAAAAAAAAAAAAAAAAAAAAATTCCAAATTGTTTAGTGATTGAACAAATCAATAAAATATATGATATTTCATTGTTTACATAAAATCACTAAAACTGAATAAAATCCCTCTATTAAATTTTAAGTCTCGTGCCATCCATTTTAAACACTTGTCAAGGCCTCGATCACACTAATATAGTTTCAACCATATATTTGGGTGTATTGTGTTATCTTGGTGAGACAACTTGGGTAAGAGTTACCTAAATGTTTAAAATGGTCCGACTTAATAAAGCCATCAAAATAGTTTTGAGCTTTAGGCAAATGATGAGATAAAACATGCTAAGACATAAGGTGTCCCGTATCTCATAAAAGGATCTAAAAATTACATAAGATGTAATTGGTAATCATTACCTACCTAAATAATCTAGTTCGTGTTTCATGCCATATTTGTCATAGAATTAGGTGAAATATGGATTTTAGTCCCCTAAATAAACAATACGTTTTAGGAGGGTTGTTAATTTAGTGGGAGTCTATTCCTCTATACTAAAATAAACTTTGCATAATCTTTATTGTAGATCAATGGCCTCTTCAAGTAACAATAATCCCCTGTCATCGCGATCCATCCTTGAGAAGGATAAGCAACTGGGACTAACTTTCTTGATTGGTTCGAAACTTGAGAATTGTTCTTAAGCATGAACGCAAGTTGTATGTCCTGGATGCTCCAATCCCCGAGGACCCACCACCAATACTACGAAAGTTTGTGAAGGATGCGCATAGTAAGCATGTCAACGATTCTATTGATGTTGCATGTATTATGCCGGCAACTATGGTTCCCGAACTTCGAAGGACATGGAACTAATGGAAGCCTACGACATGGCTATAACGCTGAAGGAAATGTTCCAACAGCAAGCTAGGCAAGAAAGGTTCGAGACAGTAAAAAACCTACGTTCTTGCAAGATGACTGAGGGTACGTCGGTTAGTCCTCATGTTTTGAAGACGAAGGGCTATGTTGACCAGCTTGATAAACTCGAATTTTCCATAAGCTAAGAGTTGGCTACAGATTTGATCCTGAATTCATTACCAGAGAGTTACTCACAATTTGTGATGAACTACAATTTGAATAATATGGAGAAATCAATTTCAGAGTTGCATTTGATGCTCAAAACTGCTGAACAAAATATCAAGAAACCCTCTAGTAATGTGTTGATGGTCCAAAAGGGAAAGGGAATGAAGAAGAAAGGCAAAGGCAAGGCTAGAGTTGCCAAGGTTGTTGATGCACTGTCGCAAAGCCTATGGAACAAGTCAAGCCCCACTGTTCTGCTTCAAAACACCCAAAAGAAAAGGAAGAAAATTGTCATTTCTGTAATCAAACCTATCTTTGGCATTGTCGTCTCGGGCACATAAATGAGAAACGCATAATGAAGCTCCATAAAGATGGACTTCTAGATTCATTTGATTTAGAAACATATGAAACATGCGTATCTTGTTTACTAGGTAAGATGACTAAAAGTCCCTTTACTGGACACAGTGAAAGGGCAAGTAATACATACTGATGTATGCGGTCCTATAAGCACAATGGCTAGAGGAGGTTATCAAGTACTTCATTACATTTATCGATGATTTCAAAGAGATATGGTTATGTATATCTTATGAAACATAAAGTGAATCATTTGAGATGTTTCGAACGTTTCAAAATGAAGTGCGAGAATCAACTTGGTAAAACTATCAAAACACTTCGATCAGATCGAGGTGGTGAGTATTTAAGCCAAGAATTTGATGATAATCTTAGAAATTGTGGGATTGTCTCCCAATTGACTCCACCAAAGCAACTCCACAATGGAATGGAGTTTCGAAAGGAGAAATCGAACCTTATTAGATATGGTTCGATCTATGACGAGTCATGCGAGATCTTCCATTATCCTTTTGGGGTTATGCATTACAAAGCTGCGACTTTCACTCTAAATCGAGTTCCTTCTAAAGCGGTTGATAAAACACCATATGAGATATGGTACGGGAAGAGACCTAGTTTGTCTTTTCTTAAGATTTGGGGTTGTGAGGCTTACGTAAAGCGACAAGTCTCGGAAAAACTAGCACCTAAATCGACAAGTGTTTATTTGTGGGGTATCCTAAGGAAACAAAAGGATATTACTTTTATAATCCCTCCGAGAACAAAGTGTTTGTTGCTCGGTATGGTGCCTTTATGGAAAAACAGTTTATTTCAAAAGACACTAGTGGGAGAGAAATAAATCTTGAAGAAGTTCAAGAATCACGGGTAAAGCATCGAACCGCTCGGAAGTTCAACAACGTTCGAACCGTTGAACCTCCACAAGTGACACAAGGCCCACGTAAATCTAGTAGGGTAAGACATGAGCCGAGAGAGATTCAGATTTCTCATTACCGATAGTCATGATGTGTTGCTTATAGACCAAAATGAGCCCACCACTTATCAGGAGGCTATGTCTGGACCAGACTCGGATAAATGGCTAAGTGCCATGAACTCGAGATGCAATCCATGTATGATAACCAAGTTTGGAACTTGGTTGATTTACCCTGAAGGTGGTAAGACCATTGGATGTAAATGGGTTTTCAAGAAGAAAAGCGACATGGATGGCAAAGTGCATCCTTTTAAAGCAAGACTAGTAGCAAAAGGTTTCGAGCAGACTCAAGGTGTTGATTATGATGAAATTTTTCGCGATCGCCATGCTTAAATCCATAAGAATTTTAATTGCCATTCTTTGCATATTATGACTATGAAATATGGCAAATAGATGTAAAAACAACATTTCTTAATGGAAAGTGCTTGAGGACGTGTATATGACACAACTCGAAGGTTTTGTACATCCCGAGAATTCTAGGAAAGTATGCAAGCTTCAAAGATCCATTTATGGATTAAAGCAAGCTTCTCGGAGTCGGAATCTTCGTTTTGATGAAGCAATCAAGGATTTTGATTTTATTAAGAACGAAGATGAGCCTTGTGTATACAAGAAGGTCAAGTGGGAGTGTAGTTGTTTTTCCTAGATCTTGTATGTTGATGATATATTACTCATTGGAAATGACATCCCAACATTGCAGAATGTCAAGTCTTGGTTAGGGAAGTGTTTCTCAATGAAAGACTTAGGAGATGCAGCCTATATCCTAGGGATAAAGATATATAGGGATAGATCTAAGAGGCTAATCGGTCTAAGTCAGAGTGCTTACATAGACAAGGCGCTGAATAGGTTCAGTTTGCAAGACTCTAAAAGAGGATTGTTGCCAATGTCTCATGTAGGGGTGGGCAAACCGCGGTTTGGTGGTGAAAACCACCAAACCGCGACCAAACCGAATGGCTGCGGTTTAGTGATTTACCAAACCGCGACCAAACCGCGAACCACCAAAATCGCAACCAAACCGAACCGCGGTTTCCGCGGTTTGGTCGGTTTGGTTGCGGTTTTGGTGTGAGGCAGCGGCGAGGCAGCGGGGCGAGGCGGCGGTGAACGTTCGCGCGGAGGAAGGCGGCGGCCGTGAGCGGAGAGAGGAGGTGACGGCGGCGCAGGGCAGGATCGAAGAGCGGCGCGGCGTGAGCGGGAGGTGATGGCGGCCGCTATGAGCGGGAGGTGATGGCGGCGAGAGTGAGGAGGTGACTGCGAGAGTGAGGGAGGTGGCGGCGGCGGGAGTGAGAGGGAGAGGGAGAGGGAGAGGGAGGTGACTGCGAGAGTGAGGGAGGTGGCGGCGGCGGGAGTGAGAGGGAGAGGGAGAGGGAGAGGGAGGTGACTGCAAAGAGTGAGGAGGTGGCGGCGACGGGAGTGAGAGGGAGAGGGAGAGGGAGTTGTGCGGTTTGTGGGAGGGAGAGGGAGTCGTGCGGCTGTGGGAGAGGGAGTGGGCGGCAGAGTGAAGAATTGCTTTTATAGTTAACTTTTAGGGTTTTTGGTTTATATTACCAAAATGCCCTCGGTTTGGTTAAACCGCGGTTTTCTCAAACGAAAACCGCGACCAAACCGCGGAATCGCGGTTTGGTCATTTTCCAAACCGCGACCAAACCGCGAGTTTTAAAAACCAAACCAAACCGCGCGGTTTGGTCGGTTTGGGCGGTTTGGGCGGTTTTTTGAAAACCACTGCCCACCCCTAGTCTCATGGCATAAGTCTCAGCAAGACTCAATGTCCTAAGATAAATGATGAGCGAGACCGTATGAATAAGATTTCATATGCATCAGCTATTGGATCTATCATGTATGCCATGTTATGCACTCGACCTGATGTATCATATGCTTTGAGCACTACAAGCGGATATCAGTCGGATCTAGGTGAGAGTCACCTTTGGATAGCAAGAAAGAACATCCTTAAGTACTTAAGAAGGACTAAGGAAGTGTTCTTGGTCTATAGAGGTTTTGAAAATGATCTAGTTGTAAATGGTTACAGATGCAAGTTTTCAAACCGATATAGATGATTTTAGATCGCATCTGGATATGTGTTTACTTTGAATGGGGGTGCGATAAAGTGGAAAAGTTCGAAGCAAGAGCGTGGCGAGATTCTACAATGAAGCCGAGTATATTGCGCGTCCGATGGAGCAAAGGAGGCGATTTGGATCAAAAAGTTTATTTCTTAACTAGGTGTGGTTCCAAGTATTGCTAACCCTGTTTGTTTGTATTGTGACAATAACGGGGCAATAGCACAGGCCAAGGAACCTAGATCACACCACGGATCCAAACATATACTCAAGCGTTTTCATCTCATTATAGAAATTATTGACAGGGGAGACGTAAAGATTTGCAGAGTACCTACTGAAGAGTACCTACTGAAGACAACGTTGCGGATCCATTGACAAAAGCTCTTCCACAAGCAAAACATGATGGTCATGTTAGATCATTAGGCATTAGATGCATGTATGATTGGCCCTAGTGCAAGTGGGAGATGATGGGGCATGTGCCCTAGGTCAATCCATTAAGCTGTCTTTATGAATACTTTTAGTTAATAAAATAGAGGATTTCATTTCTTTGTTTATTATAATTAATTTGCATGTTTACATTATAATAAGATCCATGGGTATTTACATAAATATCCTAAATGTCCGTAGTCGATCATTATACTTGGAACTATAATGAATTAAGACTAGTGTGAGTCTCGATTGATGATCATATGATGATTATACGTATAGGGATACGAATCAAGATCACGAGTACTTGTTAGGGAACAAAGTACTGGACCGACCCGCTATGAGAACATCACATGGATTAAGTCATAGTTGTTTCTCATGATAGGTATATATTCCAGTCCTCTGACTTGAGATTACCAGAGACTTCAACATTAGGAACACAGTGATTTGACACAATCAAACGTTGTCTTTAACAGGACGATTATAAAGGTTGTGATTGGTTACTGTGTGAGCAATGTGATGAAGTTGTGTAATCGAGATAGAATTTGTCCCTCTCATATAAAGAGAGATATCTAGTGGATCCCTCGATGTGTTAGACTGTTAAAAGGCCTAGTCTAAGTGAATTGATATTGATCAATGTCACTTGGATGTTTTCGGTCTACCTAGAGATCGAGACTAGTACGATTGAACATGTTGGATGACAATTCCATGCCTTATGTTTGATCAAAAGGATATCGTGTGACAAAAGGATGTTATATACACTGTTGATTAGGTTGTATCGATTTGATATTCATACAACTTGGGTAGTCATAATGTCTTGCTAGAGACTGCTTATGACTTGTATACCAAAATGTGTTTTGGTACACTGCCAACGTTGTATGAGCCTATTGGGTCGCACACTAAGAAAGGTTTTGCGAGATTTTAAGATGATTCAGAAAAACGAATTTTATGTGATAAAATTCATGACAGAAACGTCCTTGCGGTGTATTACACTTATACTTCTTTAAGTAAGGGTATATGTGTAATTTACTTAACCGTCTATATACAAGGGTTGTATAAATAGACGCTTTAAGTTACAATACAAAAACGAAAGATCAAAAGGCCAAAACTCCTTTTTCGTTTAAGAAACGACTTAGGGTTTTTGGTATGCTCTGGATCGTTTTGGAGAGAAAGAAAAAGGTTTGGTATTCTCTCGAAGCTAGCACTTCGAATCTCGGCCGCCGTTCGTGTGTGGACTACTGGTAGAGGGCGTTCGTCGTTGGCAACGACTTAGAGATCGATTAACCTTCAGAAAGGTACATTGCGACTGAGGTATAATTAAGTTTTCATGGTTTAAACGTTTTTAATGGAATTAGATTCGGATCCTGTTGGGGTTTTTGTCAAAATTGTTTTGTAATCTCTGCTGCGTATGAACCCCAAAACCCAACATGTATAAAATACATGAATTAACAATATGCTCTAACACTAATTCTTGATAACAATTATCACAAAACCTATATCTACATTATATATATATATATATATATATATATTAATAAAGATCATGTTTTCACACATATATCATATATACATTAGAGAAAACATGTAAATGTTTAATATAACTTAGCTTCAGGCTTTGATACGACTATTGGGTTCTGGGTTCATACGCAGTAGAAAATTGAAATTTTTTTCGAAAAACTCCAATAGGATTGTAAATAAGCTGCACTAAACTAGATCTATAAAAGTTAACTATACCTTAATCTATGATTTCCTTCTCTGATTGTTCAATCTCCAAGATGTTCAAGCGCGCGCAACCTCTATAAAAAATTCACACACTAACGGTGACTACAATTTGGAGTGCTATGTCCTAGAGATATAGAAAATGTTATCATTTCTCTCCTAAAATCTAGAGAACTCGAAATTTGCAAAAGTGAAAATCATATTTCGTTTTAGGGTTTCAACCTCTATTTATATGTGTAGATAAGCTCTCATTTAAAATCTTATTCTTATTACAACTAAATTGTATTTAGGCATTTTAAGCAAATCACACAAATACTCCAATTAATAATTTATTTTATAACAAATCGTAAGGGCTTTTCTATCATGAATTTGATCATATAAAATTTATTACTCGCTGAAAAATTGAAATTGCTCAAAGCCATTTGTTGTGTGCGACCCAATAGGTTCATGCAACGTTAGCAATGAACCAAATTCATTTTGGTACAAAAGTTATAAGAAGTCTCTAACAAGGCATTATGATTACCCAAGTAGCATGAATATCATATTCAATATAACCTAATGAATAACATATATCATATCATTTTTTTGTTTGACATCCTTTGATTTAACGTAAGACATGGAAAGTCACCCTCGATATTCAATTGTACTAGTCTCGATCTTTAGGTAGATAGAAAATATCCTAATGACATTGATCAAATCAATTAACTTGAACTTGGCCATTTAACAGTCAAACATATCGAGGGACCCACTAATATCTCTCTATTTGAGAATGAAAAATTCTATTTTGATTACACACCTTCACATATTATTCAAAAGGTATCCAATCACTTTCTATATAATCATTCGATTAAAGACAACGTTTGATTGTGTCAAATTACCATGCTCGATTAAAGACAACGTTTAATTGTGTCAATTACCATGCTCCTAATATTAAAGTCTATGGTAATCACAAGTTGAAGGACTAAGGATATACCATTCATGAGTAATACCTATGACTTAATCCATGTGGTGTTCTTATAGCAGGTTAGTCCCGTACATTGTTCCCATAACAAGTACTCATGATCTTGATTCCTTTCCCTATACATATAATCATCATTCAAGATTCACACTAGCCTTAATTCATTATAGTTCCAAATACAATGACCGACAAGGAACATTTAGGATATTTTAAAAATACCCAAAGATGTTACTATAAGGTAAACATGCAATCACTCATAATAAAACATTAAATGAAAGCCTCAATTTTATTAAGTAAAATTATAAGATAAAAAGTGTTTGTAGATTGACCTAGGGAACATGGCCCAACACATAAGGTACTAGTGAGCTCAGGACTGAATGTTCAAAATCTTCGTTAGAGCTAGATGGGGATGGTGTTCTCAATTTAGCCCTCCTAAGTCTTGATGTTCGAAAACCAAACCCTGTGAGTTTGATGGACATTTTTTAAACTGCATAGTTCATCTTTGGTTTTTCTATCAAAATCCCTTTCTCTTTATCTTGTGCAGTACTCCTACCGCATCCTCTACCTCTTCCCATCATAACGAATAAATCACTATGATGAATTTTTAAATCAAAACTCAGTCTTTCATATGAAAATTGATTCAAAACGAGTTATTTATTGAGAATCAAATTGTTATCGAGATATTTAAAACAAGTTTGCAAAGGAACTTTTTTGATGAAATACATAAAACTTCTTTAAAATTAGTAAAGACAAATAATATGAAAGCAAATTTATGAAAATGATTTTCAAATATTTGCGAAACGGACCCCCCAAACACGTATTATAGGTTAACTCATAGTATTCATATCACATATTGGAAAACCCTTAACCTCACTTGTTTAGTATTCAAGACCATCCTTCTTTGTCAATATTCAATACAATTATGGTAAAAAATTGAAATCAATGATTTCATCAAACTTCATCCAAACACCAAATTATAAAACTTATGAATATTGAAAGAATTTATAGGGTATCAAAGATACCTCCTTGAGAGTGATTCCCTCATGTATTAGATACTCTAGTTTCCCTTTCCTCATCTCTTTATGAATCCCTCTTATTCATGCCCTAATTCGGCTTCATACCTTCGAATTTCTCTTTTTTTGCTTCAACAAATCGTATTGAGGTAGGGATTACATAAATAAGCTATATGAAGGATTTGGTGGGTTAAATCTAGACAACAATTTGTAACGTGAATAGATTGTGTACAACTATTTAGGGTTTCTATTTTAAAAACTCGAATATGACCTTAGCAAATCAAGGGTTTAAGTAGATTTGTTGAGTAATCGCTAATGAAATCGATGGTATTTAGCTTCTGTGCCTCATCAATTCTCCCAATGAATTACATAGGAAAGCTAATTCACTATTGAATCTCCAGTAATGAATTTTCACTTTAAATGTTGTCTACTATCACGGATTTGTCCAACTACGAAGAAGAATCTAACGAAAATTTAGGACAAAATCTGTCATCCTTGGAGAGAATGTCCGGGAAATGTCAACCCAGGAATCTTTGTCATACCCATCACAATTGGAAATTCTTCTATTGAATTTGCAATGTGTGATCTCGAAGCATTAATTAATGTAATGTCACTTCAATTTTATGAATCATTGAAAATAGGATCATTAACTAATATGCCTATTAATCTTACTTTAGCAGATAATATAATTATTAAATCGTATTGATTATTAGAAGACATCTTAGTACAAGTACATAACTTAGTATCTCCGGCTGACTTCTATGTCATGGAAATGGTAGATTCAACATCACACAATCCTTCACTTATACTATTACGCAAATCTTTTTTTAAGACCACTAGAACTAAGATATTTCTGAAGGAACAATATCTACAAGATTTAAAGATAAAATTCTTCAATTCAAAATTAATAACGAAACATTTATTATACCTATAAAAAATACAATGAATTATTTGATAATGAAATTGATGATATTGAGTTTTTAGACTTAAACTATTATGATAATTTTAATGCTGAAATTTATGCAATTAATGAAGTAACAATAGAAACTGATAAAGAGATTCCAAAGAAATAAATAGTTGAGGACATTTTAAAAGCAAAGAAAGTAACACATGAATGGAGAGTTAAGCAACCGGTGAATGGAACAAGCATTAACAAGTCGGAAGCGTCTTCATCCAAGTACAATAAGAAATAGAAATAGCCAAACTTAAGCGATACAAAGCTTAATGAACCTGGAGGTATACACTTGTACATTGAAGTCAAATGGGCTTGGTACTTCAGAGCTCAATGTGATGATGCCCATATTTTTCATTCTACATATTCAATTGGAGTTGAATTCACTTCCTTCATAAAGATTCTCTTTACCGGATATAACTTCAATTCAACCAACAGGAGTGGTCATGGATGTGCCAGTTCAAGTGAACGCCGACACCATACACACATAATGTTTAGTCATGCAACACTTTATTAACGAAGTTCCTCCTTTAATTTTAGAAGGACCTTTCCAGGCTGCTTTTCACGTTGTCATGTGTATTATGAAAAAAACAATTACTCTGACGATTAACGATCGAGCACTCACTTTCAGGAATAGCACTAGAGTGGATAGTCCAGAATTCAAGTTTAGAGATCCAACATAGTTCGAGAATGGTTAAATCAAGCCAATGACGATAAACTGAAAAACTATGTGCGAGAAAGCCCATATTCTATATTTAATCCATGCTTATTTAATTTATTAAGAGTTTAGTTTAGTTTTGCGTGGTATGTTTTTATCCTTTCATTTTTTACTTTTGCATTGGAGATATTATGAAAACTTAGACACGAAAGAAATTTCAATTGGGGGGGAGTTATCGAGTGTTTTTTTGCTTATATGGCCTTTATGCAAGTCGCATTATTCACTTGCTTATTTATATGTTTATTATTCTAATCAATAAGATTATTTAGTTAGTTACACATCCTAATCAAACTTTCTAATTTTCTTTCAATTCTACCTTAACATGAGTTTTTATGAATGACATATAAGTTAATTATGGAATAAATTTCAAAAATAGTAACTTAGGCATAGCGACTCTCCTACAATTTAGCGTAACACTTCGAATCGCTGGCAAAATTGGTAGCAACAACCGGTCAATTACGCAAAATTTGGAGTCCGACGAATCCCCTGCGAGTCTCCTTAAAAAGGAATCGCTGCTCAGATTGGTGAGTTACTGCATCTCGGTACCCATTGATTCACCAAGCGATTTCCTAGCGATTCCACTTAACAAAGGAATCGTTTGGCAGGATTTTTCGTTTTTAAATTAGAACATCAGATCTCCACATAATACAACTCAGTCGCACACAAATCTATTGAATCACTACATAAAAATTTCAATTCCTTTCCGAGATTCAATCATCCTAAGCTTAATCCTATAGAATTTAAGTGATTCTTACCTCAACCTAGTCCAGTTCCAATCAAATTTTTTGGTTTTTGAAGTGCTAAAACAAACTAGGGTTTTAGAGAATTTGGCTTAGAGGTTGCAAGAACGATTTAGAGAAGTTCAAGAACTTAATTCTTGAGAGACTCAATCTAAAAAAGGTAATTAAATAAACCCTAGCTCTCTTCTTCAACAAATTAGTGATTCAAAGGATTTTCCCAAATTTCTCAATGCTTTTTTAAATTATTTAATTTGAATTTACTCAATTATCTTAAACAAATAGTTTCATTGATTTTAATAGATTAGGCATTGCGATTACAATAACCATTGGTTTACGAATTCAATAATTTTAAAACTTTGGTATATTTACACGCATTTGCAAATGATTTGAAAATCGAGTTTAAAATGAGTTGGGCGTTTGGTTATGGTTTCTTTTCAAATTTCTTTGTTCTAAAAAAGGCTTAAGATCTTTCGCTCAATTCCCTTAATAAGATTTGAAAAACCATTTTTAAAAGTTCATAATTGAGTTACAACATCGATGCCAAATTTATTTTAAAATTTTATTGAGTTTCAAGCTAGCTTTCCAAATGGAATTCTTCTTTCAAATAAAGTCTTGAATTTTACCAAAATATTTCCAACAAACGTTGCTCTTATGATCTTTAGGTTTATTTACCTTTTCAGACTTGTGAATTTTTGAAATTAAGACAATAGCTAGAGGATGTAAAGGTAGAAGCTATAGAGAGGAGAAAGTGAAACACCATTAGTAGAGAAAATAAAACATCACAATACGTGAGCTATGGTCCCCTAATTCCCCGAGGTCCAATTTTACATGTTTAGTATGTTTGTAGGTGTTTGGGATATGTATTTTGTCGAAAATCCCAAAACAACCCTTTATGTTTAGTTTATGTCTGTTGTTAGCGTGCTATGTAAATAACATAGCGCTATGTGCTGGTAGAGCACTATGGACAGGATGTAGGCGCTATTGTTCGTAATCGTGAAGAACAGTTGGAAATCCAGAACAATTAGCGCACTACCAAGCCTCAAGGACAGAATTCTCAAGTCGAGAATTCTATTTTTCCCTTCAAATTTGTCTACTTAAACCAATCTAACACACTCTTCAAATCCAATTAACACCAAGAAAATCTAAAACAACCTTAGAACAACCATTTTGCATCAAATTGATCAAAATCTCATAAAATTGGGTTCAAATGAATCTGTAGATGATGGAGATGATGATTACCTTAATTTAAATGCTCCAATTTAATTCCAAAATAGTTGAATTCAAAGTCCGAATCTCTTTCTCTCCTCTCCAGCAAGTTGAAACGAAAAATGGTTTCAATTGCATGCTTTTGGTAAACTTATGTTATATATTAAGGTGAGATTTAGTTCTATCCATTGATCTCAATGTGTTTACGTATCTCGAGGTTTGTCTAATGGTTCACCTCTAGCTACTTAGCCCACTCACTCCCACTCATTAAGCCTATGTGACACCAATAGATGCTCTTATATCTCTTGATTTATTTTAATTTAGTTGCACTAACTTAGGTCCATCTTACTACATATGGTTAGTGTTTTATTTACGAAAATTAACAAACCTATGGTTCCATTAACCTTCGACTACCCGATGCCTCGCGTCTCGATACGCATTTCGAGGCACATCATAGCCTATTATTTTTCTTTGAATTTACTTGGTCTATAGTAACATTACCCATTTTAATTGATTAACTAGTCATCCTGATGTGGATTGGTCTAGTTTCCAAGTGTACCCGTAGTTCGCCTACTCACTACACGTGTTGACACATCTTTCGAGGTAAATACCCTTCACACAAACTTGCCCGATATAAACATACACACATGGGATGCAATATAATAATAATTTTAAACACTACATATATACAACCACCATCCATAAATAACATATTTCCTCGGTTCTCATGTTCGAGTCAATCGAGTTGTCCACGTATTGCCCAAATTACAACTGTTTATCCCCGAGATTAATGCTAATCCTAGTTTATTTAATTTTGCCCTAATATCTTGGCCTGTATGCTCTCCTCAATCTGTAGTAGCTTGTGTAACCTCTGATGAGCAATCAACCACTTTCTAACTGCATTTGGGTCTCCGCCTCCATGAAAGTATCCAGGATTGAATTTGATGAACTCCCTCATTTGCTTAACCTCTGCCATCATTGAAGTCTCAAACATGTCTGCCTATGCTGATATAGCAGTCGACATCTCATTCGGTGCTACGGTCGGTGTAGCAACCACTTTGGGAGTCTCCTGTAACACTGCATGCTTCGATATAGACTAAACTGTCATCGGAGCAACTGTTGTCTCAATCGTGATGTGTGTTGTGTACCCGGGCGGCGGTGAGTGATACAATCGCTACTATCTATGAGTGCATCATATCCATCAATAACTCAAATTGTCTATCATGAGCTGCTAGTCGCGCGGCTACTACCGAACCCAAATCCTCATCTCTAGTTTGGTCGCTTGTCAGACCAACATCAATAGTAGGTGGAGTGGCTTGCCATCCATTGTGATCTGCATCAAAAAGCATGTGCTGAATCACTCTCTATGTATGTGTATATAATATATACAATAAAAAATAACACATATATAAACCCTATCGTTACCTAACTCAAATTGCTTCCCAACTAGGATTCTAAGTCAGGATCTTCAAGTTTCCGCATCTAAGGTTAGTTTATTAAGTTTTATTCAATTTCTTTAAAGTTCTCCTGAGGCTTCCTCGAAACCTCGCTCTGATACCAAACTGTGATAGCCCCAATATCTAGGCTGCCTTACTTCCCTCCACATTGCATGTCACTTCAACTAGCCTTACCACATCATGGCCCGCTTCTCCTTGATGCCTCGCAACTTAACAAGTTACTTACACTTTTATAGCTAATCCTAGTTACACTAACTAATATTTACATAAATATTAATAATTTAGTTAGCCAATTACTCAATTTATCATGTTATATTATAATTATCATCAGAAGTCTTTTAATGAGTAACTTATACAATATTTAACAATCTTAAGTAGTGGAAAACCTAGCAAAAGATACCATGTATATATCAAGGTGAGATAAGTATAACAAAAGTTCCACATACATGTAATCAATGTTCTATGGTCCCCAAAACCAACAAAAGTAAAATAAATTCATACCGATATCACACTCGAGCTGGCTCCACAACCTTAGTGGTAGTCACCCAGTATCTCCTTACTCGTTGCTCTTGCTCGTCGAAGTATATGCACTCAATCACCCAACAAATACAGTGACGAGTCCAATGAGTAAAATCTGAAGAGAATTCCACATAATATTCATGAATTAGCACTAATAAACTATTAGACATACAAATATAACACTTGGCAACAATACGTCATATTTCCATAAATGTAGGCAACAAAGGACAAGTAAAAGTAGTAGCGTGAAATGAATAAACAACATGTACCAACTAAGCTAGCTAAAAAATTAAGCATTAATCCATAAGCATAAGTATAATTACGAGAAAACCCTGACCTACACTAGCTAATAATCAATAAATCGAGTAGGAACCACGTATATACTTACTGGCTTACAGTGACTAAATCCCAACTATGGTTACCGGATGAACCCCTCCAGACACTATTTCAAGTCAAGGGAACACCCTAAATCCCTCCCAACGGTCATAAGTATATCCTACTGCCGTCGACACGAGCACCAAAAAAAAGTAACATGTGCAAGCAATTAAGCCATAACTAAATTATATACAAATCGAAATAAGAGAGAAGCCTCATGTCTGCCCAATAGCAGTCACACATGAAATGTGCTATCGATAAATCAAAATCATGAATTCTGTAAAGCATTCACAATAGGTTTATGCACCTCAATCCGCACTCCGACTTCCCTAGACTCCCACGTACAACCCAACTAGCTCCCCGATACCCGAGCTACTCCCCTATGTCCTCAAAGTCCAATTTTTACATGTTTAGTATGTTTGTGGTTTTTAGTAAATGTATTAAGTCAAAAATCCCAAAAAGACTTTTTTGTTTAGTTTTTGTCTGTTGTTAGCGGGCTATGTAAATAACGTAGCGTTATGTGCTGGTAGTGCGCTTTGGACAGGATGTAGCGCGCTACTATTCGTCATCCTGAAGAACAGTTGGAAACCTAGAATGATTAGTGCGCTAACCGTTCTAGGTAGCGTGCTACCTAGCCTCTGGGACATAATTCCCAAGTCGAGAATTTAGGTTTTCCCTTCAAACTTCACTACTTAAACCTATCTAACACACTCTCCATGTCTAATTAACACCAAACAACATCTAAAACAACCTCAGAACAACCACTTTGCATCAAAATTGATTAAAATCTCATTAAAAATTGGGTTCAAATGAAAGTGTAGATGATGGAATGATGATTACCTTAGTTTAATCCTCCAATTGAATTCCTAAAGAGTTGAATTCCAGCTCCAAATATCTTTCTCTCCTCTCCAGCAAGTTGAAATGAAAAATGGTTTTTATTGCATCCTTTTGATGTTGTTATGTTATATATTAAGGTGAGATTTATTTTTAGCCCTTAATCTCAATGTGTTTACGTATCTCAAGGTTTGTCTAGTGGCTCACCTCTAGCAACTTAGCCTACTCACTCAGTCCATGTGACACCAATAGATACTCTCAGATCTCCTAGATCCACCAATATGCATCTTTAGAAAAATCCTATAGTTCCCAATTAATTTAATTTAACTATATGCCTTGATTTATTTTAATTTTATTGCACTAACTTTTTCCGTCTTACTACACATGTTTAGTGTTTTATTTATCAAAAGTAACTGACCTATGGTTCCACTAACCTTTAACTACGCCCAGTGTCCCACGTCTCGATACGTATTTTGAGGCACACCATAGCCTATTGTTTTGCTATGAATTTACTTGGTCTATGGTCACATTACCTATTTTAATTGATTAACTATTCATCTTGACGTGGATTAGTCTAGTTTCCGAGAATACCTGTAGTTCGCTTTCTCACTACCCTCGTTGACATGCCTTTCAAGACGAACACCTGTCACAAAAACTCGCCCGATATCAACATATATACAACCACCAGCCATAAATAGCATATTTCCTCGATTCTTGTGTCTGAGTCAACCCAGTTGTCCACGTAATGTGCAAACTACAACCGTTCATCCTCGAGATTAACGCTAATCTTGGTTTACTTAATTTAGGCCGTTACAAAAAAGTGACATTAGTAAAAATAGTAAGATCATACCGGAGAGGGGTTTTAATGTTTGAAAAGAAGTTAAGTATAGGCATAAAATTTTGAACATAATAAGGGAGTAGAGCTGGGGATTGTCAACTAGGGACTATTACGCTGTTAATGACGTGGTGTCTATGGTAGAAAGAGGTGGTAAGATTGTAGTGCGAGAGTCTTAGGCGAATGGGCATGGAGATGACAATGAGACAATATACATGGTTTGAGGAAAGCTAGTGCACTACTCACTTGCAAGAACAAACAGGTATTATGGTTTCCTGAAGACTCATAGGAGACGAAAGGATGAGAACCCTAAACCTGAATATGGGTAGATATGGCGTTCCCCATGAAACATTTATAAATGGTTTAGAAGCAAATCCAGGGGATGAATTTCTTTTTGACAACGATGGGTACCCACAACACATACAAACCAAATATTTTAGGAAAACTACCAATCTTGGAGCTTTTTCATTAATGCAAACCATATAACCAAGTTTGCAATATAATGAAATTGTGAACTGTAGGGCGGCTCTTTAATACCACATAGTTTAGGGGATAGGCTATATTGATGTTGCAAAGATAATTAATGACTCAATTAAGAATGCCATGACCACCTAGAAAAATGAAGGATTTCCATTTCCCTTAATGATAACGAAAATCTGAAAGCAAGACTAAGTTCATGTGAGATGTCTAAGGTTAGATGATTATCCCAATAGGACCATCACCGATGAAGCAATTGAAAGTTCCATGAAAATGCCAGGATACGTTGATTTAGTGGAGGAACCGGAGAGAAATGAAACACATAAGAAAGAGACCACAAAAAGAAGGAGAATACAGGTAGAAAACAGAAAAGTTTGAGAAGAAATATAGTCTACTGCATATAATATTAGAATGAACATGACCTCAAAGATACTTAAAGAAGGTCTTTAATGGCATGTATGCGAATGTCAATTCTGAAAATTTTATAAAATTGATTAGGATGTTGATTAAGTATTTTTGGATTTAAATTGGGATTTAAGTATTCGATGTGGGACCCAAGTATTACAGACTATAGATCCTAAGTCTAAATATTAATTTTGTGTGACGCGTGACTAATTGGTGTAGTGTACTCTATTTGACGCGAATTAGGGTCAAGTTGAAGTGTAGACGCATTGTTTGCAATTTTCGAACAGCTTGGGAATTTTCTCCAATTTCGAAAAAATTGGGGTATTCTTCAAGATTGAATTTGGACTTAAAAATAAGAGATAATCATGAAATAAAATGGAATAATTAATAAATTGGTGAGCATAGAGTGATACGCGGGGTCGAGGGTGACACGCGTGGGATGTAATAGTGTGCATGTCCGAGGGTGGTCATCACTGCACGACACGGATTTATAGCCACGAAAATATAAGTGTATATATTGTATAAGTATATACAAATGAATCCAATAGTTTAAATCAAATAAAAAGATATATTAGGTTTGCCTCGAGCTACCAGTTATGTTTTGGTCGAGGCAATGAATTGTGTGTGTACGGTGGGAGGTTAGGATTGTCATGCCTTGAGATACATGTAGCAAGGATCTCTAGGAAGTGAATCGTGTAGATGTCGATTATTTTAAAGAAGCATATCCATGCTTCAAGATGCATGTCATCTCATCTCAAGAAGGATTATTGTTTTAACTCGCACTTCAGATCCTGCTTGAGATTCAAGTGCACGAATCTAGAGATAAGTTGTAGTTGTCTTATATAAGTCGATCAGGAGGTGATTAACTGGTGTAAGTCAATATAAATCATATGCTTTTAATAAAAAATAGCGAGTTTGGGTGTTTTCTCGAGGATATATAGTGGGGTTTTTCCTCATAATACACGCTCTGATACCCAAAAATATCCAAAATTTTAGAAAATTATTTTAAAGCCTAATGAAGGTTAATTTTTGAAGTCGAGCCATACTTAGGAGTGGAAATTGAGATTTCAACATCCAAGGAATTAATTTGGGGTGATTCTGAGTTTTTAAGACTTGAGAATACCAAAACAACTCAGAAAATTAGTCAAAACACATAAAAAATTAGAATAGGGCATTTATCCAAATTTCTTAATGGTTTTACGTAATGTTGAGAATCTCCAAACCACTCAGAATGAGCCTTTGGGAATATATTCAAATTACGTGGTTTGGTGGTAAGTAAATCCTAAAGTGATATTTACTATATATTGAATATCTTTCTATTTGTAACTGCATCATAGTCTGCATTGCATTTCATTATTCTTAGTCATGCATGCATAAAGAGAGTGAGATATGCTTGTTTTTTAGTAGATTTCAACCTAACCTTAAATCCAGGCTAGTAAGACTAGTTCCGGAGTTAAACATTGATTAGTTATCTCTGCATTTCATGATTACTTAAGTCTTTCTACTATTTTTGGAAGTCGACATCTGATTATAGTTAAGAAAAAGAAATAGTGGATTGCATGTAATGTCGATGCATATAAATTATTGAATATTTGGAAATGCAATTGCATGTCTCCATGAATCAAACTAATGAATGCAAGAGTACAAATAAGTATAGATATTTATTTACCTGACATTTTTGAGTTTTTTTATGATGTCATATTCTATATAAAGGTAAGGGAAGAATGGACAAGACACAAAGATTAGTATGACGATTTTCAAAATTTAAAGTAAATTCTAATTTTAAATTATTTATGTGTATTGTTTTTGGATTCTCGGGGTGAGTGTAGGATATGAAATTTTGTTGAATGGATATGAGAGTCACCAAAGTTAGTTCAAAATATGTTGAGACGTTTATGTTTCAATTTTGATCTATTTGGGTACGTAAAGTTGTAACTAAAGTATTTGAGATTCTAGGTTAGTTTATAAAGTTGTACTCGATATATATTATGAACCATGGGGAGTTGTGAGTCCTTCTAGGCCTCTCCGTAATTACGCTATCGATTAGGTGAAAGTTTTTTAGCAGGCCTTTTTTAGTGGAGGTCACTACAAGGAAAATGAAATTTAGAAACGGAATTAGCTTCCGTTGCTAAAAAAAGTAGTTAGAGACAGAATTGAGACGGACTAATTTAGAGACGGAATTGAGACGAATCAGAGACAGAAATAGAGACGGAATTAAATTTCGTCTCTAAAAAATGGCGCCAACATTCCCACCAAAACTTTCTTTTCTTATAACCGTTCATCAAATCTCGAGATCTGTGCGTGCTTGGATCAAGGCCCCTCCACCCCCCCCCCCAAATATCCCCAAATCCCGTTTGATCGTCTCGTCCAAAATCCCCAAATCCCACAAGTTCGATCGTCTCGTCTCGGTCTCGGTCTATGCTCTCAACTCTCGTCTCTCCGTCTTGTCGCGCTGGTCTCTCCGTCTCTCTCCGGTCACCGCCCCCAAATCCCCAACCCCCAACAAGTCGATCGTCTCCATTATCGGCTCTCAACTCTCTCTCTCCGGTCTCTCCGTCTCTTGCTCGGTCACGGCTCTCCGTTCTCTCTCTGGTCACCGCTCACCGCTCTCTGCTCTCACTGGTGACCGATCTCTCATCGGTCATCTTCGCTCACCGCTCTCTCTCTTTCATTGCTCTCTACTATCTGGTTGCTCTGTGCTTACTGCTCCGCTTTCTGCTCGTAAAGGTAACAATCAAAAAAAAATCGTAACACCCTAATTCTCTTGAAATTGTATCTGCTCACATTTTCCTCCGGTTTGGCTTTCATGTGCATTTGTTGGTGTTCTTCACTCGATCTATTAAGTTAATGTTGTGTATTTTGTTTGGTTTAGAAGTTTTTGTTCTGCTCTTCTCTTGCATGCTTAGTGTTTTGCAGTTATGCTTGTTCTACCGAGTACCAATGAAATGTGAACTGCATTTCTCTGTTGTGATCTGGGTTTTGTAGTTATGTTCATTTTGCCACGTTTTAGTTGTTGCAATGCTACTTGTGAGTGACACAGTTTTCCCTAATTCACAGGTTTTATTTGATTTCATGCTATGCTCGCAAGAAGTTAATTATAAGAATTTAAATTTAATTTTAGAGAGTAAGAGAAAAGTAGCATAATAGGTTGCCAAAAAAGATTAGATACAAGTATTATGCAATAAATTTTAATGACATAAGTAATATTAGAAGATAAATAATATCTAATTGAGATATTAGCGAGAGATTTGCGAAATCGAAAATTGAAGTGTAAAATTGTAATTCAAAGTAAGTCGTTTTATTAGTGCTTATTAAGTATTAGTATATATATACGAACCCATTGGGCCATTAAATTAGTTAGTACTGCATATTCCAAATTAAAATAGTTAATCACAAGTTTGGATTTTCTTTTGGAGGAAAAAAAAATACATTACATTTTGGATTTCTTATTTATTTGATAGAGACTTAAGTTGATGATCAACCTTCAATTTTTTTTAAAACAAAAACAAGATAATTATATAGAAGCAGTAATGCATGATTACAACAGCCTTAATTAAATTAAGTTGATATAACAAGCCCATTTTGCCATGAGTGACATCCCTCCAGCACAAAGTAGAACAGCAATGTAGGCCTTGATCTGAAGCTTAATGCTACCTTGCAACTTAGGCCCCATGAAATCTGCAGATAGAAGGTCCACCAGAGCCATGTAGATTAGCAACCCAGCCGACGACGCGTTTAATAATCCAACCATTATTAGAGAGCTTGGGCTATTTTCTTTATAAACACTAGATAATGCAATGCCAAGAGCAATCCCAAATGGAGTTGTAACTGAGAAGAAGAACACCATCACTGCTTTCTTAAAGAACTTGTACTCTGCCTGTACAAGCATTAAAAGATATTAGTTAATTAGTTATTCAATTAAGCATGTTAATTCGAAATCTAATTGTTCACTAAGTAATTATATATGGTCACCTGAAGAATACAACCACCAAGTCCCATCCAATCAAACATTTGATGGAAGCACAAAGCCGCTACTAATGGCTTAATTGTACAAGTATTATTTGATGCTCCTAATGAAAGTCCAATCACTACTGAATGAACAACAATACCCAGCTCCAAAACCTGCAACATTCACACATTATATCATAATATATAACTCATTTCATTGCTTTATACCAATATAAGAAAGAAAGTAACAAATTTATTCCGTCTCTGATTATGCAAATCAACTGTGCACAAATTTAAAGTAAATGTTGCTATTTCACATAAAATTTCAAGAGAATTGAATAAACATATAACCTTAAGGAGGTACGAGTGAACAAGTAGTAGGAGCTTTGACACTACGTGGTATTTGAATGCCTCTTATAACTTATGATTTATTCATTTTTTTGAACTCCTTGTTGCTTTTATTTTTACGACCAATTATCATACTCTGTTTGGTATCAGTCATGTACCGAGCTAGGTATTAAGAAAGTTGTTTCCAACCCCCTTTATTCAATGGCTAGAAGCAAAGCTTTTTGTTCATGTAGAGGTAGGTCCTCAGATTCCCCCTTCTAATAAATTGTGTTAGTTGGACACACAAGTAGCCATGTACCGTCGAAAATTATGAAACTAGTTAACTAATTTAATTGCACAATTACAATAGGAATGTCGTCTACAAGTCGAGACTGGATGTACAACCGTCTCGACAACGGCTTCGTTCGAATTGAATTCGCGGCGAAGGTTAAAGAATTCATATCATTTGCTAAGCAACATTGTCCTACATACCAAAGCTAAAGGAAGATTAGATGTCCGTGCAATTATAAGAAATGTCGACTTGTACCGTACCTGGACGTCGAAACGGTTGAGTACCACATATGTAGGTATGGATTTGTTTCGGGATATCACTGTTGGTACGAACATAGTGAGAACGGAGATGAAGGCCCGCAAAACTTTTACCAAATGGATAACCATATTGATGATGCTGATGTAGGAGGAGACGATCCGACAACTTACCGCGAGATGCTACACAACGTGGCAGGTCCAAGTTTCAATTGGAATCACGTGGAAGAATCACCAAACCGCCAAGCACGCCAACTATATGACATGATAGTGGCTAGTAGCGAACAATTGTGGCCAGGTTGCGAAATCATGACAATGTTGTCCGCAATGGAAAGATTACTTGCGATTAAGTCAGAACATCATATATCTGAACGAGGGTATAATGAAATCATTAAATTCATGAAGGATTGTTTGCCAAATGACAATTCATTGGCTGAAAATTTTTATGCCACTAAAAGACTAATGCGAGGTCTAGGTCTACCTGTTGAGAAAATAGATTGTTGTGAGGACCAATGTATGATTTATTGGGGTGTGGACTCTGAGTTGACATCATGTAAATTGTGTGGGAAATCACGCTACATTGCACAGCGACGAGGTCGTGGTTGGAACACCAAAAAACGCCCTTGCAAAAAAATGTACTACTTCCCTTTGGGCCCTCGGTTGCAACGATTGTATGCGTCTGAGTCAACGGCAAAACATATGCGATGACATGGAGAACATTCCTCGCCAGAAGATGTTATGCAACACTGTTCTGATTCGATAGCTTGGAGACATTTCAATGATGTCAATAGAGACTTCGCCGCCGAGGTTCGGAATGTTCGTTTAGGATTGTGCACTGATGGTTTTCATGTATTTGGGATTTCAGGGAAATCGTACTCTTCATGGCCCGTAATATCGAACTCCTTACAACCTTCCACCGTCGATGTGGATGAAATCAGAGTTTATTATGTTCTTAACGGTTATCGTTCCTGGACCGACCAGCCCAAAACAGAAAATTGACGTGTTCCTTCAACTGCTTGTGAAAGAGTTGCAAGATTTATGGAACAATGGGGTGATTACATACGACGTGTCGACAAAGTCGAATTTTCTCATGCGAGTGGCCCTTTATGGACTGTTAGTGATTTCCCTGCATATAGCATGTTGTCCGGTTGGAGCACACACGGTAAGATGGCTTGTCCATATTGTATTGAGGATACAAATGCATTTGAATTGCGAAATGGTGGTAAGACATCGTGGTTCGACTGTCACCGTCGTTTCTTTGCGAAGGCATCACCATTCAGGAAAGACAAAAAAAATTTCCCTAGAGGCAAAATGGTCATAAATGACGATCCGCCCGCTTTGCGTTCTGGTGATGAAATCTTGGCAGAAATTGAATCGTCAGGCTTGATGAAGGTGACAGAAATCGGAGCTGATTCTGTGAATGGGCAGATAGCTAAGAATTCGGGATGGAGAAAAAAAAGCATTTTCCGGGACTTGCCGTATTGGAAGACAAACTTGATCCGCCACAACTTAGATGTCACGCACATCGAGAAAAATGTTTTTGACAACATATTCAACACTATTATGTGTGTACCGGGCAAGAGTAAGGACAATGCGAAAGCGAGACAAGATATTCGTGAATATTGTCACCGACCTTCTCTACACATTGATTCGGCGAGAAATACTTACAGCCTTGGATGCTATGCTCTTGATACATCAAAAAAACAAAAATTGTGCGAGTGGGTTGAAAAGTTGTGTTTTCCTGATGGTTATGCTTCGAATGTTGGTCGTTGTGTGGATCCAAAGAAATTACGAATGTTCGGCATGAAGAGTCATGATTGTCATATTTTCATGCAACGGTTGATACCAATTGCATTCAAAGAACTCCTCCCAAACCCGGTTTGGGTTGCAATTAGCGAACTAAGCCTTTTTTTTTTATCCCTAACTGCAAAAAGAGTCAGTCTCAAAGATATGGAGGTCTTAGAGTCTGAAATACCAAAAATCATTTGTAAGTTGGAGAAAATATTCCCTTCAAGCTTCTTCGACTCTATGGAACACCTACCAATCCACTTGGCCTACGAGGCCCGTCTGACAGGTCCCGTTCGATTTCGATGGATGTATCCATTTGAGAAGTAATATCTTGAGCCCTTGAAATTATTTTCCCATTCAATAAGTTTTAAATCAACATTTCCTATACTCCGATAGGTACCTTCTTCGACACTTCTTTTTGTGCATATTTAGATTGATACTTCTTTATGTTTCATTGGATTGTTGTTCAGGGTTTTAAAAATTCCATTTACTTCTTCTTTCTTACCTTACTGCAGATGTTACATTTGCTTGTCTGAGTATGAAGAAGGTGATAAAATAAGAGTTCTCCCCTGTCACCATGAATACCATATGATATGCGTTGATAAATGCTAAATATTTTCTGATCTCTAGTGTGCAGGGTATGCCCGCTTTGTCGTGGAGATGTTTGTGAAGGTGTAGCCGAAAGTTCGATTTTCAGCTCATGAAAAACCCCTAACGAAGACTTGTACATATATGCATATATGAGGCCTGGCAGCCAATGCACTTTACAAGTTCAGATGTTGCATGTTGTGTGTACTCCTGGTTTTATCTTTATCTCGTTTTTTGAAGAAAATTTTCTTATCTTAAAAAGTGTGATAAGATGTTAATGACAAGAAAAAATAGTTGCCAGACAACTGTTGCACTTTACATTTTAGCTGATTTTACTGCTGATCTTTTTAACTATTGCCCCACAAGCTCATTTTGATCACTATCAGGGCTTGGTTGCTTCTCTACTTGAAATAGATTATCATGTATGTTTAAAAACTGTCCTGCTGAAGGTTCGTTGTACAGGTATTTTTTTTAAATGATAGTGCATTTCTATCTATCGCATATTCACATTGCTTTAAATTATTTATTGTTAATAAATTTATGATAACATCTGAACGCAGTAATTTTCACTTGATTTCTCTTGGAAATGTTCACGCTATTCAGTCATGTGTACGTACCGTCTGCTTGGAGGCCAGTTCTGGAGGATCCTTCAAACCTGCAAATCTTTTTTTACTACTATGCAATCGCAAAACCTCCTATCTTAAAGGAGGTTAGATCAGTCTCATATTTTGTACTTAAGTTTCTAAATTAATTCATTTTTTAATTATTTCGATTCACTTCATCAAACCTTCTCACTTCTATGACAAATGGAAGTCTTACTTGTAGATTTTGATAATCTAGTTGCTTTTGCTACTCATGCAGGTTACATGGTTAGAAACTGATATTTTCACTGCTGGTCTTGGTTTTCTTATGCTTTATGTTGGTTGTAGTGGACTGATCAATATATTGTCTTTGCTAGTTTTGTTGATTTCCTTGCTTATGGTTTGGAGCTTATTATTTGGGACTGAGGCTATGGTCAAAGTCAAATAGTTACTCACAATCTAAAAGCTCCTCGCTGCTTATTGAATATATAGATTAACAATGACGGGGAAGCTGCTTATCAAATATATGGATTGGTTTTTCCATTCCACGTTTCTTTGCTGATCAAGTGTTATGATTTTTTAGGTTTCAATCTTGGCTGGGACCCTTGCTCGCTTGGATAGAGATGCTCCTCATTACAAGAAGTATGTAGTAATTGTACTACTTTACTCTTGTTTTCATAATTGATTGAAATATAAATAGTTCACTGATAAATTATGTTTCTTTCCTATCAAGAATAAATACAGTTCTTCTTATAAAAATAAAATAATAAATAGAGTTCTGCATTAATAGAAAAATGTAAAATTAATTGGAATAAAATAGCGACGAACAAAGTGTGAGACATATTATCTCATCATTAGTATTATGGCCTGCCACCAAATACTTGAACCAAAGGCCCTTGTTGTTTGCATCTTGAAGCAGGCTTTATGTATCTTTCTATTTTTTTTTTCTTGAAATAATTTACAGTGCATGGATTGTTTGGTGAAGGTAACCAAGCTCCATCCATTGTTCTGAAGAAATGAAAGTTTGTGGATGCATGTTCATGTTATGTTTATGTAGTTCATTAACTTATTTTAGGTGTTGAATCTTTTTGTAATTTGACTTCTTATACATGTGGGACTGAAATAATTTGTTCCTATTCTTCTTTATAGGGATGGCTATAAAGACTTCAATACATTCTATATGCAAGTAAGCAATCAAACTGATAACGTAGCATTTTATAGTGTCTTCATATCATCAAAATGGCATGCTGTACTTTTTTTCCCAATGTTTATATTCATTCAAACTTTTTGTCAGCGTCCTTGCTACAATTGCAGACCAGTCAACTGGATAATCTATAGTTTACCGTTTACATTCTTCTTTGAAATACTTTTATTCTCTTTTGTTGTATATTTTCAATTTTCAATTGGTGAATCACTAGCATTTACCGAAAACTGTATGTAGCAATGTAGCAAATATTTAGCCATTGTGCTGTGGCTAATTGGTGCTTTAGGTTTGTGAATTTTTGAGTGCAGTCTTTTATAGATTGATGAGTTGATACCATTGATTGGTCTATAATGATCAATTGAATTATTTAATTTTTTATTTTTTTTCTTCTTCCACTACTTTCTTAGTTGCCCATTTTTTGACTTGTGGTTTGATAGGCTGCATCTGGAACAAAAGGAGGTTCTGGTGGTTCCCCTGTCATTGATTGGCAAGGGCAAGTCGTGGCCTTGAATCTTTGGGAGCAAGTCATCAAGTGCTTCTGCATTTATTCTTCCTCTTGAGCGAGTGAGTTGTTGTTCTTCCATATTTTATGATTTAACACTTATTTCTCTAATTGCTTTGTGCCTTTGTGGTGTAGATCTCAACATCCTATGCTCCTTTTGAAAGTTGTTTACATGTTAGGAGTTTAGTTTCTCTATCAATGTAGCTATTTTCTTTAGATTTTATCAAGTTAAACTGGAAATGCACTTTGCAGAGGAATAACAGTTAATGATATTTACGATAATCTACCTTGCCATTAGGACTAAGCTTATTTTCTTCGTGTCCTTACAAATCCTTATTTATATTTTGTTAATTTTTACACAAAGCTTCCAATTCACTTTTTTGATGTTTCAGCTCTATTACTTTCCTCTGTAAGTGCATGTTCTTTATGTAGTATTCACGTGTTTCGGAGTGTGTTGGTATTTTCTCCAGTTTTTAGTGAAATTGAGGTAATTGTTGGATTTTAATTCAGGTTTAAATTAAAGAGATAAATAT
Source organism: Stephania yunnanensis (assembly GCA_039657365.1). Classification (NCBI taxonomy): domain Eukaryota; kingdom Viridiplantae; phylum Streptophyta; class Magnoliopsida; order Ranunculales; family Menispermaceae; genus Stephania; species Stephania yunnanensis. Next base: position 22,661,613 of record CM077589.1, on the reverse strand, counting down.
GAAATAAAAGAAAAAAAACTTGAAAATTAATAACATGGGTAGTATGGTGTTAAGTGATGGTTATATAAGTCAATTCCTTGGTTTTGGTTGTTGGTTATGTGTGAGAATAGTAGATTTGGTTCGGTTGGTTGAGAGGAGTAGAGGAGAGATTGATGACAATGAACTCTGTATGTGTGTATTGTGGTTGTGGTATCGATTAGGCAAATGAGTGGTGAGTAGTTGGAGATGACAATATGAAGAGCTGCTGTAGGGTTTTGTTGTTGTTTGTGTGGATTTGGGAATTAAGGAGTTGAGTGAATGACGATGAAGTAGACAACAATACTACTAGCAGTTTATTGTTGTCATCGTCGTTTATGTTTTGTTTTGGAAGGGAGACTGAGAACGATAAAGGGAGGGGCATGTGGCAATGTTGTGATGTGTTGTGTTGTTGTGTTGTACGTTATGGCAGGGGTCTCTCTTATGCCAGCCATGCCTAAGCACGACAGGGCATGCCTTGCAGAGCAGGGCATGGTCCTGCCAAACCCAAGGAAGGCTTGGGTAATGCCTCAGGCCAATTTATGGGGTTCTTGGGGGCACAATACCCAATGAATGGCGAGGCCGAGCTTCGGCTCGGCCAATGCCATTGCATTCAGGGAAAGAATTTCGACCTAAACATGAGAATTTAGCCAATAACCTATGAATTGAGTTCATTATTGAGAATCAAGTCAATCATAAGTTTGTTCAGATGAGTTGACGATTTGAGTTTGATTGATCTAATGAACCATTGAATTGAACTAGTTAGTTGATGAAATTTTTCATTTGTTGAAGAAAATGAACTTGAATGACATTGTTGATGAATTACATGTTTAGTTAATGAATCACATGGTTATTGGTGATATGAATGATATGGAAGCTTGTTTGAGTGACTCGGCAACAACCAAAGGTTTGGTGATTCAATTGAGTTCAATGGCCTTGTATCTTATTGAAATAAGTCAAATGATATCTCATTGAGGTTCCTAATCAAAGTATGAGAAATGAGATAGCTTAAACTTGTCAAATGGGTGAAAATCCCAATTGGTGAATTGTCAATGGTTAAGAACCTATTTGGAGTCCAATGAGTAATTTAACACCTAATGAGAGTTCAAAAACATGAAAATGAGGTGTGAAGGAAGTTTGTAGGATTTACAAGGTTTTTCAGATTTTATAAGAGATTTGAGCTCCATTGTGACTTGAAAATAGATTTTAATTCCATTGTAACTTAGAAATGGTTTTGAAGTGTTGAAATGGAGTCGTAATTCTAAAATAGTGAATTATTTATGTAATAGGATTTATGGTAGTATGTGAAAGTTTGAGGAACTTCATGTGAGTCTTCACAACCAACTTTGAGTTGGTTTAATAGTGTAAGTAAACAATATTTTGTTAATTTTTACACAAAGCTTCCAATTCACTTTTTTTGATGTTTACGCTCTATTACTTTCCTCTGTAAGTGCATGTTCTTTATTCTTCTGTTGTGGCCTTATTTGACTTATTATGTTATCTTCTAATTTTTGCTAGACCTACAGACACAAGTGCTTTGTTTTCATTATTTGCTCTATAATACTGTAAATTCTCAACGTATTATGTTCTCTTCTAATTTTTGCTCAATATTGTGGATCTTTGTACTTTTTGTATTCCCTTTGTTTTCACCTTATGTAGTTTTGTGATCATTAGACATTTTTAATGAAATGATTAGAATTTTCCTTTTGCTGGCATGTTGTCGTGCTTTAGCACTTAAAACGTTTTCGTAATTGTGCTTTAGCAAAGCTTTTTGATCATGTAGTTAGGTAGGTTCTCAGATTCCCCCTTCTAATAAATTATGTTAGTTGGACACACAAGTAGTCATGTGCCGTCGGAAATTATAGTAAAATATATTGTTTTCTTTTGCACTGTAAATGGAGATAGTTTTTTTGCAGTTTCATTTTGTTTATCATGAGTTTGATCTATTTTGCAATATTTGCAGAGCGTGGCCCTATCGGTAGGTGACTGGTTCTTCGATCGAGTGGGAGTTAGTGCCATTGATTGCCCATATCCCTGTGACGATACCTGCCATAATCTGGTTTTCATTTGAGAGATGAGGAATTTAAAGCATATCATGTAACTTTTATAGTTGTTTACATGACTTTTGGATTGATAATTCTTTTTGTGCATATTTAGAGGATTGTAAGTTTTTTTTGTGGTTGTTGAACAATAGGATTGGTGGTTTTCGTGAATACTTAGAAATTTGGAGCATTTATTATACTTGACAATTTTTCGTGGATATATAAATCTTTTTCGAATTTTGAATTTTACATTTTTTTTTCTCTCATTTGAATATTTGTTAATATATATTGTCGATGTATGAATGTCAAATTTTGCTTTTTGGGGGGATGTTAGCACCCCCAAGGAGTTGTTGGAGGGGGTGCAGGCGATGGAGTAGGCCCTATGGTTGTATTTTCAGGTTAAAGGTTGGAGAACCAATTGGATTGAGTTTAGGTTTAAAAAATAAACAAATTGGAATTGAGACGGATTAGCAACGGAATTCAGAGATTCTGTTGCTATTCTGTCTCTAATTTTCGAGGAATATATGCATGAATCAGCAACGGATCAGAGACGGAATTATTATATTCCGTCTCTGATCCGTTGCTAATCAAAGACGGAACATAGACTGAATTAATGCATTCCGTCTCTGATACATTGCTAATCAGAGACGGATCAGAGACGGAATACAATAATTCCATCTCAGATCCTTTGCTATTCAGAGACGGATCAGAGACGGAATGCAATTACAATTGTAACATTTAGAAAAACTTTCATTTCTGTTCCGTCTCTGTTCCGTTTCTAAATTCCGTCCCTAATCCGTCTATAATCAAAAACGGAATCACATTTCTGTTGCTGATTGAATCAGCGTCGACGATTTTAGAGACGAAATTTATTACGTCTTTGTTCCGTTGCAGATTTCATTTAGAGACGGAATTTATGCAAATCAGAGATGGAAATTTTCGTTTCTGATCTGCTGTTTTTTTGTAGTGGGTGATGTCAAAATTTTACAAAACATGGATATGATTTCCTAATTTTCTCCAATAAAATAAGTTAAGAACCGAATCAGTTAAGGATCTAAATTGCAAATTGGAGCCTTCAAAAGGATTGAAATAATTATTATCATGAAGTAAAAAGTTGAAAGAATGGATTAGGCTGACTAGATTATTAATGATTAAGATAATTTAAGCCGATATGTTGTCTTAATGATAAGGAGGCTTACAAAGTTGGTATCAGAGCCTAGGTTTGGCTTAATTGAGGATAAACTTATGTTTGAAACTAAAGATTGATTGAACACGATTACTTGGGAAGTAATCATAAGCTGGGATATTTGAATTATTGTGTTAAGATTGCATTGTATGTATGTATTATCACTAGATATGCGATAGGAAGTTTATTATCCATATTTGTTTGATTCTTAACTCATATGAAATGAAAAGTTAAATAAGAAAAGGTAGTTAAAAAGACAATATACTTGTGCAACGAAACTGAACGTAATTGAATATGAAATAGACATGTGAAGTCCGAATTCAAAAAAGTGTTGTAAGTAGTTTGGTACTATTATAACTGATGTAAGTATCAATTATGAAACAATAAGAAATTTGTTGGAAACGAAGTCCAAATGATTCAGGTACATAAGTACTGAACATGTATTTTTTTGAAAATCGAAAGTATCGAACTATTACAATTACTAAATGGTAAGGAAAATGTTAATATAGACTTAAATAAGGTCTCAAATGATTGAGAACCATTTGGAAAATGTAATATGTAATAGAGACTTATGGGAAGCACAAGATACTTAGTTGAACTGGTAACTTAGTAAGACCAATTGTATGAAATATTAGTTTGATTCAAGACCCATTAAGAGTTGCTTTCGAAAGAATCTCAAATGAAGAGAAAATTAAACATGTGGTTTCAAAAATTTAAATTGATTAGATAATCAGAACTTGACTAAAAAATTACAATGGGATTGTGATTGGATCAATCGAGTTATCTAAGTCGGTTTTTACTAAAATAAAAATTTATATTGGAATATAACTATGGTTTAAAACAATCAAATGACTTTCATAAAGAAGTATTAAATATCTTTGATTGTTTATTACTAAAGTTATTTATCCATAAGGGATGTTGAGTATGGTGGTTATATGAGTCGAATAAAAAAATGATAAAATAAATGGAATTATACTTGATAGAAAAGTGATCTTTTCGACAAGGGAAGTGATTTAAATTGTCTTTCCTAGTCAAGATTAAGGAGCTGCAAGTAATGTAAGTGCTAATTAAAGTGTGATAAGTTTACAAAAGGACTAAGAACCAGATAAATGTGAGAATAGCTAATATTGACAAAAATAGAACAGAGCAGACTCTATTTCGTTATCTCGATTCATTCATAGCGTAGAAGACTAGTGATCGCGACGCTAAGTCTTTGAATAATCGAATTAGCGGTGAGTTCGGTTTAAAAGAGTCTACGAAGTTTCATTGGAATCAATTGAAAGCTGAAATGTAGGCAAATAAATGTTCAAGAAATTCTCACATAAATATGGAAAATGACAATTTCAGGTTAACGAGTATCGATAAGACTTAAGATATCAAACTATGAGTTTGATGAAACATAACATATCTTTACAAAGATCTTTCTAAGAGTCATGCTCTAATAATTGAAAGTTTTGAACCAAAGTAAAATGTAACTGATATCAATGAATAAATTGTATATTAATTCAAATGCAATGCTATACAATGTGATTAGTTATCGGTGAAGTTTAAAGCACCAGTTATATCGAATTGGAGTATATTTAAGACACATGTATGACGGTGAAATGACAAATGAAATGAAAAGAGATGCATAACTTATAGCACGGTTAGTAAGTATTATTTGTATTGGTTGAAAAAATAGAAAAGAGATACATAACTTATGGCACAGTTAGTAAGTATTACATGTATTGGTTGAAAATATTGAATAAAGGACAATATATCTGACTTGATACGTTGGAAGAATTGAGTATTCTTCTATTGAAATTTAGCGAAGTTAGATATGTATTGAGTAGAAGCAAAGAGAGATATCATATTTATAACTTTTAAGAAATACAAGTTAAGAGTTATTCTATGGGTGTGTAATCATGAAATATGTCAATATCTACATTTAAAAATATATGTCTACTTAACTTAAGGATAAATGTCTCTATTCGAGTAATGAAAGAAGTTTTGTGAATAGTAATGATTGAGATGGTAGGAAATCTAAGAAAAGTCATGTATTTTTTAGCTAGTCAAAAGAAAAGTTAAGTTAATTGATTGATGATTTAGAATTGATAATTTTTTTCTAGTTCACAACTTACATAATGTTTTGAGTACATATGTAGAGAATGAGTGAGAGTAGTACAATGTGTCAGGTTTCATTTTTGATTGGATTGAATTTTGAGATCTCTATTCATGGGATGACATATCTAGTTAGAGTTATATAGTCCAAGGATGACTTATATAATTCCAGGTTTTATTGAGAAACCCTAGAGTGGTGATGGATCAGACAGACATGCAACTCTACTTTGTATAGAATGACGTGCTTAAATATTATTTGCATTACTATGTAATTTTATACTTATGATAGTCTAAGAATTGATTGGTCGACATTTCTAATAAGAGATGATTAGTGATGAGAAAGTAAACATGGATGTGTACTATTGTTTGGATGGATATGGAAAGAATTGTTAATGGTTTGTGGAATAATATTCAATTACGAATGAAAATCGTAATATGGAAAGTAATATAGGCTAGATCTTGCTAAGAATTAATGCTTGAATGGGATTCAAGAAATGAAATGAGAAATAAACTAACGTTATTAGGTATTCCAAATATTTGATTGTTTAATTTGTCAAAAATCACCAAAGTAACTGAGATAACATTTCATTAAACCAAGAAGTTGTAAATGAAAAGTTGAAATGTTTATGATCATTACCACCAAATCATTAAATGCAATCAAAGTGATAGGGTCCACTTGAGGGTTTCACCTTGAAAATAGTTTTACCAGTTTGAATTGAAAGAGTTATACATGAGGATCATTCTCTCATATCTAATTTGATTTAGTAACCTGTAAGTTTCAATTTCAGGGAAGAAAAATTTAATTAGTTAAGAAGATTAAATTTGATTAGGATGCTAATAATGTATTTTTGGATTTAATTTGGGATTTAAGTTTTTGAGGTGGGGCCCATGCATTACGCATTGAAGATCATAAATCTAAATATTATTTCTGTTTATCGCCTGACTAAATTATACTCTAATCGAAGCGAAATAGGGTAAAAACGAAGTGTATACGCGATGTCTGCAAGTCTCAGAGTGCATTTGAACTTTCTCTAATTTTGGCAAAATTGAGTTATTTTTCAGGATTTAATTTGGACTTAAAATATGAAATAATCATGAACTCAAATATAATAATAAATAAATTGGTGGGCGCCTTGTGACAGGCAGGGACGCATGGTATGTACAATAGTGTGCATGCCCGAGGGTGGGCGTCGGGACACGTGGTGAATTTATTGCGGCGAAAATACATTGATGTACATATTATATATATAAATATATAAATATGAATTATATTGTTTAAATCAAATAAAAGTATATATTAGATTTACCTCAAGATACGTGTTACATTAAAGTCAAAGCAATGAATTGTGTGTACGATGGGGGTGGTTGGCATTGTCATGCCTCGAGATATGTGTAGCATGATGGATCTAAAAGAAGCTAATGGTGTAGACGTTGACAATTTTTGGAGAGGTTTATCCACACCTCGAGATGCATGCCATCCCACCTTTAGAAGGATTGTTGTTTTAATCTGGTCCTTCAGATCGCCCTCAAGATTCATACGTGCAAATCTTGAGGAAATTTATACTTCTTTATAAGTCGGTCAGGATATGATGGCCTTGTTAATAGCCGCAAGATCAATCTCAAGATACCCATCATGTATATCGAGAAAAGATCAAAATATAATATGAAATCATCAGATCTGCTTCAAGATTTGTGCAATGTAAATCTTAAAGAAATTCATCTTTATCGATAAAACCACACCCCTTCTATTGTTGTTTCAAAACTAAGAGAAATCGAACAAGAATGACAAGAAGAAAATTCAAATGAGTGACAGGGGGATCGGAACTGAGAGAAGGGGAGAGGCGATGGAACTATGACAATGAAGATGAAGGCGAGTTGTGTTGTCGTTGTTGTTAATGTTTTTGTTAATGTTGTTGCTGTTGTGGAATTGGGGCGGGATGCTCGAACGAACTGCCATGGAAGTTCGTTAAGGAAGGCTATGGCAGGGGAGGGTCTCTCTTACCTAGATCGAACCTAAAATGAAGAAAATTGCAAATAAAAAAAGATTTCATTCGACTCTAGTAGAGAGAAACAACGACGAACAGTGGGTTTATCCTTAGACTAGATCAAACCGGGTCTAGTTAAGTGGTCAAAGCCTACCTTGAAAAATTAAAATAAAAGAAAATCTAGGAAATTAATAAAAATTCAAAAAAATTGAGAAAAATTAGAAAAATTATATTTTCGAGCCAAGTCAAAAGAAATTATATAATTCTATAAAAAAAATTAAGAATTTAGAATTTTCTCGAGGATTTATAGCATGGTTTTTCCTCATAGTACGTGCTACGATACGCGAAAATGTTCAAAAATTTAAAAATTATTCAAAGCCTAGTCATTGTAGTCAACGTTAATTTTTGATATCGAACCGCAATTTGAGGTCAAACTTGAGGTTCAAACATTTGGGGAATTGATTTGGAGTGATTCCATGTTTTTAGGACTTGAGAATGTCAAAATAACTCGAAAATTAGTCAACAAAACAAAAGAAATTCAAATACGAAACTTATCCAAATTTCCCAATAGTTTTAGGTAATGCCGAAGATCCCAAAACCTCTTGAAACAAGCCTCGAAAAATAGATTCAAAGTACACGAAAGCTGGGGAACGTTGTGTGATTTTTTTCAACCAACTGTGTTGGTTTAATGGTAAATAAACCATTAAGTGATCTTTACTATTTATTGAATATCTTTGTACATATAATTGCTTCACAATCTGCATTGCATTTCATCATTCTTGGTCATGCATGCACGTGGAAGGTGTGGGGGATAAGCTTATTTTAGAGTCTAGTTTGCTTGAAATGAGGTTTCAATCCATCCTCAAACATCGGCTAGTGAGATTGGACCCTGAGTCAAATGTCGACTAGTTATTTCTGCATTTCACGATCTGTTAGTATTGTCTTCAAAATATTTTTGGAAGTCGACATCTGATTATAGTTTTATGACAAAAAAAACTAGTGGATTGCATGTCATATTGACACTTATATATTATTGAGTGTTTGGAAATGCAATTACATGTCTCCATATATCTGACTAACATTAGTAGGAGTATATATCAATGTAGATATTTATTTAAGTGACATTTTTTAGATATTTTTGATGATGTCAGATTTTATATGAAGACAAAGGAAGAATAGACAAGACTCAAAGATTGTGGTGATGGTTTTCAAAACTTAAAGTATATTCTTGTTTTAAATTATTCATATATATTGTTTTAGGATTCTTGTGGTGTGTTAAGGCTTGAAATCTCGTTGGATGGTTATGAGAGTATCCTAAGTTAGTTTAAAATACATTGAGAAGTTTGTGTTTCAATTTGGTCTATTTGGGTTAGTAAAGTTGTAACTAAAGTATGAGAGATTCAAAGTTAGTTTATAAAGTTGAACTTGATATTTTGTGAATTGCGAGGAGTTATGAATCCCTCTAGGCCTCTCCCCAATTATGATGTCAATTAAGTGGAAGTTTTCTGGCAAACCTCTTTTAATTGAGGTGCTGTCAAGATTTTTACAAAAAATGGATATGATTTCTCAATTTGTTGTAGTAAAGTAAGTTAAGAAAAGAATCAATTAAGGATCTAAATTACAATTTGGATCCTTTTAAAGGATTGAAATAATTATTATTTTGGAGTCAAAGTTGAAAGAATGAATTGGGCTGACTAGATTATAATTGGATTAAAATAATTTAGGCTAGTTACTCGTCTTAATGACGAGGGGGCTGATAGCGAATGAGACAAAAATGGCCATGATGGGTTCAAATATGTGAAAACAAATAAGAAATCTGAGAAATCATGAGTTCATGATCCATAACCAATGCAAGATTGCAAGAACCATCAATGGGTCCGAGCGATGCATGAAAAGGAGGGTGCAAGGTAGGGGAGCTAATATTCACATTCCATCTACCCTATTAAGAATGACCAACCAAGGAGTTTTTTTCTAAAGATAATCGAATGGCATGAGTAGATTACTGGTTCTATGATCTTACAACAAGTTTCCAATTTTAACAACAAGATTCAGGGGATAGTGGTAACGATGCGACATTAGGATGATGACTCTAATCTTTCATTCTTCTATGTGTAATCTATATTTGAGTGATATTGTTAGAGTTCTTTTTTTGTAATGTTCTTATATATTTAATATTTTGTGTTACTATGACACTTTTGCTTTGGCTTGTTTATATTTATACAAAGGTTTCATGCACTCAATTCTACTCTATGATTAGTGAGTCATTATTCTTTTATAGGTGTTTTGCTATGTAAATTAAGCCCAAAGTCATGTTTTATGTATTTATTTGTTTACTTTCGAGATTTGCAAGGTATTTGAGTATTTGTGCATGAATTTGACAATATCAAGAAAGAAGTCAATTATTGGTCAAAGCAGAAGCATGCTTAACTCCATGAAAAATAATGGTCGGCGCTAGCAAAGGAGCACCGGTGCAACCAAGGCATTTGACTTGATACACAAACGTTGCCAGAATCAAACTGACAGCACCAATATTAACACTAGCGGTGTCACCAGCGGCAATGAGTTTAAAAAATAAGATTTTTAAGTAACTTAAAGACCAAGTTTTCAACCACACACCTTAACCCTGGCACTGTCCATACATAATGGTGGCACTACTAATATCATCAACGTCGTAAGATAGAAGTTTTGTATTATTTTAAAAGGTTCCTATCTCTCGGGCTTTCCTATTCTTGTACCCCGCCTCACCTATATAAAGGACGAACCTCTATGAACGAAAATATATTGTTGTTAGAGAGGTTTAACAGTAGAGCAACGTAGAGTAGCCATGTTTAGCTAGGTTCTTTAATATCTAAGTTGGGGATGAAGCTCTCTAGCAAGTAGTATGTTGTTTTATATGTCTTGTTGAGGTTTTTTTATAATAATAATGTTTCATTTTAGTTCTCTATTATGTTTCTATTTTTAACGATATCTAAATGGTAGTTTAGTGTTTTGTAAATTTATTGCAAATCTCTAGGCGTAAATAGACTTGCTATCAGTTAGGTTGAGTTTGTGATACTAATCGGGTTAAGAAGTGGCAATCACCTAGAACAGGAAAACTGACACACTTGTTATTGAAGGTAAGTAACATCAAGAACTAGGAAAAATATTAAGAACGGTTTCCCAAGGTTGTCTAAGGGTAGGTATTCCCACATAGGTGTTAATGTTGCTTACGTGCTAAATCTTAAGAGCGCTTGCCCAAGGTTATCTAGATAGAGCTGTTAATGTTGTTTACATGCTAAATCTTGAGAGAGATTGTCAAAGGTTGAACGGTAAAGTAAAAGAAATATTTAGAGTGGTTGCCCTATCTATCTAGAATAGGAGGACTAAGGTGTTGGTGACCCTAAAATCAATAGCCTATCTAGGGAAAACTATTTTGAAACTCATCTTTTAATGTTAATGGTACAAGAAATGGAAACGACATAGGGCAAGATTGTGGATTCTTAAACTTGGGTATGTCTTTATTCTCTTATTTTCAAAATATTAACTTTCTTGTTTTGTGGAATTTTGAATAAAACTATTTCAAAAATACTTAGATTTATTCTTTTGTTTGTTGAACTCAGTGGGACTAAATTTTGTGGATTCAACCCTGTTCTTACCTCTACTACTTTCTAGTAGGATTTGGTAACCAATTACAAGTTATATTTGCCACGTACGACATATGATCAAATTTTAGCACCGTTATCGAGGATTCAGTTCCAAATATAGTTTAACTTTTGTTTTTTTATTTTTTGTTCTTTAGGTCTACTAGTCTATGCATGGTATGATAACTTGATCTCAATCGACTGGTTCATGGTTACCTTTCGCTTCGAAAATTGACAAGACCCATTAGAGGTTGGCTAAGGAAGTTCTAAACAAATAGTCTAATTTTCTCCTACCAATTATGGTTGACAACGATCGGCACGCTGTCAGTGATTGCCTGATCACCATGGGACACATCAATAATGATCTACAAAATATTTTTTCAAAGCTTTCCATATGCATAAAATTTTCACCGAACGACGAAGCTTTCGTGCTTGAGTCCGTCTTTATTCACCTCCTACCTACCTTTCATGGCATGGACAGTGAAGACCCATTGGCATTCTTAAAGGAGTTTAAGAAAAGTTTCCAGTTATTGAAACCTCCTCGAGCAGAATAGAATATGGTAAAGCTTAAGTCGTCCCATTCTGCTTAAAGTATAAGGCCAGAAAATGGCGCTTCTATATCCACCTTGGCTGTATTAACTCATGGCACGACATAATAGATGAGTTCGTTATGGAATATTTACTTGAGATTAAGGCAGCCCAACTCGTCTTTGAGATATGCAGAATCGTGATGAAGACTAATGATTCTTTTGGTGATTATTAGGAAGATTATAAGCACCTAATTGCACAATAACTACAAAGATTTGAAAAAGAGGGGAAATGGCCTTCGCAACCTTACCCCAATCTAAATATGGGTATTATAAGTGATTATTTAGACTTATATATAGGGTAAGTTTAATAGTATATGTAGGATAAATATTCCTAAATGAGCTTAAATTGATGGTGTTTATGTTTTTTTTGGTACACAAGGCATAAAGGAAGTAAAAAAGTGAATTCGAGATGAAATAGAGCTAAAATACATAAAAGGAACCTTTGCATCGTGGTTAAACATTATGGCGCTATTTGATTAGAAGGTACAACATGGGAAGAAAAAGCATGGGGGGGAAGCAAGCAAGTGAAGAAAAGAGACTAAATATGGCTAGCATAATGGCGACGCCTTGGAGGTTAAGGGATGATACAAGGGAGACATAGGGACAGCGCCAGGAACACTAGAGAGAAATTGACACATAAAATGCTCGACGCAGTGACAACGCTGTGGGATTGTACACACATCGCCAGAATTTAAGTGACAACGTCGAAAGAGAAGAAAATAGAAAATAGAGTTTTATTTCATGTTAAATTATTAAGTACAGTTTCTAATTGTTAACAAACGTTCTTATGCAGTATAAAAAGACGGTAGAATGTGGTACGCAGACCAATTACAATGCACTAGCAACTAATTACCATAGATTAGCCACCACTAACATAACTTAGCATAGGTTTACTTTATTCTTAAGCATTTAAGATATTTGTGGAGAAAAGACATTGAAAACTCATATGCGGTGATTTGGATATTGTTTTTATTGATTTCGTAGAAAGTTATTTCATTATATCATTCATTTCAACGAATACCAATATGTGCATTCAATGAAGTGTGAGTAGTTTATTAATATTAGGGATAAATGGATCCTATGGTATGAATGCTATGCTATAAGCAAAAGTAAATTAGAAAGGTAAAAAGTGCAGTGGCTAGAATTTGTATTGATTTTGAGCGTAATGCTTCAAACATCTTGATCTCATGTTTGTTGATATTAGGTTTTAGAAGTCATCATGGACATTGAAGATTTTAAGCCGAATATTGATGGTACAACCATAAAATACACAACATCGAGCGATAGTTGTTGATTAGGGAGGCTTGGAAAGTAAACTTAATTGGTTATGAATCTAAAGATTTTTAACATTAAAGTAATGTGGAGCTTACATTATTCATACCGATAGGTGGAGTTCTAGTGGAGTTCTAGTTTGCATATTATAATATTTTTTGTCACGACTGTGGGTTAAAGAGGATTTGTAAGTAATCTATGTATTCTAAATACACATTGCACATACATAATAAAGATGATAAAGTGATTCGAAAAGCGTAATATTTCATTACCTAGTTGAAGTTGTAAACTAAGATAGTCTTAATATAATATTTAAAATAATTTACATTGATTTGTTAGATTAGTTTAGTTTAGTTATAGAACCAACTAAAAGGATTTCATTTGCAATAGAGTAATTTTAGCTTGGTACGTGTTGAGAGCATACACCTTTCTCCAAGGATGATATCCGTAGTCAATGCAAGTTGGTTACACTACTACTACTACTACTACTAGCGACTCGTTATACTTGCGACCATGCATACATCAAGTTTTTGGCGCCGTTGCTGGGGATAGGTAGCCACTTAGAATTATTTGGTTACTTTGAAAAGTTGCTAAGTTTTATTTTAAGTACTTTATTTTCATATTCATAAAAACAAAAGGCTTCAATTTCAAGTTTGACTTTCTGCACATGATCTTTTATGTTTTCCTTTCAAAGATAACTAGCGCATGCGTAGCAAATGAGAGAAAGACTTAGTGCCATACGACCTTGAGACTTACAGAACCTACAAAGGAAAGAAAAAGAAAGGAATCAAGATGGTTGAGGATAAAGCAAGAAACCAATAACAGGGCCAAGGGAATAAGCAACTCGAAGGTGATCTGGTTGTGCAGGATAGAGTGCTGGGATAGAGATGCCTTCATGACAACTTCAAGCAAGAAGTTCAAAAGTCTTACAATGGAGTTATGAGGCTTCCAACCAACACTATCGAGTTTCAACTGAGCCCGTCTCTTTCATCATGGTGTGAAATAGCTTGTTCAATAGGTTAGCCAATAAAGATCCAGTTGCACATGTATAGCATTTCCTAGAGAAGTGCAACACCGTGCACATTACCGGAGTTACAAATGAGGTAATAAAAAAGAGACTTTTCCCATTCCTATTTGGTGGAAAACCCAAATCCTCGTTCTAGGGCTAAATGCTGGAAGTATGACCTCATTGGCATAAATCAATGAAAGATTACTTAACAAGTTATTTCCCCTAAATGAAGGTCAATGAAAGGAAGCTAAATATCAATCAATTCAAGTATGAAGATGTCGAGTCTCTTGGAGAGGCTTAAGAAAGACTTAAGGAAATACTAAGGAGTTGTCTAGGACATGGATATGTGAAATGGGCATAATTCTAGATTTCTACTTTGGGATGAACCACGACACTATAATAATAGTAGATGCCGATGTAAGTGGCTCTCTAATAACCAAGGATGAGGATGAAGCGTTGGATCTCCTAGAGCTCATGTCTTAAGATTCTACAGCCAGTAATCGTGCCACATAAATGAAACCAGCAGGTGTATATAAGATTGATTCATAACCTGCGATTATTGCATAGCTATCCAATCTGAGCAATCAAATGGTGATACTTCTAATGGGACAAAACAAGGTTTGCCAGTGCATAAGATACAAAAACCTCTTAATCACCAAGCTATGGTGGTTAACCAAAATGGACATGCAGCAAGGAATGGAATATGAAGACATCAAATTTATGAACAACCAATAGTATGGAAACAACTTCAGGTCGAGAGGAATGGCTCCTCAAAGGTTTTATCAAGGATACAACAACAATAACCCGAACTTCTCATATAGAAATCCTGATAATGCACAAAAATTACTTCCACACTTCAATCAACAAGTCTAACAAGGGAAGCTAGAGCAGAGTGAAGAGATAACTTCATTGAGGTCAATTGAGAAACTCTTGCATACCATGGACATGAATAATAGGAAACGCCATGAAAAGCATCAAAAAAAGATGGAAGGAATCAAGTAAACCATGGAGAGGATGGATGATGAGAGATCGCAATCCATCAAGAACATAGAGAGATATATTGGTCAGTTAGCTATTACCTTGAATTCAAGGAAGGAAGGAAAATCTTTAAGCGACACAATCACCACTCCTAAGGAGAATGTTAGTGATGTTCTCAAGATGAGCACTACAACAATGAATGACCCAAGACAAGAACAAGCGATGTATAGTCCAGATAAGTTTAAGAAAATGGCAGTAAAGAAGCTAGATAAATCATAAAATTGCACAAGTTAGAGGTTTAGAGAGATGCACCACGATTCACAAACTGTGTTAACTATTTGGCATGTACAGTGTCATGATGGGTTAATTCAATGATGTGTAGCAGACGTCTTTCTTGATGCACTTGTAGATTTAACAAGTGCATCAAGAAAGACGTTCCCGAGTAACGTGAAGTCGTTCTTTTCGGATGAGTCGTATCTTTTTAAAAGATGCAATGATGGGTTAATTCAATGATGCGTAGCTGACGATTAATTTGGAGGCATTCTACAAGGATGTCAATCATCACCATATTGTGGACACTTTGGAGAATTAAAGATGACAATAAAAGTATTACAATGCGGATTCTGTTGGCATAATCTATTTAAGGATTCATATATTTATGTAAAAATGTGCAAAGAATGCCAGAGAATAGAAAATATTTCTAGAAGGCAGGAGTTCCCACAAACCACTTTTCAAGAAGTTGACTCTTTGGCGTATGGGAGATAGAGTTAATAGGACCATTCCCGCTTCAAATGGGAAACAATATATACTATTAGCAATGGATAATGTCTACAAAAAAAGTGGAAGTTGTGGCAATCGCAACCAATTATGTTAAAGTTGTCCCTGAATTCATTAAGAAAAACATCTTCTATCAGTTTGAAAAACCTAGAGCATTAGTGAATGATGAGTGGTTGCATTTCTGTAACAATGCCTTGGACACGTTGGTAAAAAATACGGGGTTAGGCATAAGACTTCACTTGCTTATCATTCTTAAATAAATGAACAAGCTGAAGTAAGTAACAGAGAAGTGAAATAGATCTTGGAAACGATAATTAAAACCAAGAGGAAAGATTGGGCATTCCATCTTGAAGAAGCATTGTAGGCATAGAAGATGGCATTCAAAACTCCAATTGGCATGTCTCCATATCAGTTGGTCTTTCAAAAAGCATGTCACTTACAAGTAGAGTTATAGCATAAAGCATACTAGGAAATTAAAAAGCTCAACATAGATCTTCAAGCAGTTGGATAGGCCAGATTACTTCAACTAATGGAACCAAATGAGTTTAGACTAGACGTGTACAAAAATGCCAAGTTATACAAAGAGAAATCAAGACAATAGAATGACAACATGGTCAAAAATAGATCTTTTGAGCAAAGACAAATGGTTTTGTAATTTGATTTAATATTGAAATTGTTTATGAGCAAATCTCTGAGATTGCAATGGTAAGAACCATTCAAGCTCACTGCCACTTGGCCTTATGGAGTGGTAAGACTTTTAAAGTACGTTCCTTGAGTTTAAGTTGTTTTATGGAACAGAAGTAAGACAAGATGAACTTGAATGATTCAAACAATAACAGATCAATGTCTCGATGAATAACAAGATGGTGAAGAAACCATGGAAGGCTAAGAAAAAAGTTGAATGACTTTTTAAAGAAGCACCGAAAGGAAATAACATCAAAGTAGTTCCATGCAAGTCGAAACCAAAGTTCAAGTTCATAGTGGGACTTCAAACAGTGAAAATGAGAGAATCTATAGAAAAATGCATACCAATAAGCATTGATGGGCACTGGTTTAGGAATGTTGTATGTGATAGTGGAGCCTCAGTAAATGTCATGCCAATAATGGACATGTTGCACGCCGATTTGAAGATCAATTATCTCGATACAACTAATTTGCAAGTAGTTGATGGAAAATTGATACAAACTATAGGAAGAGCCCATAATGTGCATGTGAAAGTTAGTAGAGTCACATTCATCACAGACATTGAGGTTATGGATCATAATATTGATGATGATGTTCATTTGATACTTGGGTGGCCATTCTTGAAAACTACCAAAGCAAACTTGTACTTAAGGAAGAAAAAGATAACAATGAGTATCGACGAAGAAGATACATCTTTGTTGATAGGGAAGTAGTACATCCAAATTGGAACAATATAATTATCTACAATCTATAGTTGGAGTATATCGATTTAAATCCAAAGTAAACGAGCGAAAAGGCATCGGGCTAATAACGTTAACTAAGCGCTATTGGGAGGCAGCCCTGGGGGTTTTTAAATTTCAGGTTTCTCAATTTTAGTTAGTTAGTCAGTTATTTAGTTTAGTCAAGAACAATTCACAGGTAATCCTTTTCTAACTTCTAAATTTTGCTAAACGTTAGGAGAAGTAAAAACTTATGCGGAAGACTCATAAAGTATCAATAAGTTATATGGATATCATCATTATTATTATTATTATTATTATTATTATTATTATTATTATTATTATTATTATTATTATTATTATTATTATTATTATTATTATTATTATTATTATTATTATTATTATTATGTTTTAGTGTTTTCATGTTTCTGTCTTACTTTTAAACTTTGAGGACAAGGTTTAGTTTAAATTTGGGGACATCACCATTACACTACACTATGAAAGTGGTGAGAAATGATGAAAAACACGGATAAACATTGTATGTATAATCATTGAGATTTTATTTTTAAAGAAGTTAAAGAGTCATTATGGCAGTACATTATTTTTTATTTACTTAATGTTTTTTAATATAGATTAGGTTATATATAGTAATATGTAATGAATAAGTAACTCATTTGCATTTTCATCCTTTTAACTGAGGATGAGTAAAATACAAGTATCTTATGATAAGAAACTCAAGATAGTGTTTTAGAATTTTGAAAAGAAAAACTCTTGAGTGGATTACTAACTTGGAACCTAGTGAGTTAAAGGATACTCCATGAACAATGTAAAATAAATGTGAACAAGGTAATAGAAGTAGTTAGGATACTTACTAAAATACACTTCTACCTGGGATGCCCAAAATCCTAAGTTTGGGGCTATTTAAGAATTGATTATTTAGAATTATATATAAGGTTAGTTTAATAGTATAATGAGCTCAGATTTATGGTGTTTATACATTTTTGTAGTTACACAAGGCATAAAGGAAGGAAAAGAGTGAATTCAATAAGAAACAGAGATAAAACACACCAAAGGAGGTTTAGTTTCATGGCTAAGCAGTATCGTGCAGTGGGATACAACGTGGTAAGGAAAGGCACACCATGGAAAAGCATTCAAGTGAAGAAAATAGACTAAGGATGATCGACACAGTGGCGGCACAGTAGAGCTCAAGGGATAGGACCACTGAAGATTGAGATTGAGACAAAAAATGCTCGATGTAGTGAAGAGCCACGGGATTGTACACAAAGTGTCGGGACTTAAGTGACAGCACCGAGATGAGAAGAAAATAGAAAGTAGAGTTCAATTTCATATTAATTTGTTAAGTAGGGTTTATAATTATTTTCATACATTCTTAGGAGTATCAATAGATTAGAGAACGTGGTAAACATACTTATTACAACCCATTAGCCACCAATTTCCATAGATTAGCAATTATTAACAGAGTTTAACATAGGTTTACTTAATTTTTTAGTATTAAGGAGATTTTTGGAGAGAAAACATTTAAGACTCGTTTGGTTATTCAAGGGTTGTTTTTATTTATTTAATAGAAAGTTATTTCATTATATCTCTAATTTCAATGAATACCACTATGTAAATGTTTGTGTCAATGGAGTATAAGTAGTTTATTAATCTTAGGGATCAACGGATCCTATGGTATGAATGTTATGCTGTAAATATGAGTAGATTAAAAAGATAAAAAAGCGTAATGGTTAGAATTTGTGTTGATTCAGATCGTAATGCTACGAACATCTTGATCACGTGTTTTTTGATATTAGGTTTTAGAATTTATCAGAATCATTAAAGGTTTTTAGTCTGATATGGATGTTACAATTGAAAAATACACAACATCGAGCAATAGTTGTTGATTTGGAAGGCACAGGAGTAAACATAATTGGTTATGAATCTATAGATTTGGAACATTAAACCAATGTAGAGCTTATGTTATTCACACTGATAGGTAGAGTTCTAGTTTGCACATTAGAATCTTATCTGTCACGACTGTGGGTTCAAGTGGGTTTAAAGAAAATCTATTTATTCTAATTATGCATTGTACACACATAATAAAGATGATACAATGAGTTGAAAAGCATAGTATATATGTCATTACCTAGGTGAAGTTGTGAACTAAGATAGTCTTAATGTAAGAGTTAAAGTAATTTACATTGATTTGTTAGATAAGTTTAATTTAGCTATAAAACCTACTATAAAGATTTCCTTACCAATAAAGTAATTTTCGCTAGGTACTTATTGAGTTTATACGCCTTTCTCTGAGGACGATATCCATTATCAGCACAGTTGGTTACACTATTACTACAGGCAAGCTATTATACTTATACCCATGCATACATTAGGGTACCGACTTGCTAGGCGCGCAACTGAACTTTATTATTTGTGATGGCACCACCTTTGAGAATGAGGTCTGCATTACCATTGCCCTTGGATAAATCAAATTAGATGGCCAACTCAAACCTAGGGAAGTTCTAATGACATCCCGCTTAAAAGTGTCGATTTCGGGATAGTAAGTATCTCTCGTGCGATAGGAGGAATCTATTCGGAAAGCGTAATGCTTGATTTGGGAGCATTAAATAACGTGATGTCCACAAATTCTCATAATTCTATAGGGATTGGTGAGTTGATTGAGATGAAAGACTCGAATTCATGATGCTGATAGCAAGGAGATCTTTTCAAAATGAGCAATCTAAGACTTAATGGTACATGTAAGGGATTTAAAATCCCCTTTGGACTTTCATGTCATCGACATGACAGAGTCACACAATTCCAAGCCATTCTCGATTCTTTTTGATAGGCCCTTTTTATGTGACCGTGCAAAGCCAACATTGACTTAGTCAAGGGTTTTGTGTCCACTGAGCATAAACGAAGAGCAACCAATTTTAAAATTTCACATATCGTAAATTCATCGACTGACACTTTATTTGATTATTCCAATATTGTTTTGAACCTGATGTGTTTATGGATACGTATGCAAGGATCAAGGATGCTCTTGGAAAGATTAAGCCAGAGATAGTCCTAGGAGGAAAACCTTCCACAAAAAGGCGTGCATATTAGTACCAGACCTTTACATAATCTACAACTCGCTAAACGAGGTACTAAATGCATAAGGATAAATGATAGTGAAGAGATGAGGACTACAGCCCTGACAAATTAAATTACCATTTCTAATCAGACAAACACCCTAGGATGATCATCATCTAATGAGTATTTATTTACGCACATTTTCATAGGTGTTTTGCTATGTAAATCAAGTTCAAAGTTTGGTTTTTTGGCTCTATATGTTTACTTTGGAGATTTACAGGGTACTTAAGCATTTGTGCATGATTTTAAAAAATCGAGACATTGGCCAAACATCAGTCAAAGTTAAGCAGACTTGAATGTGCTAAAGTAGACAGATGGTGCTAGTAAAGACCTATGGTTAACATCACAACGGGGCAACACATGACACCAAATTTGAAAGGACGATGCTAGACTTTGAACTGACGGTGTGACTTATAGCGTCCGGTTCATAAACGGAAGTTTTAGACCAACTTACTGCCTCAGACTTTTTATATATTTTCATGTTGCTACCTAGTGTGGTACCTACATAAGCACGACGCCATGGACGACACCAACATCGCAGAATATAAGTTTTAGGGCTTTTTAGAAGGTTCTTATTTATGGGAGTTGGTATTCTTGTAATAAAGCATACCTATATAAAGAAGGCAGCTCTATTAACGAGAATATAGTGTATTCGAAGTGATTTAGGAGTAGAGAAAGGTAGAGTAGCCATGTCTGGATTGGTTCTTTAACACCTAGGTTAGCGATGAAGCTCTCTAGCCAGTAGTAAGTTGTTTTCTGTCTTGTTGAGATTTTCTATCATAATTTATTTCAGTTCTCTATCTTTCTGTTGGTGTTTTTGATGGTCTCAATAGTAGTTTAGAGTTTGTATATTCATTGCAAGTTTCTAAATGTAAAATAAATTGACCCTCTATCAATTGGGTTGAGTCCATGATACCAACCGAGTTGAGAAGTGGAAATTACCAATAGCAAGAAACTCGACACACTTGTTGTTCTAGATGAGTAATATCGAGAACAAGCCTAAATCTTAAGAGGGTTTGCCTAATGTTGCCTAGGAGGAGGTGTTCCCATAAAGTAGTTAATGCTGCTCACGTCTAAAATCTTGAGAGAAGTTGCCTAAGGTTGTACGGTAACGGTTGCCCTATCTATCAAAAATAGGGGGACTAGGGTTTTAGAAACCTAAACACCTATAGCCTATCTAGAAAACATGTTTTTAAACCCATATCTTAAAGTTAATGATATAAGACATGAAAACAATGTATGTCTTTATTCTTTGTTTTACAACTATTTTACTTTCTTGTTTAGTCGTCATTAAGATAAAACTCTTTCAAAAACCCCTAGATTTACTTTTCTATTTGTTGAATTCAGTTTGACTTAATCTTGTGGATTTGACCCCGTCTTACATCTACTACATTTTAGTAGGATTTGGTAACCTATTATGGGTTATATTTTTCATGCATGACACGTGATCATTCTCCCATGCAAGATCGGATGCAAGATGTTCCTAATAGTGTATGTGTTACGGGTGCTACTGTCAATGTAATGTCATCTAGAATGTTCAACCTATGCGAATTTTTTATCACAAGTGATGGTAAGACCAATGTGATATAGCCAAACATGATGATGGAGAAAACAAGAGGGATGGCCGAGAATGTATATGTTCGCATAGGAGATTTTGTGTTCATCAAGGACTTCAATGTGGTTAATGGAAGTAACACCCAATTTGAAACACCTCTTTTAGGATTAACATTCTTAGCAACAGCTGGAGCATTGATCGATGTGCAGTTACGATACTTAAGCATTTAGATATGAAAGACAAAGCTCTTCCAGGACAAAAGTTAGATCTTACATGACAATGAGTGAGTCATTGCAAGATTCTTTATACCAGCAATCAAAGGCATTGCTTTAGACCCCAGCTAGGGCGAGGTCAATTCGTCTAGCGATTGGTTTCACATTTTGTTTTTTCTTATTTTCCTAACCATGCATGAAGTATTGCAGTTAATTATATATATTATCTATCTATTTCAATTGTTTCTTTTATCTTTAGTATGCGCATCTTATTGTCAAACTTGAGGATAAGGTTCAGAATATGTTTAGGGGTGTTTAGGTGAGTGGACCGTTGGATTGAATTGCTGGTTAAAGACCCGAAGGTATAAATTTTACATTTGTTTCTTTAAATTTACTTGGAACTTTAATGGAATCATGGTGTTAATTCTTCCTTTTAATCCCATTTCTTATCTTCCACTTCTTTCATTACTTAGAAATTAGTATAATAGATGTTTTGGGTAGTATTGTCTATTTATTGTCGTATAGAGTCTTACCTACTAGCAAAACTTTGCATTTAATTTTTGAAATAAAAACTTGGTCAAATTACTTGCCTTCACCCTTGGAAGAAGTAGGAGACCTTTTACACCTACTTGGAAACATAAATAAAGACTTTCTATAGGAATGAGTCATAACCTAGCGAAAGTGAGAAGTGCTAACAAGAGATTTGAAACCTCTATGATTCTAAAATTAGGACTAATCCACTTGTTGTATACTTGTTAAACATCTAGCACTTGTAGGAGGAAGGTGTGGGCTTATTTACTATAAAAATATGGGCTTAATTATTTTATGTTGGAAAACAAACTTAACTCTAGTGAAAGTGAGAAGTGCTAAATGGAGATTTTTTAAATTAATTAGAGTATCCCACAATTTCCAGAGAAAATGAATAGGGAACTTGATGGTTGGAAAAAACATAAAAAATTGGTATCCACAGGAAATGTAGAAGGGGTCGTATGATAAAAAACCATAACAAGGGGGAAGTGAGGATCTCTAGTTGAATAAAAAACGAAGGTTAAGAAAAAAAGGAACTCCAATAATGAAAGATTTAGCTCGAGTGCTTTAAGCTAGAGTAAGTGAATTTCTCCAATGCTATGAACCAAATAATAGCCTACTTCAAATAAGCCATATGGACTTTTTATGGTGCGAAAATTGGCAAAGAAGTGAAAAGTGGTGATAAGGTATGTTTAAAAAACTTCGTGTAAGACTGATATATGTGACACCCGAGAATCTCATAAACTTGATTAGGATTCGTATTAAGTATATTTTTATTTAATTTGGGATTTAAGTATACGAGGTGGGACCTACGCATTATGGACCGAAGATCACAAGTTAAATATTATTTTTGTGTGCTGTATGACTAGTGGGTTTATAATACTCAATTTGACGTGAAATAGGGGTCAAGTTGAAGTGTATACGTGGTGTCCGTGAGTCCAGAGCGCGTTGGGGAAATTTCTCCAATTTTTGTGAAACTGGGTAGTTTTTAGAATTTAATTTGGTCCTAATAAGTTAAGAGGTAATCATGAAATTAAATAAAATAATTACTAAAATGATGGGCCCCAAGTGATACACCAAGTCGAAGGTGACACGCGTGGGATGTAAAATAGTGTGCAAGCCCGATGATGTTCATTAATGCGCCTGGCGAATTTGTAGCTGCAAAAATACATAGGTGTATATATATATATATATATAAATGAGTCCTATATTTTAATTCAAATTTAAAAGTATACATTGAATTTGCCTTCAGATAAGCATTGCGTGATCATCGAGGAGGCAATAAGTTT
Organism: Stephania yunnanensis; assembly: GCA_039657365.1. NCBI lineage: Eukaryota > Viridiplantae > Streptophyta > Magnoliopsida > Ranunculales > Menispermaceae > Stephania > Stephania yunnanensis. The sequence goes on along the minus strand of CM077589.1, from coordinate 22,637,920 downwards.
TGACGATAGTAATGTTGGAGTGTATTCATGCCTCGTGATATGTGCCATCACATCTTGAGGAAAATCAAGTGGTGTATGGTTATAAAACTATTTGATTTGCATCTATATACGCGATACGTATCTTGAAGAATTCAATATATTTGATCTCATCAAAGTTGGTGATGGGTTGGTTGATAGCTACATAGATCGACCTCGACATACAACACATGTATCTCGAGGAAGATAAAAAAATGTAATGAAATTAGACTATCACATCTGCCTTGAGATTCATGCGATGTGAATCTTGAGACAATATCATATTTATCTTCAAATCAACACACCATCTCTTTATTTTCCAAATTGACATTGAAATCAAAGAGAGAGATATTGTTAAGAAACTATTGGAGAGTAAGAAATCAAAATCGAAGGAGAAAGAGAGAGAGAGAGAGGAGATGGAATAAAGACTAAGGTGTGCTATGTTATTATTGTTGTCGACTATTGTTTTGTTGTTTTTATTGTCTATGTTGATTTTGTTGATTGGGTTGTCAAGGAAAATGGATGAGAGGCTGTCCAGGGAAGACGAGGGCTAAGGAGGGTCTCCTATGCCAAGACCAAACCTAGGGTTGGGGTTGGGAGCCAACCCCAATAAAAAATGAAAAAAAGAAAGAAAAACAACCACATAGAGAAACGATTTACAGAGGAAACGAGAAAGAAAAATGGGTTGGGCCCCTTAACTGGGTCGCCGAGCTGAACCTGGTTCAGTCCGTTTCAGGCCCAATTCTCATTTCTTAATTAAATAATAAAGAAGAGAAAATGCTGGAAATTCTAGGAAATTGGAAAAAGAAATTAAAAAAAATATTTTTGGACAAATAAATCGAAATAGGTGATTTTTATGAAAATCGAGGATTTTGAAATTCTCTTGTGGTTTTATACCGTGGTCTTTCTCGTAATACGTGTTACAATACCCAAAAAGTTTCTAAATTTGGAAAATTATTTTAAAGCCTAGTTAGGATCGATTTTCATTTTTGAACCACAATTTGCAGTCAAAATTGTGATTCAGACATCTGAGGAGTGGATTTGGAGTGATTTAGGGTTTTAAGAGATAATTATAGTTTTGAACAAATAAATCAAAATAAAGGATTTTTATGAAAATTGAGAATTTCAAAATTTTCTTGAGAATTTAAACTCGGGTTTTCCCTATAAGACGTGTTACAATACCGAAAAATGTTCAAAATCTTGAAAGTTTTTTTGAAGCCATGAAAGTATTAAGTTTCAATTTCAAACAACAATCTGCAATCAAAATTGGGTTCGATCAACTGAGATGTCGATTTAGAGTGATTCATGGGTTTTAAGACTTGATAATATCAAAACAACTCAAACAATTGGTCAAAAACTTTAGTAATTCTAATATGGAATTATTCAGATATCTCAATGATTTTTGGTAACGTCGAGGATTTCAAAACTATTTGAAAGAAGCTCGCAGAATAGGTTCAAAGTACATAAAAGTCGAGGAAACATTGTGTGAGGCTGCAAAACCTACTTTGGGTTGATTTGGTATAAGTAAACCATATAATGATCTTTAATATTTACGAAATTTATCTTTTTATCTATAATTATATCATAATTTGCATTGCATTTTATCATTTTTAGTCATGCATACGTAGAGAGAGTAAGGGGAATAAGCTTTTTTCAGAGTCTGGTTTGCTTGAAACTTAGTGTGAAATCCGCCTCTATACCGTATTATGAAACTATTATAGTCTAAGGCTAAAAAGTTGTCTCTGTATTTTACAATCTCATAATACTATCTATGTAATATTTTTGGAAGTTGATGTCTGATTATTTACTTGTCTAACATCTTTGAGTTGTTTTTTATGGTGTCAAATTTGATATGAAGACAAGGGACAAACGGACAAGACTCGAAGATTAAGGTAATTGTTTTCAAAAGTTAAAGTAAATTCTTGTTGTAAATTGTTTATCTATATTTTGCTTTGGGATTCTTTGAGTGAGTTTAGGAAGTGAAGTTTCATTGAATGGTTTAGAGAGTCTCCTAAGTTAGTTTAAAACACGTTGAGAGGTTTATGTTTCAATCTCAATCTATTTGGGATTGTAAGGTTGTAATAAAGCTAGCGTAGACTATAAGTTAGTTTATAAATTTGAATTTATTACATATTGTGAATTGCAGGAAGTTGTGAGTCTTTCTTTGCCTCTTCCTAATTCTGCTATCTATTAGGTGGATTTTTTTCGGCAGACCACTTTTAGTTGAGGTGCTGCCATATATTTTACAAAAATCTAGAGAATAATCCATAAGATTTACAAATTTGCTACAGTTAAACAAATTATGAATTAAGTTTCAACGAGGATAAATTACAATTAGGAGGATTATTAAGGATTTAAATAAATATTATTTGGAGGTCAAAGTTAAAAGATTGGATTAGGCTGACTAAATTATGAAAAGATTAAGATAATCTAGGTATGTTAGTTGTCTTAAGGACGAGGGGGTAGACAAGGTCAATTTGGATCTACTGCTTTAATGAAGAGACCTAGAAAACCTATAAGTAAGTTGAAGGATATAGTTTTTAAATGCTCCGATTCATGAAAAGTAATGTCTTGAAAGATGACCAAGTTTAACTAGCTTTCAAAAATTATGAGTCCCTTGTTGAACACATTGACTAAGATTCGATTGTAAGGACTCCAACTTTTAGCTATGTAGGTGTAAAGTATTTAGGAAAAAACATTAATTTTTTGACAATGTATTTATTCATCGTATTAAGATAACCATTTTCTTTGGACGTGCAAAGTTCTATGTTTGGGGTTATTTAATAGGTCATTATTTGTGCACTCTTTTACAGTTGTTTTGCTATGAAATCAAGCCTAAAGCCATTTTTTATGTTTCTATATGTTTACTTTAGAGATTTATAGGGTATTGGTGTATTTGTTTGTGAATTAGACAATTCTAGGAAATAAGTCAATTATTTGTCAAAACAGTAGTACGCTTTATTCGTGCAGAATAATGGACGATGCCAGCAGAGGAGCAGCGACAGCATTATTAAAGCGTTAGACTAGATCAATAAATAGTGCCAGAATTGAACTGAAACCGCCAAGATTAACACAAGCGACACCACCTATAGCCCCAAGGTAGAGTAGTCATGTCCGGCTAAATTCTTTAATGCCTAAGTAGGGGATGAAGCTCTCTAGCCAATAGAAGGTTATTTTCTATGTGTTGTTGTGATTTTCTATAATACTACTATTTTATTTCAATTCTCTCTCTTTGTGTTGATGTTTATAACAGTATCTCAATGGTATTTTGGAGTTTTTAAATTCTTTGCAAATCCTTAAGCGTAAAACAATTAACCTGCTATCAATTAGGTTGAGTCTGTGATACCAACCGGGTTGAGAAATGGCAATCACCTGGAATAAGAAACTCGACACACTTATTGTTTAGGTGAGTAACATAAAAAACAAGGCTAAGTCTTGAGAACAATTGCACATGGTTGTGCTAGGATATGTGCCCTAGGTCAATCTACAAACATTGTTTATCTTATAATTTTAGTTAGTAAAATTGTGTTTTTCATTTGTTGTTTTATTCTAAGTGATTGCATGTTTACCTTTCAGTAAGATCCATGGGTATTTCTTGAACTATCCTAAATGCTCATCGTCTGTCATTATACTGGGAAGTATAATGAATTAATGCTAAAGTGAATCTTGATTGATGATCATGTGATGATCGTGTGCATAGGGATATGAATCGAGATCATGAGTACATGTTAGGGAATGACCAACCCGCTATGAGAACAGCACATGAAGTCATTGGTGTTACTCATGATAGGTATCATTTAGTCCTTAAACTTGAGATTACCAATGACTTCCAAATAAGGAGCATGGTTGTTTGACACAATCAAACAATGTCTTTAACTGGACGATCATAAAGATTGTGATTGGTTACCATGTGAATAATATGTAAAGGTATGTAATTAAGGTAGAATATGTTACTATCGTATAAAGAGATATCAGTGGATTCCTCGATATGATAGACCGATAGTAGCCAAGTCCATGTGAACGAATATGATCAATGTCACTTGGATGTTTTCAGTTTACCTAAAGATCTAGACTAGTACGTAAGAACATTAAGGGTGACTTTCCATGCCTTATTTTTAATCAAAGGATACCGCATGACAAAATGATATGATATATGTTATTCATTAGGTTGATAGATTTTGATATTCATGCTACTTGGGTATCCATAATGCCTTGCTAGAGACTGCTTATGACTTGTAGACCGAAATAGTTTTGGTTCATTATCAACATCGCATGAACCAATTGGGTCGCACGTAAAGAATGGCGTTGCGCAATTTCAATTGGTCCCAAGTAATGAATTTTATATGATAAAACTCGTGACATAAAAACCCTTACAATTTATTATATGATAATTTATTAATAGGGGCGTATGTATAACGTGCTTAAACTCCCTAAATATAATAGTTGTATTATGAATAGGATTTTAAAATGAGGGCTTATCTACACATATAAATAAAGGGTAAAACCCTAAAACAAAATAAAATTTATTTTTTTATCAAATTTCGAGTTGTTTGGATTTTTGGAGAGAAAGAAAAACATTTTTAATCTCTTTTGGGGCTAGCACTCGAAATTCTGGTCACCATATATGTGTGGAATCTTGATTGAGGATGCGTACATAAACATCTTAGAGATCAAACAATCACAGAAGAAAATCATAGATTAAGGTATGGTTTACTTTTTAGATCTAATTTACAAGAATCTATTTTTTATTTTGTCTGATTTTCCAAAAATTGTTTTCAATTTTCCACTGCGTATGAACCCTAAAAACCCAACAAGTTTTATAGAGGTGGGTGTTCTTAAAGAGTTATTAACGTTGCTCTTATGCTAAAATTTTAGAGCGGTTGCCTAAGGTTGTACGGTGGAGTAAGAGAAGTATTTAGAGAATAGTTGCCTTATATATCAAGAATTGGGCGACTAGGGTGTTGGTGACCCCAACACGTATAACCTATCTAGGGAAAACTATTTTGAAACCCATCTTTTAAACACGATGATACAAGACGTGGAAATAACATAGGACTAGAATGTGGATTCTTAGACTTATGTCTGTTTTTAATCACTAATTTTCAACTTATTTACTTTCTTGTTTAGTAGACTTTCAAATGTAACTCTTTCAAAAACCACCAAATTTAATTTTCTATTTGCTAAACTCAGTTTGACTGAATCATGTGGATTCGACCTCATTCTCACCACTGCTACATTCTGGTGGGATTTGTAACCTATTACGGGTTATATTTGACATGCACGACAAGTGATCAATGATGCTTGGAAATTTTTTTCAAGTTGTCTAATTTTCTTTACTTATGAGCTCATTCTAATGTTAGTTTATTTATTTATTTATTTATTTATGTTTCATGAGGTATTTTTATTGTTGTTAGAAAACTGGCTTAATTTTTAAACACGAAGGATAAGGTTTGCAATGAATTTGAGGTTATTAGGTGAAGAAATGGATGAAGAAGCGAAGTATGGAAGAAACGAGAGATAGAATCTATTTGAACGTTGAACATTATAAATACTTCAAAATTTCCTAAAATGCAATGAATATTTTTTCATTTCTTTTATTTATTTAGTTTGGAATAAGAAACTTAATATAATATGGATTTAAATGGAATTGATATATTTTTATTACCTATGAAAATAAATATTTTATGATGGAAAAAATTGTTATACCTTATTTGACTTGACCTAGATTGTATATACAATAGAGGAGTTTAGAGTGGATTGATTACTTTGTGTTGTACACTTTAATTGGTAGAAGATTAAAAATAAAGTGCAAGATAAACAAAACATATTTCTAAGAATCTTGCTATATAAAGATTATTGACCAAGTATTTTATATATATTAAGAAAAGACTTTATGCCATAATTTAAGAGAATAATTGGAATTAGCCAGCAAAATTTACTAAGCCGGAAAGAATGCTTCTTTCACTATAATGAAAATGAGAAGAGCTAACAAGAGTTTTTACATGAAAAAATAGAGAGAGGCACATATTATAAATGAAATGCAGCAAAAAATCTTGTGGTGGGAAAATGAGATGAAGAATTCCTATCAAAAGAATAACGGATATTAAAAGAAATAAAGCAGGGAACCGTAGGAATAGGATATAAAGAAGAAAAATAATATATAATTGAAGGAAAAGAAAGAGAGATATAGAAAAGTATGGAGGGAAGTTTATAGAAAACTTTTCAAATACTTATAGTTAAGTTAAGTGAAGTATATCTTTTTATTCCCATAATGAATATGAAATAATGATTATTGGTGAATAAAAACTCCTAGCGACTTTGATTATGGTGATATTTTAAATATTATTTGAAAATGAGAATGATTTGGTTATTTTTATATCTTGAGATTGTATATTAGTCATCATAAGTTTGATGCTTGTCTGTGAAGATTAAAAAAAAAATCTATGTAGTGCCTTGACCTTGGTGATTGGTCTAACTTTAATTCCAAGGTATATTGCACAATTTGAGGTTGAGTTGTTAAATAAAGGGGTAATTCTTTAATCCTTTCAATTCTATCATGATTCTTATTTTAATATGTTTCTATTTTAAAGATCCATTTTATTTAAGACTAAGAGTATATAAATATGAAATCAAAATGAGGGATGAAAAGAGAATATGATTAAGAGCATTCATTTGCTCTGGGCAGCAAAGTGGTGAGTTTCGGGGTAGTTAATAAGCTAATAATTAGAAATGTTTCATAGTACATTTTAAAGTGATTTTAGATGTGAAAGACTATATTACAAGGGGTTTTCTTTTGCTTTTGTTATTTCGGGTGATAATTTTAATATATGAACAAATGTAGTAAAAAAGGAAGATTATGAAGGAATTTATCAAGTGAAAAGCGTATGGAAACAATCATCAACAAGTGAAGGAAAAAACTAGGATTTAATACCATCGATTCCTGAACAGTTTGCATATACACACGAATCGCTACTCAGATCGGTAGAACGCCAAGAATAACTTTCCAAGGATTATCCTAGCTATTATTATTAAACTCAAATCACTGAGGAGTCATTAGGTTCAATTTCAACGATTTTAAATTACAACAAGACATTTGGGTCAATTTGGGATGTTTACTACCTACACAACTATAAATACAATCATAAAACTACGAAATCAGTTACCCTTAAATACTTAGATCAAAATTCCATTGCTCTAGGAGCCATTGTTTTTTTTCATTAATTTTAGTGAAGGCTTGAGGATTCAAAGTATTTATTCCAAAGGTATTTATATATGTCATTTATTTAAATTATTGCAATATTATTTATGAATATGAATGATTAGTTTATTAATCTAAACAAAGTCCAAACATAAACTAGATCCGTTTTGCAATGTATTTTTGATGAGATGATTATATAGTTAATGCTTTAAATTAATATTATTATTTAACTCACTGATTTAATGGATTAATCTTTACATATTATAATCATGAATATTGTATTCCATATATATTCTAGAATGTGTATCGTGATATTTGGATTCATTAGCTAATTTAAAGTAGTAACTAAGATTGTTTCAAAAGTATTACCATTTAGATGTCCTAGGTGAATTTATAATCTAAATCTAATATTGAAGTGGCTTTTCAAAGGTATTAGATTTAGTTGTTCGAAGTTTTCACCAGGTGTAATGCAATTTTATTGCGTGAAGTTAATGTATTTATGTATTCAAAAGGGTTAGCTCAATAAAATTAGAACGTGGCTTTTTCACCAGTTTAAGGAGAACAAATGGCTAGCTAAAGGCTGTTTACATCTTTATGTTTAGCGTTTCATGATTTATGGTACTTTGTAAATTATACTGATAACTATATGATTGTAGTAACATGTTTGGATGCTAAACAAATTAATGTTTCATTTTTTTGGATGTTTGTTTGGATATTTATTTATATTATTGAATCAAACTTATTTAAATGTTACTGAATTTGAATTGTGATAGTTAAGTTAATTATTTTGTTAAGTAAGTTAGTATAATTAGTTTAACTAATTATTATAATTTTAAAAATTAAATTAGTGATTTTTAATTTCTATTTTAATTAAAATGAAATAAAAAATAAAAAAAACCATTGAAAGACTTCTTTCCCAAATAAGTTTGATAAATCCCTATTGAGGCAATTCCACTTATCACTACTATAAAATTTAAAATTATAATGAATTAGGGAAATTTGTTGTACACGCTCGATAAGTGTCCTAATACATACATGAACCTATACCAATGTTGACATGAGGAGAATCATATAGGAACTTCTAAGTTAGGATTGGATAGGATAGGAGCGCGTCGTGGTAAGTGGGGATTGTTTTATATTTAATTATGCCATGCTATTACTTATGCTAGGATTCATGTAAGTGAATGGTTAATCTCTTGTGTGGAATCAAATTAAATATATTTCGTTTTTTTGCTTTACCTTTCGAGCTCTCTATTTATGAATGCCTATGGAACTTATATACTTGGAATGAATAATTGTAAATGGTACCTAAAACTAGTGAACCGGCGGCCACCAGTCATCTCTTTCCGCTATTAAATGATACCTTTAAAGGCCAATTTATTGGAGGCATGATCATAGTGATGCTTAAAAAACAATCTATGAGGTAGGATCATATTTGATACCTTGAAGCTAGTTGGCTATTACATTACACATTTTATATCTAGTTTTCACGTTGTTGACTCTATGACATTCATTTTATCATTGTTATCTTGCTGACTACCTTTTTCGGGCTTTCATAATTGTATCTTGCATTATATATTATGATTGTTTCTATTATCCTTTCAAGCTCGGAAGATAGTAGGATTGATTAATAACCTTTTTCATGCTAGTTATTACGCATTAAGTATAACATAGATGATTGATGGTAAAGTAGGCTTCTGCTTTATTGAGCCTGTTGAAATATTGTTCACCCTACTACTTTGCCCCTTCTAGGTACCTCCGCTCCTGCCCAGGATAGAGGAAAGAGTAAGGTACAGCATAGAAGCTCTTTTCTTATTTGCAAGGTTGTTTATTTATATTTATTTGGTTTTGAGGCTTTTATGTAATAAACAGAGGATTTTATTATTGGTAGAGTTGTGAACCAATAGCCTAGTTGTTGGACTTTTGTAAGACTTTCTATTTTCATTCTACACCTAATAGAAGCTGAAAACTTTTATTGCTCGATGTTGTGTATTTTACGGTTCTACTGTCCATATCCGGCTTAAAAGCTTCAATGGCCATGATAACTTCTAAAACCCGATATCAACAAACACATGACCAAGATATTCATAGCATTTACACTCAAAATAAACACAAATTCTAACCATTGCACTTATTATATTTATATTCTATTCATGTTTATAGCATAGCTTTCATATCATAGGATTCGTTGATCCTTAAGATTAATGAACTACTCTCCCATCATTGAAACAAAAACACAGTGGTATTCATTGATATCAAAGATATAATAAAATATTTTCAATTAAATCACTAAAAACATGCCAAAATTATCGCATATGAGTCTTTTATGTCTTTTCTCCATAAATTGTATTCATACTCAAGAATAAAGTAAACCTATGCTAAACTTTGTTATTGGTGGCTAATCTATCGTAAGTTTTTTGTTTACCACTTTGTCTTATCTACTTATAATCCCCGATCATGTATCCAAATAATTAGAAATCCTACTTAACAATTTAACACAAAATAAAACTTTTTTTTCTATGTTGTTCTCTTCTTAGCGCTTTCACTTAAGTCATGACACTGTCTGTACACTCCCACGGCACAACCACTGCACCGAGATTCCTATGTGCATTTTCTCCTTTCAATGGTCTTGGCGATGTCTTTTTGGCTGGCCTGCGATGTCCCTTGACCTATACGTACCACTATTGTGCCAAGCTCCGGATCTTAATTCTCTTTTCTTCCTTGCTCTACTACGCCATGCATTGAACTCCAACACTGTGCCTTAATGTCACACAATGACATACTGCTTAGCCACAACGCTAAACCTCCTTGATGTGTTTTTGTTTCGTTTCTTCTCAAATTCACTTTTTTCCTTCCTTCGTGCACTGTATACCTGAAAATGTATAAACACCATCAATTCGAGCTCATTTATGGATATTTATGGTAAATATATTACTAAACTAATCATATATATAAGTTTAAATATTCACTTATCAAATAAGTCCAAACATAATATTTTGCATGTCTCAAGCAAAAGCGTATTTTACTAAGTTTCCTAACTACTCCTATTACTCTAGTTCTCATTCATTTTGCATCATTAATGTAGTATCCTTTAAATAAACTAAGTTTCAAGTTAATAATCCACTCAAAAGTTTTTCTTTCAAAACGTTACAATCTCAAGACATGTAGCTTTAAAAACGCATACAACTAACTTTCGAAACACCTAAATAGATCACAACCAACACAAATATTGCTCACTATTTTGTCCCTCCTAGACACTCAAGTAGATAGTGTACGATTTCATATTTCTCATTAAGCTTAGGAACTCACTATTAAGCAAGATCAAACTAATTTTGGTAGACTTTTGTTGGAAAATGTGCCCTAGGTCAATCTATAAACAATGTTTATCTTATAATTTTACATAGTAAAATGGAGATTTTGGTTTGTTGTTTTATTATAAGGAATTGCATCTTTACCTTATAGTAAGATCCGCGGGTATTTGTTGAAATGTATTAAATGTTCGTAGTCGCTCATTATACTGGGAACTATAATGAACTAAGACTAGCGTGAATCTTGATTGATGGTCATATAATGATCATGCGTATAGGGATATTAATCGAGATCATGAGTACTTGTTAGACAATAAGGTTTTGAACTGACCCACTATGAGAACACTGCATGGATTAAGTCATAAGTGTTACTCATGGTAGGTATATCATTTAGTCCTTCGACTTAAGATTACCATAGACTTCGATATTAGGAGAATAGAGATTTGATACAATCAAATGTTGTCTTTAACCGAACAATTATCAAGATTGTGATTGGTTACCATGTGAATAATATGTGAAGGTATATAATGAAGATAAAATTGCTCACTCTCGTATAGAGAGGGATATCAGTGGATCCCTCGATATGATCGACTGCTAATGCCAAGTCAATGTGTATTGATATTATCAATGTCAATTAAATTCAGTTTAACTAAAGATTGAGACTACTACGATTGAACATTAAGGGTGACTTTTCATGTCTTATTCTTAATCAAAGGATATCAAACAATAAAAGGATATGATATATGTTATTCATTTAGTTGTATTGATTTTGATATTCATGTCATTTGGCTTGTCACAATGACATGCTAGCAACCATTTATGACTTATGTACCAAAATGGTTTTGGTTCACTACTAAAGTCGCATTAACTTATTGGATCGCACACGAAGAATGGCTTTGCTCAATTTCAATGGGTCCAGATTAATGAATTTTATATGATAAAATTATTGAAATAAAAGCCTTTTCGATTTGTGTTATGATTACTTATTAATAGGGGCAAATATATAATTTACTTAAAGTACCTAAATACAATAGTTGTATAATGAATAGGATTTCAAATGATGGCTTATCTACACATATAAATAGAGGTAGAAACACTAAAACGAAATAAGATTTTCATTTTTACTATTTTTGAGTTCCCTAGATTTTGGGAAAGAAAGAAAAAAACATTTTTAATTTTTCTTAGGGCTAGCACTCTAAATTGTGGTCACCATTCGTGTGTTAATTTTTTATGGAGGACACACACTTAAATGTCTTGGAGATGGTTTACTTTTGTATGAGCCCCAAAAGCCAACAACTTTAACACTTCAAGAGTCTATACGACATAACATAGTCAAAAATGAAAACTTAACTCGATAATGCTATTAGCACTTGAGCTAAATCTTTCATTTGAAGAGTTTAAATTTAATTTCCTCCATTTTTTCTTTATTCTCATAGATACTTTTCTTTTCTTATATTTTATTCATTTCAAGGTCCCTGCTCCTTTTCCTATGGACTCCATTTTTCCTCTTTTCTTTTCTAACCATCACGTTCTTTTCTCTATTTCATGTAGAACTTGTGAGACTTTCTATTTTTTATTTCTAAACTCTTATTAGCACTTCTCACTTTCACTTTACCAAGCAAGTTAACTCCAGCTTTTTCTTCAAAATACCTATTTCTTCCTCTCTTTGCAATAAGTCTTTATTTACTTTTTTACTATCAAGTACGATTTACACTTATTATAGAATTCTTTAGAGATCTAACATTTTCTACTAAGAGTTTTCTTGTAATCTCCTTGTTTTTGTTTCCAATACTTTGTCCTTCCAACTTTATATTTCTAATCATAAAATTATACCATTGTCTGCTTCATATCATAATATCTTTAAAACTTTATAACACTCTCTTAAGTTTCATGTCAACAAGATACTTGTATTTTACTCATCATTAATTTAAGGCATGAACATGCAAATGAATTACTTATTAAATACATATTACTATATTTAACCTAATATATATTAACTAAACACGTTCACGTAATAATTAAATAAAATAGAGCACACTACAATGTTTTCCTCTTAAATTGCTTCAAAAATAAAACTTAAACAATAATACATGCAGTTTTTATCCTTATTTCAACCTTTCTTACAACTTCCCATATTATAGTGTAGTGTTGATGTCTCAAAACTTAAACCAAACCTTGTCCTTTGGGTTTACAAATAAACATAAAAAATCAAAACTCTAAAATACACAAACATATAATAACAACAAGATATAATATCATAAGCTAAACATAGAGTAACAAAATATCTCAAATTTAGATATATTTGGTATTAATGTATCTCTCATCTCCCCAGGACTAAAAAAATATTAACATACTAACATTAGTACTGCGTGTCATCATCATCATCTGCATCATTAGATCCAATACATGATGGTGTCAATGGATGATCCACCCTCTTGTTCTACATTGCATTTGAATCGAACACGTAGTTCGGTGTTGCTGGAACGCTAAAAGACAATTGTTATCCATCTGTTTCTCTTATATCTAGATATGTCTCTCTGATAATTGATAAAGAACTCGAAGTTCCATTTTTTTTTTGTCTGTCTTGCTAATTTCTCCTTAACACTTCAAGATAAACTTATCCTCTCGGTAGTGTCTCATCATTTAAGCTATCTACAGCCTTTGCTGTCGTAGAGTCAAGTCCTTTGGTGGTGATACTAGTGGTTGTGGTGGAGGAAGTGGTGCAAAAACTTCAGGACCATTCGAGTCCTGCTCTCCAATTTGTGGGTCTACAAACTTTTAGCCCTCAAGGAATCCCTACTATTCTCCTCCTCTACTCCATATCCTTCATCTTTCGATTCTTGGGCTAACTTTGCTAATGTTGCTATTGTTGTTGCCTTATCATCCTTCTATTTGGCATACAACTCGGCGTCAAGTCTAGCTCCCTCAGGTTTTTCTCTCTTATCGTCGACTTGATAACCATGAAGCTACTTAAGTGTGAGCATAGAAGCATTATCTATGGTTATTTGGACCTTAATATTGACTTCTTCATTTCTAAGCATTCGCACTCTAGCCTTCATGCATAATTGAGTGACCAAAATTAGAAACAACAATTTTTTGTCTCTCTTTAACTTAATGGGCTTCATCAATTCTTGTAGAAGATCTCGCTGACGTTAATTTCCCTATTCTGTGTAATCTCAAATAAAAAAGATGCCTTTGGGTTGTTGATCTCTCCCTATTGAGTGGTAGGGTATAGAGAAACAACAAGAAAATGCTGCCACATTCCATAGAATTTTAGCACACTCCTCTTCTTGATGTGTTTCGGCACATTCTCAACTCCCATTACCCTGCCTTATTGTCCTTGGATAGCTAATGCTTGCTTTATGGCTCTAAAAGGGTATAAGTTATAGAGTTTCTCATATAAGTTATCTCGGAAGCTTAGGTCAGCTCCAACCATACTTAAATTATGTAATCCATAAATGCTATTAATTTCATGCACATTAAAGGGTACAAACACCCCTCTCACCTTCACTGGCTCAATTTTCCTTGTGAACTTCGCATTGGCATAAAATTCGTATACAATCTCACTCACCCCTTTAACCTTGTTTTCTCTATATTAATGAGTGAAATGCCCCAATTTTATTGCCTAATGAAGTTATTCACTTTTTTATCATATTTAGCCAACAAATTTATACCTCCTTAAAAAATGAAATTCATATGCTTTATCACCTCATATCTATCATTGGCCTCTCTACTAATGAAGTACTAAAAACAAAAATGGCCTAGATTTTTCCTCATTGGGATCTTTTGAGGATGATTCATCAAGGTCATTTCCTCTTACTTGAATAAGTCGCCTCCTTGTTCTCGGCATTTTCTCTAATTCACACAATAAAACAATAATACAACTAGCAATTCGGGTCTTGAAGTAACCTAAAAATCAAAAATTTATGTCACACGGATCATTCACATATCAAATAATGCTAAAAATCTAACTAGTTCTTCATAATTCTCATTGATGCTCAATATTCACACAACTTGAAAATCCTACTCATCAACAACCTCACATCAATAGTTCATACAATTTCATCAAAACTTCCCAAAATTTAATGCCCGACTAATGAAATTGTAAGTTTACCTCAATGTTGGACTATTTTCCAGTATAGAATACTCCTCCAAGTCACTATCAATCCAAGACCTCGCTTCACTAACAACATATAACCCTAATGCTCCTTGAGATCGTATTCCCAAATCCAAGACCTAGCTTTCCACTTTATGCTAATCAACAATGCACTTTCTAATTTCACTATCAATTACTAGGAACTCTCTTTCCTCACTTCGAAATGGTCAATCTTAGGCCCTATAGGGTTGTATGCTTGGTAGATTATAGTCGAGTTTAGATATAAGTGTGATTGAAATGGTGGAAATAGTGTTTTAACCCCTTATCATGGTACTGGCGCCATGCCTTAATAACTAGGGCGCAAAGACTATGCCACGAAAGTGTCAACACCTCTGAAAGTGTTTTTATTTTCTCTTGGTGGAGCTCTACAGGCAATGTGCTTATTACCCAAGGTGTCTTGTGTGTAACATATACGACGTTGAACTATGAGTCCATATTTTACGCATATATTTTTCATTCAACTCCTCTTTGGCGCTTTCCCAACATCGTGTATTACAACACAAGATATCTTGATCGTGTAAAACCCAAGTAAAAATAAAAAACTCCATAAAACTTCTCGTGATTTGCCCATGAACCTTAAACTTTCTGCTTGAACTCCTTTACTATTTTATGTTATTCTCTGGGTTTATCAAGACATTTTCTTTCTGATGAGTTGTCACCTACAAAATGGCATTACCTGCACATTTAATACAAAGTTTTGAAAGTTAAACACTATTGTGTGTAAATTGTACTTACTAAACTAACTAACTAACTGCCTAATTGAAATTAAAAAACATGAAATTTAAAAACCGTGGGCATCTTCCTAGTAGCATTATGTTTAACGTCGTTTGCTTGATGCCCTTTTGTCATTAAGTCCGAGTCTAAATTGAGATACTTCAATCATAAACTGAAGATGATAATAACTTTCTCATTTGGATGCAATTCATCTCAGTCAAGAAAGACTATCTTCTCTACATCATCATCCTCGTCAATACTAATTGTGATCTTCTTCATCCTCGTGTAAAAGTTTGTATTGGTTGTGTTCAAGATGGCCTCCCTAGTATCGAAAACACATCATCATCTATATTGCGATCCATAACTTCCAAAATCCATGATGAATGTGAATCTTCTCACTTTCAGATGTACATTCAAGACTCTATCTATAGTTGATATAAACTTGCCATAACCTACTTTCAAATTAGTCATATCGAGACAATTGATTTTTAAATCTTTGTGCAACACGTCAATTATTGGCATTAAATTAACAGAGGCTCCTATATCACATAAAACATTTCAAATCTATGCCCATCAATGATTATTGGTATGCATATTTGTCCAAGATCTCTCCTATTAATTGGTTGAAGTTGGTTGAAGTCTCCGTATGGACTTGAACTTTGATTTCAGCTTCCTTGGAACTACCTTCATGCTATTTCCTTTCCGTGTTTCCTTGGAAAGTTCTTCATTTATTTGCTAAGCTTTCCATTATTTCTTTACCTTTTTATTATTCTTCATGGCATTGATCCTTTATTGCCTAAATCCTTTGAGTTCATCTTGCCTTACTTTTGTTCCATTCTCATGTATCTGTTCATGCTTTGGCATAGCCAGTTTTTTACTTTTTCTTGCTCGTACATCCCTTGCTCTTGTTTTGGCTCACTCATTGCCCTATTGCTCATCATGTGAATGGCACTAAAATTTTCCTTGGGATTGGTGATCATGTTGCTCGGAAGCTATCCTTCGTTCCTTGAGTTCAAGGCAATGGCTAACTGACCGATCTATCTCTTTAAGTTCTTGATGGATTTTGATCTCTCATCGTCTACACTCTTAATGGCTTCATTCACTCCTTGCATATATATCTCGTGCTTCTCATGGTATTCCCTTTTGCTCTTGTCCATGGTGTGCAAAAGTTTCTCAATTGACTTTAATGAAGTCATCTCTTTGTTATGCCACGACTCCATTTATTGGACTTGTTTTTTGAAACTCAGAGGTAACTTCCATGCATTATCAAGACTTCCATACGAGAAGTTTAAGTTGTTGTTGTTATTGGGGCATGTGCCATAGGTTATCGTATATGCATTGTTTATCTTATAATTTTAGTTAATAAAAAAGATTTTTGTTTGCAATTTTATTACAAGTAATTGGATGTTTACCTTATGATAAGATCCATGGGTATTTATTGAAATTTCCTAAATGTCCCTAGTTAGTCATTTTGATAGGAACTATAACGAGTTAAAACTAGTGTGAATCTTAATAGATGGTCATGTGATGATCATGCGTATAGGCATATAAATCAAGATCATATGTACTTGTTAGGAAATAAGGTACTAGATTGACTCCCTATGAGAACACCACATGGATTAAGTCATAGGTGTTACTCATGATAGCTATATCATTTAGTCCTTCGACTTGAGATTACAATAAGACTTCAATATTAGCAGAGTGGTGATTTGACACAATCAAACATTGTCTTTAATTGAACGATTGTAAATATCGTGATTGGTTATCATGTGAATAATGTGAGAACGTGTGTAATCAAGATAGAATTCGTCCCTTTCACATAAAGAGAGATATAATAGTGGATCCTTTGATATGTTAGACTGTTAAATCTTCAAGTCTAGGTGAATCGATTTGATCAATGTCATTTACATGTTTTCAAACTATTTAAAGATTAAGATTGGTATTATTGAATATTAATGGTAACTTTCCACGCCTTATGTTTAATCAAATGATACCGCACGACAAAAGAATATGATATATATTATTCATATGGTTGTATCAATTTTGATATTCGAGCAACTTGGGCAGTCATAATGCTTTGCTAGAGACTGCTTATGACTTGTGTGCTAAATTGGTTTTGGTTCACTGCCAACGTTGCATGAACCCATTGGTTTGCACACAAAAATGACTTTGTGTAATTTCAATTGGTCCAAAGTAATGAATTTTATGATAAAAATTCATTACATAAAAGCCCTTACGATTTGTTTTATGATAACTTGTTAATAGGGGCATATGTTTAATTTACTTGAACTGCCTAAATATAATAGTTCTATGATGAATAGGTTTTTTAAACGAGCTTATCTACACATATAAATAAAGGCAAAAACCCTAAAACATGAAAATGTTTTCGTCATTACCATTTTTAAGTTCTCTGAATTTTGCTAGAGAAAGAAAAATATCTTCAATCTCTCTTAGGGTTAAGAATCTAAATTATGATCACCATTCGAGTGTGGTTTTTTGATATATGACGTGTGCTTGAATATTTTAGAAATCGAACAATTAGAGAAGGAAATCACAAATTAAGATATGATTTACTTTTGTCGATCTAGTTTAATAGAACTTATTTTTCGATCTTGTTAGGGTTTTCAAAATTGTTTTGAATTTTGCACTTTTTATGAACCCCAAAACCCAATAGGGGTATCAGAACACTAAGCTCAGTTCTATTAAATTTTTGCATGATTTCTATAATGTATGTATGATATATATGTGAGCACATGATCTTGATTAATGTATATACGATGTACATATAGGTTCTCTGATAAATCTTATCGAGAATTGGTTTTAAAGATATTGTTAATTCATGTATTCGATAGGTAGACATGATTTGAATATTTCGATAAACATATGTTTTAATATTGAACGATAGAATTTTGTAAGTTCATTGTAGAAGCCATGTTTAGGTTTATGTGATTCTGCTGTTGAATACGTATTTCATTTTTGTTCAATAATTAAGTATGTTTCCATGATAGAAATCATGTTTAAGTTAATATGATTCTAGAAATGTAAGATTAATATTTTGTTTCTTGATTCAATTGGTTGTTTTTTATGAATAAGAATCGAAATCGGTTTTGGTCATAAATCTCGTTGTGGTTACCTATTAGTATATGCCTAGTAGATAGGAGATAAACTAGTAATCAGATAAGAATTACAAAAGTTATAAGATATGTAAGATATGTACCGAATCCGAAATGGATAAAAATTCTTAGTATCTTAAATTTTAATTAGATTCTGGTAAGACATTTTCAATATCAAAATAAGGGGTAGTTTTGGTCAATTTGAATGGCTAAAATAATGAAAAATCTTATGTAATTTTCAATTTTCGAAACTAGAATTTTTTAATTGGGAAAATAATAAAAAAATTAAAAAACACAGGGCTACTGGCCTTTGTATCCCCTTCCGTTGGCCGGTTAGCGAAACCATAGCCCGCTGATAGGTCAGTGGAACTTTCGTTCGCTGACTGGTCAGCGGGACTACCGCTACCTATTTGCAGCGCAAGTAAATTCAAATAAAAAACCACTCTTACAAATTTTAAGCTAAGTGCCATCCATAGTTAAATATTTGTTAAGGCTTAGATTACATCGAATATGTCTGCCTCCATAGAGTGTATTGTGTTATCTTGGTGAGGCAAGTTGAGTCATGGTTACTCTATTATTTGAAGTGGTTAGATTTGATAAAGCTATCAAAATGGTTTTATTCTTTCGGCACAAGATGGGATAAAACATTCTAAGACATATGATGTCATAATCTCATAAAAACAACTAAAATTCTCATGTAATGTAATTGGTAAAAGGTGCCTAACTAAAGAACCTAATTCAAAGTTTCATGCCTCTGCTATCTTGAAATTAGATGAAACATAGATTCTAGTCCCTTAAATTAACATAATGTTTTTAGGGGGGTTGTTAATTTAGTGGGAGTATATTCTTTTACACTAAAGAACCTAATTCAAAGTTTCACGCCTCAGCTATCTTGAAATTAGATGAAACATAGATTCTAGTCCCTTAAATTAACATAATGTTTTTAGGGGGGTTGTTAATTTAGTGGGAGTGTATTCTTTTACACTAAAGAACCTAATTCAAAGTTTCATGCCTCAGCTATCTTGAAATTATGATAAGGATACAATGTTGAAGGAAATATTTTAACAGCAAGCTAAGCAAAAAAGATTCGATACAGTCAAGAACCTTCTTTCTTGCAAAATGGTTAAGGGTGCGTTAGTTAGTCCTCATGTTCTAAAAATGAAGGGCTTTACTGACCATCTTGATAGACTTGGATTTCCCATATGCTAAGATCTAGCTATAGATTTGATCCTTACTTCATTACCTAATAGTTTTTCACAATTTGTGATGAACTATATCATGAATAAAATGGAGAAATCTATCACAAAGTTACATTTGATGCTTAAAACCTACTAATCAGAATGTCAAGAAACCCACGACCAATATGTCGATGGTTCAAAAAGGAAAGGGTATAAAGAAGAAGGGCAAAAATAAGGCTAAAGTTGGCAAGGCTGTTGTGACTGTCATAAACTAGTCAAACAAATCAAGCTAAAGTCTGATTATACTTCATAGTCCCAAAAAAGAAAAGAAAAAGAAGGAAATTTTCATTTCAACCATGCACCTGGGCATTGATTCAGAAATTGCAAGCTATATCTTAAAGATCTAAAGAAAAAGAAGAGTAATGCAACTACTGCTTGAGGTATTCACATTATTGAAGTTAACTTGTCTACTAATGATTCCTTTGTATTAGATAATGGGTGTGGATTTCACAATTGTATTAATGTGCGGGGTTTCACCAAAAGTAAAAAGCTACTAAAAGGAGAAGTAATCCTACGAGTTAGAAATAGAGCAAAGGTAGTTGCGTTGCCTGCAGGATGATATGACTTAATTTTACCTAGTAAACTTCTTTTAGTTTTAAATAATCGTTATTACGTCCTTGCCCTGAGCAGGAAAATCAATTCAGTTTTATTTTTGGATTTAGACGGTTTTAATTTCATTATTGCGAATAATAAATATTTTTTTTTACGTATGGACATTTTCTATGCGAATGCTAATTTATGGGAAGGTCTATATATTCTAAACATATAGAGGTCCATAGATACTTCTATTCTTAATGTAAATACAAAGTGATTAAAGTCAAATGATTTGAGTCAAACCTACCTTTGGCATTGTCTTCTTGGCTATGTAAATCATTAACGCATTTCTAAACTCTATATGGATGGACTTTTAGATTCATTTGATTTTGCATCGTATGAAACATATGTATCTTGTTTACTAGACAAGTTGACAAAAAGTTCCTTTAATAGACACAGTGAAAGAGCAAGTGATTTAATGGGTCTAATACTTACTAATGTAAGCGGTCATATAAACAAAATGGCTAGATGTGGTTATTAGTACTTTATTACTTTCATTGATGATTTTAGTAGATATGGTTACGTATATCTCATGAAACATAAAGGTTTATCTTTTGAGATATTTCAAACTTTTTAGAATGAAGTGCAAAATCAACTTGGTAAAACTATTAAAGCACTTCAATCATATAGAGGTGGTAAATATTTGAGCTAAGTGTTTGATGATCTTCTTAAAAACTGTAGGATTATCTCACATTTAATTTCTCCTGCAACTCTACAATGAATTAGCGTTTCTTATAGGAGAAATCGGTCTTTACTAGATATTTCTTTATCTATGATGAGTCATGCAAATCATCTTATTTCCTTTTTGGGTTATGCCTTTCATTTACATTGAATCGTTTTCCTTCAAAAGCGGTTGATAAAAGACCATATGAGATGTGGTTTGGGAAAATACAAGTTTTTCTTTCTTTAAGATTTGGGGCTTTAACTTTTTTGTATGATGACAATTCTTTTAAAAATTATTAGTCAAATATACCAAGTGTGTATTTGTTGGTTATCCTAAAGAATCCAGAGGATGGTACTTTTATAATCCCACTGAGAACAAAGTGTTTATTAATTGAAATGGTGTTTTTATGGAAAAAGAGATAAAATCTTAAAAGACAACAATGAGAATAAAGTAAGTCTTGAAGAAGTCCAAAAACCACAAATAAACACTCAACTTATAGTAGGTAATCAATAAAATCTTGAACTAGTTGAACCTCCACAGGTATCACCAGGCCCGTGTAGGTCAGATATTGTATGACAACCTGAGAAATTTTGATTTCTTATTACTGATAATAGTGATGTGTTGCATAAGGATCAAAATGACTGCACTGCTTATCAATAAGTTGTAATTCGTCTTTAGGCAGATAAATGACTTAGTGCCATGAATTTTTTGATGCAATCTATGATACATTCCAAGTTTGGGACCTTGTTAAATTACCAGAAGGTGATAAGACCTTTGGATGTAAATGAGTTTTTAAGAAAAAAACTGACGTGGATAGAAATATGCTTACTTTCAGACAGACTCAAAGTATTGATTATGATGAGATTTTGTTTTCTCTTTTGTCCATGCTTGAATCCATTAGAGTTCTAATTGCCATAGCGACATATTATAACTATGAGATTTGGCAAATGGATGTCAAAATAGCTTTTCAAAATGGAAAGTTACTTAAAGTCATGTATATGATACAGCCTGAAGGGTTCATTCATCCAGAGAATTCTAAGAAGGTGTGCAAGCTTCAAAGATCTATTTATGTATTAAAGCAAGCTTCTCAGAGTTGGAATATTCATTTTGATGAAGCAATTAAGGAATTTGGTTTCGTTAACAATGAAGATGAGCCTTGTGTATAAAAGAAGGTTAATGAGAGCGTGGTCGTTTCCTAGTACTATATGTGGATGATATATTACTAATTGGAAGTGACGTCCCAACATTGCAGATTGTCAAGTTTTTGGTTCGGGAATTGTTTTTCAATGAATGAATTAAGAGTTGATGCCTATATCCTTTGGATTAAGTTCTAAGCTGATCAATCTAAGTGAGATTGCTTATAGGTTCAGTAAGCAAGTCATTGCCAATGTCTCATGGTAAAAGTATCAACAATACTCAATGTCCGAGGACTAATGATAAGCGATAACACATGAATACGATTCCATATGCATCAGCTATTGGATCTATTATGTATGTCATGTTATGCACCTGGCTTAATTTATCATATGCTTTGAGCGCAACTAGCAAATGTCAGTATAATCATAGTGAGAGTCACTAGATAACAATAAATAACATTCTTAATTACTTGAGAAGGACTAAAAAAGTGTTCTTGGTCCTTAGAAGTTTGGAAGACATAGCTTGTGGTAAATGTTATACAGATGCAAGTTTGGAATGAGTTTGAGAATTTTGAAGTAAGACACCGTAACAGATTTTATAATAGAACTAGTGCTAAGAAGGCAGTTTGGATCAAAAAGTTCATCTCTGAACTTGGTGTGGTTCTGAGTATAGCTAACCCGTTTGCTTGTAGCACAGGGAAAAGAACCAAGATCACACCATCGATCCCAACCTATACTTTGTAGTTTTCATCTTATTTCAGAAATCATTGAGTGGGAAGACGTGAAGATTTGCAGAGTTCCTACAGAAGACAATGTTGTAGATCCTTTGACAAAGGTTCTTCCACAAACGAAACATGATGGTCATGTTAGGTCATTAGTCATTAGATTTATGAATGATTGGGCTAATTGCAAGTGGGAGATGTTAGGGCACGTGTGCTACGTTAATCTATAAACATTATTTATCTTATAATTTTAGTTAATAAAATAGAGTTTTTCGTTTGTTGTTTTATTATAAGCGATTGCATGTTTACTTTATAATGAGATCCATATGTATTTGTTGAAATATCCTAAAAGCCACTAGTCGGTCAGTATACTAGGAACTGTAATGAGTAAAGACTAGTGTGAATCTTGATAGATAGTCATGTAATGATCATGCGTATAGGGATACGAATCGCGATAATGAGTACTTGTTATGAAAAATGGTACTTGACCGACCAGCTATGAGAACACCACATGAATTAAGTCATATGTGTCACACATGATAGGTATAATCATTTAATCTTTCGACTAGAGATTACCATAGAATTAAATATTAGGTGCATGGTAATTTGACATATTCAAATGTTGTCTTTAACCAGATGATTATAAAGATTGTGTTTGGTTACCATTTGAATAATATTCGAAGGTGTGTAATCAAATTAGAACTTGTCCCTTTCAAATAAGGGAGATATCAGAGGTTCCCTCGACATATTAAACTATTAAATGGCCAAGTCCAAGTGAATTTATATGAACAATGTCATGTTTGTAGTCCATGTAAAAATTGAGATTAGTGCGATTGAACATTAAAGGTGACTATCCATTAATTACGTTTAATCAAAGAATATCACACAACAAAAGGATATGATATATGTTATTCATTAAGTTGTTTCAATTTTGATATTCATGCTACTTGGTAGTCATATAAGGCCTTGTTAGAGACCTTTATGACTTGTCCAAAATTGCTTTGGATCACTACCAATGTTGCATGAACCTTTTAGGTCGTATACAAGGAATGGCTTTGGGCAATTTTAATTGGTCCAGAGTATGAATTTCTATGATAAAATTTATGATATAAAAGCCACTACGATTTGATATGTGAGTTATGTTTATAGGGGCGTTTGTCTAATTTAATTGAATTGTCTAAATACAATAGTTGTATTATGAATGGGTTTTGAAATGAGCCTATCTACACATAAATATAGGTAGAAACCCTAGAATGTGAGAAATTTTTGTTTTTACTATTTTCGAATTCTTTGAATCTTGGGAGAGAAAGAATATTATTTTCAATCTCTCTTAAGGCTAGCACTCCAAATTTTGCTTAATGTTTGAGTGTGGATTTCCAATAAAGGACGTGCGCTTGAACGTGTTGGGGAATGAACAATCAGATGAGGAAATCATGGATTAAGGTACGGTTTACTTTTATTGATCTAGTTTAATGGAACTTATTTTCGAAATTTTTGGGGTTTTTCAAAATCGTTTTAAATTTTTTGTTGCTTATGAACTTTAAAACCCAACAGTTGTTTTATCCTTCATAGAGCCTTTGAGGATCCATTCCTCTTAACCAGAAGTTGTTTCCATAGCCTTTGCTATTCATGCAGTTTACTTTTTTTTACTTGATTCCTTGTTGCATGTCCATTTGGTTAACAACCATTGCTTGAAGATTAATGGGTTATTGTATTATGTGCACTTGTGGACCTTGTTATCCCAATGAAGCTTCAACATTTGATTGCTATGATTTGATAGTTATGACATTATCATAGCTTGCAAAACAATGTCATGTATGCTTGTTGGTTTCCTCACTATGGAATGAGTACCAGCTGTAGAGTTAAGAGACACAAGATCTAAGAGATCCAATGCTCCATCCTCATCCATAGTTAGTAGCAAACCACCTATTGTGGCATCTACTAATGTTCTCGTACTGTGTTTTATCCCATAGTAGAAAATATTGAGTTGTGCCTATTGCACGTATCCATGTCCTGGACATCTCCTCATCATTTCATTGAATAATCTAATTTGCAGTATGTTTATGAGAGATGGTCTCAATTTGAACTCGGTGGTGTTGGCTGGAAGCCTCATCACTTCATTGTAAGTCTTTTGAATTTCTGGCATGAAGTAGTCATGACGACATCTTTGTTCCTGCACTCTATCCAGCACAACAGATCACCTTTGGGTTGGTGATTCCATCTGCCCTATTATTGGTATTTTACTTGATTCTCACCCATCTTGATTCCTTTCTTTTTGTTACCTTTGTAGGTTCTATCAATCTTAGAGTCGTAAGGAACTAAGTCCTTCTCTCATTTGCTATGCATGCACTAGTTATCTTGGAAAGAAACCACAAAAGGTCAAGTACAGAAAGTCAAACATGAAACTTAAGCCTTTTATTTTTTTTCCTTTTTTGTTTTTCTAAATGTGAAGTTATAGTACTTAATATAAAACTTAGCAACTTTTCAAAATAACTAAGTTAGTTTAAGTGGCTACTTATCACTGGCAATGACGCCAAAAACTTTGTGTGAGTACGGCAAGTATAATAGCTCGCTTGTAGTAATAGTGTCTCCAACTTACGTTGACTACGAATATCATCCTCAGGGAAAGGTTTATGCACTTGAAACGTACTTAACTAAAATATTTTAACTTTGATAATAAATCTACATTTGTTCACAACTTCACCTAGGTAATGAAATACTCCTTTCAAATCTCTTTATCATCTTTGTTCTATTTGTGCAATGCCTAATTAGAATAGACATATTTCCTTCAAATCCACTTTAACCCACTGTCACGATGGAAAAGATTCTAATGTGGAATCAAGAACTCCACCTGTGAATAACGTAAGCTCGACATTGCTTTAATGTTACAAATCTCTATATTCATAGTCAATTAAGTTTACTATTTGTCCCTCCTTAATCAACAACTATTGCTCGATGTTGTATATTTTTTGGGTGTACAATCCATATCTAACTTAAAAGCTTCAATGGCCATGATAACTTTTAAAATCTAATATCAGCAAATACTTGATCAAGATTTTCAAAGCATTACGCTCAAAATCAATACAAATTCTAACCATTGCACTCATAATATTTCTATTATATTCATTTTTATAGCATAGCATTCATAGCATAAGATCCTTTAATCCTTAAGATTAATGAACTACTCACACATAATTGAAACAAACATGCACATAGTGGTATTTATTGAAATCAAAGATATAGTTAAATATTTCTAATTAAATCAATAAAAACAGTACCCGAATCACCACACCTGAGTCTTCAAGGGCTTCTCTCTGCAAATTGTCTTGATACTCAAAAATAAAGTAAACATATGCTAAACTATTTTATTGGTAGCTAATCTATTGTAAGTTATGTGTTTGCCACGTTCTTTTTGGGGCATGTGCCCTAGGTCAATCTACGAATATTATTTATCTTATATTTTTAGTTAACGTAATAGAGGTTTTCGTTTTTTGTTTTATTATAAGTAATTGCATGTATACGTTATAATGAGATTCATGATTATTTGTTGAAATATCCTAAATGTCCTCAGCCTATGAATTAAGACTAGTGTAAATCTTGATTAATGGTCATGTCAGGATCTTGCGTATAAGGATACGAATCTAGATAATCACAAGTATTTATTGGGGACCAAGGTCGATCAAATCTTTCTATGAGAACATCACATGGATTTACTCATAGGTGTTACACATGAAAGCTACATAACTTAGTCCTTCGATTTTATATTACTACAGACTTTAATATTATGAGCATGGTAATTTGAATCAATCAAATGTTGTTTTTAACCGAACTATTATAAATATTGTTATTTGCTACCATATGAATAATATGTGACGATGTATAATCAAAATAGAATTTTTCCCTATCGTATAGAGAGTGATATCAATAGATTTCTCGATATGATAGACTATTAAATGGCCAAGTCAAAGTGAATTGATATGATCAATATCACTTGATGTTTTTAGTCTACCCAAAGATCAAGATTGGTACTATTGAACATTAAGGGTAACTTTCAATGCCTTATGTTGAATCAAAGGATATTGCACGACAAAAGGATATGATATATGCTATTCATTATGTTGTATGTATTTGTTGGGGACCAAGGTCGATCAACTCTCTATGAGAACATCACATGGATTTACTCATAGGTGTTACACATGAAAGCTATATAACTTAGTCCTTCGATTTTATATTACTACATACTTTAATATTATGAGCATGGTAATTTGAATCAATCGAATGTTGTCTTTAACCGGACTATTATAAATATTGTTATTTGTTACCATATGAATAATATGTGACGATGTATAATCAAGATAGAATTTTTCCCTATCGTATAGAGAGTGATATCAATAGATTTCTCGATATGATAGACTATTAAATGGTCAAGTCAAAGTGAATTGATATGATCAATATCACTTGATATTTTTAGTCTACCCAAAGATCAAGATTGGTACTATTGAACATTAAGGGTAACTTTCAATGCCTTATGTTGAATCAAAGGATATTGCACGACAAAAGGATATGATATATGCTATTCATTATGTTGTATGTATTTGTTGGGGACCAAGGTCGATCAACTCTCTATGAGAACATCACATGGATTTACTCATAGGTGTTACACATGAAAGCTATATAACTTAGTCCTTCGATTTTATATTACTACATACTTTAATATTATGAGCATGGTAATTTGAATCAATCAAATGTTGTCTTTAACCGAACTATTATAAATATTGTTATTTGTTACCATATGAATAATATGTGACGATGTATAATCAAGATAGAATTTTTCCCTATCGTATAGAGAGTGATATCAATAGATTTCTCGATATGATAGACTATTAAATGGCCAAGTCAAAGTGAATTGATATGATCAATATCACTTGATGTTTTTAGTCTACCCAAAGATCAAGATTGGTACTATGGAACATTAAGGGTAACTTTCAATGCCTTATGTTGAATCAAAGGATATTGCACGACAAATGGATATGATATATGCTATTCATTATGTTGTATGTATTTGTTGGGGACCAAGGTCGATCAATTATCTATGAGAACATCACATGTATTTACTCATAGGTGTTACACATGAAAGCTATATAACTTAGTCCTTCGATTTTATATTACTACATACTTTAATATTATGAGCATGGTAATTTGAATCAATCAAATGTTATCTTTAACCGAACTATTATAAATATTGTTATTTGTTACCATATGAATAATATGTGACGATGTATAATCAAGATAGAATTTTTCCCTATCGTATAGAGAGTGATATCAATAGATTTCTCGATATGATAGACTATTAAATGGCCAAGTCAAAGTGAATCGATATGATCAATATCACTTGATGTTTTTAGTCTACCCAAAGATCAAGATTGGTACTATTGAACATTAAGGGTAACTTTCAATGCCTTATGTTGAATCAAAGGATATTGCACGACAAAAGGATATGATATATGTTATTCATTATGTTGTATCGATTTTTATATTCATGCTACTTGTGTAGTCATAATGCATTGCTAGAGACCGCTTATGACTTGTGTACTAAAATGGCTTTTGGTTCACTGCCAATGTTGCATCAACCTATTGGGTCACACACAAAGAATGGTTTTTCCCTATTTTAATTGGTCCAAAGTAATGAATTTTATATGATAAAATTCATAGTATGAAAATCCTTACTATTTGTTATATGATAACTTATTAATAAGGGCGTATGTGTAATTTGCTTAAACTGCCTAAATACAATAGTTGTATTACAAATAAGATTTTAAGGGAGGGTTTATCTACACATAAATATAGGTTGAAATCCTAAAATTAAATAAGATTTTTATTTTTGTTATTTTCAGTTTTCTAGATTTTGGAAAAGAAAGAAATATGTTTTAAATATCTCTTATGGCTAGCACTCCAAATTGTGATGACCGTTCATATGTAGATTTCTAATAAAGGACACACACTTGAACCTCTTGTAAATCAAACAATCAGATAAGAAAATAACAGATTATCAAACAATCAGATAAGAAAATAACAGATTATCAAACAATCAGATAAGAAAATAACGGATTAAGATATGGTTACTTTGTAGATCTAGTCTAATGGAACTTATTTTCGATCCTATTGGTATTTTTTGGAAATTGTTTTGAATTTTTCCCTGTGTATGAACCCAATACCTAACAGCTCTCCTATCTATTTACACTCCCTAATCACGTTTCCAAAAAATTAGAAACCCTACTTAACCATTTAATATGAAATATAAATTTATTTTCTATTTTCTTCTCTACTCAGCGCTATCACATAAGTCCCGATGCTTGCATTGCCATCACGCCGAGTTTCCTATGTGCACTCTCTCTCTTCGGTGGTCATGGCGCTGTCCGTTTGGCTCTTCTGCATCAGCCTTTGACCTCCACGGCGCCACTGATGTGCGTTCAGCAAGTGTAACGGCTCGCTTTTAGTAATAATGCAATCAAATTACGTTGATCCCGGTTATCATCCTCAGGGAATGATTTTTGCACTAGTTGTATCTTACCAACTTAACTTTAATTATTAATTGGTTTTATATAATCTAAACTAATCTAACAAATCACTTTAAACTTTAGTTGACTTCTTATATTAAGGATATCTTAGTTCATAACTTTACCTAGGTAATTTAATACTATGCTTTGTGTTCGTGTTTACATCTCAATACGTTTTGTGCAATGCCTAATTAAAATAGACAGATTTCCTTCAAATCCACTTCAACCTACTGTCATCATGAAGAAGATTCTAATAAGCAAACTAGAACTTCACCTATCGGTGTGAATAATGTAAGTTCCATATTACTTTAACTCCTAAATTACTGGATTTATAACCAACTAATTTTACTATCCGCACCTCCTTAATTAACAACTATCTCTAGATTTTATGTATTTTATGGTAGTAACGTTCATATTCGGACTAGAAGCTTCAATTGCAATGATAAATCTTAAAGCCTAAGTTCATTAAATAGGTGATCAGGATATCTAAAATATTACACTCATAATCAATACAAATTTTAACCATTGCATTTTTTTCACTTTTTGTTCCTATTCAAAACACATCGCAATTCAATATAGAAATCATTGGAAATCAGAGATTAATGTAAATATTACCTTGAATTAATTGACGAAACCAAATATTATTTGCAAACATGGAGTCTTTGATGTTTCTCCCACAAAAACTACTTAATACTCAAACTCAATGCCAAAATACTCTAATTTAGGCTAATGTCATTCTATGTGGTGGTGTCCTCTTAGTTTACCACATCGAATACCTATTTATATCCTCTAATAACAATTACAAACCCTAAATTACAATTTAACCTAAATTAAAGTGTCATTTTCTAATTTTTGCGAGGTTAGTATTGTCACTTACTACCGAGGTATCCTTTGTGTAAAACCATGGCATCGTGACTGCACCAATGTTTCATGATGTGTTTTTGAGCTCTTGGAGTCTTGACGTCGTTTCTTTTGTGTCTCGGTGCTATCCATTTTGTGCCATGACGTCGCCGTTGCGCCGAACCTATAGAGTTGATTTTCTTCATTTCTTATTCTTTCCCACATCGCGCCTTTCATCCCGATGTCGTGCCTTGTCTCCCCGCAACATCAATACATGCTCCTATAGCCCAACTCTGATTTTATGGGTATATACTCCGTTTTTTCTCGATTATTGTTGATTCCTTTTAATACACCTTAATTCCTCGAAAATGAAATAAAACAAAGAATTAGCACTCATTTGAGGATAAGTATATTAAATATACTATTAAACTAACCTTATATATACATATAAATAATCACTTATCAGTCGTTAATGTGTCTAGCTCCATGTCTAAATTCTCTTTATTTACTTGCTCACCCACACCATGCATTGAACTCCCATGCTATACCTTGATGTCCCATAGTGCAAAACTACTAACCTCGACCACAAGTATAATGCTCGATTAAATTAATAGTGTACTCTACTTACATTGACTTTGAATATCATCCTTAAGGAAATGTCTATGCACTTACTACGTATTTAGCTAGAAAGAATCTATTGCTTATGTCCCTGAGGCCGTCCCTTATGCTCCAAGTGCCACCATAGCGCCAATCCTTCTGCACTAATTTCTTCACTTTGCCTTCTCTCCTACTCTATGCATGAGTCCTCCACGCCATCCCTTATTTCTTGAAAGCAACACCCTTACTCTATGCCGCAAAGAACGCTTTGGTGGGTCTTAGCTCCGTTTCTTCTCATTGTTATTTGTTTCCTTCCTTTACGCCTTAATTACCTAAAACTGCAAAAACGAAATTAAATAGAGCATTTGTAGGGATATTTATACTAAATATACTACTAAAAAAACCCTATATATAAGTCAAATAAACAATTATCTACTACTTAGCCATGTCAGCAAACCTCCTTTGGTGTGTTATTGCTCTGTATCTTCTCGAATTCACTCATTTCATTCCTTCATGCCTCTATAACTGAAAATACATAAATACCATCAATTTGAGCTCATTTAAGTAAACTAAATATACTACTAAGGTAATCCTATATATAAGCTTAAATAATTACTTATCACATACCAATTTAATAAAATCCAAATTTGCACTAAATTTCTTGCATTCTACTATTGATTTTGCCAGCGATTTCCAAAGTTATCGCATATTGCAAGGGGGAATCGCTAGGTCGATTTCACTATCTTTCATAATTTATCTAAAAATTAACTTATATATCATCCATTAAAATTTAAATTATGGTAGAATTGACTAAAATTTTGTAAGTTTGAGTGCGACATTTAACTGTCTGATAAGTTGTAATTTGAGCTATATTATGGGTGATTTTTACAACTAATTTCATGAATTTATCATTATTTATACAATTAAATCATTTTTTGTTCTTAGGTCGAAAACAAGCTTTCATACTAATAGGAGTGATTTCCACGTAAATTCCATAAAAGAGCGAAAATAGGCCTAGCACTTTGTAGTAGATCTCACCATAAATCGCTAAGGAATCGCTGCACAATAAATGGGTAGATTGAAAGAAGCTAATCGGAA
Source organism: Stephania yunnanensis (assembly GCA_039657365.1). Classification (NCBI taxonomy): domain Eukaryota; kingdom Viridiplantae; phylum Streptophyta; class Magnoliopsida; order Ranunculales; family Menispermaceae; genus Stephania; species Stephania yunnanensis. The sequence continues at coordinate 22,605,970 of CM077589.1, read as the reverse complement.
ATGTTGCAGGAAGAGCCTCGTGATGACCTTGGAGAAAGATAAAGCTCATATTTTGAGAAAAACCGAAACACCTCCATAGCGATTTCATATGTACATAGGCCGTTGGCACATTTTTGAGCGCGTTTTCATATGTACATAGCCCGTTGGCACATTTTTGTAGATATTTCGCATTCTGAACTTACAACGTTTGAAAGATCCAAATACTGTTACTTTTTATTCTGCTTTTTGTCTGGATTTTCATATAGATTTAATGCTATCCTATTCCAACGATATATATGAGACACCATAATAACCAAAATGGAGACTGATAGTTCCATAAGTAGAATTTCATATAGAGTTTCAGAGAGGAGACATTGGTGCTAGGTTTTTCTTTTGAAGTCTTATGTAAAGACATTTTGTAAGTTTTCATTTATATTCCTATTTACAGATTTAAAAGATTTGAGATTTGTATTTATAAATATGAGTGCTAAGTTCCACTGTCTAAGCCATTGTGTTGGATTTCTAGCGATTTATAGATTAGGGAGGTTCATGCACTTCGATTCATAAGTCGATTGTTATCAATATTCGTATTCTTATTTGCAATGTTATTCTGAGGTTTTTAATTACGGGTTTAAACCTTAAGTTATTTCCTTCTTATTATGTAAGTGCACGTGCATGGCGATTACGATTAGAAACTATGGCCAAAGATACTACCACAGCTATGGTAAATGAGGATCACGTTAGGGCGGTAGGTACCGAGTAGGGCCTTGTTTGTTGGTAATTGGTGTGCCCCTGCGCATTTGAAATATGAGATGGATATACGAGGCTTACTTATATTTGAATTTGGTGTCGCTTTGCTTTGTAAAGTGAATCTGATTATTTTCATTTATTCTTTGTAAGTGGTTGATTGTAAAACTTAGTAGTATCTGAGTCAAAGGGAATACCTAGTTGAGGCAAGGCATAAACCCTAGTTGCAGCTAGGTAGGAAATCATAATTTGTGATTAGATATTCCAGGATTGTGCGTTTAGGTTGTACACATATTGGTAATATAAGTGGTGGTTTGAAAATACTAAGGGGGGGGGGTTATGTAGTAGATGTAGATTACTGGATCGAACCACTATAAATTGTGTGTCTCTTTCCATCTCTTCTATCCACTTCATCTTACATTACATTTATACTTGCATTTGACTGAACATATAGCATCTTTATTATTGAGTTATTTTAAAAAGGCAATAACTTCTTGATACACCCAATTCACCCCCCCCTCTTGTGTGTGGTCTCAGGTAGTTCACTTTGATATTCCTGGCTGCTTAGAATCACCCACTAATGTTTCCATTATATATGCAGTTTTATCCCCTAATGACGATGATTCGCAGGATAATATGAAATTATTCATAGACCATTTGAAAAAGAAGGGTAAGAGAAAGGCAGAGAACACAAGAAAAAAGTAGAAAAAAAAAAGTACATGAAGGTTAGGTGTTGACACATAATTACCAACCTTTGGAGATTTATAGTATGAGATGGTACTACCTTAAAGTGGATTTGTGTGGTAATTTAAACACCATAAGATCGGTCTCTAGATTATGTGGTGCATACTTCAAGAAAGATCAAGACTTAAAGGGCAAGGAAATTAAGTTTTATCTTCTCAAGTGATTAATTAAAAGTGTGAAACAAAAAGAGCAAGAAAGAAAAAGGAAAGGATTTGTAGAGAGGTTGAAGGAAAGGAAAAGAAGTAGGGAAGTTTATCTTTCTAAGCTTGAAGGAGTTCAAGCTTTGTTGAACTAGGTCCCTTGACTTGTTGGTAAGCTTACTTCATTCTCTTGCTCAATATCTTCTTCAATATATCACTCAAGTATGAGGTTTTGATTTGATTGATGAACCATAGCCGAACATAGTGATAGGTATTGTGAGCCCATTGGGTTTATTAGAACACATATCTAATGGTAAAAACCCAATTTAACTGCTTTCATAACTTATATGTGGATGTGGTTTGTATTTGTGATCAATTAAAATGGATTAAAGGGATAATTAGGGTTTTAGGATGGGTATCGCCATAATTGGGAAAGGGGATGCTACATTTGGTTTCAGGGCCTATGTTTTATCATTTTTAATTGGGTTTTGAATTAATTGATAAATCTTATATAATTAATATAAGAGTCTAGTTTACAAACATGGAGTATAATCTTGAGACAATACACTTAAGACTTAATAAATGGTTGTATCGCTGTGTTATTTATTCAGTTAACTCAAGTATGACTTCCATGTATGCTAAAATTAGATACAAGAATGCCTTGAAGGATTATAGTTTGACGATAATATCTGCTTGATTGTAATTTAATTGTAGAAGAAGTTAGAGGTTCATCTTAAACTTCTTATTCAGGTAAGAACGTGTGTTGACATAATAAAAAAAATTGTAGCATAAACTTCTATCTATATATATAGTTCAAGACATTTGAGAAGAGCTATCGGGGATTGATGATCCCGAGATTGGTATTTTGGTAATTGTACAAAAAATGAAAAAACATCACTTCTAACACTTCTAAAACAACAGGATTATAAGGTGTTTTGAATAATAGAAGTTTGAAATATAGATGTATAGAAAAGGAAAGGTTTACTTAGAGTCTTTTAATCATTCTTAAAGATTTGAGAATCTTAGAAGGATTATTAAAAGACAACTTGAAAATATAAATACATGCAAATTGGTATAAAGTTAAAGCAGTGAGTATCAAACTATGGAAGTTAGAAGAATCTAATTGTTAGGTGAAAGAAATGGAAGGTGATACAAATTACTTGAATTCCTAAAATGTTAGTAATTCACTCTAAAACATCACTTATTAAAAGTGATTGTATTAGCAATGCCCTTAAATAAAAAAAATGATAGGGGAAATAGTTACAATAAAAACTAATCAGTAAGGACTCTTGAGTGAGATATATAATGATGATCAATTGAAACCCTGTGCAGGAATATCATAAGCCGACTTGTTTCGATTGGTAATTACAAGTGTATTTTTTGGAACTAAAATTGGAGCTGAGCTGATGATGATTAATTGAGTGGTGAATTATTGGACAAATTGATTGAAATTATCAAATAGGTCGAAGTTTGATTACTAGTTATTGGTATTTTGTTTGAATAATCTCAAATCATAACCTTGAGCATGTAAAGAAAGTTTTTGGAACTTAGATTAAAAAAAGAGGCAAGAATGTGATGGGAAATCTCATTGATTTCTTTAAAATGTTCATTCAGGCGAAAACAAAAATCATTGTGATAAGAATGAGTTATAGGTGACTTGGAATGAAAATTTGACAGTGAAGATTTAATAAATAAATTTGTGATATATCAAATGGAAGCTGAGTGTTGTTGACCTAGAGAGTTATATTATTCTTGCCCATATATGAATGAAACTTCATGCTCTGAAACTTAAGATGGATTAACCTTAGTTGTAATGATAACTGAAGGTTGTTGATGTTGTAGTTGTAGGACTGATTATGCCTACAAATTTCTTTCCAATGTCGTGGTTTAATTCTTGTGGAAAATTAAGCAAAATATATGTGTAGAAAGAGTTGAGAGTATATGGAGAGCTAGGATTATTATTTCAGTGAGGAATCGAAAGTCTCATTCATTGTGGGGAAGAGATGTATAATAGATGGGAGGGACCTTTCTCAATTTAAAAAAAAAACATATCTACATCTAATCTTAGTTCCAGAGAATATAATTTTCAAGCTTGTGCCTTGAAATGTGGTAGTTACTGGAAGGATTATATTTTACTATGTGAGTTCTTTGGTATTGATATTATCACGCTATATATGACGAGGTGTTTCCTTTAAAAGCGTGAATGCTTAATTTCATCATCAACTGGTTGGGCAACAAAAATAAAAAAAATAATGGTACAAATCAATCAAAGCCTAAAAAGGATAGAACTACATAGAAAGGTGTACCAGACTGTCATTATGGAACTATAACTCAAATGAATGGAAATAATATGTTGACAAGTATCATAGGTTGAAATATTCAAAAGATGAATGCATTCTTTTGAACTTCTCATCTATAAAAGGGCAATAAAGACTCAAAAATTTTAAGAATATGGAACCGACTTCGGAAATGAGAAAATAACTCCTTTTTAGCTTCGACGTTATGATTAATTTATAAACTTTAGTTTCGAGGACGAAATTTCTTAAGTTAGGGAGAATGTAACGACTTGTGTCCTTAACCAAGTGATTAATGTTAATCTGAAAGTTAATTAACATGAGTTAGGCTCCTGGTTGACCCCGACTTGTATCGATTAGTGCATGCTTCGATTTGCATGCCCTTTGATGTTTGTAAGGATCGTATTATTAATATAGAAACAATTTGATTAATTAGCCTATAGTTGATTAATTGTAAAATTATGGCACGCCTAATACTGTATGTGGGTTAAGGGTAACACACATAGATCGTAGGGTAGCGTGCAAGCTTGAGTTAATTGGTTGGAATATACGACAAAAATTAATAAATTGGTGGGCGTCTAGTGACACACGGGGTCGAGAGTGACACGCGTGGGATGTACAATAGTGTGCATGCTCGAAGGTAGTCGTTGGCGCGCGTGATGAGTTTATAGGCGAGTAATAGAAAGTTGTATGTATATTTATATATATAATTATATATAAGAAATGAATCCTATAGTTTAATTCAAAATATATGGTAAATCTTGGATTTGCCTCGAGATACGCATATTATAAGTATTAAGGAGGTGAATAGTGGATGATTAGTGATTTTGAAGAGATTATTTATGCATCGAGATGCGTGTAACCACATTTCAAGGAAAATAAATGTGCATATATATACATATTTTGAAATTGGTGTTACTTTAATACTTGTGACTTTAGTTCCTGTCCTTTAGATCGACCTCGAGATTCATGCTTGCAAATCTCCAGAAAAATTTGTATTGATCATAAGTCGGTAAGGAAGTGATGGGTTTGTTAATAGCCATCAGATTAACCTCGAATTACGCAGCACGTATATTAATAAAGATCAGAATATAAAATGAAAAGAAATGAACCATTTGATTTACCTTAATATTCATTCGATATGTATCTAAAGGAAATCGAATATTTATCCTAAACACGCGGAACCATGTTACCTTGTTTCGTTTTGATAGTAAGGAATAAAATCGAAGTCGAGAACAAGAGAAGTGAACGAAACTATGGAGTAATGAGAGGCAAAGAGAGATTGAAGATGGAGACTGACATGTGAATAATTAGACATGTTTTATAGTACATCTTAAAATGATTTTATATGTAAAAGACTTTTGTAACCGCCCAAAATTTACTTATAGGAAATTATTCCCTAATTATGGTTACCGACTAGTGACGTGACCCGAGAGCGGGTACACAGTCCCAACACTCGACGTGAGGACCAAGAAATATATTAATTTTGAGTGATAGATGCCTATTGTGATATATGTGTGCACACTATACTTGAGAATATTAATTTAGTGTTGTATTTTATACTTTGGGCACTCGAGTGAAGATACGCCTCGAGATGCATTCCAATGTGGGACTTGGTAGTGAGTGCTGTGATAAGTACTAATTTAGTAGAATATGATTAATATAACTAATCTAATATGACTATAGTTGAATTTATGTAAATGAGACCTAAAATAAGAAAATCAACACTACGCATTGATATGCCTCAGGATGTGTGTTGTCACCATCACTATGCAACTTGGTGTATGAATAGGTGTTAAGATGAATAATTTAGGGGATTGTACGACTAAGTGAGTCATTTTGATTGTTCTCGTGATGGGTGCTTACACTAGATCGAGGGCTATTACTAAGCCTCATCACTATATAAATGGAGTTAGTGGAGATTTCATGCAAAATCAATTCGTTTTCATTGAAAGAGAGGGAGAGAGATTTGGAGAGAAAAATCAAGAACTAGCTGACGAAAGTTTGTGAAATGGAAGGATTTTGATCAAATTAAGGAAGCTTCACAACTAGGTAAGCTAATCTACAACTACATTTTGTTACATTCAACAAAAAATTGTAACTTTTGGTTCAGTGTTGGTTTTTCAACAATTTCAATGAGCAAATGCCTTTGTATTAAAATCTAAATCCATATTTGGATACATTTAGAAATTCCACTAATTCTACTATAAAGAAGTTTTAGATTAGGATTTGTTTTCATTAAGCAATGAATTTTTAAAGTTCATGAACTTATAAAACAAAATTGCAAATTCTATATGTTGTTATTAGGAACCAGTCCCAGTAATTTGGTCATAAATTCTTCATTAAAAATTAAAATGGACCCATTCTTATGGCATTCGAAAGCCAACTCAAAGAAGAACAACTTTTGCCTACTGAACTATTTTCAAATTCAAATGTTTTCAAATCTAAAAATCCTCTGCAATTTTAATGATGAATCAAAAAATTTTATGTTCGTAGTTTTGCTAATGTCTTGTTGTTTTGAGCATAACTCCCTCATTTCTTATTGGATCGAGCTCTTATTTTGGTATGATGTTCCAAAATATGTTTTTAGGCTTCTATAAAAAATCATGAGTTTTGAAGCTATGACTTAGAAGAAATGAAATTTACAAAGATGCTAGTCGAAATCTAAAACTATTTTGAGTCATTGTGGTAAAACTTCCATATCTCCTTCGATTCTTATCAAAATTGTGCAAACCTCATAGTTTTGAAAAGCTAAGACATAGCTCTAAAAACTACCATTGTACTGTGATACATAATTTTAACGTTTAGGTAATTGAAATCAACTCATAAGCTATTGCACCAAAACTATCTTTATTTATTAAAGTAGATTTTAACATAGACAAAGTATTAAGAGGGTTGATTGTTAAATATTAGAATTAAACTACTTAACAAACCTAAAACACGTTAAATTAAGTTTGTTAGGAAACCTCATGAGTTTGGAGAACTGGAATAGGCTAGAACTTACGTGCATTTGAGGTAAGTAAACCTGTTGAGGCAATTATATCCATTTCATTCCATTATTGAGCTGATAATCATTCATTTGGACTATTTTACTGCTGATTTTATATTCTTAATGCCATGCCTTGTATAAAACTTCATGTCTATAATTTCAATGGCTATAATCGCCGTGTAATGACTTGTTGTTTGGCATTCTTTATTTTGATTCGTTCTATGATTGGATTTTTTTATTAGGGACTAGAGAGTTATTTGAGCCTCTAAGGCTTGGTGAGAAAACATAGAGCTGGTGGGAAGTTATGGTTTAATAAGGAGCAAAAAAAAGTGGCCATTTACAAATTATAATGGAGATTTTTTATCCGAAAATGTGGATGACGATGGCTATGGCTAGTTAGAGAGAAATTTTCAAACTATGTTTCAATTATTTAACTTTCGATTTTATTTATTCTTTATCTATGGTATATTTTTACTTTAGTTTTTATATTATCTTATTATGAAAGACTCTCATATCAATTTCTTTCTGCATTATGTCCATTTTTTCTTCCACCTTTTATTCTATGTTTTGGTATGCCCGGGAATTCTGAACCTTGAAGACAAGGTTTGATATAATTTTGGGGATGTTTAGGTAAATGGACTGTTGGACGGAATTTTCGGTAGAAGACTCGTAGGTATGATCTTAAAAAAGTTTCAAATATTTGCGATGTCAGTGGATTCACGATCATATGTTTTCCTTTTCTTTTCTTTCCATTTCTTATCTTCCATCTCATCCATTCCATTTAGACATTAATATAATTAGCTTATATGTATTAGTAATTTAGTAGTTTAGTATTTAGTAGAGTTGTACCCAAAAGTAAAACATTGCTTTTGATTATAGAAGTAAAAAAACGTTGTCAAATTGTTTACCTTTAGATTTAGAAGAAGTTGAAGAGGTTCTTCCACCTACTTGACGACAAAAATAAAAACTTGGAGTTAGGATGAGTCATAACTTAAGACCAAAGTAAGTCGGCAGTCGAACTGACTTTACGAAAAAACTAAAATCCCTATGGTTCTGAAACTATAACTAATCCACTTGGATTATAATTTTTAATTATCTAGAACTTGTAAGGAGAAGAAGTAGGCTTGTTTACTTTAATAAAATACGCGCTTGATGACTCAACATTGGAAGGCTACATTGATTTTAAGTGACAATGAAAAGTGCTAATAAAAGTTTTTAAAAAAAGAAAATAGAGAGTCCCACTAGTTCCGTAGGAAATGGAGTAGAGAACTTGATGGTTGAAAAAATATCGGGAAATTGATATCAGCCAGAAATTGAGCAGGGACCATACATATAAAACCATATTAAGGGAGAAAAGTGAGGATCTCTAATGAAGAATTAGGTAGAAGCACATAAAAATCCTCTAAGAGGATTTAGCTTGAGTGCTTATAGTTAGGATTAACTGATTTTTCCCAATGCCATGATTCAAACAATAGCCTACCTTAAATAAGACATATTGACCTTTATAAGTGTTAAAATCTGCAAGTGAAAAGTAGTAATAAAGTCCGTTTAAGAGAATCCACCAAATAAGGAGACCAATTGGATCTACTACTTTAATGAAGAGACCCTGAAAAATCAATAAGTAAATTGAAGGTTATGGTTTAAGTATGCTTCAACTTTTAAAAAAGTAATGTCTCGAGAAGTAACCAAGTTTGAGTAATCAAACCAACCTTCAATAATTATAGGTCTCTTCTTAAACAGATTCACCAGGTTTAGATTGAAAGGAAATCATTGTGTGAAGTAGGTATAAAGTCTTTAGGTTAGTATCACTCAGTTTTGTTGTATTGTGTTAATTCGTTGTATTCATATAACCCTTTGCTCTGGAAGTGCAAAGTTTTACGTTTGGGGATATTTGATGAGTCATTAATTATGCATTCTTTTACAGGTATTTAGCCACGTATATTAAGTCGAAAGTCATGTTTTATGATTCAATATGTTTAATTTAGATATTTATAGGGTATTTGAGTGTTTGTGCATGAAAAAGACAAATTCGAAAAAGTAGTCAAAGATCGATCAAAGGAAAGCAAATATGACGACCCCTGAATGAACTGACAGTGCCAGGGTGAAGCCGCGGTGCCACATGAGGCGTTGAGGAAATGAATGAATGACGTCAAAAATGAATGAACGACACCAGGTTTAATAACAAACGACATCACCCACGACAACAAGATGAGAAATAGAAATTCCAGATCGACTTGTTGATTAAGACAAACTATAATATGCCACGTCGTGACTTGGTGCCATTCCCACATATGGCGACAACACTGACGGTGTCAGACTTGCAGAATAGAAGATTTATAATTTTTAGAAGATTCTTAATTCACGGGCTTTCCTAGTCTTGTTCCCAGGCTCACCTATATAAAGGAGGGACTGCTATGGATGAAAACACATTTTCATTTATAGTGGTTAAGGAATAGAGAAAGGTAGAGTATCCATGTTGTTTAAAACGTAGGTTGGGGATTAAGCTTTCCATCTATTAGTTAGTTTTTTACTATGTTTTGTTGAGATTTCCTATTATAATAGTGTTTTGATTTAGCATTTTATCTTTATGACTGTTTTCCTTTATGTCTCCATGGTAGTTTAGAGTTTGCATTATTCATTGCAAATCTCTAGCTGTAAACTCATTGACATGCTATCAATTGGGTTAAGTCTGTGATACCAGCTAAGTTGAGAAGTGGCAATCACATAGAGAAAGAGACCTAAAAAACATATGGTTCTAAGTGAGTAACATCGAAAACTAGGTAAAATCTTGAAAGCAGTTGCCCAAGGTTATCTATGGGTTGGTGTTCCCACAGAGCGCTAAGTGTTGCTCATGTACTAAATCTTAAGAGCGGTTGCCTAAGGTTCTACGATGGTGAAAGGGAAATATTTAGAATGTGGTTGCCCTATCTATCGCAAATAGGGGAACTAGGGTGTTGGTGACCCTTAATTTTAGCACCAGTATCATGAACCGGCTATCTAACTAACCCAAACCTTGTCTTAAGGTGTTTGGTCAAACCATTGACCATAAAAGAAATTCCTAACTCGCTCGTCCATTCTTTTTACCATTATGTTAAACTCAACTATGTGCAAAATTTGGTTAGAATATAATAAAATACTGAAAAGTAAATGAGAACCTAAGTTGGGATTTCATATCATCAGTTCCATAAATCCAAGTCGACGAACAAGTCCTAAGGTATCCCATAAACCATACATGAACAAAAATGTAAGTTCAGTATATCAAATAAAATAGATACATAAAAAGATCACTCCTACAGTGAAGATTCGAGCAGTCTAAAGTTTTTGTCTCACTGGTGCACCATGCCCTTCCCTCGATCACTGGCGAATGAATATGGGTTCCAAATAGGCCTCTAGTAAAAGAACATTATGGTTTCATAACAAAATTACCGTGTAATGTAATTTGACAAAGAATAATATAAGTAAATTATAGGAATTTAAACATGAATCAATGCTTTCTAGTAAAAACAATCGATTCACATGAACCCCATATGCATGGACCTAGCTTGAACCCAGTCAGCGTGACGTTGTTCAACATCGATGATCAAGGGAGGTCACATAACATGACTTCGTGAACACGACTGACACCGGCATACTCTAGCATTATCGTAGGAAAGGCAAGAAGGTGAAAACATCCTCCATTTTTTGTACTGGCTAGATGGTAGAAAATAATTGTATAGTCATCCCTCGAAGCTGCTCGACTGGCCAGAGGGGCAGACTATTCATCGCTGAAGGTGTCGAATATATTACTCGGAGATGGCTCCTAATGACCCAAAAGTCTAGATGCTTGGCCGCATATAATATGATGCGGTGCACATTTACCCATGCGATTTCTAGTATTACGCGTATAAAGGTTTATAATTTCCTAATGTTCACAAACCTAATTTGTTTCGTGTCGAAACTCTACCACGCATCTAGTACCTTGTAGTATATGTCAAAAGTCCTGTCGAAGTGCCGTCGTCGAGTCCTAGTTTTGAAAGTTTGGTGTTAGACTCAAGATTGTTGATTTCATGTACCTAGTTAATCCTAAGCACTTATCATGAGGTTCTCAACCCCATCAAATCTTTGAGTTTATCCATATACTTTAAATTCTATATCCGATGCACTATCTTGATTAGTTAATATTGACTATCAAAATTTTAAAATTTGGCAAGTACATGTAAACAAGGAATTAGATCTACTTCTTATCTTTCAAAAAAGGTATGGTATGTGCAATTATGTTTAAAAACGAGGGAGATATCAAAGGTTTACGAACACTTTACACATCTAAATTTCACTTGGACCAACAAAGTTACAAATATGATTTCTTCTAGTATATAGCTCCAAACACCATGAAGTATTTTCATAAGGTTGTTAACATATCCAGTAACAAAATATCCAGAGCTCGCTCTAATTGGAGTTAAATTGAGTGAGTTATGCTCATCGCAATGTCAAGTTTAATTCTCGAAATTTTAACATGGTTGTTTTCTTCTTTTTGGGTTGAATCATTTTTTCTCAATTTGGGGTCTTTTTCGGGACCCCTTGGGTGTTAAGTGGGTGTCATTTCTTTCAATTTACAATAAAGATTTCATAATTTAACAACCTATAGCTAATTTCACCATTAAAAGACCTTTAAAGCTTAAGTTATTCAATTTTTTGAACATGCCTTTGATCTATCTAATTTTCAGTTAAAGTTGGCATAATGTGATTTGAAATTGAGTTTTAAAAAATTTATAGTAGTCCATGAAACCCCAATTTTGAAATCTTAGTTAAATCTCCAAATTCAAACCCAAAATCAAATCTCAAGTCATGCAAAGTTTGAATTCTTGATTCTTAGTTCATGTTTGTTTATAGGTATCAAATTGGAGTTCAACTCTAAACACATGCATTATCTCATTGTTATTAAACTACATTAGCCCATATTCATGCTTATGCCATCAAAATCCGTGAAATTGAACGGGAAAAAATGGGTTACCTCAATATTATTATGGATCTAATATCTCTCCTCTTTAATACTCTAATTGCACTTCAATTGCTTCTTGAATCCTCAATTTTTAGCTACTCATGTTCTTGCTCTAAATTTTGTGGGGGTATTTTCATTTGCGGTAGCAAAAACCTTGTGTTCCTTATATAACTTGTATCTACTTAAAATAATGGCCCTTAAATGTTCCTCTATATACAAGTTTTGTGGGACAACTAAAGGTCCAAAGTGGATTTAACACTTCATCATTAAAAACATAATTAGTTTATGTACATAATTCAGCCTCCAAATCAAGTTGCTTAGTTGTTAGTTTAATGACATTAAATTACTTAGATTAACAAGTGTTGCATGTAAGTGACAAATGTTCCTTATTGTATGATTATGTCTCAAAAGTAGACCTAGATCTTGGACCTTCATCATAATGTATTTATGAATATCTAGACCAATCCAATGTACAACATAAATTCCATGCACCATAGTTTCTTGTTTGATTGCTATGTGACACATATGTTACATTTTACATTGGTCATGGTTTTAAATTTAAAGCATATGCTATAAGTTTAGTTTTATTATGTTCCTACCATTGGCATATTAATCAGTTTTTAATACACCACTTGGACCAAATTAAATCAAGTTAGTAATAGATTATAATACTAGCCTAAATCCTGTATTTCTCGCCCAGTGCGTATCACGAAGCAAAACCCGCACTCGCCTTATCTTATGTCACATGTGTATTTATAATTATTTAATTAATTACTAAATTTTACGCGTACACCAATAAATATTTTTATTACTTATCGTGCATTACTATAGAATATGGTAGCGTCACTCGATCAAACCAGGTTTAGGCCTTCAATATGATTGGATCGGGTTAAGTCTAATCTGGTCGGTGATAGGATGTCACAATCACCGAAACATATGGGATTTTGTCCTCGAAATTTAAACTATACAAGAATCAAATAACTCAAGAAAGTGCCCTTGCCTATGGGTCTCTCGCTCCCAGGTGACCACTAAACAAGAGGAACAACTGCTTGACCTTCACAAGAGGAATCTCTATGTGTCTCAGGGTCTGCACCTTTTGGTCAAAAACCTTAGTAGGCTGCTCTTCATAAGTCTTCTCTAGGGTGACCACTAATATATCCCAGTCCACTATATCTCATTTCATACCCTCACATCTCAACATAGAAAAGTCAAACATTGGGTGTAACCCTGACATATGCGGCGACAATGCTAACAGGTAAGAAACCTTTTCGAGTCTCACTGTGAACTCAAATGGTATTGTATAACGTGGTGTGTGCTTCCCTTTGAATCTGAATCTCCGTGTCCCTTCACAGCCAACACCTTCAAGTATGCAAAGTCCACTTCTCGAACTCAACTGCCCGATGTTTCAGATTAGAGTATTTCTCTTTCTAATTTTAGGTTGTCCATAATCCTTATAGAATCAGCCTCACGTTCTCAATGCGATCTAGTTCCACCTATGGGCCCACTGCCACTATATCAACCGCTTCTACCAAACATGACGATCTCCTGCATGGCCTACTATATAAAGCCTCAAACGGTGTCATCCCGATGCTCAACTAATAACAATTATTAAAAGAAAATTTACAAAGGCTTACATACTCCTTCCAATGACCTCTGAACTCGAGTACACAAGCCTGTAACATGTCTTCTAGAACTTGGATTATCATATCTAACAATCCATATGTCTGTCGGTGATAAGCCATACTGAGGTGAATCTCAGTGTCCAGTTGATCCTACATACCATACTATAACCCTGACGTCCCATGTAACCTGACTATCTCCCACTCATAAATTCGGTTTAGGCTAGTGAACGAGTCAAAGAGTCAAATAGGTAAGAAGTTTCATTTGTTAATCTGTCAATGATAACCAATATTAGGGCTTCTCAGGGTTATCAGCAATCTTGTGACCTTGTCCATTGCAATGTACTTCCACTTCGATTAAGGAATGGGTAATGGACGGAGTAGTTCAGCGGGTCTCTGATATTCAGCCTTAACCTGTAGACACATCTTGCATCCCTTAATATACCTTTCTATATCTGCCTACATGCAAAACCACTTGTGCAATCGCCATACGTCTAGGTACATCTTGGTGACATTTAGGTGAATGCTATAACGGGATCAGTTCGACTCCTGAAGAATGTCCTCTCTAAACACTGGTCAACTGGAATCCACACTCCACCCATGTAGTCTCAAACTCTTATCATTTGCCAGTGCCCAATCTTTAAAACCCAAACTGTCGAACAAACCATCGTACTGGTGGTAGCTCAAATCTTCCCTTTGTTCATTACCAATTGCCTCGACATGCATAGGTTACAGCTTCAACTATAGACAAATCTACGCGTCTGCTAGAAACTCTAAAACACACATCACAAGCGCGACCTCTAATAATCCAAACTCTAGTCGAATCTATGGCACTAACTGACTCGATTGTGAAGTCGTAGTCTTTCAACAACTCTAGCCACCTCCACTATTTCATATTCAACTCAGTCTGAGTAATCAAATACTTGAGACTCTAGTGATCTGTGAACAACATAAATTTATTTCCGTAAGGATAGTGTTGCCAAAACTTTAGTGGAAAGACTACCGCTGCCAACTCGAAGTCGCGTATGGCATTGTTCTTCTCATCTACCTTCAGCTAGTGAGAGGCAAATGCCAACACATTGCCCTCTTGGATCGACACTACTCCCAATCCCGTCCAAAAGCATATGTGTATATTGTCTACTCCTTTTCATTCTTTAGTAATACTAACATTGGTGTCGTAGTCAATATTTATTTTAGCTCTCTAAAGGCATTCTCGTACTGCTCGGTCCAATTAAACCTGACGTCTTTCCTTGTCAAAGCACTTATGGGTGCACCTATTTTAAAAAATATTGAATTAAATTCCTTTAGTAGCATGCTAATCTAAGGAAATTGTTGACCTCTGTTGATGTAGTAGTTGAAAGCTAGTCAGCAATCGCTCTGACCTTTCCTGCATATACTGAAATCTCGTATGCCCTACCTACATGCCACAAAAATCTTACTTGATCAATCCAAAACTCACACTTGCAAAACATTGCACATAATTTTTATTCACTCATAGTTTGCAAGGTAATCCCCACTCAGCTCTCTGTAAGTATATAAGTATGTCCTCAACGAACACTATCTTGAACTGATC
The DNA here is from genome assembly GCA_039657365.1 of Stephania yunnanensis. NCBI lineage: Eukaryota > Viridiplantae > Streptophyta > Magnoliopsida > Ranunculales > Menispermaceae > Stephania > Stephania yunnanensis. The sequence goes on along the minus strand of CM077589.1, from coordinate 22,590,907 downwards.
AAAGTAGTTTCTATACAACAAGTGCATCAAGTCCATAAATGTAGCCAGTACATTCGTGGCCCTTAATGGCATCTCTATGAGCTGGAAAGAGTCATATCTCGTCAAAAATGTGATCTTCTCAATGTTCTCATCCCTTATAAACAACTAATTGTACCCCGACCTCAAGTAGATCTTTAAGAAGTGTCAAACACCACTCAACTAATCAAACGAGTCATCCATCCGAGGTAAGGAGTACTTTTTCTAGACTTTGACCTTGTTCAATTACTCATAGTTAATGTAAAGCCTTAATAATCCATCCTTCTTCTTAACGAATAAAAATGGTGCGCTCAGAAATGAAATACTCAGCTATATAAATCCGATGTTAGATAACTCCTCGAGATGCTTCTTTAGTTCAATCAACTCCAATCTTACCATCCAATAGGGAGCCTTCAAAATGGGCTTCTTTCCCTCCTTCACTTCCATAATGAAGTCGATCTTGTGGCATGGAGGTAAGTCGGGGAGATCGTCTGGGAACTTGTCACAAAAGTCTCATATTACCAGAATCTCTTTGATAAGTGATTATTTATGTGTATGTATAGGATTATTTTAGTAGTACATTAGTATAAATATCCACAAATGGGTTATAATTCATGGTATTATTGCATTTTCAAGCAATTAAGTTGTATTGAAAAGAATAAAAAAAAAGCAATGGAGAACAAAATTAGAGTTGGCATCGGTAGAGCATGTATTAATGCTGAGAGTAGACAAGGCACGACATTGGGATGAAAGCCACAGTGTTGAAGAGAAGAAGAAATGAAAAAAATCAACTTTGGATGCTGTGGCGACGCAATGGCACATGAGGGAGAATGTTGGAACACAAAGGGGATGGCATCGAGACTCCAAGAGATCAAAAACACATCATGAAGCATTGGCGCATCACAACACCGTGGCATTACACTCAAGGCGTCGGGCTAGTAAATGATTGTGCCAACCTTGTGAAAATTAGAAAAGTGAAGCTTTTATTCGGGGTTAAATAGTAATTTGTGGTTTCTAATTATTATTAAAGAGTAGAAATAGGTATTAGGATGTGGTGAGCTAAGAGGACAACACCACATAGAAGAAGATTAGCCTCCGTTAGAGTAATTTAGTATTGAGTTAGAGTATTAAGGACTTTTTGTAGGAGAAATACTAAAACTCCACTTTTCCAATCAATATTTGGTTTGATTAATTCGAGGTAATATTTATATTCATATATGATTTGCAATGATTTCTTTATTGAATTAAGATGTGTGTGTTTCAAATACGTGTGAGTAGTCTATTTATCTTAGGGATCAATGGATCCTATGGTATGAAGGTTATGCTTTCAACATGAACAAAAAGTGGTAATAAAAAGTGAAATGTTTAGAATTTGTATTGATTATGAGTGTAATGCTTTAGACATCTTAATCATGTGTTTAATGAATTTAGACTTTAGGAGTTATCCTGGCCATTGAAGCTTCTAGTCCGGACATGAATGGTACAACAGTAAAATACACAACACTGACAAATAGCTGTTGATTTGGGAAGCGTGATAGTAAACTTAGATGGTTATGAAACTAATGATTTATGACTTAAAACAATGCGAAACATATGTTATTCACATCGATAGGTGGAGTTCTAGTTTGCACATTAGAATCTTCCCCGTCATGACATTGGGTTGAAGTGGATTTGAAAGAAACCTACCTATTCTGATTAGGCATTGCACAAATTATATTGAGATGTAAACATGAATACAAAGCATAGTGTTAAATTACTTAGGTGAAGTTACGAACTAAGATATCCTTATTATAAGAAGTCAACTAAATTTTAAAGTGATTGTTAAATTAGTTTGGATTAGTATAAAACCAACTAATAGTGAATCCCTTAGCAATAATTCAAGTTAAGTAGGTAATATACAACTAGTGCAAAAACCTTTCCCCGAGGACGATATCCATGATCAATGTATATTGATTGCACTAGTACTACAAGCGAGCCGTTATGTTTGTGGCATGCATATCAAGTTTTTGGCACCGATGCCGGGGATAGGTAGCCATTAGTATTACCTAGTTAGTTTGAAAACTTTCTAAGTTTTATTTTAAGTACTTTACTTTCAAGTTAATAAAAATAAAAGAAGTCTAAATTTGATTGGCCCTGTTGCACTTAATCTACTTTCTTTTGTCTTTGGTGATTTAGGGATGTAAAGATTGTATAGCTATAATGCTAGGGGATCAAATAGTGAAATTATTGATCAAACCTCTAGTTTGGAATATCAAAGAGAAATTATTTGAGAAAATACCACATACCATGCTCAAGCAATAGCGAGTGCTTTGGCGTGGACAGGATATCATTAACAATATTATTGCCCATATGGATTTTCAAGATTTATGGGAAGTCAAGAGCATTGCAACTACATATAGGGAAATCGTAATGGCATAATTATCAGGGCTTCTACAACCCTACTTGGAAAACTACTATCAAACATCATGGAGTTCTCACGACAACTAGCAATCATGATAAGATCAAAATATTGATGAACAGACATCTCTTGTATCCCTTCAGCAACTAATAAGAAAAATGGTTGAGATGAGTTAACATGATCTTAGGAAATATGAGGAAAGATTAGAGATATTTGCGTAATCATTTAATATGAACTGGGAAGAATATGACCAAGCTTTCTTGATTATGGAGAAGAATTTTGAAGAAATTGTGAAATTTATAAATTCAAGATATGAGGTTGTGGTTAAATTTGCAGAGAACCAAGTCGAGGAGTTGTTATCGACTGAGGAAGCATGTCATGAAGCATATGAAGAATTGGAGAAGCCTAATCAAGAGGTTTACGACATTGTTGATTCTTCAAAGCCAGATGATTCGCTTGACTATGTTAGAGAGTGGAATCATATCGATGATATTAAGCAACATGATAGTGGCATTGATCATGAAAAGTTTGAAATAATAATGACTAACGAAAGCAAGGAAAAGTTGAGATCCAATAGTACGGTGTTTATGCAAGGGACTATCAATTTTGTTGTATCACTTAGACCATTTAAGTGAGAATTGAAAGATCTATAGAATGGTGAGAAAATTGGGATTTTTGCAGAAATTTAAGAGAATATTTCAAAGAAGGCCTAGTTTTTCAAAGCACAGCAATGCACGATAAATTACACGAAGTTTCCGAAGGATAGGGTTGCCAGAAAAAATTAGAGGATATGTGCAAGTTCACGAGTACACATCATTAAAGTAACCTTGGTGCACAACGATGACCATTCGCGAGCCATGATGCATTCGTTGGGCTAATGAAATTAAGTCAAGTGCTTCTAAGAGGCAATCCAGAGTTTTAATTTTTGTTTTAAATTTCAAGGTTTGGATTTAAGTTAATAGTTTGTAGTTAGTTATTTAGTTTAATAATTACAATTAACTATCTTTAATTCTAATTTTCGAAAAATTTATGTTGAATGTGCAAGAAGGACCAATCGCTTGTGATAATTTATTAGAATTCAAATGTCTCGTTAAATCATGGAAGAGAGAAAAGAGTGAAGGGGTTCAAAGAGGTGAAGGTAAGATGAATAAGCGAGTTGAAAGATAAAATTTATTAATTTTATATTTTCATGGATTTTTTACGGTCACAACACCTTATGAGAGTTGTACACAAAGTCATAGGAGTGCTAGAGGAGAATTAGTGAAAAAATCATACCCGAAGATGTGGGTAGATTAGTTGATGCCGTTGGGTACAACCCATAGCACTTCGTTGGTAGCAAGCACCAAAATAAATAAAATCCCTATTGTGTCATTGACACGGTGGTGGAGCTATCACAGCCACATGCGAGGCACGACTTTGAGGTCTAAGTGAGATTTTTAAACCCATTTTTCACATCATTCTCTACACTTGCATTGAAACCCTATGAAAACCCTAAAGCATACACCCCTCTAGAGTGAAGTTTTGATCATTTTCAAGTGAGATAAGTGAGTTCCTAGTGATTTAGATTGAAGAAAAAACATATTATAGATTGGCACAAGTGGAAAAGCTAAAGCTTAGATTTTAGGAATTTGATTCTAAATAGAGCTAAGGTTCTAGTTGATGAGAAAAGTTTGAGGGTTTGGATTTGAAATGACTTGGAGGAGTGATCTACGAAATAAATTAATCAGTCATAAAGTACATTTACAATCTCAATTAGTTTTTTTGAACTGTGAGAATTTTGATGATGTTGTATGCAATTGTGAATTTGAGGTTGTAGGATAAGTTTTGCAAGAGTGTGTCAATGTAAGCATTAACATTACCCACGGAGACTGAGTTGACATCTTTGCATTATTTGGCGTATGCATGATCCACGTTATATCAGTTTTGATATTTAGGTGATTAGAAGACTAAATTGCGTTGCATTTTTGTTAGTTGCATAAAATTTAAAGAAAATAGCAAGAACAAGGAAATAATTTAGCCAAACCAGTGCAAATGACTTTGAGGCATCTACCTCAAGAAATCTCAACGGAGAAGAGCTTAGTCCTTTTAAATCCAAATATTCATTTGCAAAGATGCTAAGGAAAGATATGAAAATATTTTACGTAAGGAGTTCATTTGCAAAAGATGAATTAATTTGCTGGTCAAATATGATAAAATGGTGCAAAATCTCATTAGGCACCAAAATTAGGAGTAACTTACTCAAGACTATAGGAAGAATAAAGTAAAAGTAGTGAATGGGATTGTTTTATAGTTTTGTGCTAATGCAAAGTTCACAGCAAAGGATAAACCAATAAAGTAAAGAGAGGTTTATGTTGTTGGGACATATGCCCTAGGTCTATGTGTAAATATTATTTATTTTATAATTTTAGATAATAAAATAGAGATTATCATTTGATGTTTAATTATAAGTCATTACATATTTACTTTATAATAAGATCCATATGTATTTTATGAAATATCCTAAACGTCCCTAGTCAGTCATTATACTAGCAACTATAATAAATTAAGACTTGTGTGAATCTTGATTGATGGTCATGTAATGATCATGCGTATATGGATATGAATCAAGATCATGAATATTTGTAAGGGAATAAGGTACTAGACTGACCTGCTATGAGAACCCCACATAAATTAAGTAATTGGTGTTACTCATAGTAGCTATATTACTTAGTCATTTGACTTGATATTACCATAGACTTCAATACTAGGAGCATGGTAATTTGACACAATCAAACGTTGTCTTTAATCGAACGATTATAAAGATTGTGATTGCTTACCATGTGAATAATATGTGAAAGTGTGTAATCAAGATAAAATTTGTTCCTCTCCTATAAAGTGATATATTAGTGGATCCCTTGATATGTTAGACTATTAAATTGCCAAATCCAAGTGAATTGATATGATCAATGTTACTTGGATGTTTTCAGTCAACCTAAAAGATCATGACTAGTATGATTAAACATTAAGGACGACTTTCCATACCTTATGTTCAATCAAAGGATATTGAACAACAAAAGAATATGATATAAGTTATTTAGAAGGTTGTATTGATTTTGATATTCAAGCTACTTGTGTGGTCAGAATGCCTTGCTAGAGACCACTTATGCCTTACGTACCAAAATGATTTTGGTTCGTTGCTAACATCCCATGATCCTATTGAGTCACACACCAAGAATGTCATTTTCCAATTTTTATTGGTCCAGAGTGATAAAATTTATATGATAAAATTTATAATATAAAACACTTATGATTTGTTATATGATAACTTAGATATAATGGTGATTATGTAATTTGCTTTGATTGTCCAAATATTATTGTATTACGAATAGGTTTTTAGGAGAGCTTATCTACACATATAAATAGAGGTTGAAACCCTAAAACAAAATAAGATTTTCATATTTACTATTTTCGAGTTCTCTGGATTTTAGAAAAGAATAAAAAACATTTTTAATCTCTTATGAGACTAGCACTCCAAATTGTAGTCACCTTTCATGTGTGGATTTTCGATAGAAAATGAGTGCTTGAACGTCTTGGAGATCGATTAATCAAATAAAGAAATCACAGATTAAGGCATGGTTTACTTTTATAGTTAAAGTTTAATGTAACTCATTTTCGATCCTATTCATTTTTTTTTAAATTGTTTTTGAGTTTTTCGTTGCATAAGAACCCTAAAGCATAACATATGTTCCCTTCAATAGACATAAGATCAATATTTTCTACAAGTCATAATAATTAAAATTGTATGAATCTGCACCGAATTTCCCAAGACGATTAAATGAGAGACCCTATAACCTATACCCATTGACTGCCGTAGAAAATGTATTGGTTGTTCCATGTCAACAGGATGGCTATTTGGAGCTGAGAATGTGCTAAAGCACATTAAGAAGGGGAGTGTTAGAAAGGTTTACTGAATGTGGCAATATTTTCTTATTGCATCACTATATTCCACTTCTCAGTAGGGTGAGATTAACAAGCTAAAAGTGGCTTATCTTTACGAGATTATTAAGTTCAGGGAGATCAACATTGGGGAGATCATACATACTAGTATGAGGATGTTCACCATGTCAGAAAGGGACAAAAAACTTTTGTTCCTTATTTTGATTACTTAGATGTGTTTGAGCAGAGTAAGACTGGGAGATGACAAAGAATTCAATATAGATGCCTAACCAACATTGGATGAAGCTTTCAAGCTTACATTGAAATCACCACTTGATAGCCAAGACTCAAGATGAGAGAGAGAGAGAGAGAGAGAGAGAGAGAGAGAGAGAGAGAGAGAGAGAGAGAGAGAACCGAATGAGCTATACTTGAGACTGAGTCGTTGGCCAAGAGGCGAGAGGATCAGGCATTACCAGAAGCAGTAGTGGCAGAACTAGCCCAAAAGCTAGAAGATGAGGAAAATGAAGAAGAGGAGGAGCAACAACAACAAGGATTTGCGGAGGGCCATAAGTTCATAGACCCAAAGATAGGAGAGCATGACTTGGACGGTCTCGACATTTTTCCTCCACCTCATCGACCATAGGCACAGTACCACCAATCGAGAATTTGCTTCTACATGAAAAAAATCTAACGGTAGCAGAGATGAAGAGATAATATCAGGAGGATACGACATACTACCAGGCAGCCATGTTTCGATATGAGCAGGATATGGAAAGGAAATAGTAGCACCGATGGAATGGGTAGCCCAATTTCATGTTTTTTGTCAATCATCACAGAGTTATGGCCAGATATGAGAGGAGTAAATGGTTGAGACCTGCTAATAGGTCATTAGGCTTTCCAACATCACTAGCATACGTGTTTGATCTGGATTTGGTACAGAGCAGGACGGTGGAGCATCCATTGACACCATCGCAGGCTCGAGCTGATGATGCAGATGATAATGATGACGCGCAGTCCTTAGGTCAATGTTCTTGGATACCTTTTAATACGACACAAACCTCGGTAGGCCTTGACCACCCGGCCTAAACAATCACCAAACCCTTCGAGATAACCCAGTAATGTCGAGCGATGATCTAATAAACCATGACATTTTACAATATAGACTAAACCAGTCTTATAGGTGTGGAATATAACAAAACCTTTTTTATCTAATAAAATGTAGAATTAAATGTAGAAGTCTTGAATTCCAAATTACACATAAACTGAATCAGGTAAACATCTACCCAAATAAATCCCCTGTTTTTTACATAAAGTCTTAAAGCAAATAGATAATTATTATTAAAACTTGCAAATAAGAAAATAGATTCTATGCTAAGGCTTTGCTCTTTCTTTTGTCCTGAGCAGCAGCTGAGGTACTTGGGGGGGAAGTAATGGGGTGAGCAAAATATATTAATGGGCTCGCTTGTTGTACCATCAATCATCAAAGTAATACGTAGTAACAAAATGAAACTAGATTTCAACAGTTCAGATCGTAAGATCCATTATAATTTTGCGAGCATTAAAGATATACATAAACAAGCATAATAATATAGTGAAATAAAAGAGCAACAATGCCCAACCGATACTTCCAGAAGGATAACGGTGATACCGAATGACTTTAGAGTCAGAAGAAGTGGCAATAGATATATCTAATTAGACAGTGTGCAATAGCTTATCCTTCCTCCAATGTTGAAGTTTAGGCAACAAAAGGTTCATAAGTCTGAATGCCAATAATCGTATAATACAGTAGATCTTAGCTTCCCCTTCCCCCAATGGTGCGATTTGGACAATGCAAGGTTCACAAGTCAAAGATCTATTGACCTTGCATAGGTTATCCTTCCCCCAACACTGTGGATCAGACTGCTTGAGATTCATAACTCTAGTAAAACTTTGTAGAGTCGTATCAGAGGATGGACATGATTCCGACACTCCAACCGCAGTACCAAGTATATTCATTCGATGTATATCAGTTCCACAAGCATCGAAAAGATAGTTTAATAAAAAAGGACATGATAAGCAACATATCAATGAAAAATATCAAGCACATTTCAAGTAATTCATAGACCAATTATTGAAATAAAATCCAAGCAAATCAACTAGCAAGGCATGATTGATAATAGAGCAAACCCCACTTACCTTAAACGTTACGAAAAGCTAATTTCGAACCTTCTATGAGTTCCCACGATGTTCCTCGAGTATCTACATTTTATACTCACTTTATTAGGTCCACAACACTCTTGGATAAGTTTATTAAGAATTTTGGACCGTAGGTAGGCCCGTACTCGAAGTTGTACTAGAACTTGCATTTAAGACCTTAATAATGCACTTATCTTCCAAGACATTTTAGAATAAGTTACAAACTTATTTTGAGTATTTCATAAGAACAGCAACCGCAACGCTATGCTGGCTATTTTCCCCAGACTCTCTGATTGAGTCCCGATGACCCTCGAGACTCCCCCGGACCTTTCCTGACGTTCCCTTTGCTCGAGATTTAATAAATAAGGTCCCCAAACTCATTTACTAACAACAAACCCATCCATTTGATATCAAAACATCAACGCTAAATCTATTAATTGTTCTTGTTGAAAACATGAAAAAACTTTACCAAACCATCCAAGATTCGTGAAATCATGAAAGCAAAATACTCCACAATCAAAACCAAAGCCACAATCACCACCAATTTCGAATTACCCATGATGAAAACCAATGTGTTCATCACGTATTTGCATCAATTCATCAAGGAAGGCTCCCAATCCATATATACAACCATTGGGAACATGAAGAACAACATTTGAACATTAAAACCCTTATAAATCCACTTTAAAACAGTGGATACAACACAAATCCGAGAATACATACTTAAGACCAATATTTTTTTTCGAGATTTATAATTTTGGTTGTGAGATTTACCTTAGATTATGCTCTTTAAGCTTTGGAGAGTTGTAGTGGCCATCATAGCACTCCTACCGCTATTTCTCATACATTACCCAAGCCTCCATTTGTGTTTTTTACCAAATAGCTACAACATAACTTTGTAGCTACTATTTATTTGTACAACTCATCTAAGGTTTGAGGTGACTAATATTAACCTTGATTTAAATCTTGTGCCCACTAGTTCTAGTATTATCGAGTGTCTCTCATTTAAGCCATTCCATAATGATTTTAACCACTTTACCTTTGCTTGCTCTACAAGTAATTTCTTAGTAATAGATACTAATGCACATATTTAGGCACATACACACACCAAATCATATTTAATAGTTTTAAATAATCCCTAATATCTATTAAACTAGATTTAAGAAATTTGAGGTGTTACACTATTCCTAATTTTTAGAAGTTTCATCCTCGAAAGTAGAAGTAAGCCGTAACTTAGGATTTAAAGAGATCTGGGAAGTGCTCCATTATAGAATTCTCTCACTCCCAAGTCAACTCCTTGCACCACGGAACTACCATCGTACTTTCACTAGGGGGATTTCCTTGTTGCGGAGCGTCTGAGCCTTTCTTTCAAGAATTTGAATTGGTTGTTCTTCATATGGCATATCCTCCCTTAAGTAAACTTCACTCCAACCAATAGATGGTGTATGCTTAGTTGGTGTCTTCCACGACATATATACATGGAACACCTTATGAACTCCGGCTAATTGTGGTGGCAAAGCTAACCTATTAACTAAAGATCCCACTTATTGAATCACTACAAATGGTTTGATGTACCTTGGAGCAAGCTTCTTTTCATACTGAATCTGTAATGTCCCTTCATTGGTGACTCCTTAAGCAACACTTGATCTTTTTCCTTGATTAGAACCTCTTGATGATCCTTATTAACATACTTCCTTTGCCCATCTTGTGCAGTACATAGTCGTTGCATAATCTGCTTAATCCTTTTGATGAAATCCTGCACAATCTCTGGTTCAATCAAAACCATGTCACCAACCTCTGCCAACACATTTAAGACTTGCAAGGCCTTCCATAAAGAGCCTAAAATGGGGCCATACCAATGCTTGTTCGAAAGCTATTATTTTGTGCAAACTCACATAACAAAATATAATCCTCCCTACTCCCACCGAAATCTAACACACAAGCCTTAAGCATATCCTCAAGTATCTGAATAAATATCTTAGTTTAGCCATCTTACTGAAGATGAAATGCAGTGCCGAGATTTAGCTTGATTCCCATTTTAGTCTATAAACCTTTCCAAAACACGTAAGTAAATTGTACTTGATTTGACATAATAGACATAGGGACACCATGTAGCCTCAAGATCTCATCGAGATATTTCCCGCTCAGCTTATCTACAGGATCCCCCATAGAAAATGGAAGAAAGTGTGCAAACTTAGTTAAATAATCTACGATAACCTAAACAACATCATGATTCTTCTTGGTTATTGGAAATCTGGTCATAAATTCTATGGCTATATGTTCCCACTTCAACTCATGAATGGGTAAATGTTGCAACATCCATCCGGGTTTCTGATGATCTGCTTTAACTTGCTTACAAGTAACTCAATTGTGGATATACCTTGCGATATTTGCTTTCGTCCCTAACCACTAATACATTCATTTCATATCCAGATGAATAGTATAGCGTGATCGATGTGACTTCTGATGTAAATCCTCTCGCAACTGTGCATGCAACGAAATCTATACCCTGTCCTAAAACCTTAATGCTCCAATCTAGAAATTCCTCACTGTCATCATGTTATCTGTATTGATTTCATGAATACACATTACTGAAGCTTCTTTGAGTAACTTACACTCATTTTTCATCATTATGCCTGCATCTCTTGTTTCGTTCCTCACATGACTCAAAGCATCAACCACAACATCTGCCTTCTCCGAATATTTTACTTGCTTTAAGTAAATAAGTACTCAAACTCTTGTGACTTGAGAATACTGTGAACTTTTAGCATTACAAGTAATGCCTCAACAATTTTAGAGCAAACACAACCGCTGCTAACTCCAAATCACAAATTGGATAGTTCTTTTCATGTATCTTCAGTTGCCTAGAAGCATAAGCTATAACTTTCCATTCTTGCACTAATATGCATCCTAACGCAATCTTTGAAGCATTAATGTAAAGAACCATCTCCTTCCCTGGCTCTAGAACTACCAATATAGGTGCCGATGTAAACCTATCATAGAGTTCTTTGAAACCACTCTTGCATTTTTAGTCCACTCAAATTGCACATTCTACTAAGCTAGCCTTGTCATTGATGTTGCAATCTTCGAGAAAGCCTTCCTCATGAATCTTCGATAGTGACTCGCTAATCCCATAAAAACTTTAATCTCCCTCACCCTGGGGGTTGCGGCCATATCATGATGACATCAACTTTAGCCAGATCTACGAAGATTCCTTCTGCATTAACCAAGTGACCGAAGAACTTCACCTTCGAAACCCAAAATTCACACTACTTAATTTCGCATACAACCGGTGATCCTTTAAAGTCTACGAAGTCACCCTGAGATGTCTTTCGTGCTCTTCCTGGGTTTTGAAATAAATAATGATATCATCGATGACTATAATGACAAACTTTTTTAGGTAAGGCTTGAAGATTCTATGCATAAGTTCCTTAAACACTGTCGGTGCTTTCGTAAGTCGAAACAGCTTCACCATAAACTCAAAGTGTCCATATCTCGTGCAAAAAGCTATTTTTTCCTGTCTTCTTCCAATATTCTCAACTGATGGTACCTCGATCTCAAGTAAGTCTTTAAAAGGAACTTGGCTCCCCACATGTGATCAAATAGGTCATCGATCCTAGGGTGTGGACATTTGTTCCTAATGGTCACCAAATTCAATTGATGATAGTCAATACACATTCACAAACTGTTATCCTTCCTCTTCACAAACAATACTGGGCTCCCTAAAGCTACATGCTTGGGGGGATAAAACCTTACTATAACATATCATCCAACTGATACCTTAACTCTACTTACTCTTTTGGGTGTCATTCTATAAGGTGGTATGGATATGGGTTTCGTACCAGGAACAAGGTCGATGATAAAATCAATGTCCCGAGATGGAGGGATTCCAAGCAAATTTGAGGGAAAAACTTTCGAGAATTCTCTAACCACCGAAATCTGTTCAAGTTGAAGTTCACTACCATCTTCCTTCATAGTTGTGAGACTCATAATATTTCCTAACTCATTGTCAATTGCAACCTTCCCACAAATGGCAACTCATTTCGATGCGCGACCTTTGTATCTAGACGGTGGTATACCAGGGATTCGAAAAGTAACTATCTAGCAAAAATCAATCTATGTTTGCATGGTAAGCTCCCAACAAATCTATTCGTAACAAGGCATCATACTTTAAGTACTCCAACACTCATAGATTATAGGACAAGACATGATTCCCAATTTTAATAATACAACTCTTACACAATATATTAGAATGAACCTACCCAAAAGCAGTTGTACTTAAAATCAAATTGGTACTAGCTCTAACCGGCTTTACTCCAATCTCATCAACCATTTTACTAGTAAAAAATGAAATAGAAGACTCAGAATCAAATAAGGCATCTATACCTCTATCACAAATGTAAACCATACCTGCTACAAAATGACGGTGGCTGCAACATCTGGTTCTTTAACTGCATTTACTCCTCCCCTGCAGGTTTGGCTATACTAGCTTTTGACATTTCAAGCCTTCTAGGAATGCCTACCTTATAATATCCTGGCTATTTGTAGAAAAAGCATAATCCCCTAGGCTTCTGAAATGACGTAGATGACGACCCTGCTAAATTTCATGCCTTCAAACCTATCTTTCCTTTGTTCCTACTCTAAGTGTTCTTCATCTTTCAAGGTCGAAGTGGTGGTTTATACACTGAACTATGAGTAGGAGTGTCAAGAATCCTTGTCGAGGTATGGGGTGCCATCGAGTCCACTTTGGATGGTCCTTCCCACCTGAAGATCATGTTCCCTAGAACTTCTTGTTTAACCTATCATTGCGGTACCCTTCTTACTTACTTTTGGCGAACCTTTGCAGAGAATATACTAAAATGATCTTACCGATGTGGCCAGTATCTTCCCTGCCCTTATCATAGCTGCCTCGCACTATGCAGCTGCATTCTCAACACCATTGTAAGTCTACGACCTAACAACGGCTATAGTTATTGAACGTCATCCATCAATCCCTAAATGAATCTCGTATTCCTTTCTGTTTCAGTGGATACATACTCAATAGCAAACCCAGACAACTCTAGGAACTTCACTTCACAGTCTTTGACCCTCATGTTCCCCTTTTTCAAATCAAGAATCTCCTATCTCTTAGCATCTCCAATGTCTTTCAAAAATTACTTTGAATATAATTATACCCTGAATTTTGACCAAGTCTCTACTAGTCCCTCTGTTCACTACGTAGATTTCCACTATTTCTTTATACTTTCCACAGGAAGAAGGAAGCTAACGATACTTTAGTAGCATCATCAATCTTCCTAAGTTTTATCCTCCTATCAAGATTCACGATCCATGCCTCAGCAACTCTAGTCTCCAGAACCCCTAAATATTTTGGTGCATCGTATATCATTAACTCCTTTTATACCTTGAGGATCCTCAATGTCTCATCATCATGCCTTGCCACTGGTACCAGAACTGCAGCAACTGTCAAGTCGGCTTCATCTACTTGAACATTCACTCCAATATGTACTTGTGGTGGTAGTGGTGGTTGCAATGGTACCTGCGGTGTCTATGGTGCATGCTACACCAGTTATCCCATAATAACATCCATCAGTTTAGCAATCCCACATTTATGTGCTGCATTCATGTCCTCAAGCTGCTTACGATGATTCTCAGTCATATCAGCCATACATTTCTCTATCTTAGCATGCCATTACCCATCATTCGTCTCCCTAATACTCCTAGTATCCCGGGGAGCATAGGAACTTCCACCTCTAGTACTCATTATGCACTGAGCATTTCAATATATTTAGTTCTAATCATATTGAATAAGAGACAAGATTAAATGAGCATTATATTTAAACAAAATAAATAATATCATACAGGCAAATATCATCATAACATATAATGGTTCATTTTCAAACCCTTCCCACTTTATTTTTTCACTTTTGCATATTAGGTCGATGCAAATCAAATGCCCATAAAAATGATTTCATCACTTAATATTAAGTGGCCTTTACTAGGTTTAACACTTAGATTTTAACATGACTTGTGTAGAACCACTTTGGTTCGGATTATGATTTTAACTATAAGTCCTATTCCCAATTTTAGGATGGAACAACACATTTCCATCTAGGCACTATTACCTAAGGAAGTTATACCATCTATAATTTTCCCCAGGTTCAAATGCCTATGCTAGATAATAACTGTGGTGTAACCTTAACCCACTTTGTTTATAGGTTCCCTTAACCTACGCTAGGATACTAACTAACATGACCCAAACCCAGATGGGCCCGGATCGCTCGACCTAAACCATCGTAAAACCCCTCGAGGTAACCCAATGATGTCGGGAGATGATCTAGTCAGCCTTAACTAGTAGAAATAATCCATGACATTCTATAAAATAGACTAAATCAGGCGAATAGATGCAGAATATGACAAAGCCGTTATTATCTAATAAAAAGTGTAACTAAATGTAGAAGTCTTGCATACCAAATTAAACATAAACTGAATCAGGTACTACAGGTTCAAACATCTCCCTAAATAAATCCCCAGTATATTATATAGTCCAAAAGCAAATATATAATTTTTATTAAACCTTGCTAACAAGAAAAAAAGCTTTTATGCTAAGCTTTGCCCTTTCCTTTGTCTTGAGAAACAGTTGAGGTACCTATGGAGAAAAGTAGTAGGGTGAGCGAAATATATCAACAGGCTGAGTAAAGCAGAAACATTCTCTACCGTCAATCATCCAAGCAATGCCTAGTAATAAAATAAAGACATACATAATCAAGTATAATAATACAGCAAGATAAAATATCAGCAATGCCCAACTGATACTTTAACAATGATAACTATGATACTGAATGCCTTTAGAGTCATAAGAAGTGGCAATTGATATATCAAACTGGGGAGTGGGCAATAGCTTATCCTTCCTCCAATGTGGTGGCTTAGGCCACAAGTGGTTCACAAGTCAGAATACCAATAGTCCTATCATGCAGTAAGTCTTAGCTTATCCTTCCCCCAATGGTGCAGTTTAAACAACATGAGGTTCACAAGTCTAAAAACCTATTGATCTTGCATAGCTTATCCTTCCTCCAACACTATGGATCAGATAACATGGGGTTGACACTACAAAAAAAAAGCAGATCAGAAACGTAAATTTCCGTCTCTGTTTCGCATAAATTCTGTCTCTAATTGAAATCTGCAACAGAACAGAGACGGAGTAAATTATGTATCTGCAATCGTCGACGCTGATTCAATCAGCAACGGAATTGTGATTCCGTTTCTGATTAGAGACGGATTAGAGACGGAATTTAGAAACGGAACAGAGACGGAACAGAAATGGAAATTTTTCTAAATGGTACAATTGTTCATGCATTCCGTCTCTGATCCGTTGCAAATTCATGCATCTATTCCTAAAAAATTAGAGACGGAATAGCAACGGAATCTCTAAAGATTTTGGACTTGACAATCAAAAAAGGAATTCACATGTATTCATATTCATAGTGCAATCTCAAACAATCTCAAGCTCAACGCATATTCACATGTATTCGTATCCATAGTGCAATCTCAACTCAAACAATCCCAAGTTCAATACACATTTCTCCTCCTTTTAATAACATCAAAAAGTGGGGCCAAGCTCCCCCTACAATAAGCATAACTGAAAATGAGCTACGAATATAACAACAACAAAAAATGGGTGGAAGACTCCCCTCACTACATGCATATTATGAGATATAAATAGGTATATCAATGAAAGTCATTCACATGCAACCAATATAGGGCAATGAACAAAAGCATAAAAGTAACTCAGAGATACGCCAAAAAAATCTTCATCATATTAAATGCTGAAAATGAATATTAACATAGTTGTGGCCTAAACAGCTGAGTCTGAACATAGCAAATGTACATCAAAACATTGAAGACTGACATAGATGAACCTAGTGCTCCCCTAACTAGACAAAGAAAGAAATGTAATTTGCCTAGGGATCATGGGAGAGTCGTTAGAGAGGATGAAGACCTAAGAGGAGAGGAGTGGTGTGTGAAAAAATAAGAATTTAGGGTAAAAAATAGTTATATACTGGTCATGGCCGAACGACATTAGCGCGCTAATGAAAGAATTAGCATGCTAATGATGAGGATAAGTGATATGGGCCCTGGACGATTTGCTTACTAGGTCCTTGAGTTAGCACACTAATTAGAAACAATTGCGTGTTAATTGGCAGACCTAGCGCACTAATTGCTCTTAGGAATTTGAAATTAAATCTTTTGAGTTTTTGACGAACAACTGCGATTCACCCCATGCTTCATGGACACTTCATTAACAACATATAAAAAGGATTGGAACAACTAAAACATGTGTAGAAGGTCCGATTTACGAAACATGCTTAATTCACGTCGAATCTTAGGAAATTGATCTCTAGGCAAAATGGCTTGGTGAAGGTATAAGCTAGTTGGTCCTCCGTGGGCATGTGGGTTAGTTTAACATTGCCCTTTTGGATGTAATCGCGAAGGAAATGGTGCTTAATCTCAATGTGCTTGGTGCGAGAGTGTAACACCAGATTTTTCAATATGTTGATTACACTTGTGTTATCATAAGAAATTTCAGAATAACCCACTTGGATTCGGTAATCCTCAAGTTATTGTTTCATGTACAAGACTTGAGCATAACAACTTTCGGCAACCACATACTCGGCTTCGACCATAAACAAAGCAACTAAATTTTACTTTTTGCTAAACTATCATATAAGTGAATTTCCTAGCAAATGAAAAAACCCAAAAGTGTTTTTCCTATCCACTTGACTCCTTGCATAGTCAGAATCAACAAAGCTTTGGAGTTTGAAACTCTTGGCTTTGTTAAACCACAATCCAAAATCTTGTGTCCCACTAAGATAATGAAATATACGCTTAACCATTTTAAGTGAGACTCCTTAGGTTCAGATTGAAATCTAGCACATAAACACACACTAAACATAATATCGGGCGTACTAGCGGTCAAGTATATTAGACTACCAATCATGCCACGGTAAGGTTTAGGATCTATGGATTTTTCTAGTTGATCTTTGTAGATGGTAGAACTACTAGGAATGTCAAAAGCTTTCAAATTTTCAAATTTGAATTTCTTTAGCATGTCCCTCACATACTTCGCTTGGTTTATGAAAATGTCATGTTTAGATTGCTTAATTTGCAAGCCTATGAAGTATTTTACTTCACCTATCATGCTCATTTCAAATTCATTGATCATCAATGATGAGAAGTCATCACATAATCGTGTATTAGATGACCCAAAGATAATATCATCAACGTAAATTTGAACAAATAGCATGTCACGCTTCTCAATCAAAATGAACAAAGTAGGATCTAGCGTTCCTTTTTGAACCCTTTGTCGAGTAGAGATGCACTAAGTCGATCATACCAAGCTCTAAGAGATTGTCTCAATCTATACAAGGACTTTTGAAGATGATAGACATAACTTGAATTATCATGGTCTTCAAAACCAATTGGTTGTTCTACATACCATTTAAGAATGCACTTTTAAAGTCCATTTGGTATAGTAGAGACCCATTATAGCAAGCATAAGCAAGCAACATTCGAATTGCTTTTAGTCTTGCTACCAGTACAAAAGCTTCCTCATAATCAATTCCTTCCGCTTGATTATAGCCTTGTGCAACCAACCTAGCCTTGTTCCTTACAATCTCACCCTTCTCATTCTTTTCGTTTCTAAATACCCATTTAGTGCCTATGATAGTATGGTCTTTAGGTCTAGGTACTAGTGTCCATACCTTATTCCTAACAAAATGGCCTAGTTCCTCTTATATAGCAATGATCCAAAACTCATCACCTAAAGCATCATCTATCTTGGTGGGCTTGGTTTGTGATACAAAAGCTATGTGTCCCTCATCTCGATGTAATGACGACCTAGTGAATATTTTTGTTTGGATCACCTATAATTTGTTGGGATGGATGGTGTATAAGAAGTTTTGCGTTCTTAAGTGCACTAGGTTCGGGTTCCATTCTCACCTCAACCTCTTGACTATTGGATGTTTGGCTTAGGATGACATCATCATCAATCCTCAATTTTTCCAAGGTATGCATCATTTTCACTTTGGGATCTATTTCATCAAATTTGACATGAATAGACTCCTTTATTGTTTTGGCTGATCTATTGAACACCTTATATGCTTCGTTTAGCATGGAGTAGCCTAGAAAAGTGCACACATTTGATTTTGGGTTAAATTTTTCCAAATGATCCTTATCATTTAGAACATAGCAAGTGCAACCGAACACCTTCAAGTAATTTGCATTGGGCTTTTGGCCTTTCCAAAGCTCATAAGGAGTCTATTTCACTTGCTTTCGAATATTTACCCTATTGAGAACATAGCACGTCGTGTTATTAGGCTTTGGCCCAAAAGTGATTAGCTATGTTGTACTCATTTAGCATGCTCCTACACATATCTTATAAGGTCCTATTCTTTCTTTCTACAACTACATTTTGTTGTGGAGTTCTAGGAGAAGATAGTTGGTGTGTGTATCCTTGTTTAGCACAAAAGTCCTCTAAGTTCCCATTGACAAACTCACCACCCCGATCACTCCTAATGATGGTAATTTTATACCCATTTTCGTTCTCAACCAATGCACAAAATTTCACAAACTTATCAAACACTTCATGCTTATGAGCTAGAAAATAAAGCCATGTATACATAGTAAAATCATCAACAATGATAAAGCAATATGATTCACCCCTAGACTGTGTTTGGGTAGGTCCGAACAAATCTACATAGATAAGTTCCAATGCCCTAGTCACATCACTTGTTACTTTCATCTTAAAGGACGATTTCACTTGCTTACCAAGGATACAATGTTCACATTTCATGTCTTTCTTGTAAGTCAATTTAGGTAGACCTCTGACAAGATCACGCTTTGTCAATTTGGACAAGTTTTCCATGCTAGAATGTCCTATTCTACGGTGCCACAACTATGTATCACATTAACTTTGAGCACTCAAACATGAAACATTTTGCATATCCATCTGTTCAGAGTTAAAGGCATAAACATTCTTATCTCTATATGAAACAAATAGAGTGTCAGGCTTCTCATTCCTAACAATGCAATTTGATGAATCAAACATGACAAGAAATCCTTTGTCACACAATTGACTAATTCTAAGCAAGTTATGTTTCAAACCATCAACAAGATAAACATTAGAAATGGAAAGTAAATCATTACCAATGGTTCCAAGGCCTGTAACCTTAGCTTTGTTGTTGTCCCCAAATGTGACATTTCCACCATCATGTCGCTTTAATTCAATGAATTGATGTGTATCTTTGGTCCTGTGTCTTAAGCACTCACTAACCAAGTACTATGGGGTACTCTTCCTCGCATCCTATACAATGGGAAAAACACTAGTTTTGGTACCCAAATACCTTTGGGTCAGAGAAAGTTAGTATCATAAACATTCTTAACGAGCCATGCTAGTCTACCCATTTTGGCCTTTTGTAAGGCACATTTTCCAACCGCATGAAACCTATTGCATTTTGAGCATCTACGGGCATCGTCTAGCGATTTCTTGTAACTATACAAGTTAGCTCCATAGCCTATGATTCTCTAGTTGAGTGGACGTCGTTGTGCTCCTAACATCATTTCAAACATCTCTCTACCATTGGCGAACTTGTGCACCGTGCTAGTCAATTCCTCTACTTCCTTGACTAAAGCATCTCTGTCCTTTAGGAGTTCATTCAAGTCGCTTTGGAGATCATTAATGGTCTCATTTTGTGACACAATTGCACTAATTGCTATGGTAAAGCTCTCTTTGAGTTATTTGGTCTCTTTGACCTCCTTTTCCAACTCTTTCCTATGCTCATCAACATTAGGAACATCATCAAAATCATCAACATCATCGAAATTGAAATCATTAGAGTTTACCTCACTTTGTGCCACGAGACAGAGTATTGCTTTCTCACTTTCCGATTCGGGTTTGAAACTTAATGAAAATGAATCATCCCATGTCGCCTTGAAGCTCTTCTTGCCTTTCTTCTTGTCCAACACCTTCTTGGACTTGCATTCTGCCTTCATGTGGACCGTTTTGCCATACCCAAAGCATATGGTCTCTCTTGACTTTCCTCCCTTGCTTCCACTCTTGAACTTCTTCTTGTACTTGTCTCACTTGTACATAGCCTTGTTGGGCTTTTTTGAGAGCATGGCTACTTCCTCCTTATGATCATTGTCATCACTGGATTTCTCATCTTCAATTATCTCAACCAATAGAGTTGGTTGACTATTTGCCTTCAAAACAATCTCTTTTCTTGAACTCTTAGTACCCCTACTCATTGTTTCCAATCTAGCTCGGTCCTTTAGTTCAAATTCATAGACCGTTATCTCTCCACACAAGGCATCAAAATTGTGCTCTCCAAGGTTATGCACCGATTGGATAGCATACTTCTTCGCATCCAATTCCTTAGGCAAGCCTTTAAGGAATTTGTACACTGAAGTCTTTTGATTATAGTTTTTTCCAAGATTCTTGATCTCATTCAAGAGCTTAGTGAACCGATTAATGGCAGTGGCTATGTCTTCATCAGAGCCAACTCGAAAAGTCTTATAATGCTCCTCAAGGATTCTCAACTTTTTCTTCTACACTTGAAGTGTACCTTCATATTGTACCACAAGCTTCTCCCCACTTCCTTGGCCATTTGATAAGTACTAACTCGGTTGAATTCGTTCTCACATAGCGCAAAACAAATGATTCAGGGCTTGATCATTTGAGAGCTCAATCTTGGTCTCCTCAGTGGTGTACTCTCTCACGAGCTTGTCCGATGAAGTGTACCCATTCTCAATTGAGTCCACAAAAGTCTACTTTGCGCCCTAATGTAGAACTTCATCATTACTTTCTAATGAACATAGTTGGTTCCGTCAAAATAAGGAGGCCTACTGGAGGAGTTGCCTTCCTTAAGGCGAGCCGGATCTAAAGTTTGCATCCTTATACAAAAACACAAAAATACGTTAGTAACACCTTGAGCAATAAACCTCTCTGATACCAATTGAAACCACAACCAATAGAGGGGTGCCTTTTTAATATAATTCAACAATAAAGATGTTATATGCTCACTCAAACGCAAGTATGAATGCAATGCAAGATGAAGGGGATAAAAAAGATGGAAAGAGACATACGACTTATATCGATTCGATCTAATGATCTACATCCACTACCTTACCTCCCCGGTTAGGATTTTCAAACCCTCTCTTATATTACCAATAAGTGTTACAACGTAAACATATAAGCCTAGAATGCCTATTCACAAATTAGGACTTCCTACCTAGCTGCAACTAGGGTTTATGCCTAGCCTCAACTAGGTATTCCTTTCGAGTTAGATCCCACTGAGTCTTATAGACATCCACTTACAAAGAATAGATGAAAATTATCAAATTTATTTTACCAAGTAAAGCAACACCAAATTCAAATAAAAGCAAGCCTCCTATAGCCTAACCACTCTGATGAATTCAATTATGAGAACAAATGATAAATGCAAGTACATCACTAATTTTATGAAAATCTCAAATATGAAACCATTTTAAACAAATCGATTAAAACAAATCTGGATTCAAATCCAAAGAACAAGAAGTTTGATAAAAATCATGTTTAA
Organism: Stephania yunnanensis; assembly: GCA_039657365.1. Classification (NCBI taxonomy): domain Eukaryota; kingdom Viridiplantae; phylum Streptophyta; class Magnoliopsida; order Ranunculales; family Menispermaceae; genus Stephania; species Stephania yunnanensis. Next base: position 22,568,791 of record CM077589.1, on the reverse strand, counting down.
GTGCAAACTCTTATCCAAACCAGTCCTAGGGTTTGGTAAATCAAGTTTAAGTGTAAAAACAAAGAAAAATGTGTTCAAGAACACAACAAATGATTTCCACAAGTCATGCACACAAAAATAAGAGATTTAAGCACAAGAAAAGCTAGGAAATTAGAATCTCTTACAACCTTGAGAGAGTGATTTAAAAATCCGTTCTGGAGTGGATGTTGTAAGCCTTAGAACACCTTAATAGTGCTAATTTAGAGAGTGATTCAATTGTCTTGAAAGATTACAAGTGACAACACACAAAAATCCAAGCTTCTTCTTTGAAAAAAATGAGCAGAATAGGGTTTTTTTGCTTGACAAGACAATAGAATGTTCTAGGTGGTTTGAGAATATTTTTCATTCCTTTTTAATAGTTCGACTGTTTTAGAGATCTAAGGGCTCAGATTTGATCATCTATTCAAATTAAAGTGTGATTTTCAGCTTTATATAAAAACTATGAAAAAGGTAATTTACCGCACTAATATTAGGACCTAGCGCGCTAATCCTCTAAGCTTGGGCGCTAATGCTGAACAATAGTGCGCTATCTCTACAATTAGCATGCTTATATCACTATTAGCGCCCAAACTGTCTGTTGCCTCAAAATAAATATTTATGGCCCTAGAGTTAACAACGGTCATAGAACCTGTTTAGGTGGTCTGAATGTTTTCACAAATCCCAAAAATGGAAAATCCCGATTTCATGACTTAGATAGGAGCTTTTATGCAAATACAAAGTTTTTCTTCTCAAAAATCTTTCAAAGCAACAATTTTATTTCCAAAAATTTCCACAATGGTTTTTAAGGTACGATGTAAATATAAAAACATGGTTTCACATAGTTTGAAATTATAAGTCTGATTTAAATGGTGAGTTTCATTTAAAACTCTGCATAATCACTTAAAATTTGAAAAACATGATATGCATGAACTAATAGTTAGGCTTGCGTAAATGAATTTGTGTACCTTACATCAATGTTACAACATGTAATATGATCTTTCATTTTTGTTTCCTCATGTGGACCAAATCTTGAACTCTTATGGCTTAGACCCTTTAGATGTGATATTTTTTAGACTTTAACTAACTGAAACACATTTGATAAACTTATTAGTATACTTTTACTTTTTTGTTTCAATCAAATTTCCGGGTGGAGTAAAAGTGACTAACCACCTAGTACAACAGTGTACACAATAAAACAATGGCTAGGAAAAACCTTATCAATATATATAAGATTGAATGGGTTAGTTCATGCAAATCATTTAGAGTTCCTAACTTAAAAGAGAACTAAAGCTAGAGAGGAGATATGGAGGAAGAAGATCCCTTGTTTTGGAGGAATTTTGATGAGATTGAAGTGATCATTAACTAGGTAAGCTATTGTACATATGTCCATTTAATAGAAATTGGTAAAATTGATGGTTTGACGATAATTATTGAAGTGTGGTTGTTCTTGTAGTTATGGTGGATGTGTTGGGTCCTTAGTGGAAGGTAACAAGATATCATAAGGCTTTAGTGCTGGTCCATGTTAAGAGAAAACCCAGAATCCAAAATGCAAAATTCTGGAATTTCCTGCATATAGCGCGCTAGATGTGCTAGCGAGCGTGCTACTCACGTAAAGCGCATTAGTAAAGTTGTGTGGCGCACTAGGTGCTTTAGACAACATACTAACTGAAATTTCCTAACTAGATCTTAAACACCTTAAACAAGCTTAACACTCTTACTAAGAGTTTAAACAAATTATAAAACATGTTTAATGGTTCCAGGAACCTAGGGAAGAGTCTCGGAGGTTTGAGTACATGTCTCGAGGTGTCAAAAGATCAGATTAGCATAAGCAGATCCTCTTGCATGATCCTCGACCGCTCAGTACGTCATAAGTAGGCTTCTGGTACTACTATTAGCTGTCGATGCGCCTCGAAACTCAAACTCAGCATGTCCTAGAATATGGAAGGTTACTACCTTTTGGTGGTTGTCCACATAAGCGTAGTATGATAGTCACAATCCATACCTTAAAATGTGTCAAACTTAAGGAACTTGAGTAGGTAAATCATAACCCTTATTGTCACCATACACCTCTAGCAGATAGGGTTAGGGTAAACTCTATCTCCCGCGACTGTACTATGTATGAGATACCTAATCACTCTCGCTGGTTGTAAACCTAATGTGTCTACCATGCCTCCCTATATGAATGAGATTATGGACCATAAATCTTTGAGTGTGTGCATTCTCCATCCATAAATAGAAACAATACTTGTGATCACTCTCTGATGACCTGAATATGACACCAACACTGTGACACCCATGTCGGGAACTAATTACAAAAATGTCCTGCCTGATTAAAACCCCAACAATAATGTCTAATCTGCCTTGAGAACTACTTTGCTGGTGCTTGTGTCTGAATCTGCATCTGCGCCTGACTCTGTCCTCTGTCACACCCCCTATCTGAGTGCCTCTGTCCCCGATCAAACCTTGGAACCGATTGTCTATTTTGTCTTTGTGTGGTTGACTACTGAACTAAGACTGTCCGTGCTGAAAGGCTTGATCCTGACCTTTCATCGCAAGACCTCTTATTGTAGTCTTGTCTCCTATCTCCTTGACCATTGGAGCTCTTCCTCGAGTCTCTACTCAATGATCATCTTGATCGATGTGTCAGCCAATGTCTTGATCCTGGAACTCCTCTATCAACTCTAAAGCAATAGCTCAGTTTAAGAGATCTTTGAACACAGTCAATGCACTCAGGTTCTGGCTAATCTCACACCTCAAACACACATTACTGGAAGCAGTCATCTGGTGTCAATGTATCTCCTCCCATTGATGATAGTCGAGAGTACTGATTTGCAGACTCAAATACATGCATGCCTCCTTGCCTCTTGCGAGAAATTGCACTCTCTTCCTACTCCTCACTGCCAGAGTAAAGATGATCCTAAATAGTATTGGTTAAAAAGTCACCCAATCCTCAACTAGGCCCTCTCTAGCATACATAGCCTGCCACTACTCATCCGCATCTCCCTCTAAGTACATGTTTAATAACGCGATGCAACAATCCTCATCTACACAAATAGAATAGTAAACCTTCTCCTGATTATGAACCCACTGTTTCGCCTTCTCCCCATCTCTATCTTCGTAGAACTTTGAAGTCTTACATCTGTCGAAGCTTTTGCTAAAATGATCGAGCCTGACCACCTTCCTCTCAATCGCAACCAAATGTACTGCTGGACTCTTCACTTGTACAGGAAGAACCACTACTTTACGGGCTGGACTTGACTCGTTTATGTCACTATCATCGCTAGCACTACCGGAACCTTTACTAGTTTATGTGGTATAAACTCTAGTCATCCCGCCAACTAGTCTGCAAGACATGCTACCATCGCAGTCAATCCTCTCATATCGGAGGAGTTTTCCGCTTTCTCGTGCTCGAGAGTCTTAAAGCACTACCTGTAGGGCTTTAAGGATGTCTGCTAAAGCAAGATCACCTCACGCATCTCATTTATAATATCATTAGTGACAAAAGAAGCAGAAAAAACTCGAATTCATAATACAAAATGTATCATACTGCACCAAGATCATGATCTAAGTGTCAACGCATTATGTTTTTCCATTATATGTACAATATAAGTTCAAAATTAACATAGTGTGTCAATATAGTCAATTGACTACAATTTCTTAATTTTTCCCAACTCAGTCCTTGACTCGTGTTTCCTTATTTTCTAAGTTTACGTGAATCAAATCATTCGTGTTTTCCAATTTTACTTTAAGTTATAGGCTTTTCAATAACCTTGGCACTGATATCAAAATTATCAACACTTATACAATTAACCGGTGGTTCGATCGAACTGAACCGTCTCATCGACCCCAATAGAAGTTTTGGACCGACTCATCCATTTTTTTTTAAATTGAGTTAAGTTCAAGTATATGCGAAATTCGGTTGAACATATATAAATAATGGAAAGTAAATGGGAACCTAAATAGGGAAAACACATGTCATATCATTAGTACCGTAAATCCCAGTCGAGGACCATGTCCTAAAGTATCCCTTCCCTTAATCACTAAAGGATGGATCTAGGTTCCAAAAAAGCCCACAGTAAGTGAAAAGCAGGGTTATGTAAAATTTACCATATAATATAATTAGATAAGGAATTTCGTAGGTAAATTGCAAGAATTTAAACATTATTCAATACTTCTAGCATGAGCAAATGGTTCCCACAAACCCCATATGTATAGACCTAGTTTGAAACCCATCAGCCGGGCGGTGTTCAGCATCGATAATCGAGGGAGGTCCCATCACGGGACTTGATGAACCCAAACGACACTAGCATGCTCTCACCCTGTCATTGGAAAGGCTTGAAGGTAAAAAACATCTTCTATCAGCTGTACTAGCTAGAGGGTAGAAAATTACTGCATAGCGACTGGCATGAAGGGGAGACTCTCGAAGGTACCCTATCCAATACTCGGAAACGGCTCCTAATGATTCAAATTTTAGATGCATGGCCACAGATAATTATTATGCAGTGCACATCTAACAATACAATTTCGACTACGACGCGTAGTAAAGTTTATAAATTTGTAGTGTTAATAAACCTCATGTATTGCATGTTGAAAACTAATCATGCATCTCGTACAGCGTAGTATGTGCTGAAAGTCCCAACGAAGTGTCGTCGTCGAGTCCTAGTTTTGAGAGTTTGGTCTTAGACTCAAGATTGTTGATTTCATTTACTTGGTTAATCCCACGCATGTATCTTGAGGTTCTCAACCATATTATGAAATACTTTGAACTTATCTATAGACTTTAAATTCCATATTCGATGCATAGACTTGACAACTTAATTTGATTATCGAGATCTTCTAATTTGGAAAGTACATGTGAAAAAATATTTAGATCTACTTATCTAAATTTCATTTCAACCAAAAAGGTTTCAATTTCAATTTCACCTAATGTATAGATCTAAATAACATGATATTTCGTCACAAGGTTGTTAACATACCCAATAAGAGTATATCTAAAGCTGCCTTCAATTGGAGTTAAACTGAGTGAGTTATGCTCATTGCAATATCTGATCTAATTCTTAAAGTTTGAACATGGTTGTTTTATTCTTTTTGGGTTGATTCGTCTTGTTTCGACTTGGAGCCCTTTTAGTCACCCCTTGGGTGTTACTTTGGTTTCATTTACATTAGTTTACAACAAAAATTTCATAATTTAACAACATATTGCTAATTTCGCCTTATTAACCTTTAAAGCTTAAGTTATTCAATTTTTTGAACAATCCTTTGATCCATCTAAATTTTATGTCAAATCAAGCATAAAGTGAGTTGAAATTAAATTTTAAACGTTCATATCAGTTCATAAATCCCAATTTCAACATCTTAGTTAAATCCTCAATTTCAAGCTAAAAATCGAATTTGAAGTCATGTAAAGTTTAAATTCTTGATTCTTACTTCATACTTGTTTATAGGCATCAAATTGGAGTTCAAATCTAAAAATATGCATGATCTCATTGTTATTGAACCATATAATCTCACATTCAAGCTTATGCCATCAAAATTCATGAAATTTAAAAGGAAAATAGAGGAATTTCCTTATGATTATTGTGGTTTCTCTTCTCCAATACTCGAATTGCACTTTAATTGCTCCTTGAATTCTCAGTTTCCAACAACTCATGCATTTCCCCTCAACTTGTGCGGTGTTTTCATTTGCATCAACAACAACAAATAAGTGTTCCTAATATACCTTGTATCAACTTAAAACAATATCCCTTAGAAGTGCCTCGAGATACGAGTTTTGTGGCATATCTAAGGGTGGAAAATGGATCCTACACTTCAGCATTTGCAACATAATTAGTTTAAGTTAAATACTTAATCAAGCCTCCAAATCAAATTGCTTAGTTGCCAATTTAAAGACATGAATTTACTTAGATTGACAAGTTTCGCTTGCAAGTGAAAAGTTTCACACATTGCATGATTATGTCTCTAAACTAGATCTAAATCTTGGCCATTCATCTTAATGTACTTACAAATCTCTAGACCAATCCCATATACAACATAAATTTCATGCACCATAGTTTCTTGTTTGATTGTTATGTTACACATGTTACATTTTACATAGGGTATGGTTTTTAATTTAAAGCATAGACTATAAGTTGAGTTTTATTATGTTCCTACAATAGGTATATTAATCAATTTTTAATACATCATTTTGGCCAAATTAAATCAAGTTAGCAATAGATCATGATACTAGCCTAAGTCATGTATTTTCCGTCCAATGTGTATCCCGAGGCAAAACCTATGCCCCGCCTTATCTTGTTTAACGTGTGTATTTATAATTATTTAATTATTTATTAAATACTACACACATACAAAAAATATTATTTTGTTACTTATGGTGCATTACTATCAAACAGGACCGCATCATTCAATCAAATCGGGTTCGGGCCTCTAATCCAATCAGGTCAGGCTGAGTCCAGTCTGTTAAGTAACAAGATCTCAAACCAACCTTATAGCCAATCTAGGGAAACTTTTTTAAAACCCGTATTTCTGAAATCAATGATATAAGCCATGGAAATAACAAATGGCTAGATTGTGGATTCCCAAACATAGGTATATTTCTATTCTCTAATTTATAACTTATTTAACTTCTTGTTTAGTAGACCTTCAGGATATAACTCTTTCAAAAATCCACCAGACTTACTTTTCTGTTTGTTAGACTCAGTTTGACCGATGTATGAGGATTCGACCCCTTGCTTACCTCTCTTACATTCAAGTTGGATTGGTAACCTTGTACGGGTTATATTTGACACGTGCAACACTTGATCAACAATGCATTTAATACTCAAAGCCATGATTAAAATCAATACATATTAACCTATTAAATTACTAAATCAAAGAACACAATCAGTTTACAACATTAAGCGCACATTCATCTCATCAAAACTTCATTGCAATATGGATATACTTCACATTAAGACTTGTTTAGATCAAACAGACTACTCACTCATAATCAAAAGTACTTGAATCTTCAAAAGCAATAAAATAGCATACAATGTACGCAAACTATGTAGACTATGGCTCCAAGAACTACCAAAGCTACTAGGGCTTGAAAATATGATCAAGGGTAATTAATTTCATAACCTTAGGTTAGTATTTATAGTATTCTAAGTAGTAAACTTCCAAAAACAACTCAAAAAAATTGTAGTTATCTAAAACTCCCATAGTCTTACCCAGTGATTCAAATCGATTTGGGTTTAATAAAAATCGTTAGGAAAATTTAGATTTCTAAGCTCACTAGTCCTTTCTTGTGTCTATAGATTTGGCCAACCATTCATTACCTCAAAAAATCGCTGGGAATCGTTGGTTTATATTCTTGGTGATAATTCTTCATATACTTCTTCCATTCAATTAAATCTTCATAATCTTCCATTTTTCCTTCATAATTCATATTCTCCATTTATTACTTAAAATATCAAATAATAATAGAAAACTTCGTGTAATATAGTCTATTAAATCTAAAATAGTCCTAAAAAGTACTAAAAACATGTCTAATTATATACTTGCTTTGCTATCCTGAGCAAAGGAATACTCTCATTCATATTCTCTTTTCTTCCATCGTTCTAATTTCATAATCATATACTCTAATTCTTAAACAAAAATGATTTTAAATTATAAATAAACAAATTACATTCATAAAAATAAGAATCATAATAGAATAGCAGACTTAAAGAACAACTTTTTTATTTGACATTTCAGCCACCAAATTACACAATACACCTTAGAATTCAAAGTTAAATCAATCACCAATGTGAAAGCTCCACATAGGTTTTCTCAATCTCTAGTGACAATCATCAAGCTTATGATAACTAATATAGAATCTCAAGACAGAAAAATCACTAAATCAATCTTATTTTTCAAACAATACTTAAAGTATCACCACAATTAAAGTCGATAGGAACTTTTATTTATAGGAACTTTTATTTACCAATAATCATTATTTCATATTCAATCATTGGAACAAAAAGATAGACTTCACTTAACTTAACTTTAAGCACTGGAGCTAAATCTTTTATTTGAAGAGTTTTTCATAAATCTCCTCCATTTCCTTATGTCCCTTTTCATCTCCATCAATTATATAAATTCATTTTATTCTTTATATTGTATTCCTACGGTTCCCCATTCTATTTCCTTACGAATTCGTTATTTTTTTTATTGGAACTAATCCTCTAATTTTTTCCACTACTAGATTCCTTGCTCAATTCCTTTGAAATCTGTGAGACTCTCTATTTTTTTATTTAAAAACTCTTGTTACCTCTTCTCATTTTCACTATAGTCAAGGAAGCGTTATTTCCAACTAAGTTAAGTTTATTGGGTATTTTCCTATTTTTCTCCTCAATTCTGGCATAAGTTTTTTTCAAAAAATATACATAAAAACTTCATTAATAATCTTTGTATAACAAGATTTTTAGAAATCTATATTCTTCATCTTGCACTATCGTTTCAATCTTCTACCCATTATAATGTCTAACAAAAAGTAATCAATCCCTTCTATAATCCTCTATAGTATAAACAATCTAGGTGAAGTATAATACGGTATAACAATTCCTTTCCATGAAAAAACTTCTATTTTCGTGGGTAATAATAATATATCATTTCCATTCAAATTATAGTCATATTACTATTCCTAACTAAATAAAGTAAAATGAAATGAGAGAATATTAACAATATTGTGGAAAATTTTGAAAACTTTAGTCAACTATGGATAAATGGATTATACCTCCCATTTTTCGATACTTCACATCTTCATACTTCACTTTGCCTAATACCCTCAAACTCATTCAAAAACCTTGTTCCCAAGGTTTAAAAATTTATTCGATTGTTCTATAAAAAAAATACCTCGTGAAGCATAAACGAATAAATCGAATAATTACTAACATAACATAAGAATGAATTTAACAAGTAAAGATAATTTAAACGAATCCAAAGATCATTGAATAGAATTAATTTAACACATGAAACCATTTCATTGTATCAAAGTGTGAAACCCTACCAAAGCAAATGAATAAGGTGTGCACATATACCATATCAGTCAAAGCATTACAAACATAGACCTCACATGAATGACACTCAAGAAAAAATTACATAGAGAAGAAAAAAATCTTAGAACCGCCATCCAAACATTGCATTGTTACCATAATTTCCATGATGAGGCTGTTGGGACTAGTAGCTCGCCACATGATCATAGAGGGTGTAGTCCACTCTCTCCACCATGTTATCTTTAGTAAATACTCCCTTGGTGGGCATCCTCAGCTAAAGTGATAGAATGTGACTATTGGCTCCCTTGCCTTAAGTTTCATGGTCCCGCATCGCTTTGACCTATAGATGCTTTGGGCAATCTCGCGTTAGTTTTAGAACATGAACTCTTGATGTCTCCAAGTTCTCATCAGATTATGCAAGATTATTTGCATCATGGTCGTTTCTATGTCCTCCGCAACTATGCAAGTGAAGTCCTCTACAGGTTGCTATGCTCTAGTTTGTATGCTCATGCTACATGGCATTTTAATTTTCCTCTAAGTTTCTTTGGTTATCTGCTCGTACTGTTCTTGTCTCTTTGATTTATCTCCTTTGTATGACATTTCTCTCTCATTCATCCTCTGAGTTAACATATCTCGTGACGTGCAGACTTTTCTTAATGACATCATCAACGATGGTCTTTTCCCCTAATACATAGAATTTGACTCCTCTTGTTGGAATTCAGTCGTATTTGCAAAACTCAGTGATCATCAAGGGAAAAGGTGGTCCTTTGTTTTTCATAATGGTCATGGCATTCTTGATTGCTTTTTAGATTATTTGGCCAATGTCAATGTAATCGATCCCTTAAACTATTTGGTATAGGAGAGCTGCCTTATAGTTCACTATGTCGTAGTGTTGTAAACTAGGCTGTAGGCTCGCATTTGAGAAAATCTCCAAGCTTTGGTTGTTTTCTTAAAATATTTGGCTTCTATGTGTTTTAGGTATCCATTTGAATCAAAATGGAAATCATCCCCTGAAATTGAGTTCTAAACCGTTCCTAATGGTCTCATGAGGAAATGCATGTCTATACATGTATTTTAGTTCAGGGTACTCATTATGTTGCCTTAGATGTAATTCTAGTAAACCATAATACCGATTTATTTTTTTGGGTAAATAGTATACACCAAATTCGACTAAATCTCAAAATTACAGTGGCACAAAAACCCCCAATTGCCTCAAATGTTAATAAAAAATTAAAACCTATTAAAATTCATTTTTCAAAGAAAAATCGAAAGTTTGTCAACATAATGTGATTTCTCGACTGGAATCCGAATATCTAATTGGAATTTGAGGTTGACAATATTTTGTTTCAGAATTTGCAAATTACTTGAGCCTATTACAAATCTTTTTATCTTAAAACCCCAATATACATGAATAATTCAAATTCATTTAGGACTTAAAAATACATCTTTGAGTTCGTCATAAATTGATAAATCCATAATTAAAAAGTATTTTATAGTATATTCTATGGTTATTTTAGACATAAAAGGCTTATTATTTTATAGTATATTCTATGGTTATTTTAGACATAAAAGGCTTACACTAGCTTTTCTCTTATTTTTGCGATTTTAGGTTATATTAAGGTTTTATGTAGAAATGGAAGAAAAGTAAAGAATTCGGTCAATTAAAGAAAACTGACAGCAATTCCACTGCGATTCAAGAAATACACTAGGATTCGCTACATAAATCTGCAAGAGAGAAGTCTAGTGATTCAAAAATGAACTAGGATTTTCTACCCAAATCGGTGAACCATGGAATAATTTCTCCATCTAATTTTCCAATAACTTAGGTGAGAAAGAGGATAAAATCAAAACTTGCTTATGTCAGCCAGGAATATTACATTAAAATAAGGAATTTGAGTTTGATTGGGATATGTACACTATATGATACTACATATATGACCCCGGGGCTTCGAAATTAAGTGCTCTTAATCAGTTTTTTATTATTTTCAATTGAGTTTAGTTTATTTTATTGTTCTTTCTTTTAAAGACTCTTTAGATATTCAAGTATTTAAAAAGAGGTATTTTTCATTAATGTTTTTTATTTATTTTGTTGCGATGTATATTTTGAATATGTGTATATACTTTATCAATCTAAACAAATTCCAAACACGAACTTAAAAAACTTTTCAATGTTGTCATAATTAAGAAGAATTTGTTCTTAATCCTTTAAACTTAATCGTACATGTCAATTCAAAGTTTCAATAGATTCTTTTTTGCGTATTACTATAAAGAAACTTTGTATTGTGAGCATATTCTAGAATATATATTGTGATATTTCGGTTTTAAATAAAATAATCCCTCCAAAAAAATATATAAGTATTTCTAACAAAAACTTCTAGGTTAAAATTACTAGTCATTTTCGAAATTCTTGACAAGTAAATAGTTAGACCCATTTTATAGTGTAATTTAAGTTAATTAGATATATATATATATATATATATATGATATTACTCTATGTTTTCTTATTTTTTTGGGATTTCATGATTTAAATAGAAAAATGAAGAAATGGAAGAAAAGAGAAAGAAGAGCAAAACATTCAACTGGAAAAAAAGTCCAGTGATTAGGAAGCGATTTGCAACTACGCTAGGAATCATCAGCTAAATCGGCAGTAGAAAAGTATTAGCAAATCCATAGCGAATTAGAGAATGAACTAGAAATCGTTAGCTACATCGATGGAACAATGAGAGCCATTTCTAGTGATTTGGTCAGCGATTCGTGTACAACATAGTAATCATCAACAAAGCGCTAAGGTCAGTTACAGATTATTTAGTTAATATGAAGAACTTGAGTTTATCTAGGAAATGTATACTTAAGGAAACTATAAAAAGGCCAAAGAGCTTCAAAATAACTCTTTCTTATTTTTGCGCTACATTATTTCTATTGCCTATTTTATATAACTACTTGATGTTTGAATATACATTGGAGCTTTGATTTATATTAAGGCATTTATTTATTTATTATGTCTTTTAATTATATATATATACATTATTTATTTCTACCATGAGTGAGTAGTCTATCAATCTAAGGAAACCTTAGACATCTATATACTTTGGATTGCTATATGGTTATAATTAAGGAATCATGAACTTAATGTTTTAAATCTATTCATACAAGTCAATTATTGATTTAACAAGTTTTTTTGTTGCATATTAAGATTAATGAAGATTTATATTGCATGCATAGTTGCAAATATGTTATGTATTACGTGGTATTTTGAGTCAGATTCTACGTCTATGTTATTGACAAAAATAGTTGAAGTAGTAACTAGTATTAATCTATAGAGCATTTTCCAAATGGATGTCTTAGTGATTGTGTTCTAAGTTGTTTATTATGTGGCTTTGGTTAATATTGGCTTATATTAGGCACGATTTTCATTGAGTGGAATGCTATCGTATTTCTATGGTGTTGCGTTTTATCCAATGCGTAGAATTGCAATGATAAGATTGTGGCAATTTCATTGAATTTAAGAAAATCAGTGCCTAGCTAAAGGCTATCAACCTATTATAAAGTGGGATTTAATGATTCCAAGATTCCATGTGTTATGATTATAACTATCGTATGAAGTGATGTTATGTTCTAGTGTTAATAAGCAATCCAAGTCTATTGTATTGTTTAGTAGGTTTTTTTAGATGTTTGTTTAAGATATTTGAATTATATCGAATAAGCATTGTTTAATTTAGTTTGAGTTGAATTATTTAGACTAAGTTAGTTAGTTTGATTAATTAAGATAGTATTTATAGTTTTTAGTTATTTAATATTTTAATCCTCATTTAATTAGATTAACTAAGTTAATAAAAACAAGAAAAAAAATACTTTCCTTTGAGATTTGAAAAATCCCTGTGGAGATGATATCCCATTTACCACTACTACGGAAAATAGTACAATATGGGAAACTGTTGTATACACTCGACACATGCCAATTGTTGGCACCGTTGTCGGGGATTGAGTTTAATTTTTATTCATTTTTTTATTTTATATCTAGATCATTGTCTCTAACAATTTTTATGAGATTAACTCGTGTTATGGTCAATATGAAGACTCACACTATAAATGTGTGAGGGGTATGTATATCTAAAGTTAAACAAAATTTCTCTAATCTGTGTTTTAATATGCGAAAGATTATACCTTGCACTTTTTGTGGACATTATTTTCTTCGTTCGATGTTTATCCAAACTATTTAGATGATGATGAATATATGAGTTAACCGAGTCAACAAGTTCCCCTACAACAAGAACGTTTACTATCACTATAAAAAGAATTGAAATTTCTTAAGGAGACTTCATAAGAATATGAGAGTTGATGAGAACAGTTTAATGCTTGACTATTAGAAATGCAAATAGAAGAAGAGATTGATGAATTGCTCGATGAAGAGACCTCGAGTGAAGCTTCGTGTGAAAAGATAGTTTAGCATACACTAGTTGATGTTGATCTAAGCGAAGAAGAGAAACTAAATAAGGAACTTGAGCCTATTGCATGTAAGATATCCATGATTGCACAAGTAATAAAAAAGAAGCTGAAAATGAAGTTGAAGTTATCTTAGAATGGCCATATGAAGAGATGAAGGAAGACTAACCTCTAGTGTTAGTGAATCCATTTCACGTTTCTTGCATACTTGAGGAATTGAAACAGGGACGTAATAAGAAGAGCACTTATAAATTTTATGTGGTGTTGACAACTATGTGTTAGATGGTCAATACTATATGGATACTTTTGTGTTAGATGTCCAAGATTAACTCAAGATTCTAAAGGATGGCAAGCCCATTTTATTGCCCAAAGCTTCGGTGAATCCATTTGTTCGTGACTACTCTAAAGTAGTGAGTGTTATGTGATCTTTCAGGCTAAGTCAAGCCAATTACTTAAAATAAAGGTGCTTGTTGAGAGGCAACCCATCCTTATTTTATTTATTTTCATTCATTTATATATTTCTAGTTTTAGTTTAATTTAATTTAGTTTAGTTTAATTTCCTTTATTTTAGTTATTCAACCATTTTACCCAATCCCTAAACTCCATTTATTTACTTTTAACAAGTTAAAGAAAGTCTTGATGAGAGGGAAGAAGAAAGTACAATATGTTGGCATCAGGTTTCATTTTCAATTAAATTTTAATTAGCATGATTTGAGATTTATGAATAATTACTTATTAGGATTTTTGAGTTTTGAGACTTGGTTGGAATTTCAAATACTAGCTTGCATTAGTGGCATGTCTTTAAGTAGAACCCAAAACACTAGATTTTATTTTCACTATTTTGTTGATTTTACCCTTAATTGTAAAATTTCAGGCTCGCAAAATTTGATTGAGAATTTTTTTCACTTAACTCCTTGATTTATTACTTTTTACCCCTATTGCGTTATGGTCTTAAAGTTTTTAAAGTGAATGTTCAAAATGTTTCAAACACCAGCGATACGAAGGAATCGCAAGTTAAATCGGCAACAGTATGTAGAATTTATATTATAAGATCGACTCAGCGATTTGTTAGAGATTCATGTTTTATACTAAAAACCGGTAGACAAATCAGTAGACCGCCGAGACAAATTTTTAGCAATTTAATTGAAGCTTTGTCATTGAATCCACTTAAATACTAATTTGTTGAGAACAAATCCTTTTTATTTAGGAACAAATTTTTGAATCAATATTTGTCTAGATTCAACCTTCAAAACCTTGATTTAGTGTATATAAGTGATCCCCATCACAATCATGATCATTCCAAACAAAAAATATATAAATTTGATAGTTTATAGCCAAGTTAGGGCTTGAACAAGGGAGTTCAAACTGGAATTTTGAAAAAGAAATTAGAATTACTAAAGAGTAAATTTCTTTAGTATTTAATCTCAAAGTGGTAATTATTCGTTTCTTTAAACAGTTTACTTGCAAGTTTTCAATTTTCAACTAGGAATATTAATGAATATTTGAAATATTTGACAAGTTCTTGAATTCAAAATGTTTTGTTGAAATTGATTAGATTTCTGTAAGTGTAAGATTTTATCAATTTCAATGAACTGGAATGAGGTATTTACAAGATTCTTGGAATGAGATGTTATTACGTAAATTGGTTCGAATGAGAGTTTCAAATGAATATGTAGTGATTTTGAAAGTTTAATTGAATGTGAACGAGTTATTACATATTGATAAAGTATTAAGAAATTTGAAAGAAGTAGATTAGTTATTTCAAACACTATATTACTCAATATGTTTTGAAAATGGAAATTAGATTAATAGTGATATATTCATTGATATGATTTTAAGCCTACACAAGGAAAAATTTAGTTAATTCGACTGTAACATGAATTTGAAAATTGAAATAATTGTATATTGCATACTGGGCAGACTTAAGTTTTAGAAAGCAAACAAATTTTTAATGATTACAACAACAACAACAACAACAACGACAACAACAACAACAACAACAACAACAACAACAACAACAACAACAACACAGCCTCAGTCCCAAATTAACTAGGGTCGGCTACATGGATCAAACTTTTTCATTGTGCTCGACTAAGTGCAATTGATGGTGAGCTTTGCAAACCATTCAAATCCCTCCTAATTAATGCATCCCATGTTAACTTTGATCTGCCCCTACCTCGTCGAGTTTCTACAGTTTCTATTGAGTCAAGTTTTCTAGTTGGAGCATTTGTAGGCCGTCGTTGCAGGTGACCAAACCATCGCAACGGCCCTTCCCTAATCTTTGTATCAAATGGTGCTACTCCTACTTGTCTTTGAATTTCTATATTTCTTATTCTATCTTTATGAGTTTGACCACACATCCACCTAAGCATCCTCATTCTGCTACGTTCATTTTATATAATTGTTGTTGCTTTACCGCCCAACATTCACTTCCATAGAGCATAGCTGGCCCAATTGCGGTCCTATAAAATTTTCCTTTTAACTTAGTAGGAACATTTCGATCACAATCATCCATGTCGCACTCCACCATTTCTTCCATCCAGCTTGAATTATATGCGTGACATTATTTTCAATGTTATCATAATTTTGTATGATTGATCATAGGTATCTAAAGTGGTTTACCTTATGAAATTTTTATTTCCCCTAATTTTACCACTCCGTCATCTCGATGTCTAGTGTTTCTAAACTCAGAGTGTATGTATTCGGTTTTCGTCCTACTAAACTTAAAGCCTTTAGATTCTAATGTATTCCTCCAGAGTTCTAATTTCCTATTCACTCCATCTTTAGTTTCATCCATTAAGACAATATCATCTGCAAATAGCATACACTATTGTATATCCTTAATAGTGTCTGTGTGTCTAGCATTCATTCTTTTTCTTTCTAGAATCCACCAAAGAACATCTCTAGGGACCCTATCATATGCTTTTTCTAAATCTACGAATACCA
This sequence comes from Stephania yunnanensis, assembly GCA_039657365.1. Taxonomy (NCBI): domain Eukaryota; kingdom Viridiplantae; phylum Streptophyta; class Magnoliopsida; order Ranunculales; family Menispermaceae; genus Stephania; species Stephania yunnanensis. The sequence continues at coordinate 22,552,373 of CM077589.1, read as the reverse complement.
TATGAAGATCTTTTTTCTTTTCTTTATATTTTTTAACAATCCTCTTACAAGGAAAATCGCCTCTATAGTTGACCTCCAAAGTATGAAACCAAATTGGTTCTCTGATATTGTTGTTTCTCTCCTTAGCCTATTGTCAATTATTCTCTCCCACACTTTCATAGTGTGACTCATAAGTTTAATTCTCCAGTAGTTTGAGCAACTTTGAATGTCTCCTTTGTTTTTGAAGACTGGCACAAGCGTGCTACTTCTCCAATCCATTGGAGGTTTTTGTGATTGAATTCCAATAATTTTCAAAATTTAGTTTGGGGGTTTCTCGTGATTGAATTCCAATAATTTTACGAATGAATGACATGATATTGTTTTCTTAACTATTTAAAATGTTAAGTTTGATTTCCTTACTCACATCACACACAATTTTATCGGAACATATATTACACCATTTAAATATTTAAGACAATTATATACTTTATTTAATAGATTAAGTTTTTAAAGACTTTTGTCATCTCTATCCTACAATTATATATTATATTCAACATTTTATATCATATTATTATATCATTGATGTGCCTGCCGTAAGTATAACAGCTCGCTTATATTAATAATGTAATCAAATTATGTTGATCAAGAATATCTTCATCAGTGAAAGGTTTTTGCACTTGTTGTCAATTAGCTAATTAACTTGAATTATTGCTAAAGAATTCATTTTTTATTGATTTTATGTTAAACTTAACTATTCTAACAAAGCAAATTAATTTTCCTTAAACTCTTATATTAAAGATATATTAGTTCACAACTTCACCTAGGTAATTTAATAGTATGCTTTGTATTCATGTTTATATCTCAGTATGTTGTGTGCAATGCTTAATTAGAATAAACAGATTTCCTTCAAATCCACTTCAACCCACTACAGTGACAAAGAAGATTTTAATGTGTAAAATAGAACTCCACTTATTTGTGTGAATAACGTAAGCTCCAAATTGCTTTAAGTCTCAAATAATTAAATTCATAACCTATTAAGTTTACTATTCGCGCCTTCTTAATCAACAACTATCTCTCGATGTTGTATATTTTATGATTATGCCATTGATACCCTGATTAAAAGCTTCAATGGTCATGATATGTTCTAAAGCCTATGTTCATTAAACACGTGATCAATATATCTAAAGCATTACGCTCAAAATCAATACAAATTCTAACCATTACACTTTTTATTATCACTTTTTGTTTATATGCAAAGCATAACATTCGTACCATAGGATCCATTGATCCCTAAGATAAATATACTACTCGAATATAATTGAAACACATATAACATAATTTAATATGTAAATCATTGCAAATAAGTGATGAATATAAATATTACCTTAAATTCTATCAACGAAACCAAATATTGATTTGCAAATGTGAAGTCTTTAATGCTTTCTTCACATAAACTTCTTAATACTGAAACTAAATGCTAAATTACTCTAATAGTGGCCAAACTCCTTCAAAGTGGTGCTATCCTCTTATTTTCTCATGTCCCAATATCTATTTATTCTCGTCTATAACAATTTAAAACCCAAAAATACAATTTAACTCGAATTGATACTCCATTTTTATTTCTTGAGTGGTTTGCGTGGTCACTTACTGCCCCGGAGCTGTGCCTTATAAGCCATTGTGCCAACATTGCATATTCATTTTTTCACTCCTTGGTTCCTAACACTATGCCCTACTCCTCCGGCACTGTCCCCCATACCCATAGCACCGTTAGTGCGTAGAGTGTGTTTTTGTAGGTTTTTGCTTCGTTTCTTCACGTTGTTCCTCAATTCCTTCCTTTACACCTTAATTCCTTGAAAATAAAATAATATATTGATTTAGACCTCATTTGAAGATATTTATACTAAATATACGACTAAACTAACCTTATTATAAGTAAAAATAACCACTTATCAAAAACTTTAAAACATAGGATTTCGAGTGTCCCACGCAATGGTGAATTTTACCAAGTCTCCTAATAACTAATTCTAATTCAATTTATGTTGTTCATGAAGTATCCTTCAATTTACTAAGTTTCAAATTAATAACCCACTCAAAAGTTTTTCTTTGAAAAAACATATAATTCTGAGAAATGTAGCTTTAACAACATATATAACTTCACTTTCAAAATACCATAATAGATCGCAACCAAAAACCTTCACTACTCACAAGTTTGTTTCAGCTCAACCCTTAAGTAGCAAGCATGCAATCTCATGATTTCTCATTAAGTTTAGGAATTCACATGTAATCATAGATCAAACTCATCTTTAGTATAATTTAGCAGTTTTAAAGTCTATAGGACTTTAACATAGTTGGAATGGAAACTTGACTTAAATAGCTACTCAATTGTAGCTAAATCTTTTATTTGAATAGTTTTATTCTACTTTTGCCTTCTTTTGTTTATTTTTCTTTTACTCATTTCTTTTTCTTCTTCTCATCATTTTTTTTTATTTTTCAGTCACTGCTTTTCCTATTGACTTCATTCTTTTCATATTTTCCTACCATCGAGTACTCTCTTCTATTTCCGGTAGAACTTGTGGGGCTCCCTCATTTTTTCTTTATTTTTTAAAGTCTCGTTAGCACTTCTCACTTTCACTAAATCAAGTAAGTTAACTCCAAGTTTTAATATACAATGCATGTTTCTTCCCCTCTTTGCACTAAGACTTTATTTATTTTTTATATGCAAGTAAGATTCACACTTATTATAGAATCCTTAGAGATCTAGATTTTTCCACAAGAAGTGTTGTAGTTTCTTGCATTTGTTTCAAGTTCAAGGTCTTCCCTAACTCTATGTTTCTAATCATGAAATCACATCGTTGGTTGCTACATTTCATTATTTCTTTTCATTATTTAAAAACATTCTCTTGAGTTTCATATCTACAAGATACTTATAATCTACTCATCTACGATTAAAGGTAAGAGCCTGCAAATAAACTACTTATTCATTAAATATTACTATATATATCCTAATATATACTTAAACATTCATATAGTAAGAAAAACAAAAAACTTACACACTACCATGTTTTCTTCCTTTACCGCTTCAAATTCAAAATTTGAACGATCATACCTGCTGTATATCCTTATATCTTAGCCTATCTTACCACTTTTCATTGTGTAGTAAAGTGGCAATGCGCCATACTTAAATCGAACCTTGTCTTCAATATTTAAAAGTATGCCGGAAACATGAAAATACTAAAATATACAAGCATGTATAACAACACAAGTTATAATAAACTAAAATAAACAAAGAATTGAAATAACTAAATAGTTAACAAAACACCCCTTATGTAAAAAAAAATGGTAATTTCAACTCCCTTAGTCTAAAGGATTCCTATTACACTTACATCAGGGCTGCGCGTCATCATTATCATCTACATTATCAGCTCCAACATTTGATGGTGTAAATGGATGCTCTACCATCCTGCTCTGTACAAAATCCGAATCAAACACGTATGCTGGCGTTGCTAAAAGTTTTAATTACCTATCAATAAGCCTCATTAGTTTTCTCCTATCATATCTAGCTATTGCTCTTTGATGATCAGCAAACAACATGCAATTGCACTGCCCCGTTCCATCGATGTTTCTCTCTCCTTTCCATATCCTGCCCATTGCTTAACATACCTGCGTGGTATTACACCCCATCCACCTACTACTATCTCCTCTTCTCTACTATCCATAGACTTTGCTACCATGGAGTTGAATCGTCAAGTGGTGCTGCAGGTGCCTATGATGGAGGAGGTGGTGGAAAAACTTCAGGATCATCCAAGTCCTACTCACCTATCTCTGGGTCTACAAACTTTTAGCCCTCAATAAATCCTTATTGTTTTTGTTCATTTTCTTATTTTTCCTCATGTTCAAGTTGTTATGCTGGTTATGTTGTTGATGCTTTTGTTGATGCTCGATCCTCTTGCTTCTGGCCAGCAACTCGGCATCAAGTCCAGCTCCCTTAGCTCTCTTTCTATCCTCCTTGGTATCTTTGTAAACAATTTGTAAGTTCAATGTAAGCATGAAAGCTTCAATCATGGTTGGGTAGGCCTCTATGTCGAATTTTTCATTATCTCTCAGTTTTAATCCAGCCCTCAAAAACATCCGAGTAATCAATATAAAGAAAATAAACATATTTTCTTTTTTTGAGATGATTGAACCACCTCAGAATAATGCGTATGATATCTCCAATGTTGATCTCCCCTATCTTCAAATTATCATAAAGAAAAGATGTTTTCGGCTTGTAGATCTCACCTTACTAAGATGTAGGGAATAATAATGCATCAAGGAAATGTCACCATATTCGGTACCTTTTTTTCCTAACACTGCCTTTCTTAATGTGCTTGGGCACATTCTTAGCTCCTATTACCCATCTTTGTTGTCCTTGGACAACTAATGCTCGCTCTATATCTCTTAAAGGGTATAGGTTATAGGGTCTCTTATATATGATAGATGAGAAACTCGGTTGCGATTTTATTAAAAGGGTAAAAGCTCTTCTTCAATTGGATTTCTAGAGGTAGATGCCTCAAAATCATTTGCTCTAGTTTGGCTAACTTGTTTCCTTGTTCTTACCTTTTTTTCCAATTTCAAGCAACTAACATAACAATACAATACAACTCGATCTTCAAATCAGCTAAAAACTTAAATTCATATAACATTGACCACAAATAATAAAATGATATCAACTAAGTCTCCAATGATAATATTAATGCTCGCATTCACACAATCTTGCAAAACCTAACTCAAAACCTCATTCCACAATATCATTAAAATTTTCAAAATTCAATGCATAACTATATGTAATTTAAAATTTACCTCAATGATGAATTAATTTCCTATGTACAACACTCCTCCAAGTCTTTATCAATCCAAACCATCTAAATTTTCTAACTAATTAGAACCCTAGCTCAAATTGAAGCCTTAGCTCTTCAACTTGTGCAAATCCATAATGCACTTATCTCTTCACTCATAATCGCTAGGAAATTACTAATCTCACTTGAAAATGATCAAACTCTGGCTCTAGATGGATGTATGCTTAGTGGTTGCGGTGGGATTTTAGTGCAAGTGTGAAGAATGGATCAATAATTTGGTTTAAAACCCTCACTTTGACCTCGGCGCTGACACTGTGTCAACGATGCAGTGAGGCATTTTTCATTTTTTTAGCTTGTTGCCACATCGGCACAATGGCTTATACTGATGGTTCCATAGGTAATACTCATGATGTTGACCTCACAGCCCACATCTTCGTGTATAATTTTGTCGCTAATTCTTCTCCGACACTCCTTTGACTTTGTGTATAACTCACACAAGGTGTCGTGATCGCATAAAATCCACGAAAGTATAAAATTAATAAATTTTACCTTAGATCCACCCCATGCACCTTACCTTCACCATTTTGAACTCTTTCGCTTCTTTTTTGCTCTTTAAAATGAGTTTGTGAGATATTTCCATTATATGAATCATCACCCGATAAATGGTCTTTCATGCACATTAGACACAAATTATTGAAAATTAGAGCTTAAAACTTGTTAGTTGTAATTATTAAACTAAATAAATAACTACTAATTAAGATTTAACAACTTCAAATCTAAATCATGAAAATCCATGTGCAAATCGAAGATTATAATGTTAATCACGTTCGGATGTACTTCTTCACCATCGAAAAAGACACTCTTCTCAACATCATAACCCTCATCGATACACATCATGATCTTCCTCTCTCTTATATATGAATTTACTTTAGCAGTGTTCAAGAATGGACGCCTAAGTATGATATATACATAATCATCCATGTTATGATTTATGACATTAAAATCCGCGATGAATGTGAATCTACCAACTTTCACATGTACATTCAAAACACTTATTTCCTATAGTAAGTATCAAATTAACATCTACTACTTGCAAATTCATCGTATCCAAACAATTGATCGTCAAGTAGGTATGTATCATGTACATTAATGGCATGAAATTTATCGAGGTTCCCATATCACATAAAACATTTCTAAAACATTGCATGTTAATGTTTATCGGTATGCTTATTTCTCTAAGATCTCTCCATTTGAGAGGTTGAAGTTAGCTGATGAACTTGGGCTTTGGTTTCGATTTCTTCATAACCAACTTGATGTATTGCCTTATGGCTCTTTTTCGAGTGGTCCTTCATCTTTTTTCTTGGCCTTCAATTGTCGCTTCCTTTTCTTTCTATTCAAGGCATTCCTTCTTTTTTTCTTAAGACCATTACTTTGTTGTTGTAATGCTCATTATGTGAATGTCACGTTCTCCTCAGGGTTAGTGACGGTGTTGCTAGGAAACTTTCCTTCTTTCCTTAAGTTTAAGGCTATAGCAAGTTGACCAATTTGCCTCTCTAAGTTCTATATGTATTGTGACTACTCATTATTCATCCTCTTCATGGCTTGCTTTATTCTTTCCAACTAATTCCCTTACTTCTCATGATGTTCTCTATCTCTCCCTTCCATGTCTTACAAATTGCTCTGTTGGCTTTAGTAAAGTCATCTCTTTGCTCTACTTGCCTTGTTCGACTTGTTGCACGAACCCATGAGGTAACTTTAATGCATTATCAAGATTTCTTCACGAAAAGTTTGGGTTCTTGTTGTTCTATCCTTGATACAACAATTGAGGAGCTACTCATCTTAGCCAAAAGTTGTTCCCGTAGCCTTGGTTGTTCATGAAGTTAATATCTTTAAGCTGCGTTCCTTGCTGTAAGTCCATTTGGTTTACCACCATGCCTTGGCGATTCATGGATTATGGTGCTACATGTGGATTCAAGTGTGCCATTTGAAGTTTGCCATCTGACTTCTCAAATTTTATAGTTGTGCCACAGTTGCTACTTGCAAGTCAATCTCGTAAGCGCATGTTGCTTTTCTTACTGTTGAACGATTACCGCGGTAGAATTCTGAGACATAAGATCAAGAAGATCCAATTCTCCATCACCATCCTTGGTAAGTAGAGAGCCTCTTGATGCGGCATCTACTAGCGTTCTCATACTGTGGTTTATCCCATAGTAGAAAATCTAGAGTTGTGCCCATTTCACTTATCCGTGTCCTAGACATCTCATCAGCATTTCTTTGAATTTTTCTCAAGCCCCGCCAAGAGACTCGGTGTCTACTTTCTTAAACTGATTAATCTCAAGTTTCCTTTCGCTGACCTTCACTAGGGCAAAGACAAGAAATCTTTCATTGATTTTTGCCCCTAAAGTCATACTCCTTACTTTCAATCTTTTGAATCGTCATCTGGCTTTTCCACCAAATGTGAATGGAAAAAGTATAACGACTCACTTATAGTAATCATTCAATCAATTACCTAGTTAACTTGAAATATTTTTAAGGAATTCACTTTTAATTGATTTTATGCTAAACTAAGTAATGATCAGTTATCTTAAGCTGGTAATTAGTACTAACCAAATCCTAATTAATTCGAGTTATGATCATGATTAAGTTTAACATACCTCCATTAGCGTGTGCGTACCTTTGCATGAGTACTGTATTTGTTCCAAATATTAAATCAATTTATATATAGGTTGTTATATAATACAAAAATTATACACAAGCTGATAAAGCAAAAAACACCCAATAAACTATGATCTATCAAGACACCAACTATGACGAGGGGGTCATGGCATAAATGTGCATGCTCAAGGTTACTTGTAGGCACATATGATAAGTTTACTGGTGAATAATATGCGATATATGTATTTATATGTTTTTAAATGTAGAAATATATACATTGGATAATGAAAGAATATTAAGAAATATATGGATTATCGAATCTCTACGAACGAAACGTAAGTGCTTAATGTGTCAAATTTTGTGTCACTTTAAGGAGTGTCACTTTAACGTATCAACCAGGAGATCGGTCTCGAGATAATGCGACACGTATCTCAAGGAAATCCATATTTAAAAATAAAAATTCATTCTTATCTAATTCATTTCAATCAATCGAGGGTTCAAGAGGTTCGGTTTCGATTTCGGATAAAAGGGAAATTGTTCAGGGAGCCAAATTCAAGCAAGTTGAAAAGCTTAATCGAATCCACTATGAGATTAACGTTTAGGTATGATTCGTTCTTATGTTTGTTAAAGTTCAATTCAATGGTGATACTAGAATTTTAGTTAATATTGCAGTTTGATGATTAGAACTTGTTTATAACCTCATTAGAGATCTTCCCGTATTGATTGGGAGTGTAATTGTTGAATTTGGAGGAGTTTTGTATCGATTTAGATGAGCAGAATGGTGCTGCTATTGCAGGTCTGGGGCACCTTGCACGCTAGGCATAAGCTATAGTGCGCAACGCATAGTGGGGAAGATGATTGACTTATGGATAGCACGCTATCCATGTCATGTAGCGCGCTACCAGAACCTTGAAACTAGCAATGTGTTGTATTTTATGAGTACTTTTCGGGGGACTTAGGGACTGGTATAGGGGTTCTAAATGTAGTATAATGAACCTATATTGATCCCAAATTATTGGTGATACGTCAAGGAACACCGAGGAAGAGTGAGATGACCGAAAAGTTAAAAAATTTAGATGGAGACTTAAACCCGAGGTAAGTATGGATTCACTTATTTATCAATATTGCCTTGCTATTTAGTATATATAGCTCATGTAGTTGTTGGATTAAAATGGGAGATTATGTACACTATGATGGTTTTTCTAATGAACAAAAAATGGTGTCTACTGTGATCCACGAGAGTAACTCCTCAAAGCTGAGACCAAGTTGTATAGTACATGGGGTTGATCTCTCGATCTGTACATAACTCCTTCTGAGTTTATAGGTTGCTTGGTTACATATTCACTAGAGGGTTTAGGAAAGAACCATTTGGCATTAATCAGCTGAACATGACATATGCACAGTGCGTTGGTTTAGCACTCGACGAATGGCACTGGTGGGTAATCGGCCTTAGATTTATAAATAAAATAGGGGTCACAGTGTAATAGTCCAAGACCTTTGCTTTGTATCTGTTTCTATATTGATTTTATATGATTTCCTTATTCTTGTTAGATATCGTTAGTGCTTGTTATTGCATGATATCCTTGAATATTATATGGAATGTTGATGATTAGTGTGAATCCCTACTTACTAAGCAAGTTGAAGTGCTCACCCCAATTAACATTACAAGTAGATCCGACGAGTGCTACGACTACGTGATGGAAAAGTTATAGGAGTCTTGAACTTCTCTTCGATGTAATGATTTTTCCTAGTCTTATATATTGGTGTTGAATTACTATTTTGTAATATCACATGGGTTGGGTAATTATATAATCAAGGTTTATTTCGGTTTGTTTTAATTATCTTATATCTTATTTTGAGTATTGAAAAGGTCTTAAATTTTTGCTGCCTATATTAATTGTTTAATTTTGATAGCGATATACAGTAGTGTTAAATAGGTGTAGGTGGTAAGGTTGCTAGGTCTAGTTAAGTCTGATAAGGGTAATCAAGGCTTAATTAGGTTTTCAGGCCGCGTATTGCCCTAATCAAGTTAAGAGATGCTATAGTTTGGTATTAGAGCCATAGGTTTTGAAGTCTTGGTTAACCATGGATTATAAATATCGAAATAATGATTTATTAGAATTAAGGAATAACTCTGATATAGTGTGGTGCCAGAGTTTATGGTTTACCACTTTTGAGCAAAAAGTGGTTACAATGATACAGTTGGGTATCATGGATAAGGCTCTAACCATGCATTCACTTTTAGATGGTGTTCGAAGTGAATGTTAGCCTACTCTAAAATTTTAAGATACCCTGATTACCCTAATAACGAAACCTAAGTTTATCGACTCGAAGAGTGGTCTCGAGTTATGAATAAGCTTAGGGTTGGTTTGATAAATGGCTTTTATCGTGAATTTGGGGGGTAACCAAAAAATAAAAGACTGAAACATGTTATTTGTTGTGTATATTATATCTACATGGTAGATGTTAGAATTATGTTTTTCCTGAATGATAATAAGATGGTTGAAGTCAATCTATTTCTCATGATATGAGAAAGCATTGAGGTAAGAGCTCCGGAGAGTCTTAACCTTAAGGAGATAAAAAGGAAAGACATAAGAACATTTATAAAGATGAAATGAAACTCTTCTCCAAGTAACATCTTCATTGATCTTTCTTCTTATTGATATTATTAGACAAATAATAGTCCTTGAAGAAGTATCGATTGGATCATCATCTTGATGTGTGTATTAGGATAATAGAAATTATAAAATAATGAAATACTAAATAACTTTCGATGAAACTCAAAGAATGAGGACCACTTTGAGAGGTGACTTAATACTAGTATTGAGACTTGTATGGAAGTAATGAAACATATTCAGTAAACAAATCAGTGGTAAATGATAAAAGTATAATGGAGGTTAGGAAACCACTAATGCAGTTATACTTCATAAAATGTTATGAATTTGATATGCAAGTCATGGTGTGAATCCATATGGCAATAACAAGTGGTTTATTAATAAAAGGTAGTTAAATCCAGAATATAGGACTAAGCTGGTAAGATATCCTAGTCTGATCTATTAGACTAGTATAGTCTAAATAGGGGAGAATGAGTGGTCAGTGAATCTGAGGATTTGGGGAATCTAAGGATTAATGTGTAGTAGTCGAAATGAGTATTTATTACTCAAAATTGACAACTACTTCTGAAAATGAGTGAAATCAACGGTTCTTAAGAAGTAGTTAAGTTTTGATTTTCATAGTGAAATGATAAGATCTAAGGATATGTATCTTTATAAGATGATTGCAGGCGGGTGCTGGATAATTTTTTGTTGATGGTGGGAACCACTAAAACTTACCGAACTCATGTTATTTTCATAAATTAAGGGAGTGAAATGAAGGAAAACCCTATTGTAATGAAGTTGTTAATGTGTTATCAATAATACCATGGAATCTTTGAAGACTCAAGGAACGTCTGAGCAATTACCGTACAAAATTGGAATTGGTAACGGTAAGTTGGTTTAGACAAAAAAATTTGCAAATGCTTGTTCTATGTTTCAAAGGATAATAAATGGTAAGAGTGTTGAATATTAACAGTAAATCAGGGTATTTGACTATGATTGAGACAATATGAGGTTGTCCTATATTCAACTCAATGGTAAAAAGAGGAAAGAAAACTTGAAATAATTGAATATTACAAACGATTGATCCGAGGATCTATGATATCATTGTGTCATTTATTCAATTAACTCAAGTATTTGATAGTTATAAGTTGAAATTGAACACAAGGATGCCTTGGAGGAAGGTGAAAGTATAGTTTGAGTAAAATATTTGCTTGACAAAACCTAAATTGTGGAAGAAGTTAGAGGTCCATCCTAAGACTTCTGATCTAGGTAAAATTATGTGAGTGACATAATAAAGAAAAATTATTACTCATACTTCCACCTATATAAAATAGTTCCAGACTTGGGAGAAGAAATATTAGGGACTTATAATGTGGCGGCCCTCGCCGCCCCGGGGTGACGTGTCTCCGTGTACTCCTCGCCAGCTCGGCCAATTACACGTGTACGACACCTGCCCGTCCTTACTCTGTCTCGAGATTCGCATCCACTTGTGTGTGTACGGTGTATAAATGACAAATGCAACGGAAGTTGTACGTAAATGCAAGAAATATTAATTAAGTTAACAAATCCTACTATGGAAAAACCCTGAAAAGTACTGTGTATAAAGGTAGGTGACTGTACCATATAAAACTCAGCATGTACAAAGTCATGTCACTCCCCAGTTCCCAAAAGAATCAAAATATCAAAATAATCACACGTACAAGTAATCCTCAAAAGTAGGCAGTCAGAGGTAGTCGCCTAAGATCCCCTTGCCCTTACTTGTACTAGGACCTGCACTCAATCTTCACAGAAGAAAATGGATGACGAGTCCAGTCAGTAAAATCCCAAGGAACTCCTCCGAGCATTCATATAAACAAGTGGAAGTCAATAAATACTGTTAAATAAACATGCGGAATGTAAACAGGCAATTGTAAGTAGGGCATTGCATGCATAAATAACAATAAAACTCAAATATGTGTGCCTGTTCCAGTTAGACTAAATCATACTTCGGGATTTCCTTCCAGGATCCCACTAGTGAGCGCACCCAACTAGCTATCACCTGATCCCTCTCGATGGCCGACGTAGACCTACTACGCATCGACACATGTAGCAGCTCCCTCGGGTCGTTATCCACCGAGCACTCCTGATACATATGCTATGGTCCGGAATGAATAGACACACAACTGAACATCCGAGGGGAGTAACTCAACCAACCATCCAAAAGATGACAAGATAAGAATGTAATTAAAAAGCATAAGGATTAATGAAAATGAATGGAAATACGAAAGTAAAATAAATACTCGAGAGTTTTCCCTTGGGTTTGACAAACCTCACAGCGCTCTACTACCCCGTAATCAATCCCCGGGTCCAAGTCTACTGAGTCCTTGGTCGCCAATGGATCACCATGTCAACCTATGTCCATTTATTAATAATTTAGGCTAGCATGCTAATTTACACTAATTTTATAACATTTTTTAGGCCAAATTGCCCTTTTCACATTTTTCGAGGCAAAACCCCGTAGAAAATCGCGTACGACATTCTCACATATATTTTTTTCATATAATTTTATCTATTTCTACTTATTTGATTCAAATATATTTTTTTTCAGAGTTTTCCCAATTTTTCCGGATTTTCCAAATTTCTCTTTCATTTTTCTTTTCTTTTTCACTTTTTTTTTTTTTTTTTTTTACTATTTAGGTCCGGGTCGGGTCGACCTGCACGAGTCGACTCGACCCGACCCTGGCCCGTTTTGGGCCCAGCCCATGCGGCATCTTCTTCTTCTTCTTCTTCTTTCCCGTGATGGGTTGGGGTGGCTCTCCATCCCAACCCCGGTGGAGCCAATGGCAGGGGGAGGCACCACTGCCATCACCACCGCGGCCATGGAGTTCGGTCATGGAGGCCGAACCCCCACTCTTGGCCACCCACTGCCAACACCACAAACGACAACCATAACAGGGACTCACCTCGATCCTTCCCGGCGTGTCACCTCTCCTCCTCCTCTTCTCCTTTCCTTCTTCTTCTCCTTCCTCTGTCTCTACGCTGTGCGTTTGTTATGGTGAACAGTGTGTGTGCATGAGTGTGTGTGTGTAATGTAAATAGAAATCGGTGGACAGACACGTGGTGATGGAAAATGGCCAAATGTGTCTTGGGTGAGGAAAAGTGTGACACTTGTTCGTGACACCGCTAGGACACTCGCGAGTGTTTCCAGACGTTTCGACGCCTGATTTCGCGTCCGAATCGCGATATTCGCGTACCTGCCGCGTCGCTAGTCATTAAATCTCTATATTCCATATTATTTACTTGAAAATTTTTTATTTAATTTGTGTGTTTTTGTTTCCTCGACCTAATATTCGGTCCTGTCAACTATCCGATAGCCGCTTCGACACGTATATCGAGGCGAATATCGTTCACACCCTCACACGTAATATTTTTCAACATACACACATGCGATGTATTTCAATACATTTCACCGCAAATAAGCATCCAACACACAATAACTAGCATACCTAAGTCCCCTGTGTGTCCTTGCGTACCGCAGCGTCCACGTAAATCCGAGCTGACATCCACGTCCGTAAATTTAAGAGCCATTAATAAAATGGGCCGGTACATATAATCTCGTGATAACTAATTTAGTTGTATCAAATATGGAAAGACATTGCTTGTAAATTAAGAAGAAAGCTTGTTGAGGATCTTATAATCATTCTTTGTGATTAATCAGAATCTTAGAGGAATCATTAAAAGTCAACTTGAGAATATTACACCAATGAACTAGTGTAAGAGTAAGTAACGAATTCCAAACTGTGGAAGTTTGAAAAATGAAAATTGTCAAAGCGATAGAAATAGAACGTAAGAAAGTGACCTTAAAACTTTCCTAAGTATTAGGAATTCCCTCTAAAACATCACTCATCATGGTTATTGTGTTGACAATTCATTGAAAAGAAATGGACAAAGGTTATAGTTATAATAAAAGTTGCACAGTAATATCTCTTAGGTGAGATATTAACTAATAACCAAATGGAAGTTTTGCGAAGGCACAACATCAGTTGAGTTGTCTGGATCTTTAACTATAAGTCTATTCTTTATAGCTTAAATTGGTGTTGAGCTAATAACTATTGAAATGAGTGATGTATTATTGAATGAGATTGATTAAGATTATCAAGTAGGTTAAGGATGACTAGCAATTATTTATTTTGGAAAGGATGATCTCAGATCAAAACATTCTGCATGTAAGGATTCTTAGAACTTGAAATTAAGAGTGAGGCAAGAATATTATGAGAATCTCATTGATTTCTTTAATACATTTATTCACGTGAATTCCAAAATTCATTGTGATTAAAAGGAATAGTTGGTAACCTGAAATTAAAAAAATTGACGGTGTTAGTTTTATAAAGAAATATGAGATATATCAGCAAGTAGAAGCTGAATAATTTCAACCTAGAAGGTTATATTATTCTTGCTTATATGAATGATGTTTCATCCTCAAAAATCAATGATGAATTAACCTAAGCTGTAGTGACAACTGAAAGTTATTGATATAATTGTAAAACTGACAATTTCGAAATTTCTTGCCAATACTATGGTTTAAATCTCGTGGAAAAGTAAGCAAGGTGTATGTCTGTGGAAGAGTTAAGTGTTGTGGAGAACAAGAATTATTATTTTGGTAAGGAACCGAAATTTTTTTTCTCTGAGGGGAAGAGATGTATAATAGCGGGGAGGGACCTTTCTCAATCTTAACATAATATATCTAAAATTTACCACAGTTTCCAGAGAATATAGTTTCTAAGCTTATGACTTGGAAAATATGAGCTACTAGAAGAAATATATTTTTTTTGGTCTCTGGTATGGGTTTTCTCAGGCTAAAAATGAGGATGAGGTATTTAACTTTAAAATTTGTATGCTTTACTTTGTTGTTAATTTGTAGAATGTGAAGTAATGATGTAAGTTAGTTAGAACCTGAGTAATTTAGAACAACAAAGAAAGGTGTTATTAGGCTGTAGTATATAATTGCAACTCAGGTATATGGAGAAAATGTAGCTAGTAATAAAGCTTCTCAGTTTAGACTTCATGAGGAAGTGACAGTAATGATGATTTTTGTGAGTTTTGTTGACACGTCATAAACTAAAAGAGCAAATTTTGAAGCTACTAAGCTGATCTTTTGAGTTTAGATTCAAACCGAATTGGAGAAGATTCGCTAGCTTACTTCTCAAAAAGCTAATCAAGATTATATAGAGCGTTAGAGGTTAACAGCTAGTGTAGATTATCTTAATTGGTCAGTGTATGATTATGGTGCATTTCGGTTCAGGGATAGATTATGGATTCTAGTTCAGGATCAGGTAAGGAAGGAAGTGTTACGAAAATCTCATAAAACTCTTTATTGCATTCATCCGGATACTAGTAAGGAATAACATGAAATGAGGTGATTTTATTTATTGTTAATATGGGATGAAAAAAATGATGTTGTAGGAATAATAAAGAGATATGAGATATGTCTACAAGTTAGGGCTGAGCATAAGAAACTCGAAGGTTTGTTGTATTTGCTGCCTACTCCTGAATGGAAGTGGGAACATAGATCGGTGGATTTTGTTTCCAGTTTATCTCTGAGTTAGCGTAAACATAATATGATAAAAATTCAAGTTAATAGTTGATGGAGTCTGCGAATTTCTTGCCAGTTTCTATGTGAAATCCACTTGATTGTTTATGCAAAATATACATACATGAGGTATTAGATTTTAGGGTGCTTTAGTATTGACTATTTCGGATAGAGATTCGAGATTCATGTCCAAAGGATGAAGTGAATTATTGTGATAGCTTGGGAACTGTTCTTAACTTCAATATGGTATACTATTGGTAGACCAATGGGTAATAGGAGTAATTGATTTTAGTGCTAGAAGATATACTTTAAGCTTGTGTCTTGAAGTTTAATAATAACTGGAATAGATACATTTCGTTGTGTGAGTTTGTTTATAAAAACACCTGTCAAGTTAGAATAAAATGCTTCTTTAATACTTTGTACGGTCGACCATGTCATACACCAGAGTGCTTGGACATGGGTTGAGATGCAATTTTTGTTGAAGCCGAAATTCATTTAGAACTAAACAGAGGAAAGGTAGCAAATTAGCCAGTGTTTGACTACAATACAACTAAAAAAAGAGATAGCCAATAAATATCATTGGTGGTTGGAGCTTTCAAAGGAAAAATATATTCTGCTGAAAGTCTCACTTATGAAAGGAGTCGTATAGATTTTGGCTTATGAGGTAAACTAGCTTCAAAGTTTATCAAGTCGTTCAAAGTACACGAAAGGATTAATCCTGATACTTACATGTTAAAGTTGCATCCTTTGCTGAGTCAGAGTTTGTGATGTCTTCCACATGTCAATGTTTCATAAAATGGAGACTCAGTTCATTCCAATTATTGTTTGGAATAAATGTGATCTTCTAGAAGACTTGTCTTATGATTAGCAGTCAAGTGGGTTACTTGATCGTAAGATTTAAAAAACTGAGAACAAAAGAGATTCTTTTCGTTATAGTGAAATAGGGATTTCACAAAGATGAGAAACTAACCTGATAGCGAAAGTATGAGAAAGGGTTCCCATTTCTTTTCGAGACTTCAGGTAATTTCATATTACTTTAATTTCAGGGTCGAAATTGCTTTAAATTAAGGAGACTATAATGACCCATTACCTTAAGCAGTTGATTAGTACTAATTCAAATTTTAATTAATCTAAGTTAGGCTCCTGATTAAGTTTGGCTTACCTCGATTAACGTGTACATGTGTTTCCATGGTGTATGGTGTTTGTTTGAATAGTTAAATCAATTTATATATTGGTTATCGTACAATATGAAAGTTATACACAAGCCTATAAAATGAAAAATACCCAATAAACTATGATTTATCGGGACACCAAGTGTGACGAGGGGGTTGGGGCATGAACATGCAAGCTCAAGGACACTTATAGGCACGTCTGGTAAGTTTATTGGTGAATCATACACGATCTATATATTTGTATGTTTTTAAATAAAGAAATATATATAAATATATATTGGGGAATAAAAGAATAATGGAAAATATGTGGATTATCGGATCGCCTCGAATGAAGAGTAAGTGCTTGATGCGTCAAATTTAGTGTCATTTTAAGGAGAGTCACCTTAACGCATCAACCACGTGATCAGTCTCAAGATAGCACGAAGTGTAGTTAGAGGAAAATCCATATATAAAAACAAAAAATCATTCTTATCTAATTCAATTCAATCAATCCAGTGTTCAGGAGGTTCGGTTTTGATTCTGGATTGAACGGAGATCGTTCCAGGAGCCGAATTCATTCAAGTTAAGGAGCTTAATCGAATCTACAACACGAGAACAATGTTTAGGTATGATTTGTTATTTTGTTTGTGAAGCTCAATTTGATGGTGATGTTATAATTTTAGTTAATTATGCGGTTTGATGATTAGAACTGGTTCATAACCTTATTAATGGTCCTCTCGGATTGATTGGGAGTGTAATTGTTGAATTTGGAGGAGTTTTTGATCGATTTGGATAAGCAAAATGGTGCTGCTATTGCAGGTTTTTTGCACATAGCGCGTTAGGCATTGGCCATAGCGCACTACACGTACTGGGGAAAGATGATTGACTTTTGGATAGCGCACTATCCAGGTAATGTAGCGCGCTACCAGACCCCTGAAACTAGCAACTGTGTTGTGTTTCATGAATGATTTTCAGGGGACTTAAGGACTGGTTTAGGGTTCTAAATGTAGTATAATGAACCTATATTGGTCCTAAATGATTAGTCATAGATTGAGGAACACAGAGGAAGAGTGATATGATCGAAAAGTTAGGAAATTTAGAAGGAGACTTAAACTCGAGGTAAATATGGATTCGCTTATTTAACAATATTACCTGGCTATTTAGTATATATAGCTCATGTAGTTGTTGGATTGAAATGGGGGATTATGTACACTGTGATAGTTTTTCTAACAAATAGAAAACGGTATCTAATGTAATCCACGAGAGTAAATCCTTAGGGCTGAGACCAGGTTGTATAGTACTTGTAGTTGATCTCTCTATCTATAAGTAACTCCTACTCAATTTATAGGTTACATGGGTTACGTATTCACTAGAGGGTTTATGATAGAACTATTGGACATTAATCGATTGGCTAAACATCATATATATATAGTGTGTTGGTTTATCACTCTTATTAATGGTGCCGGTGGGTAATCGGCCCTATTTTTATAAATAACATGAGGGTCATAGAGTAATAGTCCAAGACCTTTGCTTTGCATTCATTTATATATTAAATTTATATGATTTCTATATTCTTGCTAAATATCATTGGTGCTTGTTGTTATTGCATGATATCCTTGAATATTATATGGAATGCTGATGATTAGTCTGAATCCATACTTACTGAGCAAGTCGGAGTACTCACCCTAATTAACATTACAGGTAGATCTGACGAGTGCTATGACTATGAAATGGAGAAGTTATAGGAGTCTTGAACTTCTCTTCGATTTAATGATTTTTCTCGTTCTTATATATTAGTGTTGAGTTTTGTTTTGTAATATCAGTGGGATGGATGATTATATAACCGAGGTTTATTCGGTTTGTTTTAAATACTGTATATCATTTTTTGATTATCGAAAAGGTTTTAATTTTTTGTGCCTATATTAATTATTTTATTTCGATAGCCAATATATAGTAGTGTTTATTAGGTGTAGGTGGTAAGGCTACTAGCTCTAGTTAAGTCTGGTAAGGGTAATCTGGGCTTAATTAGAGTTAGGCCTAGTATTGCCCTAATCAGGTAAGGGGATGCTACAGCTAAACTATTCTAATAAATCAAATTAACTTTCCTTAAAATTTTATATTAAGTATGTCTTAGTTCAGAACTTCACCTACGTAAATTAATATTATGCTTTGTATTCATATTTACACCTCAATATATTATGTTCAATGCCTAATTAGAATTGATATATTTCCTTCAAATCTACTTCAACCCACTGTCATGACGGAGAAGATTCTAACGTGTAAACTAGAACTCCACCTATTAGTATGAATAACATAATCTCCATATTGCTTTAAGTCTTAAATCATTGGATTCATAACTAATTATGTTTACTATCCGCACCTCACTAATCAACAACTATCTCCTATTATTGTGTACTTTATGGCGACTTCTAAAGCCTAAGTTCATTAAACATGTGATCAAGATGTCTAAAGCATTACTCTTAGAATCAATACAAATTCTAACCATTACACTTGTTATTATCGCTTTTCATTCCTATTCAAAGCATAGCATTCGTACCATCTGATCCATTGATCCCTAAAAGAAATAGGCTACTTACATATCATTAAAACAAGCATATAATAGTTGAATATGGAAATCTTTGCAAATCATATATGAATATAAATATTACATTGAATTTATTCAATGAAACCGAATATTGATTTGCAAAGGTGACGTCTTCAATGTTTTCTTCACATAAACTCTTGCATACTCAAAATTAATACTAAAATAATCCAATGGTGGCTAATCACCTTCTATGTGGTGGTATCCTCCTAGTTTCCCACGTTTTAATACCTATTTATAATCCTAAATAAAAATTAGAAACCCTAAATTACAATCTAACTCAAATTTAAACTCCAGTTTCTATTTCCTGCGTGGTTAGCACTATCACTCACTGCCTCAAAGTCATGCCTTATAACCCACTGCGCTGCCACTGTACCAACACTGCATATGCATTTTTTTAATTCCCTAGTGTCCTAGTGTTGTGCCCTGCACCTCTAGTGTTGTCCCTTATACTCCATAGCACCGCCACTACGCTAAGTGTGTTTTCATGGGTTCTTACCCCATTTCTTCCTATTTTCCCTTAATTCCTTCACTTACACTTAAAATCCTTGAAGATGCAATAATACCATGATTTAGATCTCATTTGAGGATAATTATACTAAATATATGACTAAAGTAACCCTATATATAAGTATAAATAATAACTTATCAATCATGTTAACCATATGTTTTCTATGTGGTATTGTTTTACTCTTGAGTTGTTATTAAATCATAATGACAAGGTTTTGGTTAAGTTTGGGGGTGTTTTGGATGAATGGTATGATTTGCGAGAAATTAAAGTAATTTCGTTCTTTATTTATGGTTTGTAGTAAGAAGGCCGTGTTACTCTATTCTATTTTTTTCTTTTCTATCTACTTATTATTCATTGCATTTGTATAGTTTCATGCATTAATTTCGTTTCATGCATTACGTTGTGTTTATCTTGCGTTAAATTTTTCATATTTTAGGAATGTTTAGTGCATTTAAATTTCCTTTTTTAAGATCATTTTGTTGCACATAGAGTATTGCCTAATGATAACTAATATATTGGTGGAAAAATGAGGGTAAATGCTTTTAAAAGCTTCAATTGAGATATAAGACCTTAGGTAGAGTTTATGTTAATTAAACCTCTATAGATTCCAAAATAGGTTTGCATCCTATTCAATATGAAATTTTGGTTCCAGACTAAGTTTGGGGGAAGTCGTAGGCAATGCTTATCAAAAAGAAAAAAATATATAAAAGAAATGAAAAAGTAATAATATAGTTGGAAAGAATACTTGTTTGACTATAATGAAAGTGATAAGAAGAGCTTTTTAATGAAAATATAAAGAGTCGCACATGTTATAAAGGAAATGTAGCAGGGAACCTAGTAGTGGGAAAAAGGTGAGAAAAGTATTTCAATAAAAAGGAAATTTGCGGTATCCATAAAAAATGGAGCATGGAATCGTAAGGAATGGAAAGAAAAAAGTATATGAAAAAAGAGTTATAAATAAGCGAAAAAAGGTGGATGTTTATGAAAACTTTTCAAATTAAAGATTTAGCTCGAGCGCTTTGTGAAATCCGAGAATTTCATAAACTTGATTAGGATGCTAATTAAGTATTTTCATATTTAATTGACGTAAAATATTATTTTTGTGTGTCACGCGACATATTAAGGCTTATATGATGTGTCCTTGAGTTTCGAAACATGTTGAAAATATTTCTCAATTTCTGGCAAAATTGGGGAGTTTTTCGTAACTAAATTTAGACCTTAAAATAAGAGATAATCATGAAATTAAATAAAAATTATTAATAAATTGGTGGGCGCCAAGTCACACACAAGGTCGACGGTGACACGTGTGGGATGTATAATAGTGTGCATACTAGAGGATGGTCGTTGGCTTGCGTGGCGAATTTATAGCTACAAAAATGCATAGGTGAATTTATATTTATATAGTGTATATATATAAACATATAAAACAAATTATATGGTTTGTGCTAAATAAAAGTATACATTTGATTTGGCTCGAAATACCTATAGCATATGCATTGAGGAAGGGAATGAGTTAAATGTTTGATGATTAAAGGATTGTCTATACCTCGAGATACGTGCAACTACATATCAATGATAATCAATGCATATATATAGGCATGTGTGAAAATTTGGTGTGAGATTAAGCAACCTGACTTTATTTCATGTTCTTTGGATTGTTCTCGAGATTCATGTGCACAAATCTTGAGAAAAGATTATAATTAATCTCATCTAAGTTGGTCAATATAATGATAAGTTGGTTAATATCTTTAAAAATTGACTTCGAGATACGTAGCATGTACTCAAGGAAAATCAAAATATATAATGAAATGAAACCATTAGATTTGCCTCGAGATTTGTACGGTATGAGTCTTGAGAAAATCTTGATATGTATCTTCAAATACAAATACTCTACTTTATTTGTATCAAATTTGAAAACATAGAGACAGGGAGAGAGAGAGAGAGAGAGAGAGAGAGAGAGAGAGAGAGAGAGAGAGAGAGAGAGAGAGAGAGAGTGGGTGAGAGTGAGTGAAAGAAAGAGAAATCATTGAGAAACTGTGGAAGGTAGAGGGTTCGAGATCGAGGTAATGGAGACAATGAGGGTTAAGGTAAGGTTATGTTATGTTGTTAGTTGTTGTTGGGTTTTTGTTTGCGGAATGTTATTGATGTTGTTTGTTGTTGTCGGGATGGTTGATAATAGTAGATGGGAGGTTCGGCCTGTCTGAGGAAAGAGATGACTACAATCTCCACTACAAACCTAACCTAATAAATCAATCGAAAAAAGGTTTATTGATCAATTTGTTGAACATAATAGAGGAGGAAGAAAACGGTGTTTAATCCATTGACCAGACGAACCGAGTCCTATTCAGTTGAACCAAACTAGTCCGGTTCAGTGGCCAAACCCAAATAAAGAAAAAATAAAAGAAAGAAAATGCAGAAAATAAAAAAATAAAAAATTCTATTCTTGGTCAAACAAATAGAAATGAGAGATTTCTATAAAAAATGTGGATTTGGGGATTTTATACTAGGATTTTCCACGTAATACGTGTTACCATACTCGAAAATGCCTAAAATTTGAAAAATTGTTTAAAATCCTAATCAAGGTTATTTTTCAATAACAAACCAAAATTAACCTTCAAAATTAGAATTCGAGCATTCGAGAAGTTTATTTGGAATGATTTTGGGTTTTTAGAACTTGAGAATACCAAAGTAACTCGAACATTTGGTCAAAACCTTAAGAAATTCAAATGCGAGACTTATTTCGATTTCTCAATGGTTTGAGGTAACATCGAAAATCTCAAAATCACTCGAAATGAAGCTCGAGGAATAGGTTCAAAGTACACGAGAGCTAGGGAACATTGTGTGAGGCTTCACTATCAAATTCAAGTTGGTTAGTTATAAGTAAACCTTATAGTGGTCTTGACTACTTATGTAATTTATCTTTTTACTAGCATTTGTGTTTAGTCTACATTGCATTTTGCATCATTCTTGATCATGCATTCATGTCATTTTGGACGATGGCTTGTTAGTGCTACGACTAACGAGTGGGACTCGAACTAGGTATCCTGACCATATAAACTGAAACACAGAAGACCCAAGGCTTGCAAGTTTTTCGACGAGCATGCATTGAACTCATACTACACTTTTAGTTTCACTTTTTGGGTGGCCAACCTATTAGTAAGCTTCGAACTGGAAATGAGTGATTCAGGTTGTTATATAAACTTGTTATTTGAAAATGTAATTACATGTCTCCATGTATTCAGACTAACATTTGCAGGAACACAAAGCAATGTAGAAGTTTACTTAACTGACATCTTCAAATTGTTTTTAATGATGTAAAGTTCTTGGTGAAGACAAATAAGACCAAACGAGACTCGGAGGTCATTGGTAATTGTTTTCAACTTTAAAGATTAATTTTCTTGTTGTAATCATTTTCTATATATTGTTTTGTGCTTTGGGTGAATGTAGGACGTAAAATACCATCGAATGGTTATGAGAGCCTGCTAAGTTAGTTTAAAAAGAAGTTGAGAGGTTTTTGTTTAGTTATAATGTATTTTGGGATTTTAAATTTGTAATTAAGGTATCGGAGACTCTTAAGTTAGTTTGAATGATTCAAATTGATATATATTGTGAACTGTGGGGAATTTTGAGTCCTTCTAGGTTTCTCCCCATTATGATGTCTTGCAGGTGGATTTTCTGAAAGGCCACTTTTAGGAGAGATTTTGCCGGAATTTTTAGAAAATATAGAGAATAATCTATATGATTTCCTTATTCACACCAATTAAACTAATTATGAATTGAGTTTCATTGAGGATATAAATTTAGTTTTGGAGTATTATTGAGGATTGACTTAAAAACTATTTTGAGGATAAGTTAATTAAATGGATTAGGTGCCTAATTAGGGGAAATTAGGGTAAGTAAGGACATAGTATGACGGGCGCAGATAAAATTGGTATCAAAGCCTAGGTTAGGCTCAATGGCGGATAAATTTTGGTTGAGAATCAAATAGTGATTGAGAGCGATTAGTTGGGAAGTAACTGTGAGTTGGAAATATATTGTTATTTTGTTATGATTGTATTGTATGTATGTATTATCATTAGATATATGATAGGAAGTTTATTCTCCTTGTCCAATTGATACTTAACTCGTAAGATACAACGAGTAAGATTAAAAATGAGTAATTAAAAGAGAGAATAAACTTATGAACAAAGTTGAGCGTAAATGGAAGTGAAGCAGACTTGTGAAATCAGAATTCACAAAGTTGTTGTAATTAGTTTGGTACTAATATAGTTGATGAAAGTATCAGTTATGAAACCAATAGTAAATAGGTTGTAAAGGAATTCCAAATGATTCAGATACATACGTATTGAACATGGATTTCTTGAAAATTAAAAGTATCGAACTATTACAATTATAAGACACTTAGGAAAATTTTAAAATAGTTTAACATGGAAAAAGGTGACACGTGATTTTGAAATTAGAAATTGATTAGACAAATAGAATTATGATTGGAAAATAATAATGAGATTGTGATGTGACTAGTCAAGTTGTCTAAGTCGATTTCTATTAAATTAAAATACTTTGAAGCAAAGTATTGTCCACTTTCCAAAACAAAATTCAAAGTGAAATCTACATAGAACCACAGTTGAAAACAATCAAATGACTTCTAAAAGGAAGTACTAGTTTTTTTATTGTTTATTACTAAAGTTACTTATTCATAAGCGACGTTGAGTATAGTGGTTCTACGAGTCGAATAAAGAAATGATAAAACAAATGAAAATACACAAGTTAAAAAAAATCTTTCCGAACATCGGATTAGGTGTTGTTATGAAATAAAGATCAGTGCAATTTCTAACATAAAAATGAAAAGTATAGTGATAAGATCAATGTGTAAGATGTTAAGGTATTGGGAAGTGGTCTAATAATAGCTTGGATTACCTATTAAACATCAACACAAGTGATTATGTTTTGAGATTCAAAGTGCCTAATAATCATTTCTAAAAACCTTAAGTTATGACGCTTATCACTACAACCTTAAATATAATAAATGAAGAGATAGATGTACTGATTAAATATCAATAAGTGATATGCATAAGACGTCAGTACGAGCTCCTATGTGGAAAGAATTACTATCTATAGGAATTAAAGGATTGAAATAACATCCTTTAAGAATTTGAATAGTCGTTAAGTTAATCAGAGTTCAAAAATTCAAATTCTTTTATCTCTTCAATTGAATAATAGAATGGAAAGGTGAATTTATCAAAAGAAATTTGAAGAACGGTAAGATACTAAGTTATCTTACACAGTCTCTTGAAGAGTAATGAATTTCTTTTTGAGAAAAAGAGAAGTAAAAAAATATGAGATTAATGGAAACAAATTATGGCAATAACAAATAGCAAAACTGTTTGAGTTAAAAAATTTCTCTGTTTCAAATAAAGGTTAGGTAATGAAGACTTCAATTGATTGAATGATCATAAGAAGTCGTATTATCTTTAGCTAAGTTTTTGAAAAGAGAGGAGATATAAATTGCCTTTTTATGTTAATATTAAGGAGCTGTAATTGGTCTGGTTGTTGAGCGAAAATTGTGGTATGTTTATAAAGGGACCAAGAGTAGTATCAATGTGAGAATAACTAATATTGACAAAAACCGAACAGAATAGACTTTGTGTATAAAATAAATTGAGACGTTGAGATGACTTGTGACTGCTCGAAAGGACACAAACGGACTCCTTTAATCAAGGTAAGGCATTGGAGTACTTCTGCATGACCAAAAGTCAAAGTAACTACATGTCATAATCATTATTCATTCACAGCATAGAAGATTGGTTTGACATCCACCATCTTTGAATAATCGAATGAATTGATGATAGTCGAAATAAAAAAGTCTATGATATTTCGTTGTAGTCAATTAGAAGCTTATGTATAAGTAAAAAAATGGTCAAGAAATCCTCACTTATGCATGAATGTGAGAATTTCAGGTGAACTAGTCCTGATAAGACTTTGCATATCAAACTATAAGTTCGATCGAATTTAATATATCTTCACAAAGATATTAGAATGAATAAAACTCTAAATGTTGAAAGTTTTGAACTAAAGTAGTATACAACTGATATTAATAAATATGTTGTATATCGTTTCAAATGTTGTGCTACACCACGTGATTAGTCAGTGGTGAGATTTGAAGCCTTAAGTTTATTTAAATTAGAGTTTATGTAAGATACTGATATGACGGAGAAGATATAAATGACATGAAAAGATATGTACAACTTACAGTTTAATTAGTTAGTATTATCTATATTGGTTGAAAATATTGAATAGAGTAGAGTTTATCTAAATTGATATGTTTGAAGAATTTAATGATCTTCCACTATAAATTGAGTAGAACTAAAAGCATGTAATGAGCAGCGGTGAAAAAAGATAGTATATTCATAACTTGTATGAAATACAATTTTAAAGTTATACTATGAGAGTATAATCATTAAATATATATTGATATCACTATTTAGAAACACATATCTACTTAAGTTAAGGATAACCGCCTCTATTCAGGTAATGAAAGAAGTCTAGTGATTAGTAATGATCGAGATGATAGGAGATTTCAAAAATTGGAGAAATGATAGAAATCAATGCGAAAAAATGGAAACCAGAGTAGCAGTGATCAGGCCAATATGGAAGAGATTGGTTGTTAAGTGAATGAACGTGGTTCTTGGTGAACTTATGAATAGTTAAAGATTGGACTAAGAAAGATAAGCTATTAACTTTCTAACCAGTTAAAGTAAAAGTTAAGCAAATTAGCTAACGAGCTGGAATTGATAATTGTATTCTAGTCCATGATTTAAATAATATTTTGAATAGGCATGTAAAGAATGAGTAAGAGTTACATAATGTGTGAAGTTTCTTTTTTTGATCAAATTGAAATTCGAGATCTCTTATTATGGGATAACAGATGTAATTAGAGATCTATAGATATGAGATGGCATTTGTAATTCCTAGTTTCTGCTCAAAAACACTAGAACGGTGATGGATCAGATCGACAAGCGACATTACTTAGCATATAATGTCGTGCTCAATTATTATTTAAATTACTATATAAATGCTAAGACTGATGATAGTCTAAGAATTAATCGATCGGCGATTCAAATTAGAAATAATTAGTGACGAGAAAGTAAACTGGAAAATGTTCCAAAGTTTAGTGGATAAAGAAAGAATTATCAACATTTTGTTGAATTGTTATCAATTCAATAATGAAAATGGTTATATTGAAAAAAAGATAGACTAGATCTTGCTATATGTTGATAATTAAATATGATTCAAGGTATGAGTGAGAAATGAAGTAAGGCCATCGAATATTCCACAAAGTTGATTGTTAACTCATCGGAAAGTCACAAAAAGCCAAGATTGGAAAAGTAACAGAGATAACTTTTCATTAAACCAAGATGTTAGAACTGAAAAGTTTATATGTGTATGATCTGTACCACTGAGTTGTTAATTACAACAAAGGTGACTGGATCCACTTAACAGTTTCACCTTGGAAATAGTTTTACTTATTAGAATTAAAAGAGTGTATATGAAGGACGATTTTCTCCTATCTCTTTTGGTTAAGTTTAAGTTTTGAGGAAGAAAATTTTAATTAGTTGGAAAGATTGTTAAATTTGAGAATCTCATAAACTTGATTAAGATGCTAATTAAGTATTTTTGAATTTTAATTTTGGATTTATGTATCCAATGTGGGACCCACGTATTTCAGACAAAAAATCATACGTCTAAATATTTTTTTTATGTCGCATGACTAATTGGTGTATTATGCTCTATTCGATGTGAAATATGGTCAAGTTAAGGCTCATACACAGTGTCCGTGAGTTTCGAAGCGTTTTGAGAATATTTCTCAATTTTTGGCGAAATTGGGGTATTATTCAAAATTTAATTTGGACCTGATAATAAGATATAATCAAAAAATTAAATAAAAATTAATAAATTGGGGGATGCCTAGCCACACGCGAGGGTCAAGGGTGACACTCATGAGATGTACAATAGTCTGCACGTTCGAGGATGGTCATTGACGCGCTTAGTAGATTTATAGCCACAAAAATATATAGGTGCATTTATTTATATATATAGTTTTTTATATATAAATATATCAAAATAAATACTTTAGTTTGAATTAAATAAAAGTATACAATGGATTCACCTCGAGATATGCATAGTGTGAGCATCAAGGAAGGGAATGAGTTGAATGTTTGATGATCAAGGGATTGTCCATGCCTCGAGTTTCATGTAATCACATATCAATGATAATCAATGGATATGTATAGGCATGTGTCAAAACTTGGTGTCATGTTGAGGAATGTGACTTTATTTCATGTTCTTTGGATTGTCCTCGAGATTCATGCATGCGAATCTCGAAAAAAGATTATAATCGTTATCTTCTAAGTCGGTAAAGAGGATGATGAGTTAGTTAGTATCCACAAAGATTGGCCTCGAGATATGTAACATGTATCTTGAGGAAGATCAAAATATTTAATACAATGAAACCATTAGATCTACCTCGAAATTCATGCGATAGAATTCCCGAGGAAATCTTAATATGTATCTTTAAATACAAACACACCGCTTCATTTGTATAGAAATTAAAAACAAAAGAGAGAGAAAGAAATCAATGAGAAAATGTGGGGCATAGAGTCTTCAAGAAAGAGGTGATGGAGACGATGAGGGTTAAGGTGAGGTTTTGTATATTATTCGTTGTTGGTGGGTTGTTTTGTGGATTGCAATTGATGTTGTTCGTTATTGTAGTGATGTTTGTTAATGGCAGATGGGTGTGGGTAAAACAGCTAGTTCAAAACAAAAACAAAATCATTGATATAGATACTAGATCTCTTAGACAAAATAGAAATTGAAAAGGAAAACAAATACAAAGGGGAGAAAAAAATCGTTTAGGAACATGGAACATAGGAACACTTACGAGGAAGTCAATAGAACTAGTAGATACTATGATTAGAAGGAGAGTCAATATTGCTTGCCTCTAAGAGACGAAATGGGTAGGAGAAAAGAGTAGAGAAATAGGAAGCACAGGGTTTAAATTGTGGTACACTGGTATAGATAGAAAATGCAATGGAGTAGGAATTGTGGTGGATAATGATTATAAGGATAAGGTCGTAGAGGTTAAAAGAATGGGGGATAGATTGATTCTAGTTAAATTAATTATTGGGAGACGAAAAACTGAACATACTTAGTGCATATGCACCACAAGTAGGATTAAGCGAGAGCATCAAACGCAAGTTTTGGGATGATATGGATGGATTTATGCAAAGTATACCATTAGACGAAAAGGTTTTTATTGGAGGAGATTTAAATGGGCATGTCGGGGTAAGTAACGATGGGTTTGAGAGAGTTCATGGAGGTTTTGGTTACTGTAATAGAAATGAAGAAGGAGAATTAATTTTAGAATTTGCTTCAGCATATGATCTTGTCTTATCAAATACTAGTTTTAGGAAGAGGGAGACGCATATAATTACTTTTAGAAGCGGTCATAATAAGAGTCAAATAGATTTTCTTTTAACAAGAAAAATAGATAGAAAAATATATAGAGACCGCAAAGTAATACCTAGTGAAGCACTTGCTACCCAACATAAGTAAGTAGTACTTGCTATTAAGCTAACACGATGACATAATATGAATAAAAGAGTTAGCGGCCCTAGAATAAAGTGGTGGAACCTAAAACATAGTAAACAAGTAGAGTTTAGAGAAAAACTACTAAAGTAAAATGTTTGGAATCTTGACTTAGATGCTAATACAATGTGGCTAGAAATGAGTAGTTACATAAGGAAAGTGGTATCAAACATATTAGGCATATCTAAAGGCTTGGGACCACCAAAGAAGGAAACATGGTTGTGAAACGAGGATGTCCAACGAGCAATTAATACTAAAAGAGAGATGTATAAGAAAATACCAAAGTTTCAAGATGAAGATATGTACAATCAATATAGAGAAGCTAGAAAACAAGCTAAAAAAGTAGTTAGTTAAGCTAAAACAAATTTCATGAAAGATCTATATACAAGGTTAGGTAATAGAGATGTCGAAAAAAATATATATATGCTAGCCAAATATATATATATATACAAGGTTAGGTAATAGAGATGTCGAAAAAGATTTATATTAAGAGGTGCTCTTGTCTTTATAACCTTTCGCTGGTGCCAGTCGCATGCGATATATACTTGCCAACAACCCCGGGTCCTATACCAAGCTCCTTTGTGCTCCGCTTGCCTGAGAATTTCTTTGCCTCCGGTACCTTTGTTCTAGGCTTTGTCGCAACGGTAACCTCCGAGGATCCGCCCACGGCTCGCTTGAGCAGGCTTACCTCCATATAGCCACGCTCATGGCAGTTTCACTAGTGAGTTCTCCCACATAACGCACTTCTGATTGAAGCTCCTCAAATTTTGATTCCCACATTGCTATGATGTATGCTGAGCAAGTTATGCTTGCCAATAACCCCGAGACTCATTATCGATGTGTTGCACGAGATAGTGGAGAGATCCCGATCACCCTAGAAGTCTAGTGACCCCGTATATCTGACGGACCTCTATAATGTAATGAGCCTAGATATAAGAACCACTTTCATATTTCAAGAAATAACATGGTTTGAGAATTCAATAAAGCAATTGCATAATTATTGCACAAAGGAAATAGATTACAAAACTATGTAACACCTACCTAATAGCATGCTATTTCATTGACTACATGTATTAACAATCAACAATGACAATGCACATGATTTGGAGTCAATGAAATCATTTGATTGACAAATTATACCATGAAAGCAACCTCATGTAACGAGAAAGAACAAGAAGTCATGCATATTGAATACAAAGGTAAATCAATCCAAATAATCGAAAATGAATATGTAAATAGGAATGAAATATAAATAAATATCTCAATCAGTTTACTTACAATCCACGCAATTTCTCTAGTTCATTAAAGTTCGATTTCTTAAGCTACAGCGATAGGAGGCATGGAACTGCGGGAGGCGGTGGAGTTCATCGTATTTCTACTAAACATAGCTCTAATCGAAATCTAACCCAACCAGCGGACTTAGAAAATCTATTTCTCCCAATAACTCTTATGAAAAATGTGATTTTTGGTCACAAGGCAGCAGCCATACCCCAAAACAACATACAAGAAGATCAGCTCACTTAGATAATTAGGTAGTTAAATTTGAGTTTTAAAATTCTTCTACAGCATTTTAACACCTGTTTTTAGAGCACTTTTGGACATGAAAACATTTGAATTACAAAATCTCCAGTTCATTAAAGTTCTTCCCCTTTGAGTATGCTTTCAAATGCCACTGGTTTGAATCGATTTGGATCTAAAATGAGCAAGTTATGACCAAATTACATAAACTAATCCCTAATACAACATGCAAGAATTCAGTTTTGGTCTTACAATTTCAAAAATTCATATCTTTATGATTTTAAAACCAAATTAAGAACTTTAACATAGTTGGATTATCAGCTTGAAATACGTAATCCAAATATATAAACCAATTAGAAAATCTTAATCATCTATCCTCTGAACTCGACCAAAAAACCGAACGGTTCAAGTAAATAAGGAGATTATGTACCTAGTTTAATGAACACCTAGCTTAACTTGATCTCTCCTTCACCATACCCACTTTGGTTGCTGGCCTTCTTCTTCCTCCAACCCTTCTCCTTCTCTCCAACAAGTCTCCTTCTCAATTAAGCAAATGAAATAAAGTTGACTTGGTTGTATGAGTTGATTACTAGCTTTAGATGGTAAGTGGATATAGTTGACTAATAACCATTGATCTCATTATCCACGTGTCTCGAGGCTCTTCTAGTGATACACCTAGTAACACATGTCCCACTAACTCATGATGTGTGACACCAATATATAACTATATTGGTGTTGAGATGAGTCAATACATATTTCCAATGAAAATCAAGTGGTTATTGTTTTAACTTACTAACTTAAGCGTATTTCATACTTAATCAACCATAGCCCCATTTATATCACTTAAAAATAATATAAAACTTATACCCACTCACCATATTGCTCTCTTCCTCGGTCTTATGCTAGCACGCAACTTGAGGCACATTCCCACACACGTCTCGACACCTATTCACAAGTAGGAATGACTTAGTAGTCTACACATATACAATACATTAGGCATACATCTTTACAAATATAACATTTACCTTAGCCATCTCGCCTCGGTCATGACACATACCTCATTGCAGGTCCCACATCACGGGTCACTTGATCCTAATTAAGGAGTTAAACTCAAATTAGAAACTTGGGCCATGACAAAACTGCAATTTATTGAACTTAATAAACTTTTAAAATACTTAAAGAGAATAAGTTAAGGAAATGAGTGCACGGAGACACGGCAGCAGGGCCGCCACATGTTATGTTGGAGCATCAATAAATGTTATATCACTTAAATTATATGAATCATTCAACATAGGTTAGTTGGCTAATATACCTAGCAATATTACCATAGCTTACAACACAGTTATTAAACCTTATAGTTTACTAGAAGATGCCTTAGTAAAAGTAAATGATTTAGTATTTCTGTCTGACTTTTGTCATGGAAATGGGAGACTCGGTAATACCTAAATCTGTGCCTATATTTTTAGGAAGACCATTTCGTCAAATAGGTAAAAAAAAGTTAGATATCATTAAGGGAACGATGTCTATGAAATTTGAAAACAAGATTGTCACTGTTAATTTAATGATGAAGATATTTATGATAATTCTAATGAACTTAATAATGAACAAACTAATGATAATGAATCTTTAGACTTAAATCATCATAAAGCTGAATTATATGTTATTAATGCAGTAACAATGAAAGACGAAAATGCTATAACAAAGAATAAGCAAGTTGAAAACCCTTCAAATCAAAAGACAATAACTCAAGAATGAAGGATTAAACAATCAAACAATGTCTCAAACGATTTCAAAATGGAGCAAATTTGATGCTACGAAGGATAATAAGAAGAAAAAAAAAGAATTTAGCAATTGTCAAGCTCGATGATCCAGGAGATATATATATATAATGTAAACATAAAAGTCAAACAGGCTTGGTATTTTAAAGCTATTTATGATACATGTTCTAGAGCAAACTACATGTCAATTCACTTCTTTCTTCATTCTCATCCGGAATTAGATGTACTTGCTGATGAAAAAGTTACTCTACGTAATGATTATTCAGTGAAATCAATAGGATTGGTTACTAATGTACTAGTTCAAATTGACAATTACATTATTCCCACAGACTTTTTGGTTGTCATACTTCATCAATGAATCTTAACACGACCTTTCTTATCCACTTCGCAAGCTGTCATGGATACTCTGAACAAAACAATCACTTTTAGGCTGCATGGCTAAGTAAGCACTTTCTGGAATGGCACTAGAGTGGATAATCCTACACTTAAGTTTATAGAACTAGTTTAGAACTGAGTGCTTCAGTCGAGGAAACGACAGTAAACAAAAGCGCTCTTTAGGAAGCAGCATATCATCTATCTTTAGTTTTAGTTTTAGTTTTTGTATTAGGATTAGTTAGTTATTTTTTCTATTCTTTCAACTTTTGACTCTTATAATAGTTATATTTTAGGAACTTAATTTCGGAATAATTTTACGTAAAGGGGTTGATCGAGCCAATTTATTTCCATATTATGTTATTTTTATGCGGTAGTTTTATGTTAATTAGCTATTTAATGAAATTATCATTCAATACATATCATTGTTAAATCCTAATAATTTTATATAATTCTACTTTTTTATTAGATGTATATGTTATAAATTTTGGAAAAATCAATTAAATTTGAAAAATAGCAAAAATAAGCTAGCAATTTCCCAGTGATTCAAGTTTGTATTAGAATTCGCTGAGAAGATTGGCAGTAGTACGTAGAATTTTCAATGAAATTTTGAGTCAGCAATTTGTCACCAATTTGAACTTGCATCTAGGATTCACAAGACAAATCACTAAGCCACAAAGGTTCATTTTCAGCGATTTTGTCAGGGATTTCTCAGCAAATCCACTTAAACCTTAATTCACTGATAACGAATTCGAGCTTTTCAAAACAAAAAACCCTAATCTCCACATTTATCCATTTCACACTCAAAAAAGATTGCAACATTTCAATCAAACCTTCCAAAGCTTGACTTTAATTTACTTAAGTGATTCACACCTCAATCTTCACACATTCAACCCAAAATTTGGTGAGATTTAAGAGTGTAGAGCCACCTAGGGCTCGAGTAAGGGAATTCGAATTGAAGCTTGACGGAATGTTCTAGAGGAGTCTTAGCATTCTAATCTTGAAAGAATCACTTTCAAGTAGTTAATCAGTGAAAACTCTAAACTTCTATTAATTAAATTTTTAGTTTTGCATCGATTTTGGTTTGTTGTGAGGTTAGAAGCTAAAGTTCAAGATTTTTACTCTAAAATGGTTTTGTCATCAAATGTTTTCAGTTACAATACTAGTATGGGAGTCGTATGATGATTTGTTTATTGCTATTTAATTTTTGAACTATTTTTTCACATAAGGTGAATGAATCGATTTTTATATGCAAACTAATTTGAGACTAAGTTTTAAATGAGTTGGGGGGTTTTGTATTTGCATATCGCATGATTTGAATTACATAAAAATGATTGTTTTTGTCAATTATGTTTTATTGATATCTTTCAAATGAATTTCAAACTCTCAATTTATAAATGACTTTTCTGATGAATTCCTTCTTTTAGATAGATAAGTTGAATTTTACCGAGCACTTTTTTGACAAACTTAATTTTAAATGGTTTTACAGGTTCATCTTTTAGTAGAGGTTCAAGAAAGGAAAAAGGAAAAAGGGAAGTTAATAAAGAAAACGAAGACTAAATCCAGAGTTTCCCAAATTCAACCCACGTCAATCTCTTTTAACTCACCTAGGAGTATACAACAAAGAGAGCCTACTCCACCTTCATCATTTGCTTTAATAATGAGGATGATTATGTCAAAGAGGATGAGGAAGTAGATGAAGTTGATAAAGAGATACCAATGGGGGCGAAAAATCATGTTCTAAGGAAGGAAGACTTTGTCAATGAAAAGGCCTTTGAAAGATTTAAGAATGATTTAGTGAAGGATAGGAAGTTAATCCCAGAAAGGGATTTAATATGAAGAATCAATTGAAGTACAAGCCAAGGTTCCTAGATATCATTGAGGCAAAGAACTGGGAATTGTTGACTAGGGACTATAACTACATAGACCCAGAGGATGCTCCTAGTGAGAAGGAATGTGATATCTTGGTAAGAGAGTTTTATGCGAATGCATATGGTAATGGGAGTAAGACCGTGTCATGAGTTCGAGGAATGACAGCGGATTATTCCTTTGCACGAATAAATCGGTATTTTGGTTTACCGAAATTTCACCAAAAATAAAATAATGAGTACCCAAAGCCTGAATACGCCATTAAGTACGACTACCCCGCCAAGATAATCATGGGAGGTTTGGAGGCAATCCATGGTGATGGATTCATTTTTTATATAGAGAGACACCCGAAACACATTAACACCAAATTGTTTAGAAAAATCACAAAAGTTTGGTGTTATTTCATCAACGCCAGCTTACAGCGAAGCCTACAATATTACAAGATTGTGAACCATAAGGTCACCTTACTTTACCACATCATCATGGGATTAGGATACTTGGATGTTGGAAAAATAATCAATGAGACGATTAGGAGTGCCATCACCACAAAGAAGAACGATGGACTACCTTTCACTTTGATGATCAAGACTTTTTGTAGGGCAGATCAAGTGAACATGGCTGAGCTTGATATGGATGTTCTACCTGAGAAGACCATTATGAACTAATTTGTAGAGAGATATGGAAGAGTAAATAGTTATGAAGACACCGAGGATAAAAGAGAGAAGGCTAAGATAGCCAGAAGAGAGACATAGCAGATAAAGAAAATTAAAGATGACACGAGGAGAATTTTGGAGGAAATGTCGGAAGCTAAACATGATCCGAATATGGAGCAATCTACTATGGATTATGATGGAATATATATAGAGGAGACAGAGTTGGTCTTCATGGGTACAATTCTGCGCAATCAAATGACAACTCTGAGGAATCAAAAAACTAGTGTTCGAGAACCATATGGACTTAGCAAGGAGCATCCACAAGATGGAGCGAACAATGTCTAGGAGACATAGACGTCAAGGAGGTGCAAAGACTCATCTACCACCTCTACGACCCCACAGTGAGTTACCAGTGCCAAATTATTGATTTAGTAGAGGATGATAATGATGATGCAACTTCCAGATGATGAAATTGATTCTCTTATTCTATTTATCTTCTTTTTCCATGAGTAATGTTATGTGAAATCTTTATAATGGCCCAAATTTCTAATCGCATTTTAATCATTAATCAAGATCATTAACCTATGACGTGGGACCTACACTGAGATATGCACACTGACCGAGGCATATGGTTGAAGTATATTTTATTTTTGGGTGATGTTTTCCCAGTATATTGTATATGTGTAGACTTATTAAGTCACTTTTAATTGTCGTGTATATGTGTCTAGATGGGAGCGGGATGCCTCGAGATGCATGCCGACATGTTACCGAGTAAAGAGTGATTGGTGAGTCAATTAAATGGTTTATATAAATTAATGTGACTAATATATCTATTTATTTGCATGGCCTATATATGTTAATAAATCAAATCAAATTAGAAGGCATAATGCTGAAATTAAAAATCCTGCACACTTAATACACCTATAGATACTCACTACAATCCATTATTATGAGATTTGTGTGTGAGTTTGTGTTAGAAAGCTGATTTTAGTGAGTTAGTAGGAGTGAATCTTAGCATTTTGATCAAGTGGAGATGCGCATGTGCAAACTTGATGAAAAGAGTAACTATTAAAAACCCAAAGTGAGTGCTCATTTTCTTCATGCATCACTTTCATGGTAGAAAAGAGATTTTAGCTTAAACTTCTCAAAACGAGTAGTGTTGGAGGGCTGAATTGATTCAATTGTAAAAGGATTTCAAGTGCTAGGAATTCTCTACAAACCCTAGGTAACTAAGTTTCCATCTTCATATTACAATTGATGAATTGAGTGAAGTAATCAAAGGGGGTTTTATAAATAATTGATTTCAAATCATTTGTGATGTTGTTTATAATCAAATTGAAGCATTGATTTGAATCCAAGTCTCAATTTTCAAATTTTACAAAGTTTGAACAACTTTTAAGTTTTTTACATGCAACTGTAAATCATAATTCTAGATATCAAAACGAGTTTATTTTTGAAAACTAATAGTGGATTTGGATTCTTGATTTCGTCCTAATAATCTAGCTTTGGAGAAGTTTGAAAATCAGTTCTAAAATAAAAAAAAGTTATAGCATTAGCAAGTTTATATATTCTTTAACCATTTAGTCGAAGTGCATGTTTAAAAACCTTAATTAATTGATGAATATATGAGGTGCATGTTATCTTGGTGTTGAGAAATTGGTATAGGAGCGGGGTCCGAGGTGTTCACGTAGATTGGCGGCATCAAAATAGGGCTAACAAAGTGTTGCAGCTCGACTGGCGCCACTGTGGCGTAGTGCCCATTGAACGCACGGCACCGCTGTGGAGTAGTGGCCATTAAACACACAACACCGTTGTGGCAAAGTGCCCATTAAACGTACGACGCCACCACGGCATTGTGCCTCCAAACCTCATAAAAGGGTGGCACCGTGGTGTTTGTACACACAGCGCGAAACCCTGAAAGTTAATTAAAATTTCAAATAAAATAAATGGTTTTTCTAAACAACTTAGGACCAGATTTAATAACATATATAAGTTCTAAAGCATCTTAAATAACCTCAGGACCTTAGAGGAAAGTTTCAGGGGAGTCATTGGCGAGGGACGGGGTGTCGGGAGGCCGGTTTAGCCTAGGACATTGCGTGACTTGTAAGTAATTCTACGAGGTTTTCTATTACATGTCATTTCCATTATATTATTGATTTACAACCTATTTTACTAGACTTAGGCTTTGAAATCTAGCATCATGAATTCTTTCCACTTTATATATTTATGGGATGTTCTTTATCATGATGTCTTTGCATGGTATGATTCATTGATTCTATTCTTACATATTGGTCTTCATTTTGGTTATTGATTGGACAACTTGTTGAATAGCATGCTATTATGGAATATTGGGATTTTTACACATTTTTGTTTGGCTTTGAAGCATATTATCATGTCTTGAAATCTGTGAAATGAGTCTTTCTTGAAATTATAAAGTAGTGGTAGAATCTAGGGTCCATTGCATGATTATGAGATGTGCGACACATGGGGTCACATGACTACTAGGGATGTCAGTACTCACCGCTACACTAAAGTGGCACACAGGTTATGAGACCCAAGGAAGTCGATAAGTATGTATATATTGATGACTTATTTATTCATAGAGCTCAGCTCCACCTTTGAGGATTAAGATATATTGATGACTTATTTATTCATAGCCTGTATCAGCCTGTATTACTTTAACTGTGGTATTTACTAGCATATTTTCAATTCAGCACCTTTTTGCTACTTTTATGCTTTTAAATACCTTTTGTTTATTTTTTAAATGCAGTATAGAATCTTCAGTTTTTACTTAACTATTATTGTACTCACTGTCTAGTTTGTGACAGTGAGTGCAGATCCGTCGAGTAACAACAGGCCAGGAAATTAAGGAGAACATCAATGATTTACCTCTGAGCTCTGAGCGTGCTAGCATCCTACTATCTAGGTTTCTTTTGGTATTTTGATGTATGACTTATACTTATATCTTTACACACATTTTGGGTTCTATATATTGGGTTGAGTGATAGTTCCCTTGACCAGTCACGTGATTTACAGTGTTTTCATCATTTTGATGTTTATATGCATGTGATCTATGTTTCATGGTTTTTCACACTTAGAATTTGTTTATACGTTGCTTCTGCATAATTGATAAGACTTTCGCTACATTTTGTAAATAGTTAAAAAGTTTTAATTAACTCTGAAAATCATAACTAACATTGAATTCCATAATACTTATCTTGAACACTAAATATGAAGCTAGTGATTCATCGAGGCTGACTAATACGTTATTAAGTCCTACGTGGCTAAGTTTAGGGTTTAATGATGGGATTAGACCATGCAACGCCTTATTTTAAAGAAGGGGTTGTCATAGTCTTCTATGTAACTCTAGTAATAGTGACATACTTTATGATTAACAGTGATACTTTGTGTTTATGGTGGTGCTATACTATGTGCTCTGTGATTGGTAATTTGATACAATTATTATACAATGGCAATGTTTATTCTACTTTTTAAGCACTCTACCTGATGATAATCAAATATTGAGTTTATTCTTATGTTGATTGTCCAAGTTATGATTATATCAATTTCTTCTTACTTTACATGGTATATTTGTTTTGTTGAAAACCCGATTTCATTTTTAAACCTTGAGGACAAGGTTTTGAATGATTTTGGGGTACTTTTGGTGAAGTTTGACAATGATAGCAAAGAAAGCAAGGAAAAGATTTAAAGGTAGAAAATAAATCAAGAATAGATGCAAAGTTCAAAAAGATCTAATATTCAAGTACGTTGACGAAGTTTTCCCAATTTCTTCCGAATTCAAGTAAGTATGAGACTTCATTTTAGTCCATTTTTAGTTAGGAAAAGAATGATAATAAATAAATGTTTTAAATGGAAGTGATATTTTTAATTACCCAAATGAGTTCTATGATAGAATAAATCTATTTTTATACTCTTTTTTAGTAACTTTACTTGATGTATACACTAAATTGAATGCCTTCACTACAAAAATATACCACTACAACGACGAAGAATTTTGTCGCTATATTGGTACAACCGTCGCTAAATGCATTTAACGACGGGAATAGCAACGGGTAACCCCGTCGCTATTTTTTTGGTGACGAGTGTCAGAAATAGCGTTGGGTACTCTTCACTATTCCTATTCCCAAGACCCATCGTCGTTTTGTGACACGTGGAACAGAAGATTCATTTTTTGGTCACGTCATCTAATTTAGCGACGGGGGGCCGTCACTACCATTGCTATTCAGGAAATGTAAAAAAAAAAAATCGTTTCTGTTCAAAAATATTTCAAAATTAAAATAAATAAATACTTTAAAAATAATATAAATCCAGAATTATTTTTAAAAAATCATTTAATTAAAATAAAATTACCGTTTTTTATTTTTAGAATTGTTAAGTTTTTAAAAAAACCATTTTACTTAAAATAAATAATATAATAAAATTACAATATTTATTTTGAGTTTTTAGAAATAGATTTGAGAATTAATTTATATTAAGAATAATATAAAACATTATAAAATATTTTTATGAAATAACCGTTTTTTATTAATATTAATGCTGAAATTAAGTTTTTTAATTTAAAGCATTATAAAATCATTAGTTTTTTAAAAAAATTTAAATTAACAATTTTTATTTATTTTTTGATGATAACAATAATTGTCAAGAAAATAAACAATAAAATAAATTAAAATAAATGAAGAATAAATGAAGTAAATATAACAAAAGAAATTTTTACAAGTATAACTACAAAATATATATAAAAAAAAACCTAAAGTCTAAGTGTATACATAAGAGGACTCAATCATCGAGATCCTTATTGGTCTTTTAGTCATCAGTAGGATGTGCTGAAGGTGCGAATGAAATTCCAAGTCTGTCCATCAAACCCTACTTCATGCGACCTAACCATCCCTGCATCTCTTGCAATTGGTCACGATCGAGGGTTTTATCATTAATAACCTTTAGAAGACTTCTATGCATCTCCTTAATGTCCTCCCTGAGCTGCTTGATGAGCTCATCATTAGCAGACATGGACTGAGAAAATCTAGCTCCAGGTCCAGCTCAACATGTCTACGTTTTGACTCCAATGGTGACCACCCTAATCATATGTCTATCCTTTGTCGTCACGCTCGACGATAGATAAATACAACTCAGTCTCATCAATCAGCATGTCAGCTTGTGACTGTGTGAGCTAGACACGTCTGTCTCATATCACTGTCTCTATTAAGAAATTTAAGCATTCACAAATCATATAAATATAAGTAATTTATACCTAAAACTAATTAAACAAACAATTACTATAAAATTTGTTTATTACGACAATCATTTCTACTCTATGATCCAGGAAAGTAAAGTCCTCATGATCCTTAGTGTGGAAGTACATACATAACTCCAAAGTAGTTAGGGATCAACGTAATTTCTCCTCCTATAAAACATTCTTAAGTAGGATTAAGTTTGAGACTTACTACATAATATATATAAACTTAATTATTATAGCATACCATGACCTACCAGTCTCTTTGCATGCTGATAGATGGATATGGAACCACTTGTATGGATAGCTACACCCATACCGGGTCCCCCTATCTCCATTCGCCGATTCTTGCTCGCTTGCTCAGATTTTTTCTTGAATTCAAGGGTGGACTGCATTTTTTGTAATGCTCAATGATTTCATTAGATACGTGGCCCAGTTTCTTATCCTTCGAACTCATCTTGCTTATGAAGTCGACGTAGCGAGTGGAGATCTATCTATCATATGCCTCTCTAATATCATCATCATCCGTTGGATCCTAATCAAAAGACAGCTATGTATAAAAAGTAATATAATTTAGTCTATATATCATAAGTAAAAGATACAACTCCGACCTAAAGATTTTTTACCTTCTATTGATTCCAATATACGTCTCGAATGTGCTGGGGAACATGCTCCCATGAATACCCATCCTTGTGCAATGAGTATTTGTATGTCTTCGTCATCTCTCGTGCAGCTCTGTCAGTCGGGTGCAATTTGTGTCCACTAAAATGAAAATTTATGTTAGATCTTAATTTTACGTAAATTAACGAAACGTTGATATACACAATTAAAATACGTATACTTACTATCTACCATCTTTGAATACCAAGAATATTAGCCCCCCGGCTTGGGTAGCAGTATTGCCTCTAGTGGCCTGAACGCCTTGTGGTCGTCCATGTGAGGCAGTGCCTATAGATGGGTCGCTAGAAGAAAGTGTCGATGAACTAGGCGACTTTGAGGCATGTCTATCAGATGGGTCGGGCCAGGCGGCCAAAAGGGGCTCGTGCTGATACGATGGAGATGTTGATCCCTCCGTTGAAAAAGTAGGCCCACCATATACCGCCTATGACAAATTTCCTTTAAGTCCTTCCTAGACTTTGCGTTATCTTTCTTCTTCCCTGGAACACTCATAATTGTATTGAAAATGTTGTAAGAAACTTTTTCCAGATGTGCATTACATCTAGATTATGTCTTATAAGGTTCGTTTTCCAATACGGCAAATTGACACAATTTCCAGTACGCTTCATTTTATTTCGTACCTTCCCTGAATTGGGTGAAGATATCTTATGTAATTGTGGGATCCAGAGGATGATGAGGCTATTAGAGAGGCGTACGACAGACATATCTCGGTACGTCGACTTCATAAGTAAAATGTGTTTGAAGGATAGGAAGCCAGGCCACGTATCTAATGAGATCTTTTAGCATTACAAGAAAATGCAGTCAACACTTCGTACGTCGACTTCAGCACATCCTACTGATGACTCAGAGACCAGCGAGGATCTCGATGATTGAGTCCTATGATGTATACGCTTAGACTTTATGTTTTTTTTTATATTTT
The DNA here is from genome assembly GCA_039657365.1 of Stephania yunnanensis. Taxonomy (NCBI): domain Eukaryota; kingdom Viridiplantae; phylum Streptophyta; class Magnoliopsida; order Ranunculales; family Menispermaceae; genus Stephania; species Stephania yunnanensis. The sequence continues at coordinate 22,509,791 of CM077589.1, read as the reverse complement.
GTAGTTACATATGTACATTTTCTATACTTGTCAAATTTCTTTTGTTATATTTATTTCATTTATTCTTCATTTATTTTAATTATTAAATTTAATTTGTTTTATCGTTTATTCTATGAAAATTATTGCTTCCATAAAAAAAGATATAAAAATTGTTAATTTAATCTTTTTAAGAAATATTAATATATTTTATAATGTTTTAAAGTAAAAAAAATGTAATTTCAGCATTAATTTTAATAAAAAACAGTTATATCTTAAAAAATGTTTTATAATGTTTTAAATTATTTTAATATAAGTTAATTCTCAATTCTATTTCTAAAAACTAAAAATAAATATAGTAATTTTATTATATTATTTATTTTAATTAAATCTATTTTTTTTTAACTTAACAATTTTAAAAATAAAAAACGATAATTTTATTTTAATTAAAACAATTTTGTAAAAAATAATTCTGAATTTATATTATTTTTAAATTATTTATTTTAATTTTGAAATAAAACGGTTTATAAAAAAAATTCTAGAATAGCGACGGGAGTAGCAACGGCCTCTCGTCGCTAAATTGGATGAGGTGGCCAAAAAATGAATCTTCTATTCCACATGTCACAAAACGGCGACGGGTGTTGGGGATAGCAATAGCGATGAGTACCCAATATAGCATCTGATCCCAATTCAGTAACCTTGATCAGCCCTAAAGCCTCAATTTCACGCAAGATATCTTCACCCAATTTATCGACCAGTGATTTGTTTGACACAATTCTACCATTACGGAAACAAGATTTTTCTTTCCTCTCCTTTGAATACCGCAACAAGAAACGTCGTTGACAGTCAAACCAAGTTGCTTTCCCACCTAACCTCAATTGAAAAACATTGGTATCATCCATACAATAAGGGCAAGTTGTCCTCCTTTGCGTACTTCATCCCTACAACATGCTGTAGGCTGAAAAGTCGCTCATTGTCCACCTAAGTGCTGACCGCATTTGAAAGTTCATCTTAATCGATGTATTTTAAGTAGGCACTCCGACATACCACAAATCCTGAGATCTTTTCACCAACGATTAGAGAAAAATGTCAATTTTTTGTGATGGATTGGTCAGTCCGGGTACGATCACTATTAAGAGCATCACTTATTTTTTGTGACGTGGTTTTTTGTTACGACCACGAGGAGCAAAGTTTGCCGATCATTCTGAAAGGTTAGATACCATCAGCACATAACCCAAGTCGAACGTTACGAACCTCCGAGCTGAAGGTAATGTTTGCTTGATTGAAGTGGTTCCATGCAATGGAATTAGAGCAATGTTGCATATAGTCCTTATCTCTAACGTGTTCTATGTGCCATTGCATGTGTTTCATTGTAGCTTTCAACGCGAACAAACGTTGTAAATGAGTCGCCAAGAGAAAGTAAAGCATTGTCTTGTTCAGGCATTTGCTGGAGTTAAACCTTACTTGCCCGTAAAACTTGCAAGATGTAAGGTCAGAATCGGGCCCACTATAAATGATGCATAACTGGGGACAACAATCAATTTGCTCATACGACAGACCCATCCAATACATTAAACTTTAACATTTGTAAAAAGCTATCTATCAAACAATTGTCTTCAGGCAACATGTCTTTACAGACCTACAAAATTTCATCAAATGCTTGCTCCGAAATACGGTGATTCGTTTTTATCATCAACAAATATGCCATTACTGAGGCCAAAGCGATTGATTTGTTGGGTCAATCATTTCGAATAAATTTTTTATTTCAAGGTTCGGCTCCTCCTCACAGTTCCAATCGAGACTCGACCCCGCGTGGTTGTGTATCATTTGATGATATGATGTCGGATATTCATCCATTGGATCACCACCTTCCTCTTCCATATTATTTAATAATTCATCCTCCCCATGCTCGGTCCAAAAATAATAATTGAGAACGAATCCTCAACTCACTAGATGAAGCTTTATTATGTTTACATCGTAGTATTTCTGGTTGCGAAAATTTTAACAAGGACATCGAGTTTTTTGCTTCATTGAGGAAAATGGTGCAGTGTTGCATGACAAATTTTATGAACTCCTTCATGCCAGCCACAAAATCCAATTGAGTGTAACCACGTTCAATACGGTTGTATATCCAATCTCGAAACACATACATCTCGAAAGATCTAAAGAACCCTAATTAAATTGACCTACATACCAATCACTATATACATATTAGTCGAATTTTAACCGTAATTAGTCGAATTGATTGCATTAGCACGTACTTTGCATAATATATATTAGAAATTTTTAATTGAATGTTAGCCGTAGTTAGTCAAACTGGTTGCATTTGTACTAACTTTGCATAATATATATTATACATTTTAGTCAAATGTTAACCATAACTAATCGATATATGGTAAGTACTATTTTTTCCATCAAATTTATTTTGTTTCATATCAATTTATTTTGCTTCAAATTTATTTTGCTTAATTATGTTTTTTCCAGTATATATATACGGTAAGTACTATTTTTTCATTCATTAAAGTTTTAAATTAAGTACATTAATAAAATTGTACATATAGTATAAATTATTATAATTTTTTTCAATATATTGTGTAATTATTGATCTTTTAAGTGTTTTTCTTTTACAAATATACTAGTCAACGTGTGCGTGCACCGCACATGATGCACAACACCTCTTATTACGAATACAAACCCAAATTAAACATTTTAAAAAAAATTTACAAAAAAGTAGAATATATATACCTCGTGTAGATACACCTAAATCATATCAATTGTGGTTATCAAAACAAATGAAAATTGAAGCATTAAGTGAATGAGTGTACAAATTCATTGAGTTACTTAATAACAAATAGAAACATGATACAACTATATCTCTATACTCTTATTTTTTAAATTTAATTATGCGTCTAAATCAAAAGAAAATTCTCTTAATGATTTTTTTAAGGTGGCACTTGCTAATCTTAATTATAAGATTATTTTTTTGCCAAAAATAATTATAAGTGTTCTTCTTGTTGTTCTAATTGTCTTGTGAATGTTGTGACTTGTAGCGATTATTTTTTTGGTTATGAACAATTTCTTTTTTGATAAGGTTAACTTCAAGGCAATTCACATGTTCCATTTGTTGGGGTATATGCCCTAGGCCAATTCTGTAAACGTTGTTTAACTATTATAAGTAGATGCATGTTTTTTTATTAATCCATGGATAATTATTGTATTATTTTAAATTTTCTTAGTCAGTTATTATTGTGGGAACAATAATAAATTAAGACTAATATGAGTCTTGATTGATAATCATGTGATGATTATGCATTTACGGATATGGATCAAGATAATGGGTATCTGTTAGGAAAAGATGTTGGATGGACTTGCTATGAGAACAGTATATCGTCAATGTCATAAGTGATTCTCATGACAGTTGCATCATTTAGTCCTTTGACTTGAGATTACTAGAGACTCCAACAATGTAAACATACAATGAAAAGAAATAGTTAAATAAAAATACCTCTTAAATTAGTCAAAGCTCCTATATTGTTTCACACATAGACTCAATAAAATAACTTATAAAGACAAAAAGGTTGAAAAAATAGTAGTGGGGAGTAAAGGAGAAAGTAATTTTGAAGCCCTAAGGTCGCATTTATAGTTTTCCAAAGTTATAGAAACCTAATGGGACTATACAAACATGTTAAAAGGGTTAGAAAGATGTTATAGTTATTTTGAAATAGACGTTGGAGTTTTTCTTAAAGAAACTTAAACAGCGTTGTGATTTTGAAAGTGAGTTTTAATTCCATTGAGACTTGGAAATGAATTTAAAGTATTAGAATGAAATTGTAAGTCTAAAATATGAAATTTGTGATGTAATAGGATTTGTGAAAATAGGTGAAAGTCGAGATCAGATTGTGAGGCTTTGCAACAAACTTTGAGTTGGTTGGACTATAAGTCAACCCTACAGTGGTCTTTAATATTTATGAAATTTATCGTTGTATCTACTTTTGTGTTTAGTTTGCATTGCATTTCGCATCATTCTGGGTCATACATTCATGTCATTCTAGATGATGGCTTGTTAGTGCTACGGCTCAAGAGCGTGATTCGGGGCTAGGTTTCCTGGTCAGATAGATTGGAACATGGAAAACCCAAGGCACACAAGTTTTTTGGCAAGAATGCATTGGACTTTTATTATTGTTTTAGGTTCATTCTTGGGTTGGCCGACGTGTTTATGAACCTTAAATAGTAATAAAAAGGTTTCACGTTGTTATTTAAATTTCTTGTTATTTGGAAATGCAATTACATGCCTCCATATATTCGGACTAAAATTCGCAGGAGTACTAAGCAGTGTAAGATTTTACTTACCTGATATCTTCAAGTTGTTTTTTAAGATGTCGGGTTCTATGTGAAGACAAGGAAGAATGAACATGACTTTAAGAACCTTGGTAATTGTTGCTCTTTGATGTCCCGAGCAAAAGAATACTCTCAATTATATTCTCTTTTCATTTTTTATAAACTGATTTCAATCTAATTCCTCTTAACTTAAATGATAGAGATTTTAAAGTAGATGTGATTTTAAAGTGGAAATTATATTACCCACATGGAAATGAAAGTTATGATAGAATAGAATGATATAGACAAAATAAAACATCTTTTAATGATAACTCAACCACCCAATGCAACATCCTTTAGAACTTAAAGTTCACTACCAAGGTTAGTACACAATATAGGTTTTCTCAATCTCCACTGAAAAACATCAAGCTTACGATGACTAATATAAAATCTCAAAACACAAAATCACTATATTAATCTTAATTTAAAAAAATACTTTATAATAGCGTCACAATCAAAATCAATAGAAATTTTGCCAAGATACCAATGAATATATCATTCAAAACGTTTTAGATTAAGGAATACTTCACTTAACCCTAGCTTTAGGAATTTAATTCTGAAATAATTTCACGTAAGGGGGGTTGATCAAGCCAATTTATTTCCATATTATATTAATCTATATAACTCTACCTTTTTATTGGATGTATATGTGATAAATATTTAGGAAAATCAATTACATTAAAAAAAAACAAAAATAAGCTGGCGTTTTCCCAACAATTCCAGTTTGTATTAGGATTCACTGAGAAAATCGGCAGCAGTGTGTAGAATTTTTAGTGAAATCTGGAGTTAGCGATTTGTCACCTATTTGAACTTATAACTAGGTTTCGCTAGAAAAACTGTTGAGCCACTAAGGCTCATTTTCATCGATTTTGTCAGCGGTCTCTTATATAATCCACTTAAATCCTGATTCGCTGAGAATTAATTTCTCCTTTTACATAGATACGTTGAACTTTACCGACCACTTTTGTAACAAATCTAGTTTTAGATGGTTTTACAGGTTGAGTCTTGTACTTGTACCTATCCAAATGGACGGAGGGGAAGGGTAGAGGTTCAAGAGAGGAGAAAGGAAATGGGAAGTTAATAGAGAAAAAAAGACTAAATCCCAAGTTTTTCAAATCCAACCCACATCAATCTCTTTTAACACACCAAGTATTAGACCACAAAGAGAACCTACTCCACCTTCATCATTTAGCTTTAATACTGAGGATGATTATGTAGAAGAAGAGGAGGAAGTAGTTGAAGTTGAACAAGAGATACCAACAGGAGTGAAAAATTATGATTTAACGGAAACTTTGTCAACGAGAAGGCCTTTGAAAAATTAAAGAATGATTTGGTGAAGGATAGGAAGTTAATCCCAAGAGGGGATTTAATGTAATGAATGAATTGAAGTACAGGTCTAAGATCCTAGATATCATTAAGGCAAGGAACTAGGGATTATTAACTAAGGACTATAACCACCTAGGCCTAAAGGATGCTCCTAGTGAAAGGAGATGTGATATATTTGGAGAGAGTTTTATGCAAATGCATATGGAAGTGATAGTAAGACCGAGTCACGAGCTCGAGGAATGACAGTGGATTATTTTGCTGCACGAATAAACTGATATTTTGGTTTACCAGAATTCCACCAAAAACAAAATGATGAGTACTCAAAGGACGAATATGCCATTAAATATCACTACTCCACCGAGACAATTAGGGGTGGTTTAGAGGCATCCATGGTGATGAATTTATTTTTAATATGGACAGGTACCTGAAACACATAACCACCAAATTCTTTAGAAAAATCACGAAAGCTTGGTGTGATTTCATTAAAGCTAGCTTACATACAAGCCTACAATTTTATGAGATATTGAACAATAAGTTTTCCTTACTTTAACAAATTTTCATGAGATTATGATACTTAGATGTTAGTAAAATTATTTATGAGTCAATTAAAAGTGTCATCACCATGAATAAGAATAATGGACTACCTTTCCTTTTGATGATCACGGCTATTTGTAAAGTAGATCAAGTGAATATTAGGAGTGGCAAAAAAATGGGTATGGACGGGTACGGATCCGGACACCCCTTTCAACAACGACTAAAAATAGTGTCTGGACTCGTACCCGTTTTTGAAACGAACACTTTTTTTGTCTGGACCCGTATGTTTTTAAAATATACAAGTCCTTTTTTGTCCGGACCCGTTTTTTAATAAAATAAGATTTTTCACTTAATTATTAACAAAAATACATAATTTTTATGTTTTCATGCATTCCGTCACTACAAAAAAGAAATGTTATAAATTCAAAATCCAAATCTTACAAGTTTCCATATAAAAATAACATCATCATTAGTAAAATTATAATTCAAACATTATGAAAGTCTCAAAACACTACTATAAATAAATAAATATTATTTAAATTAATTGCAAAACGGGTACCCGTTTTTTAAAAAAATTTGTCCAGACCCGGACCCGTTTTTTAAAAACGACAAGAAATCATATCCGGACCCGTATTAATTTTTAAAAAATTATATCTGGACCCGTTTAAAATGGGTCCGGACATATACGGACAAATGGGTCCGGGCACATTTTGCCACCCCTAGTGAATATGGCAGGGCTTGAATGGATGTTCTACTAGAGAAAAACAGTATCGACGAAGTTATAAAGAGATATAGAAGAGTACATGGTTATGAAGACATCGAGGATGAAAAAGAGAAGGCTGAGATAGCCAGAAGGGAGACAGAGTGGAGAAGGGAAATCAAAGATGACATGAGGAGAATTTTGGAGGAAATGTCGAACGCTAGACATGATTTGAATGTGAAGCAACCTGTTAGGGATTATGATGGACTATATAAAGGAAACAGAATTGGTGTTCGAGAACTAGATGGCCCTAGCAAGGAGCATCCATAGGATGGACCGAATAATGTCTAGGAGACACAGAGGTTCTTGCACCATCTACATAGATGAGGCTGCCACTTAGCAGTTGTCTTAATGTTACACAACTGCCAGGTCAAGAGTACCACCTTTATGAACTCGTTGTGAGTTACCAGTCCTAGAGGATTGATCCAGTGGAGGATAATGATGATGCGACTTCCAGACGACGACATTAATTTCCTTATTTTATTTATCTTTTTTTTCTCTGAGTGATATTGTGCGAGGTCTTCTATGTAACTCTGGTAATAGTGACATACTTTGTGATTAATGGTGATACTTTGTGTTTGTGGTGATGCTATACTATGTGCTCTGTGATTGGTAATTTGATAAAATTATTATATAATGGTGATGTTTATTCCACTTTTTATACACTTTGTCTGATGACAAGATTGTCCAATTTATAATTATATCAATTCCTTTATACTTCACGTGGTATATTTATTTTTTTGAAAACCCGATTTCATTTTTAAACCTTGAGGATAAGGTTTCGAATAAGTTTCGAAGTATTTTGTGTGAAGTATGACAATGATTGCAAATAAAGCAAGGAAATGATTTAAAGGTAGAAGATAAGTCAAGAATAGATGCAAAGTTTAAAAAGATCTGACATAAGTAAGTTGAAGAAATTTTTCAAATTTCTTTCGAGCTCAAGTGAGCGTGAAACTTCATTTTACTTTATTTTTAGTTAGGAAAAGAATGATAATGAATTGATTTTTGAATGGAAGTGATATTTTTATTAACCAAGTGAGTTCTATGATAGAAGGAAATAATTTTTTTACCCTTTTGATTAGCTTTACTAGTTGATGTATACACTAAATCGAATGCCTTTTGTTAGTCATGATAATGGGTAGAAGATCGAAATAATAGTGCAAGATGAACTAGACATATTTCTAAGAATTTCTTAATACAAAAGCAATTTATTAAATATTTTATAGTATATATAAAGTTATTATGTTGTAATTGAAAGAAGAAATGAGTTAAAAACCGATGAGTTTCTATAAGTTAGAAAGAATACTTTCTTCAATTTTAGTAGACTGTGAGAAGTGTTAATAGGAGTTTACAAATATATATATAGTCCTATAGATTCTATAGGAAATGGAGCAAGGACTCAAAAGCAAAAGAAGTAATTAGGATGGAGTAGAAAAAATGAGAGATGGAAAATATTGATTTTCTTAAGCTCTTTGAAGAAAAGATTTAACTCGAGTACTTGAAGCTAGGGTTGAATGAAGTATTTCTTAATCTAACATATTTTAAACAATATATTCATTGGTGTCTTAGCAAAAATCCAATAGATTTTGATTGTGGTGCTATTATAAAGTATTTTGTAAAATTAAGATTAATCTAGTAATTTTTGTGTTTTGAAATTCTATACAAGTCATCGTAAGCTTGATGCTTGCCAGTGGAGATCGAGAAAACATATATTGTGTACTGACTTTGGTAAAGAACTTTAAGTTCTTAAGGTGTTGCTTTGGGTGGTTGAGTTATCATTAGCGAATGTTTCATTGTCTAAATCATTATATTCTATCATAACTTTCATTTACTTGTGGGTAATATGTTTCCATTTGAAAATCATTTCTATTTTAAAATTTCTATTATTTAATGTTAAGATGAATTAGATTGAAATCAATTTATAAATAATGAAAAGAGAATATGATTAAGAGTATTCTTTTGCTCATGACAACAAAGTGCTGAGTTTGGGGTATTTGACTAGTCAATAATTAGACATGTTTTATAGTGTAATTTAAGTTGATTTTAGATATAAACGATGATATTACACAAGAAATTCTCTTGTTTTTGTGATTTTAGGTTTTCAAAAGGAAAATGAACAAATGGAAGTAAAAGACGAAAAATAGCAAAATAGCTAATTAGAGAATAAGTTCAGCAATTAGCCATTGATTTGATTTTGCACGGAAAATCACTGAGAAAATCGGCATCAGAGATTGGCAAGTGAATTCAAAATGAATTGTAAAATACACTAAAAAAGGGCAACTGAATCGGTAGAGCACAAAGAGCCAAATCCAGTTATTAACTTAGCGATTTATGTACAATTTAGGAATCGCTGACAAATCGCTGAGGTCGGTGATGAGGTTTTTAGATAAGAACAATGAATTTGTATTTATCTATGATATGTACACTTAGGAAAACTATAAATGGGACCTTAGAGCATCAAAATTACTCTCTCCTTCTCTCACCACTACTATTCTTTTCAACCTTTTGTCTTTATAAGTTTGTTTTATCGAGTCTTTGTGAGAAGCAATATTAGAGCTTTAGTTTATTTAAAAGGTATTTATTTGTTTAATTATGTCTTTTAATTACATGTAATCATTGTTTATTTCCAGCATAGTGAGTAGTTTGTTAATCTAAACAAACCATAGACATGTATATACTCAGCTATGTAGTTATAATGGTGGAATCACGTACTTAATGATTAAAATAGATTCATCCACGTCAATCACAAATTAAACAAGTTGTTTTTGCGTATTATAACTAGTGAATCTTTATCTTGAGTGCATAGTGGCAAATATGT